>CM033472.1:73219372-73819372 GCA_019447015.1 Hymenochirus boettgeri
TCTGTCTGTGTGCAGTGCCACCATTTACCAGCGTCAGTTTTCCCAACCACTTATCAGTGTCTGTGTGCCCAAGCATTTTACCAGTCTGTGTGCCAACTATATAACCGATGGTCCATGTACTAAGCATTTTTATCAATGCCAGTGTGCCAAGCATCTAACCAGTGTCTATGTGCTAAGCATTTTACCAGTGTCGTGTGACAAGCATTTTACTAGCGTCAGTTTGTTAGTTATTTTAGAGTGAAGGTTAGGATTTAAGTTTAGAAATCCTGTTGCAATCTGATTTATGGTTTTGCAAGGTATATGGGTAAAGTATGTTTGTAATTTTGTAAGTTGGGAGTGGTGCTCATTATGGGGACTTCAATACCCTGACATTGATTGTGTGGTTGGACTGCCATCACAGAAAAGGCGATGAGTTCCTGAATTTGCTGCAGGATATTTTCTCTCACAGGTGGTTGAGGTTCCTACTAGAAAAGGAGCTCTGTTGGATCTGGTAATTCTAACATTGTGGAGCGCATTATAGCTATAAGGTAACTGAGGCTTAGGAATAGTGACCATGAAATAGTGGCATTTGGACTTTGTTATCGAAAGGAAAAAGCGCTGGGTTAACAAGACATTTAATTTCAGGAAAGCAATTTTCCCAGGTTAAAAGCAGCTCTTCAGAATGTCAACTGGGATAATGTATTATCGGTAAAGGTATGCTGAACAGATGTGGACTGTTCAGGGGATTTTAAGCCAGTTCACATCTAAATTTATACCCTTGGGAAATAAATGTAAAAAAATAAATCACGCCCATGTGGCTGAATTCTGATGTAAAGAGGCAAATGGTAAGGAAGAAAAAGGCATTTAAAACCTTTAAGGCCGAGGAACGGAAAGGGCCTTTAGGGGTATAAAAACTGTAACAAGGAGTGTAGAAAGCAATCAAACTAGCTAAAATTAACAATGAAGTTAGGATAATGAAGAAAGCATCACTAAGCCTAAACATTTTTTTAAGTATATTAATAGTAAAGAAGATGAGGACTGAGAATGTGGCACCATTAATTAATGGGGATAGGTTAGTTACGGAGGATGGCGATAAGCAAATGTCCTTGAATATTTTTTTTCCCTCTGTATACACTATAGAAGATCCAAGTACAGATATCATAGAGTATAGTAGCAATAAAGGTATACAGATTCAAGTCCCCTTTGTTAACCGAGGATATGGTACAGAAAGAACTAATAAAGGTTAATATTATAAATCTCCTGGACCAGATAAATACATCCTCGGGTACTTAGAGCTAAGTTCAGTTTTTATCTAGCCATTTGTTTCTTATTTTTGCTGATTCCCTCATGTCCGGTGGTGTGCCTCTGGATTGGAAAAGGCTGATGTTATTCCAATTCAAAAAGGGTAGTCGTTTCACAGCCGGGTAATTACAGGCCTGTAAGTTTAACTTCAGTGGGTGGGAAGATCCTGGAAAGTTTAATAAGGGAACATGTTCTAGAGTATGTTTCAAGCTGACATTATAAGTAGAACCAGCATGGATTTAGGAGGATAGATATTGTCAACTAACTTTGCTTGGCTTTTATGAGGAGTAAGTAGAAATTTAGACTCTGGTATAGCAGTAGATGTATTTACTTGGATTTTGCAAGGCTTTTGATACCAGTCCCCCATAGGCACAATTTATAGCTAAGGGTTGTCCTGTGAGTCCACATTTGTACATGGATAGAAAATTGGTTAATGAATAGGATGCAGAGTAGTTTTAATGGGGCTTCATCATTATGGACTAAAGTGCTAAGTGGGGTGCCACAGGGTTCTGTGTTGGGCCCCGCTTCTATTTAATATTTTTAATGATTTGGAAGTGGGTATTGTCCAGCAAGGTTTCTGTGTTTGCTGACGACACAAAATCTTGTCACCATTAAAACTTCCGAGGATGTGCAATCGTTGCAAGGGGATCTAGATAGATTATTCACATTGGGCTGCTAAGTGGCAGATGATTCAATGTTGATAACTGTCAAGGTGATGCTTTTGGACTTAAAAATACTTGTGCTACTTATACTATAAATGCTCTGTGTTGATGAATCCCTGTTGGAAATGGGATCTGGAGTTTTGGTGATAACCAACTTAAAAGGTAGCAAGCAGTGCCAGGCAGCAACAGCCAGAGCCAGCATGGTATTGTCTTGTATAAAGAGAGGTATGGATTCAAGGGAGAAAATGTATTCTCCCTCTTTAACAAGCATTGAGGCCTCATCTGGAATATGCAGTGCAATTTTGGAATCCTGTGTTACAAAAAGGACATCTTTGAAATGGAAAGGGTTCAGATAGGGCAACTAAATTTAAGGGATTGGGGGAGCTGATATGAAAAGAGACTGGAAAAGTTACAATTATTACGCTGGAGAAAAGGCGCTTGCGTGGGATATGGATTACTGTGTATAAATTCATTAACCGTGCTACTACAATAACTATCTGGGGCATTGTTTCACCAATAGAACATGTCAAGGAACGAGGACATCCCTTAAGACTTGAAGAAAAAAGGTTTAGGCTTCAAGCTCGAAATGGTGTTTTTTCACTGTGAGAACGGTAAGCTATGGAACTGTCTTCCAGTGGACGTTGTAATGGCAGGTTTCATTGTCAGTTAAAAAAAAAGCTGAGAGTTTCTGCAAACAAGGATGTTGCAGTTAACTGGTATTGATACATAAGTAGAGTTTGATCCAGGGAAATTTCCGATTGCCACTTGGAGTCAGAAGGAATTTTTTCCCCCTTCATACATTTGGTGGGTTTTTTTTGCCTTCCTCTGGATCAACAGTTAGGCAGGAATGGATATTGCTAATGGGTTGGGACTAGATGGACGTATGTCTTTATATCAACCTCAAATACGATACTATAACTATACATAACTAAAATGAGTGTCTCCTCAGAAAAAAATTTAATGATAAATTAATTTTTTAAATGGAATAATTATTTGTGGTTTGCAATCCAATTTTGCATCAGGACCCAAGGATCTTACCCTGCTTGCCCTTACCCTGCATAACACTACTAATACATACTATCCATCTCCCCAGATTAAAACCTGTGAAAGCCATGTAAACAATCACCATGCAATATTTCAGGCCCATGCCGATGAGTCGAAATAATAACATGGGTTTCGGCCGTATCGGACCGACATTCATCAGAAAAACCATGTCTGCATCGTGTGGTTCCTCTATGACCACATGCTCGTTGCGGTAAACTGTTGGCCCGTCCATTATTGCCGCGACCCTACATCTTTCCCTCCTGGATGACCATCCGGCACGCTGAACAGTTGCTCAGAGGAACCATTGCCATAATGTGAACATGCTTGTAGAAACAATGTTCTTTACACTCTAAACCAACAATGGGTGCGACTCCCTCGATAGCCCAGCCCTCACTATGATTATAGGTTCAGACAAGCAAAAGATTGAGGTTGCACACCAACAATAGAATTTAAATTTTTATTGGTGACCACATATGCAATCAAATTTGCGGGAGGTAACATATGCCCCTCAACCTTTATCTGTTGCTTATCGGATTTCAACTGTAAACTCGATTGTATCTTTCAAAAGTAGAGTATTTCATATCTGTCCATAAGTGGTAATTAGACAAAGGGAGATTCAATAAATGTTCCTAATCGTTTAAATGGTTTAAGTTTTGCCTCACCAATCAGCATCTTATTTAAACATTTGAAGCTAACATTTGATTGGTTTGGGAAAAATTAAGCACCATTCACGATAAGAAGTTTTTATGCAATAACCTGTATGTATAATTTAAATCTTTTGGGCTATAATGCCGCAGCACATTTTAAAGGAGTTAAATTCTGCTCCTCTGATTCAATATCGGCTAGCGAACTTTACCCTCTTCATTGCACTGCTGCTTGGGTATTGTAAAAAAACCTTGGCACCAGTAGCAAGCAATTGAATAATGGTTTATGCCTCTGTGATTAACCACTACTTTAAATGCAAGCTAATATCTGGTTAAAGGGTAACTATGTTCTTGAATTATAAAAAGCTTCCATCGTACCTTCTAAATAAACGTTAAATCACATCTCTAGATAAAATTAGTGAAGTATGTGTCTGGCAAGGCTCAGAATATTGCTCCTGCTTACCGGAGACTAACCCCCAAAATTTTTATATACTCTCCCATGAATCTGAAACACCCCCCTCCTAAAAACCCAAATAAACTATAAATGCCACTTTATGTAACTCTGTTAAGTAAATCAAAGCCGATAAGAACTGAATGAAGCACCTGTGTGTCGGTGAGTGTCAAGACCCCACCGTCCTTACCTCATCCACATGCTTCCTTGCTTTATCTGTCCTGTAAAAGGATTGGCTAGAGATTTATAATGGGTGTGACCAACTGTAACAAGTTTTGTGCCATAGCTAAGGGAACTGACATATTGCAAACATACTGGTCGTTGACCAAACCTGTCTGATACTAGAAGAGCGTGTGAAGTAAAGCACACAAACCATATGTTATTGTAGGTAATTTTTCCCCCAGTCGCCCTGTAATCAACATGAAGAGTTAAGACACAGATACTGACTGGTTTTATATATCAAGAGATTCTGCCTTCTGGTTCAGTGTTTTTCTGTGCTTTAGTTGCCCTTAACCACTTTTTTTTTTCAGCCACGTGACCAGCTTGTGGTTATGTGCCCAGCTATTTCCCCATTAAAGGGCATGTCTCACCCCACCAAAATAACTTTCTATCGTTTATTTGGCCCAGTATTGCTCCAAAACTAAACTTTAACACATGTACATCGGTCCAGTGTTCAAAAGTTGACAGACCTTTGTAGCTGGCTTAATCTGCAGCATGACCAATCAGCGATGAACAAGACAGGTTACATTACCTTGCCTCTGTCTTTTCATGTTATTGATGCATGTCTGTTTAAATCCATCAAGTGAAACAGAGGAATGTTGCATCAGTAATGATCCTACCCCTGGATCCCGCCCTCTTGTTCCCTCTCAACAATCGCAGCTGTAAAGTTACTTGTACTGAATAAATCCAGGCAACATGCTGCAGCCTCAAGAAGGAAGTGGAGCGGAATGTGCAGCCTGATTATATCTCTTAAATCTCGTGCAAAGCAAATGATATTTTAGAAAAATGAACATGGCGTTTGAAGGTTGGTGCTATTATATAAAGAACCATTTAAAAAGTTTTTTTTGGGTGGACATACCCTTTAATAAAGCTTTCCTCTTCTCAACTGTCAATTTTTCCCCAGGTACTGTCGTGATTTCCCCCACATTAAAGGGCATCTATACCGTAAAAATAGGTTATTTTAACATTTGATACCATACGGAAACTATTATTCTTGTTCCACCATCACTGGATAATTTTTTTTGGGTCTCTGCCCCCTATTTTCTATTAGATATTCCAATTTAAACTTCTTATATTTTCAGGTGTCAATCCAGTTCCCTGCTCTCAAAAACTATTCTTCTGTGAGTATTTTTACTGTAGCCTGGAATGGTGACAGAGTTTTCACAGTTTGGAATCTGTGGTGCAGGCTTAACAGTTTGTTTGTGGGGGGAAAGCAAGGTGTTGGTTACAAGAGGTGGGGGATACTGCTCCTAAACAAAATGTGTGGCTGGATTGAGTCAAAGCTACTACCTGTTTCAAATTATAGATTAAGATGAGGCAAAGGTCAGTTCTCTTTCAGTATATGTATAGAGCATGCTTCTCCCCCAGAGCTGATGGGTGGGGCAAGAGGTCCAGGTGATGTCACTCAAACCTACTGAAAGCAGGATAAGTTTGTAACATTCACCTAATGTAATTTCTCACGGCTCCATTCAAAGAGCTGTGATTTGTGTCTCTCATTTTAAAGGAAATGACTGCAGGTTTTTTATTTAACCCCTACTGTTTTTGAGACCACAGTTGCCCTTTAAAAGTCAGCTATAAGGCAAATCCCGAATGACCTGTTTTGTCTTTTCTTTGTTTTCTATTTGTTCCTATTTGCCCTTCCTCCTCTGCTCTCCTTCTTATTGGTTTTTGCTCCCTTTATATTCTCCTTTCAATTCACTTCACTTGTCTCGTCTCTGCCCGTTATAGTTTTTGGGTTTTCCCTTACTCGTGGTGTGATCTTGTCCATTGTTCTCTGTAAAACCTGTTCCTCCTGTTTAACCTGTTTTTACAAACGTTTGCTGCCTGCCTTGACCTCTACTCTGACCCTGAAACTGATCTTCTCTCGCTTATCCTCGTACTGCTGACTTCGCTGTCTGATCTTCCGTGCTGACTGTAACCTGTCCCCGACCTCGCTCTTGCATTCTATTTTGTACCTTCTGTTTTGTCCAGCTCTTGCTGGTTGTGCCCTGTCCCATCTAGTTCCACCTGATTTTCTTGTGTATTGCCCGCCTCATTTTAATCCCAGGGGGGCAACTGATTCCGGATAGCGGCTGCAAACTCCCGCAAGCAGGGGCTTGTCCTATTGGGTGAAGCAGTGGTGTTAGATCAGGGTATCTGCAGCTTGAAGATACACGGGATCCGAGTATTACACAATTATTTGCAAAACACCAAATCAAGTCCAGATAATCCATGTAATTTGTGAAGGACCTCCAATCACATTGCCATAACAATAGTTCAGTCATAACATTACAAAAAAAAGTGTACACTCTAATATAATAGATGACACTATTCTTAAATAAAAACTCATAAGTATAAATATCACAGAAAAAATCTAGAGAATACCGACTCCATAATGCAATTGGATAATTCATCATCTCATTCAGATATTATTTATTAGTACTTTTACTAGTTCTTCTATTCTAGAACTCAATAGTAAACTAATAATTTAGTAGCAGTTAAAAGGACATAAGAACAATTACCATCCTCATATTTTGTTTTTCAATGTTGCTGATGGCCCTATATAAAATAGATAAAATACTGCATTTTCACTTAATCTGCCTATTAAATGGGCTATATGTCTCAATAATGGTTTTGTTAGGCTTGAAGTTACGGTATATTGCGCAACTTCGCAGCCCACTAGTTTGCACACATAGGGTTGCACATCTCAGATGTTGATGTCTTAACATTTTTATTGTAGTCCCATTGTTGGGTGGCAAATTTTAGTGCCGCTAAAAAACTATTACCCACAACTGTTAAAAACAAGGAAAACGTACACCTTCTTCGTTTAGTCTAACATTGGGTTGTTCTATAACTAGAAAATTCTGTGGGGCATAATTTATCCTTAATACAGAGAATATCCCCATGGTTGTTTATCACTTTTTTCTATACAAATTCATCACAAAAATCTTTGACCGAAAGTAAGTTTTTCTCTAAATTCAATGTAAGTTAAAAGTCTAGGAATTGTGCACTGTGTTTAAGCTTACTGATACTTTTGGATTATAGCCTTTCTTCTCTCTGAACCTTTAGTTAAGCTGTTGGCTGGGACATTGACTTTTCAAAATCTTTACGAACAGTGAAGTTAAAAATTTTTGAATGTTTAACAGCAGCACTCACTTTCACACCAGAGGTGGCGTTTTAAAGAAAACCCTGACTTTATACCAGAGTTCATTTTCTGATTCCACTTACGTTTATTTCGTATTCGTAGAATGGTAATTAATAACATAAGTAAATGTTAAAATAATTTAACTGGGGAACAAAGATAAGGGTTATTGTTAAAAACTGCATACACATCCAGACATTACATTTCAATATGGCGGTGTGGTGGCATAGTGGTATGATACCGATATGTAATATTGCAGATATTCGATTACAGTTTATCCAATTCAAGACTCCTATGCCATCGTCCCACAGCTAATCCGTGCGTGGAATGTATTTTCAATAGTGTGGATGACATCTCTTATTATATGAAGTTTCCCTTCCTTTTTATATATATCTAAAATCATCAACCAGAGCCGTGCCAATTCCCTGGGTATAAAGTCGCTTCTGGGCACCATTTTGTCAGTGTATTGTGCGTTATTGTCTGTTTGCCAGCTGTGTTGCCGTAACTTTGCATAATCTTGAGCACATACTCAGTCATTAAAAAAAAAATAGATTTTTGCTGATGCATTCTCTTCCAAAGAGATTGCATCACGTGCTTGCATTGGTGGCCCACAGATTGCACACACACTTTCGATCTTACACAATAACGGTCAGACAAGTGCTATTGTTGCGCATTGGTGGCCTAGCCCAAACTGTTGGCATAGCAACGACGAATACAGATCGTAAATAGGCCGGCATGTTAAGGATGATCCGCCATGTCAATTTTAGCAATATTTTTCACTATCGGACCATGGCCCTACAGAAGATGGGGGCAGAAAATGGCTAGAGGTTGGAGGAGTTTTAAAAAACCAAGTTAGGGGGGGGGGGTAAATTGGACTGCACAGGGAATGACAGAGGTATCAGTGATCAGGGGGTATAATAAGATAATGGTGGATGTGAGAAGATAGGGGATGGGGGGGGGGGAAATAGAGATAGGAGGCCAAGTTTGAAGTAATTCATGTATAATCTTTAATTATTTTACAAGTGCAATAAGTCTGTCTGAAAAACTTCAGAATTAGAACTAAAGGCTTTAAAAGCGAAGTATGATGTGATCGGTCATAGCAGAAACACGAAATGATAATTGATAAACACACTCAACAGTACATATTGACGGATACTCTTAGTTATACATAAGAACATTTAATAGAAAGTAGGGGGGTATGCCATGTTGTTAACACGAATTAAGCCACAATTTAAAAGTTCAGATAGATGGGGGTACTAGACGATAAGGCAAAACATATGGGTGAACTGTGTCAGGAAGCAAGAAAGTTGGGTAAATTAATTCTTGGGTAGTTATAAAGCCGCCAAATGCTGGGGAAGAGGTGAGAATGATCTCCTATGCAGTTTGGCTAAGGCTTCTTGGTATGGGGGGCATGTCTCGTGGTTATGGGTGGATTTCAATTAATATATATAGATAAGAAATGGGGATAGTAAACAATCTAATCAGATGCACTCGAGACAAACTTAATTAAATACATACAAAATAGAAAGCCAGTGCCTATTGTGCTTCACATTTTACTTTTTACCTTCTTCTGGATTACATTAAAGAAATTAGTTCAATAACTTGGCCAAATTAATTTGAAGCCCAGAACCACTCACCATTTGCTTTATTCTGCTGGGTCCCTACTTTTAAACCTTTTTTACTTAAGTAACTTTTACTTCTTAGTAGGAGACGTAATGTCTCCAAACTTTGTTCTTTATATCGGACCCCATGCCTTTTATGAGTGAAAGTCCCTGCTTGCTCTTCTTCGATTCTTCATTGGGACTAACTTATCAGCTTGTCAGTACTTGAACACATGACCACCTGGGGAGGAGGTACATATTCCCATAGGCCTTGGTCAAAAACCTAATGCAACAAACAATATATATATAGAAATTTCAATACCTGATTAGATTTGGAGTAAGGGGACTGTCCAGCACCTCAAAAGGTACCAGTTTCAAATCTCCTTTATGAGCTTTTCTTTCCACAGATGGGTAGAAGTTCCTACTAGATCAAATTCGTTGTTGACTCTGGTAGATCCTAATAACCCCTGAGTTTATTTTAGAGATAAGGTAAGGGAAATCTTAGGAAATAGTGATTCATGAAGATAGTGTCTTCAATATTGGTTCAAAAAAACAAAGTGAAACTGGGTTATACCAAAAACGTTTAACTTTAGGGAAGCTAGATTTTATGTTGTTAAAGGAATAGCTGCTCAGTAGTGGGGGATTTGTTCCTAGGTAAGGATATTGAGAAAAGTGGACCACTTTTTAAAGGGATTTAACCATTACATTTCTAAATTTATACCGTTAAGGGAACAGTTTTAAAAAACGAGGTCCTCTCCAGGTCCTGGCTTAATGTCCAGGGTAAAAAAAGGGAAGGAAAAAAAGAAAATTAAAATTAATTTTTTGAAACTGGTGTGAACCGAACAGGCAAACAGTGAGTATAAAGCTATAATAGTGCAGAAAGCAATTAAAGAGTCCTAAAATATAAAGAAATACTGATAGCAAACAAAGCAAGATAGAGCCAAAATGTTTTTTAACCATAATCAACTAGTAAAAAGATGAGACTGAGAATGTGGGACCATTAAATACTGGGCTGAGATGGTTGTAGAGAATGCCGCTGAAGGCTAATGTGCTAAACCGTTTGTTTTTTCCCTCTGTATCACTTTCGAGGATCCTGGTCCCTAATGGTGGGACTGTGATGGTGAGAGGAGGTATAGATGGGAATATTCACTCTCTATTACTCATATTACATCAATATAGCCCCTGACCGGATGGATACCTCCTCGAACTTAAGAGGCTTAGTTCGGTTTTATCTAGACCACTTTTCTTATCTTTGCAGATTCCTTGTGTCGTGGCGATGTGCCGCTGGATTGGAAAAAGCCAATGTAACTACCAATATTCAAAAAAAGGTAGTTTTCTCCAACCTGGTAACTTAGCCTGTAAGCCTAACATCAGTTGGTAGGAAGTGATGAAAACTTTGTTTACGACGGATCATATCCTGACTTTTGTCTCAAGAACTTATTTTATTAGTGGTAAGTCAGTCATGGATTTATGAGAAAATAGATTGTTGCCATACAAATTTACTCTGTTTTTTATGAAACGGGAGAAAGTAATTTAATTCGGGCATAGCAGTAGAGGTGGTATACTATGGATTTTGCTAAAGCTTTTGATACTGTGCCACCTAGTGACTATTTAAACTGAGGACGTTTGGCCTAGAAAAAACATTTGTGCATGTTGTAGAAGCTTGGTTATTGGATCGCAACAATGGTGTTCAATGGGTTACAATCTATGTGGATCCAAAGTTCTAACTTGGAGATGCCCTCGGGGTTCCGTAGTTCTGGGGCCACTTCTTTTTGATCTATTTATACATTTTTAGAAGGGGGCATTGAGAGCAAGGTCTCTGTGTTTGCTGATGACACTGAACTAGCCGATGCTTTGAAACTTCAAATGATGTGCAATTGCTGCACACTACACCTGATAGATTATCAAAATGGCACATAATGGCATATGAGATTCAATGTTTATAATGTGGTAATGCAATCTAGGGTTTAAAAAATCCTTGTACCACCTACACCATAAATAACTCTGTGTTAAGTGGAATCTTGCTGGAAATGATTTTGGGGTTTCCTTACAAGACTTAGCTGTAGCAAACAATGCAGCAGCAACGCTAGAGCTAGCAGATATTGTCTTGATATGAGAGGGGTATAGATCACGAGAAAAAATCATTAACTCCCCTTTACAGGCACTTGTAAGACCTATTTCTTGGAATATGTGGGCTTCAGTTTTTGGAATCCCATCTAAAAGGGACATCTTGTGAAATGAAGCCCAGTTCAGAGAATGGCAACTAAAAAATAAATGATGGAGGGTCTTGACTATGCCAGGCATAATTTAGACAAGGTATTAGGGCTGTTTACATTAGAGAAGCAACGTTTGCGGAGGATATGATCATTTATACAAATATTGATGGGCCATCAATAAACTTTCTGTGCATTTTTTTCTATCGACACTCCCATATCCAGAGGAACATGACATCCTTAAAGATTGGAGAAAGAAGAGTTTCATCTTAGGGTTAGGACAGTTTGCTTTACAGTGAGCCGTGAAATTGTGTGAACTGTCTTCCAGAGAGATGTGTAATGGCAATCAATTAAATGCTTTAAATAGTGTGGCTAGATAAGTTTTCTAAAACTAAAAAATAAATTGAGATTACTGTTTAATTCACATATACTGGCAGTTCTGGTTGATCCAGGGATACTTTCTGATTGCCATTTTGGAGTCAGGAAGGAATTTTTTTCTCCCTTCTTTAGCTGTTTTTTTTTTTTTTTGCTTCCTCTGTATCAACTTTAGGCGTAGGGTAAAAAGGGGGTGAAAAGTTTTGGAACTTGATGGCGCATGTCTACCTCATCAATAACTATTCCTTATGTTTACAGTACTGTGGATCACTTGATTGCTTAAGGTTTTTGCACATTTTCATTCCGGTACAATTCAGTCTCAGCCTACTGTACATTTAATTCACGTACTAAGTGTTTGGCTTAATACGTGAAATGCACCCAATGACTCCCATTTACGTGGCCTAAGCTTAACGGTCCACCTTTTTTTTTTTACAGGATTTGGTTCAGAATTGGCTCTTTATCGTTAACTGTGTAGTGCAGAAACAAGCGTTTCGGACCTGACTGAAAATCTCCCCTGGTTACTGTCGTCCTTCTGGACTAAGGATAGCCATGGCTGAAGTGTCCAGTTCGGAACTTTCTCCCTCATACTTTTAAATAATTAATTTATATTTTTGACCATGACCGCAGGGAAAATCTCGGTAACTGTGTGCCTTATCTTTAAAAATACGAGGCAGAATCTTTTTAAAGGAATAGTCACTGCAAAGTGAACTATTCCTTTAAAGAGATTCTGCTGTCATGTTTACCCTTTCTGTTCTTCAATCAATGCATGAACGGAAGTTAATGCATTCTATTTCGATTAACTATAGCGCACATGCTCGATAATGGGCCATTATATTTAGACATAACCAGGAAGAGTTTTTGGGAAGAACAGAAGGTAAGGCATAGCTCCTTAACCTCCTTAGTTTGCCCCATGCTTAAAGTCAGCATTTTGGGACTTTATTCAATATGACCTCTTCCAGTGTAAACGAATAACAAAAAAAAGTTACAGTTTTCAACAACTGTTTTAAACCAGAGCTTAAGAAACCTTCCTACTCACTAGCTGAACTTAAAGGTTTGAAATACACACAGTATAACCATAGATTTAATGGCAATGAGCTTAGAACTTAGAAAAATAACGTTTTTGTTAGAACCTTCTAAACATTCAAGATGACCCCTAATGAAGCAAAAAGTCATGCAGATCCCTTAATAAAGGTTAGTTTGAATTTTAATTGTATTTTTTGCCACCAAATCAACCCTTTAATTACGTTTAATTAGTGGGACCTTCTTGTTATATTATTTTTTGCACCCTGCAAATGACAGAACTTAAGGTAATTGGTCTCCCACACAGTTCCCACTTTTCTGTTTTCCCTTTAAACAAATAGTCAACTTACTTCACGTGTGTAATCGACACCAACTCCGAGGGGGATAAAATCGATATGTTTTATTTCAAGTGCATACATAACAAAAATTCAACGCATACTAGGCTATGCCGAAAGAGCAGCCTGACGCGTTTCATGGCACACCACTCATCAGAGGCTGAATAATGAGAGCTCCCGTGCAACCTATATACTAAACCCCCCCCCCTCAGCTCTACAATCATAATTTTTTAACAGGTAAAGAATAGAGTTTATGCACATTAAGATTAGTACAATACATTGTAGAAGTGGTAACAAAATACAAAGGTATAACCCACTCACCTACCATACATATCGAATAACAATGCAAACACAGTTAAAACAACAATGTTGTTACAAAAAGTAACAGAATAATATAGATACTGGAAACACCTCTACAATAGTAATATATATAAATAGACTCTAATACTCTCGGACGGCCAAACTTAGGTCATAGCAACAATGTACAGATACATATGATATCTCGCTAATACATATTTTACTTTATGATACTAAACATATTAGAACTCTTATTCCTAATGACACATAAATATAATTATAAAAGCCAAAAAATAATAATGAATTCTAATATTTGGCCACACATATTTTAACCACCTAACGATCAGTATATATGGGCTATTCGTTCACTACTACAATTTACCCGTAGTGTATTAGATATTTTATAAGTCAATGAAGAGTTAAGTTCGCAATTCTCGGTTTAAACCATCCGGTGTAATAGTTACCCAGTTTTATGTTCCAAATGCTGTCAAACGTACAGCAAACAGTTTATTTTTTGTCCCCCTTTTCCTGGTCTAACGATACCTTATCTCATGAACCGCAATGTAACATTTATTAAGCCTCCATGTACTTCCAACCCATTGTTGTGATATGGCTGAGGTATGTGCACACCACCTTTTCGTAGCATATAGATGTTCAGAGATTCTGGGCATTGGCAGTTTCTAATTTTCTTTACCCACATGTTGGAATCCCACGCATGCATGTGGGCCAGATTACAACGTGTGTGGATCCTACAATTGCCATATCTCTTAATATCAATACATGTAATCCCGTTTTATTACTCTTGAACCTTTCGTGTAGGTTTTCCATGATTTTACATGGCACATCTTACTATGGCCACAAGCGAGACTGCCATAACGTCTTTAACCATGTATCCCCTGCGATGGATTTGCTGTTGAACAAACTGGGTATTACTTATTATGGCCACTGTTTGTCCTTTTACGAAAGGAAAATTGGGATACAGATAGACAGGAACCCCAAATTCGGGGTCTCCAATGTAAAAATGGTGCCAATGTTTTCTGATTATTTGGCATACTTGTTGGTATCTTAGTTAATGCATAGTCCCACTAGGGGGTGTTATTATAATTATTATTTAGAGGCATTGGCATTCTCCTCCCTCTTTTCTTTCTGCCCTAATACCCTGTTCTTATTATAAGTTAGCGTTCCATTCAATTTTTTTGAATAGCTCTTTCATAAAGCTACTCTAATCGGGAGCTACTGTTCCTCGTTCTACAGTCTATCCCATAATTCCATAGCGCTGTTGTGGAATGTTTGCCCGTTGGAACATATTCTACTACATACGTATAAATTGGCCATAGGTTTACTGCTATGGGTATGTAGAGGGATGATTCGAATTAGCTCTCAAAAGTGTATTGCGTGAGATTGGCTTGCACTATAGGCCCTGTACAGTATCATTGCCACCATCATTGCTAAAGTTATTTCCAAAAAATCCAAATGGTCTCTACTAGTAGCACATCCTAGAATGTCAAGCCAAACTCATTAATATTACAGTACTTTAAGAAAGAGTTGTTTTTTTTCATTGTCATATCATACCCGCTGTACAATCAAAATTAATCATCTATATATCTGTATATTTGGTTAGTATACTACAAAAAACGATTTTTGGGGTGTATAGATATACCAGATTCTCCCATATCCCCTGAGGATGTTTGGCATCAACGATGGTGAAGAAAACTGCCCCCAATCGCAGCCTCCCTAACTCTGGAGAAAAGAGTGGTCCATCAAATAGAAAGTAAATTAGTGTATAGGAGATGTTCCAATGCCTTTAAAAAACAATAAACGCATTCTCGTAACTGGTGGTATAAATTTGTGATATTTCCAACCAGTATTTTAACAATGCCCTCAATGCCTTTACTATGTTCAATGGAAGCTATAAAGGGATTGACATCCATCGTATCACCATAACTTCTTTTGTTGCCATTTAACATTTTTTTTGTTGTATTAATAATATCCGTTTTGTTTTCGTGATGTACATGGAGTTTAAAATACCAAGGGCAGTAAGGACGTTTATTCCCGAACTAATTGGAGGACATTTAAAATCTGTAATAATTTGTGACCTTGGGGAACATAGGAAAAATGTGAACCACAGGGTATTCTCACCTTAAATAATTTGCTCTCATTGTGTTTTAACACCCCGACTTAAACCCACCCCCAATCCACCAATTCATAATAGAGCCTCTTTATACTGATCTTGTGGGATCATATTTAATTTGGTATAAGTATCACATCCCCCTTCTGATAATTTTCTATTGCCTCTTGGAATATATATAGTGAATCCACTACACAACAATGGTCCTCCTTTGTCAGAGGGGCGGATCATGTTGTCTAATTTTAGACGACTTTGTAAAGCCTTATGACCTCCTTATTGATCACCAATTTTCATTTTCTGCTCAGATATTGAAGTTTTTTAACATCCCCTATAGAACCATTTTTTTTTAAATATATCACACATATGGAGACCCTTTGCTATTTTACAGGGCAGAAACTCGATTTACTCCATAGGTCAACATGTTTCTTTCGGGGGATGTGTCTGTCACCAGACATAAGGTTCCATAAGGTTGAATATTAATCTGATCCTTAAAATCAATCTATAATTAGGGTCATTATACCTTTATCACTAAGCTAAGTTAAATTTATACTGTCATATTTTACAAATGTCCATAAATGTAGCCTCAGTTTTCATCAGCATTGAGTTAAGTGGAAGTGTCTCTCAGAAGAGGTTTTCTAAAAGCGATGTATGTCCACAAGTAAACATCAAAGATCCCGTATCTGGCTCGGGTATAAAGTCAAACCTACTTCCACACTTTTAATTCCTCATCATCAAGAGTAATTCGGATAAGTTACACCATTAGAAGCTTTTTTATAATTTGTCTCACCCCCCCTTGTCCTCGATTATTACCAAACCAACGGCATTGTTGTATGGCCTCGCCATCCATTGTTGGTATTTCCCTTGTCACACGTCCCCTACCTTGTCCACTATTCCTCCTCGTCGACTTTTTTTCTGTTCATGTTGCTATCTTATCTCTGTGTGTTGTTGAATGCTCGTCTTTTTCCCCTGGTGATACGGTAAATGCGCCTCTCCATGTGTGGTCCTTGGTGGGGTTTGGCACCTAATAAAAAAGAAAAATAGGAGGGAGGGGTGTCTAAGGGGAAAACAACATTTCCTTCCTTTCCTGACTAGTGTACTAACTTTCGTATTTTTAAAGTGTTACTTTTTTTTGAGGATAAAGTTCCTTTGTTAGTGTCTGTTCCATATTTATGATCTGGGTGTATATGATGAATTCCCACTCTCTTGGTGTCGTTGTCTTAACCAGCCTAGATGGTGTCTCCAGATTCTATGTCTAATCTGTCATTTACTTATAGGCTTGTAAGATTTACTTTCCTTATCTGTCGTTGTCGAGTCTGTAGTCGTTGTACCAGGAACATGATTAACTATTAGAAAGCCCCCACCCCCCTCCCCCAAGACTTTGATCTTACTACTAGGCTAGTTGCAGACCTGCAACAATTTAATAACCTTTCCTCTGTCCTTTATACCTTTAGGGAGAATAAAAAAACATTGTTTTCACCAGCCGCTTGTTGCCAGGTTTAAACTGTTTAGAGTTTCAGGGGAAGAGCTTATGAGCAGCTGATCTCTCCGTTCTCAGCATGGGGCATGTTCCAACTTGAGCTTGGTGCGGCAATGTCACTGCTCACAGTGCTAGCTACTTTGCAATCTTCCCCAACTCTATTTAAAGGGGAATGTAAAATTGCAACTATATCAAAAATACAGTCCTCCTATTTTTAAATAGAACTAAACACCCCAATTTTTTTATACTCTACCGAATCTGAAACACCCCCCTAAAAACACCAATAACGCTATAAAATACATTTTAGTAATCGTAATTAAAGTAATTTTAACCACCTTAAGAAATAGTGAAGTAGATCTGTGTTTGATGTGCAGTGTCACGACCACCCCCTCCGGTCACATGCTTCCTGGCTTATCTTTCCTGTAAAAAGGATTGGCTAAGAAATTTACTATGGTGTGAACAACTGTAACAAAGTTTTCTTAGTTCCTCCTGCCATAGCTAAGGCTGAGCATGTTCCAGACAATAGGTCTTGACAACAAACCTGTCCTGAAATACTAGAATGCTGAGAATACAAGCACAAAACCTATGTTATGATAGGTAATTTCCCATTGCCGTATCAAAATGAGAGGTAAGACACAGATTACTGGTTTATACCAAGGAAGTGTTCTCCTTCTTGTTCAGTGTTGTTCTGGGGCCTTTAGTTGTCCTTTCAAAATATCCAGAATCATGATCTTAAATATCCAGCCTGTATCCACACTTACAGTAAATAGATGGGTGGTGGTTCCGCTACAATGTATGTGTGAAATCACCACACCACCATTATTTTTAACCCCAACCTTGCCCTGGCTTTGAGACATGTGCCACTTGGTATTCTATCTGCTCTGACAGAGGGAAAATGCATACACCATTTAATACCCTGCTGCATCATCACCGCCATGTCATACACTCTGCCCCGCAATCCTTATTGTAATCACCTACCCCTATAACCTCACATAACCCACCTTTCAACCCCTCCTCCCACAACGTGCATTATATCACAGTAGTAATCCAATTCATTAGAATCCTTACTCCTTCCTGGGTTCTTTATAGTAAGCCTGTCTGCACTCTTTCCTCTAAAGTGTTCCTCTCAATGCTCTGGTCCTCTTCACACCGCCCTTGAACAGTTGGCGACAAGGTCTAATGAAAAGTGCACTCTGCAGAGTCCTGAGAAGGGCCTAGAGTAAACAAGGCTGCTTAACTTAAGAAGAATACTCAACCACACTGGTCTTTTATATCCGATGTCTCCAGAAACCCTCCTGATAAAACATTTGAAGCAGGCTGTTACTCTCTCAGTTGTTTTCCTGTCATTCAGGAAAGTATAAAAAAAATGTATAACTAAAAGTTTTTGATGGCTATGACCTGAAAACACATTTGCTCCAATTATACCATCTTGGTGCATTACCCACCCTTTCCCCAATGGGCGATATTTATCAAGGCCTATAACGATTATTTAAATATGCCCAATGTTTCTTGCAAATCACCTCACTAGTCATGAAATACATTTAGTAGATGTAACACCAGTTTTCTTAGTATTTCCTCAGTATCGTCTTTTAAGTTTAACAGCAAGATTTTTTCTAGTTTTCACATTTATCTATTTGCTTTTTAATTATGTTTCGTGGGGAATAACAAGGTTAATGTTTTACTGTTGTTCTTGCACATTTTACTGCTGACCATTGTTTGCCCTTTACAGAACCTTACAATATCAAATTCAGTGTAGCTTACAATGACACAGGACTGTAGCTGTGTTCAAAAAGAAGCTTTTATATTTTTTCAAGAAACACGAGAGCTAACATGTTTCTGAACGCGAGGGTCCTTTCTCAAGCACCTGGCCTTTAACATACGACCTACTTTGTTTTAGATTGTTTAATTAAGATTTCTTTGCCTTAGAAGGGGATGGAAGGTCGTGTGTGCTTACAAGCATTTGCTGTCACTACGCTTTAGAGGGGGGTTATGTCACCCCAATTTGTAGAAGCGATACAAGCAATTGTGGGGGGGTTTCTAGAAATCGAGAATAATAAACTTCACACTTATGGAAGCAACAAGGGAGAGAATTTATGAGGTTATCCATCCACAGTAGCCACACTGAGAATTAATAAATCAATCAACAACGCACAAAAGCGAGGGAAATAAGCTTATTTGTGTGAATTTGCTCTGTGTCTAACTAAACACAAATGTTTGCGCACTGAAACTTAACGTGTCCAAAAATGATTGCATGTCAACAAAAGTCTGGAGTCACTTAAAAACCTTTTTGAAAATATTTTTTGTTCATTACAAGACGTACACAAATACAGTTAGAGCATTTTTAATGTTTGTAACATTAACTAGTGCTAGTATACCGTCTGGAAACACTATATTTTAAGTGGTATCTACATTGAACTATATAGGTTGGCCCATAATCAGATCAACACATTATTCCTGGATCAGGTGTGAATGTGTCCCTTTATAATGTGTCCATTATTATTGTCAAACCTTAACTGATCATTAAAAAAAAAAAAAAACAGTTTGTTAGTACAAACATAAAATTTAAAACAAACATTTAAGGATATTTCAAGTATTTTTGGGAGAATCAGCAATTTGGGTTCAACTATAGCAGCCTCAAATGGAGGCAGGCTGAGAGACAAGGAATTTGAAACTTATCATTTGTTATAAAAAAAAATAAAATAAATCTATTCAAAAATTGCAAACACAAAAACTACTATTTTTTTCACCTAAACTTTTCTTCGTTTTCACCACCAAAAATCAAAATGTAAACTGGTCCTTAACCCACATATAAAGAGAAATAGAAGCAAGATGGCCACAGCACTAATACACTGATAAAGCGTTTGAAAACAAAATGCCCTATGCCACAGTGTTTTTAACTGGCAGCTTTTTAAAACTTTAAACGTATCCACCAAAACTGCCTCATGTCACTGTGAAAGGCAACCTTGCTGGGCTTTAAGACAGCAGGCTGCAAAGCAAAATCTATACTCAGAATGGGGGGGTAAATAAAGAAAAAAGAAGCTGAGCGAGCATTGGTTTGATAAGTCACTGACACAGCGAGTAGTTTTCAATAGAGTTCATATATGGGACTTAAGTGGGGGGCAACCGTCTAAATTCTGTATTATAGTCCGTTTCTATTCATTATATTGTAAATGAACTTAGCAGTGGGTATTGATAGTAGGTCTTTGTGTTTTGCTGATGAACATAACACTATGTAGGGGCATTGAAACTAGAGATGAAATGCAATTGCTGCAGCAGATCATAGACAGATTTGTCAAAAGGGCAGGCAACAAGTGGTCGATTACATTAATGTTGATAAATATAGCTGATGCCAATTTGGTGGTTTTAAAATCCTTGTGCTGTGCCTGCGATACCACTAAATGGCTCTGTGCCAAGTGGACTTGCTGTTGGGAAATAACTGTAAGTACATTTCTAGTTTTAGATAACAGGCCTTAGCTGTAGCAACAGTTAGCAGCTCATAGCAAGACATTGTCTTAGTGTTAGATCACATATTATACAGTCCTTCTGATACTCTCCTATACTACTCTATATCTATCATTCTTACTCTTCTATTTCTTTCCCATTACATCTGCTTCCCCATTTTTGAACAAGACATGCACACAACTGTCAGTATTAACAATCAAGTTATGTACCGAACCAGTGTACCCGCTGTAAACGTTTTTTCTATATATATATATTATATATATATAATATCTATATTATATTATTCTCTATTGAGGAGACCTATATTGCCATACATGAGTACTGCATCATTTATAGACAAGATACTTTCAAAACAATACAGAGCCAGATCAATTTGCAGAATGCATTCTTTTGTGTCGTCATTGGAAACAGGGATTCTATAATATTTTTTTATTTGTCTTACTGAAACTGATTAAATGTTAATACCTACATCGTAATACATTTATGGATGGACTGTGGCATAGAGTTTAGACCAGCCAAATGATGGGAAAGTCCCCTGCAATATTATAAATCATTGCCTAACTGCTGTCTACAATTATAATTTCTTCTTCTTTTTGATAACCAAGCAGGCTAAGAGTTAATAGAAAGTTCCTTCGCCATTTTCGTCGACATTTTAATTGTTTTTATTAAATATTTCAATTTTGCACCATTTTGCTAAATAGGATTATTTTAAAGCCAGTAGGACAAATCTAAAGTTGTTGCCTTTCATTTTGGCCAATTACTTCGTAACACTAATCAACATCAACTCCTTGACCCATATGTATCCCTCTATTGTTACACGAGACATCAATTTATACCTGAAAACAAAAAATCTCTCTGTTCTGCTTTTAAAACTACAAAACATTTCTACTCTCTTCTTCTTACATTGGAAAATGGGGGCTAAGATGTATCTTGATTCCAATCTCAAATCAATGCTTTTTAAAGACGTTAATCACCATTGTTTGCTTAAGAGCCGAAGATGCCATGTTTATGTTTGACACAATTATTGATTAGACGAAGAGCAAGCTTTCAGGCTGGCTGCTCTTTGGTGCTTTCCAAGTTAGGCTTTGTTGTCTGGTCCCACTTAACATTTTGTCTTAAGAGGTTTTTTTTCCCAGCTATTTGTCTTTCTCTGTTTCTCTGTGTCCCTCAAGTCCAGTGTAGGGCTTTTCTCAGTTTTTTTTTCTTTTTTCTTGTTTTTCTCTAATTCAATAGTTTAGCGATGAAGACACAGCTTGCGATCACTCCTAGCAGCACATCTAAAATTACTTAATCCACTGTGCCTATGACCAGCCTGAAAAATGTCTTTACTTTTTCAATTGATGATCGATCATTTAACACTTTTTTGTCTTGAAAAGTTTAATGCATGTTTTTTTCTTGAGTGGTATGAATACACAAATAATTTGACCCTTTGCATTCTAATCAAACTATTTTAGTTTGACAGGCCACCCATGCCCCAGTTGTGCCCAAAATAACTTTAGACTAGGCCTACAGTTGTCAGTTGGATTTAAAGATTAAAGGGAAAATACAACCTTAACTATGTGGTTTTTGTTAACATAAGAGTGAACTAAAACATTATGACTTTCCACTGGCCTGTTTATGCTCAATCTCTCCTTTAAAACCTTTTGGTCAGATATCCTTTAATTCCGTGAGCTTGTAGAAGAGATGATCATGTGTCAACCCAAACTCACACACTTTGCCTCTTGGCTGAAAAAAGATAGTGTTTTATATCACTGAATTTTCTTAGTTTCATGATCATGGGTAAGAGACTGTTTAAAGGGTTAAAGACATTTTCTTTTCTCTTCTTGAAGGGATCTATCTATACACTAACAATCGACATTGTGTTTAGAATCAGAAAGGAGTTCTGAATATAGAACCAAATCCATCCCTGAACTCCTGACATCCGATCAGTAGTCTCACTTTAAAGCCTACTTACTGCTTGTTCATATGATTACCACACCTGTTCTTTTTGGATTCTTTTCTTGTTTGTTTGGTCATATTTTTGGATAGGTTATAGCTCTCCTGATGGTTTCTCTGTCCTTCCTGCTGTTTTCTGTCTCGTCGTCAGATGTTTTGTCAATCAGGAACTGCTGAATGTAGAATTTTCCTGTTCTTCGGCAAGCAACTAGTGAATCACCAGAAAGCTGCACACAAACTGCCTGCATTGCCTGCTTCATTTAATACTAGATCCTTACTGAGATATTATATTGTTATTAATGACATGACTCCTTCTGAGATTGACAAGGACAACTTAAATTAGAGAAACAAAAACTTGAGCTAGAAACAAGTCTACTTGTCAACTGTATATAAATGCCCCTCTCAGAGGACAACAAAGCGTCAATAAAAACATCAGTGAAGATACTGGGTTTTTTTAAGTGTCCCCATGGGGGATGCCATCTCGTTCTCCAGACTCTAAACTATCCTTCCCTATACCCATTAACTATGAGTATCTGCACATGTTCCCAATAGCAATGCTTTGGACTAAGGATAATAGCAAACTCATCTCTATTCTCTCCTTCGCATGTAGTACATCTATCCAAGCGAATTAAATCTCACCACCATACTGCCACCTACAAAGATTAGAAATAGTGAATTGCGCTTTTTATATGCACTATTATTATATTGAATTATATAGTGCAAACATCCTTCCGTGGCGCTTTACAATTACATAGTCCAAAACATAACCACAGGGCAATACAGATTATACATAGTCATCACATATTACTATACCTGTAATACCCCCATTCACACCGGCATTTAATCGTGCCAATTCCCTAGTGAAAATTGTTTTTTTTTTTAATTTCTCTTTCTATTACTTCTCCTGTACCCTCTAAGTCATCCCATCCTACCAGGGTACACCTTTTAAAGTTTCTCTTTAAATCTACATAGTCCCCGAGATATAAGCCTTTGTATCGCTAGTGATTTGTAGGAGCTGCTACACAATCATATCTGTCACTACAACTACGTACAGCACACGTATCCCCCACGAACAACCAAATCTCCCATCTCATAACTGTCACAAACAACTAAACACACTCATCTCCCCTATAATGTAACCCATGTGCACAGTATAGTCAACTGCTGTAGTTGCTAAACACAATCAAATAAACATTAACCCAGGAATATGAGCAAAAACTAAACACACAAACAAAAAACAAATAAACAAACAGATACAAACATAAAAAAACAAGAGCAACCAACTATAAAAAACAACCCCTCAATCCCCCCAACAAATATCTTTATACATACAAAACCAGTTACTTCAAATTAACACTAAATACATTATATAATACTAATACAGACTATATACCAACAAGACACCAGTGCAATCTATGAAATATCAGCAGACTAAAGCAATGAAATGTTAACAGGACAACAACAAGTGGTCACTGTGTTTTGTGAAGATCTCACTACACAAGCTGCCCTGTTCCATAAACAACAAGACTCTCTCTTCAGGTGATTATGCTCTCACTAAGCAGGGGGAGAGATCTGACTTTAGTGTAAAAAATAAATAACAATTAGCAAATTATGAGAACAGGGAGAGTTCAGTAACTTACTTGTAAGAGGATCTCAGGCAAACTCACCACTTTGTCCCTCTCCTCTGCCCTCGTGCCTGCCCGCTCGCCCTCCCTCCCTAGCATATTGCTACTTAACTTATTTCTCCATAAACCCCTTCACGGCTATATTAACCTGACTGCTTGCAGATCTAGCTCTGGAAGGGAGGGGTCAAACAGGATGTCAACTATGTAATTAAATTCATACCAGATATTCCTATTTTTTTTTTTTTATAACATTGGATTTTTATTGTAGTATTATGAAGATTTGTGGTATTTGTGGATTTTGTTCTTATGGGAATTCTATATGACAGCTTATAGACCTTGACATCTATTTTACTTAACACAAACTTAAACAGTACAATTTTAATTAAACTATATACAATATAACAAAAATTGGCATGAAAGATCATCACATTTGCTTGGGGTAGTTTCTTCACTCCCAATGTGATTCTTTCTTAATAGTATAGGGCATTAATTCCCTGCTATTTCTTTGTCTTCTGTTTTTTTGGCCCATCTCTTGGTGGTAAGCACCTTTGTCTTAAGTCCCTATCTTCTTAGGTTATGTCAATTGTATACATTTCGAGTTTTTCTAACACATGTAAATTCCCTTTTTCCTCTTTTCCCCTTTTCCCTTCCCCTCTCCCTCCTTCTTACTTATATACATTTCCAATTTGTAGGCACAGGGACCCCACTCCCCATTTTCCGTCTTTTCTTTTCTCTTCCCCTTCTTCCCTCTCTTTCCCTCCCCTCTCCCTCCCCTCCAATTATCTCTATGTTTCTGTATTCATAAGTCTATCGTTATTATGTGTTGTTTCACATCTTTGGATATGTGTGGTCATTATCATCCTATACATCATTCTTACTTTTAAATGGCGTGGAGTCTTGCGCCCACATACATAGTTTTTCTAATCTCCCTCTTTACATGGACATTATACAATTGGAAAACACATAAACATGTTTGTTTTAAGAGATAAACACAAAAATAACCCCACATCTCTATATAAAGGTACTTTAAGTTTTAGCACACACATGCATATACAATCAATGGTGGTGTTTTCCTCCCCCTTCCCCCCTTTCAGTTAGTGCCCTTGTATCCTATATCTCCTCTTTCTCTTACCCTTTCCCCTTCCCGACTTGTATAGGCTTAGGGGTCCTACGTACCTTTAAGAGGTATAGTTTACCTCAATGACAAAGAAAAAAACAAAAAAAACCTCCCACCAATGCTGTTTTAAGGTGTAAGACACCTAGACATCCCTATTTTTCTTTATATGGACAATTTGAGTTTTAGTGCATACATATATATACAATCACTGGTATTATTCTTTCCCCTCTTTCCTCACCCATGTAGCTTTCCTTTCTCCCCTCCTTTTCCTTTTCCCCCTTTGTCTTTTTCCTTTCTCTTTCTTGCTCTTTCTCTCTCGCCCCCCTTTCCTTTCCTTCCCTTCCCCTTTCTCCCTTTCTCCCTTTCTCCCCTCTTTTAGGGGTATTTAAATTCGTTTCATATAAAACATTACTTCCAAACTTTATTTTGTTGTTAATGAGTCTTTTAAGTTCTTTGCCATTCACCTAATTCCTTTCTCCTTTATTTTATTTGGCGTCTTTTTGGTTTTAGTTTTGGCATTGTTTTTCGTTTTTAGGCTTTTGCATTGTTCCATTCCTTGAGTAGTTTTTGTGGGGACTTCTGAGGTTCGTTCATGCTGTTGGTATTGTCTGGTCGGGTCCCCCAAATTCTCCATTTTTTTAGTAAAGTAATGGCTGCTTCCACTGAGTTTATTGTGTGGTAAGTTTCTTCATATTTGATCGTAAGGCGTAATGGGAATCCCCATGAGTACTGTATTTTCCTTGCTCTTAGGATATTAGTTACTTCTGAAAATTTTCAGATATTCCTATTTTTTAGTTAAATATAGATACACGTATATTTTTTGTTTTAAAATTTAGATTCATCTGCAGTTAGGGAAAGCTGTTGGTGGTTTTCTTTTTTTAACCAGTTACATGTATGTATGTATGTATGTATGTATGTATGTATTTATGTATGTATATGTTTATTTATATAGCGCCACTTAGGGACACAGCGCTGTACAGTATTAAAATACAATTACCAAGCATTTAACCAGTGTCTGTCTGTGTGCAGTGCCAACCATTTACCAGCATCAGTTTCCCAACCACTTTATCAGTGTCTGTGTGCCAAGCATTTTACCAGTCTGTGTGCCAACTATTTTACCGATGGTCCATGTACTAAGCATTTTTATCAATGCCAGTGTGCCAAGCATCTAACCAGTGTCTATGTGCTAAGCATTTTACCAGTGTCTGTGTGACAAGCATTTTACTAGCGTCAGTTTGTTAGTTATTTTAGAAGTGTAAGGTTTAAGGATTTAAGTTTAGAAATACTGTTGCAATCTGATTTAATGGTTTTGCAAGGTATATGGGTAAAGTATGTTTGTAAGTTTGTAAGTTGGGGAGTGTGCTCATTATGGGGGACTTCAATTACCCTGACATTGATTGGTGTGGTGGAACTGCCATCACAGAAAAAGGCGATGAGTTCCTGAATTTGCTGCAGGATAATTTTCTCTCACAGGTGGTTGAGGTTCCTACTAGAAAAGGAGCTCTGTTGGATCTGGTAATATCTAACATTGTGGAGCGCATTATAGATATAAAGGTAACTGGAAGCTTTGGAAATAGTGACCATGAAATAGTGGCATTTGGACTTTGTTATCGAAAGGAAAAGTGCGCTGGGTTAACAAAGACATTTAATTTCAGGAAAGCAAATTTTCCCAGGTTAAAAGCAGCTCTTCAGAATGTCAACTGGGATAATGTATTATCAGGTAAAGGTACTGAACAGAAGTGGACTGTGTTCAAGGGGATTTTAAGCCAGTTCACATCTAAATTTATACCCTTGGGAAATAAATGTAAAAAAAATAAATCCGCGCCCATGTGGCTGAATTCTGATGTAAAGAGGCAAATGGTAAGGAAGAAAAAGGCATTTAAAACCTTTAAGGCCGAGGGAACGGAAAGGGCCTTTAGGGAGTATAAAAACTGTAACAAGGAGTGTAAGAAAGCAATCAAACTAGCTAAAATTAATAATGAAGTTAGGATAGCTGAAGAAAGCATCACTAAGCCTAAACATTTTTTTAAGTATATTAATAGTAAGAAGATGAGGACTGAGAATGTGGCACCATTAATTAATGGGGATAAGTTAGTTACGGAGGATGGCGATAAAGCAAATGTCTTGAATAATTTTTTTTCCTCTGTATACACTATAGAAGATCCAAGTACAGATATCATAGAGTATAGTAGCAATAAAGGTATACAAGATTCAAGTTCACTTTGGTTAACCGAGGATATGGTACAGAAAGAACTAAATAAGGTTAATATTAGTAAATCTCCTGGACCGGATAAAATACATCCTAGGGTACTTAGGGAGCTAAGTTCAGTTTTATCCAGGCCATTGTTTCTTATTTTTGCTGATTCCCTCATGTCCGGTGGTGTGCCTCTGGATTGGAAAAAGGCTGATGTTATTCCAATATTCAAAAAGGGTAGTCGTTCACAGCCGGGTAATTCCAGGCCTGTAAGTTTAACTTCAGTGGTGGGGAAGATCCTGGAAAGTTTAATAAGGGATCATGTTCTAGAGTATGTTTCAAGGACTGACATTATAAGTAGTAACCAGCATGGATTTAGGAGGAATAGATCTTGTCAAACTAACTTGCTTGGCTTTTATGAGGAAGTAAGTAGAAATTTAGACTCTGGTATAGCAGTAGATGTAGTTTACTTGGATTTTGCAAAGGCTTTTGATACAGTCCCCCATAGGCGACTAATGAATAAGCTAAGGTCTGTTGGTCTGGGGAGTCACATTTGTACATGGATAGAAAATTGGTTAAAGAATAGGATGCAGAGAGTAGTTGTTAATGGGGCTTCATCATTATGGACTAAAGTGCTAAGTGGGGTGCCACAGGGTTCTGTGTTGGGGCCACTTCTATTTAATCTATTTATTAATGATTTGGAAGTGGGTATTGTCAGCAAGGTTTCTGTGTTTGCTGACGACACAAAACTATGTCGACCATTAAAAACTTCAGAGGATGTGCAATCGTTGCAAGGGGATCTAGATAGATTATCACATTGGGCTGCTAAGTGGCAGATGAAATTCAATGTTGATAAATGTAAGGTGATGCATTTTGGACTTAAAAATACTTGTGCTACTTATACTATAAATGGCTCTGTGTTAAGTGAATTCCTGTTGGAAAGGGATCTTGGAGTTTTGGTGGATAACAAACTTAAAGTTAGCAAGCAGTGCCAGGCGGCAACAGCCAGAGCCAGCATGGTATTGTCTTGTATAAAGCGAGGTATGGATTCAAGGGAGGAAAATGTAATTCTCCCTCTTTACAAAGCATTGGTAAGGCCTCATTTGGAATATGCAGTGCAATTTTGGAATCCTGTGTACAAAAAGGACATCTTTGAAATGGAAAGGGTTCAGAGAAGGGCAACTAAATTAATAAGGGGATTGGGGGAGCTTGAATATGAAGAGAGACTGGAAAAGTTACAATTATGTACGCTGGAGAAAAGGCGCTTGCGTGGGGATATGATTACTGTGTATAAATACATTAACGGGCCATACAATAAACTTCGGGGGCATTGTTCACCAATAGAACATGTCAAAGGACACGAGGACATCCCTTAAGACTTGAAGAAAAAGGTTTAGGCTTCAAGCTCCGGAAAGGGTTTTTCACTGTGGAACGGTATAAGCTATGGAACTGTCTTCCAGTGGACGTTGTAATGGCAGGTTCATTGGTCAGTTTAAAAAAAAAGTGGATGAGTTTCTGCAAACAAGGAATGTGCAAGTTACTGGTATTGATACATAAAGTAGAGTTGATCCAGGGAAATTTCCGATTGCCACTTGGAGTCAGGAAGGAATTTTTCCCCTTCATAAAATTGGTGGTTTTTTTTGCCTTCCTCTGGATCAACAGTTAGGCAGGAAATGAGGATATTGCTAGATGGGTTGGACTAGATGGACGTATGTCTTTATTCAACCTCAAATACTATACTATACTATACTATACTAAAATGAGTGTCTCAAGAAAAAAATTTAATGATAAATTTGAATTTTTTAAATGGGAATAATTATTTGGTTTGCAAGTCCAAATTTTGCATCAGGACCCATAGGTCTTACCTTTGCCCTACCCTGCGAAACAACTACTATGACAGACATAGCCATCTCCCAGATTTAAACCTGTAAAGCTATGTAAACACCATGCAATATTTCAGCCCGATCGAGTCGAAATAATAACATGGGTTTTCGGCCGTATCGGACCGACCATTCATCAGAAAACCATGTCTGATCGTGTGGTTCTCTATAGACCACATGCTCGGTTGCGGTAAACTGTTGGCCGCGTCCATTATTGCCGCGACCGACAGTCTTTCCTCCTGGATGACCATCCGGCACAGCTGAACAGTTGCTCAGGAGGAACCATTGCATAATGTGAACCATGCTTTAGAAAACAAATAGTTCTTAGCACTCTAACCAACAATGGGTGCAGACTCCTCTGGATATCCAGCCCTCACTAGATTATAGGTATCAGACAAGCAAAAGATTGAGGGTTGCACACCAAAAATGAATTTAAATTTTATTGGTGACCACATATCAAATCAAAATGTTGCGGGAGGTAAATATGCCCCGTCAACCTTTAATCTGTTGCTTATCGGATTTAAACCTGTAAACTTACAGATTGTATCTTTCAAAAAGTAGAGTAGTTCAATTATCTGTCAAATAGATTATTAACAGGGAGATTCAATAAAAGTTCCTATCGTTTAAAATGGTGTTAAGTTTGCCTCAACCAATCAGATCTTATTTAACATTTGAAAGCTAACATTTGATTGGTTGGGGAAAAATTAGCACCATTTCAACGATAAGAAGTTTTATGGAATAACCCTGTATGTATATTTAGAATCTTTTGGGCTTATATGCCGCACACTTTAAAGGAGTTAAAGTCATGCTCACCTATTCAATATCGGCTAGCGTAACTTTAACCTCTTCATTGCATTGGCTGCTTGGGTATTGTAAAATACACCTATGCAGCCAGTGCAGCAAACTGAATAATGGGTTATGCTCTGGATTAACCACTACTTTTAAATGCAAGCTAATAGCTGGTGTTAAAGGGTAACTATGTTCTTGAATTATATAAAAAGCCTTCCATCGTACCTTCGAAATAAAACTTAAATCACATCTCTAGATAAAATTAGTGAGAAGTTATTGCTGGAAAGGCTCAGCAATATTGCTTCCTGCTTAACGGAGAACTAAACCCAATTTTATATACTCCAGAATCTGAAAACACCCCTCCTAAAAACACCAATAAACTATAAAATGCCACTTTAGTAAACTCTGTTAAAGTAAATCAAAGCCTGATAAGAACTGAATGAAGCATCTGTGTGTAGGTGCAGTGTCAGACCACACCTCCTGACCTCAGTCACATGCTTCCTTGCTTTATCTGTCCTGTAAAAGGATTGGCTAGAGATTATTAATGGGTGTGACCAACTGTAACAAGTTTGTGCCATAGCTAAGGACTGAGCATATGCATAACATAATGGTCGTTGACCAAACTGTCTGATACTAGAATGCTGTGAAGTAAAGCACAAACCATATGTTATTTAGGTAAATTTCCCAGCGCCTGTATCAAAATGAGAGGTAAGACACAGATTACTGGTTTTATATCAAGGAGTTCTGCCTTCTGGTTCAGTGTTGTTCTGTGGCTTTAGTTGCCCTTTAAACACTTTTTTTCAGCCATGTGACCAGCTTGTGGTTATGTGACCAGCATTTGTCTCCATTAAAGGGCATGTCCACCCCCAAAACTAACTTTCTATATTTATTTGGCCCAAGTAAGTGCTCCAAAACAAACTTTACAGCATGTAAATCGGTCCAGTGTTTCAAAAGTTACAGACCTTTGTAGCTGGCTTAATCCTGCAGCATGGACCAATACAGCGATGAACAGAGACAGGTTACATTACCTTGCCTCTGTTCTTTTCATGTTCTTGAGCATGTCTGTTAACATCCAGCAGTGAGAACAGAGGAAGTTGCATCAGTAATGATCTGACCCCTGGATCCCGCCCTCTTTTCCCTCTCAACCAATCGCAGCTGTAAAGTTATGTGTACTGAATAAATCCAGGATCAACATGCTGCAGCTAAAGAGGAAGTGGAGCGGAAGTGCAGCCTGATATATATCTCATTAAATATCGGGCAAAGCAAATGATTTTTAGAAAAATGAACATGGCGTTTGAGGTTGGTGCTATTATATAAAGAACATATAAAAAGTTTATTTTTGGGTGGACATACCCTTTAATAGCTTTCTCTTCTCAACTGTCAATTTTTCCCCAGGTACTTCGTGATTTCCCCAGCATTAAAGGGCATCTATACCGTAAAATAGGTTATTTTAAATTGACCATAACTGGAAACTATAATTCTTCCCACCCATCACTGTATAATTTTTTTTGGTCATCTGCCCCCTATTTCTTTAGATATCCGATTTAAAACTTCTTATATTTCAGGTGTCAATCAAGTTCCCTGCTCTCAAAAACTATTCTTCTGTGAGTAGTTTTACTGTAGCTGGAATGGTGACAGAGTTTTCACAGTTGGAATGCTGTGTGCAGGCTTAACAGTTCGTTTGTGGGGGGGAAAGTCAGGTTGGATTGGTTAAAAGAGGGTGGGGGATACTGCTCCTAAACAAAATGTGTGCTGGATTGAAGTCAAAGCTACTTACATGTATTCAATTATAGATTAAGATGAGGCAAAGTCATTCTTTCAGTATAGTGTATAGAGCATGCTTCTCCCCCAGAGCTGATGGGTGGGGCAGAGGTCAGGTGATGTCACTCAACCTACTGAAAGCAGGAAGTTTGAACATTCACCTCAATGTAATTTCTCACAGGCTCCAGTCAGAGATGTGATTGTCTGCTCATTTTAAAGGAAATACTGCAGGTTTTTATTTAACCCTAACTTGTTTTGAGACCACAGTTGCCCTTTAAAGTCATGCTATAGGCAAATCCCGAATGATCTGTTTTGTCCTTTTCCTTTGTTTTCTATTTGTTTCTATTTGCCCTTCTCTCCTCTGCTCTCTTCTTATTGGTTGTTCTTCCCTTTATATTCTCCTTTCACCCTTTCGTCTCTGCCCGTTATAGTTTTTGGTTTTACCCTTACTCGTGGTGTGATCTTGTCCAGTGTTCTCAGTGTACCGTTTCCTGCCAGTTAAACCTGTTTACAAACGTTTGCTGCCTGCCTTGACCTCTAGCCTGACCCTGACTATTCTCTCGTCTTATCCTTCTGTACTTCGCTGTCTGATCTTCCGGTGCTGACCTGTAACTCTGTCCCCGACCTCGCTCTTGCATTCTGATTTTGTACCTTGCTGTTGTCCAGCTCTTGCTGGTTGTGCCCTGTCCATCTAGTGCGCACCTGATTTTCTTGTGTATTGCCGGCCTCAGTTTAGATACCCAGGGGGCAACTGATTCCGGATAGGCGCTACAAACCTCCCGGCAAGCAGGGGCTTGTCTATTGGTGAAGCAGGTGGTGTTAGATCAGGGTATCTGAGCTGAAGGAATACACGGGAATCCGGAGTATTACACAATTATTGCAAAACACCAATTCAAAGTCCAGTATAATCCATGTAATTTGTGAAGGACCTCCAATCACATTGTCCATACAAATAGTTCAGTCCATACACTTACAAAAAAAAAGTGTACAACTCTAAGTATATAGTATTACACTATATTTAAATAAAAACTCATAAGTATAAAATATCACAGAAAAAATCTAGAGAATACCGACTCCATAATGCAATTGGATAATTCACATCTCATATCAGATATTATTTATTAGTACTTTTCTAGTTCTTCTAGTTCTAGAAACTAATAGTAACTAATCATTTAGTAGCAGTTATAAAGGACATAAGAACAATTACCATCACTCATATATTTGTTTCAATGTTGCTGAGTCCTATATAAAAATAGAATAAAATATGCATTTTACTTATCTGCTATTAAAATTGGCTATATGTCTCAATATATGTGTGTTAGGCTTGAAGTTACGTATATTGCGCAACTTCGCGGCCCTACTAGTTTGCACTACATAGGGTTTGCCACATCTCAGATGTTGATGTCTTAACATTTTTATTGTATGTCCCATTGTTGGGTGGCAAATTTCAGTGCCTCTAAACGATTGACCCACAACTGTTAAAACAAGGAAAAGTACCTCTTCGTTTAGTCTCAACATATGGTTTGTTCTATACTGAAAATCTGTGGGGCATAATTTATCCTTAATACAGAGAATATCCCAATGTTTCTTTATCACTTTTTCTATACTAAATTCACCAAATCTTGACACGAAAGTAAGTTTTTCTCTATATATTCAATGTAAGTAAAAATGTCTAGGAATTTGTGCAACTGTGTCTTAAGCTTTACTGATGACTTTTGGATTATGGCCTTTCTGCTTGAACCTTTTAGTTAAGCTGTTGGCTGGGACATTGACTTTCAAAAATCTTTACGAACAGTGAAGTTAAAAATATTTTGAATGTTTAACAGCAGCACTCATGTTTCACACCCAGAGGTGGCGTTTAAAGAAAACCCTGAATTTATACCAGAGTTCATTTCTGATTCACTTACGTTTTTTTCTAATTCTGTTAGAATGGTAAGTAATAACATAAGTAAATGTTAAAATAATTTAACTGGGGAACAAAGAAAGGTATTGTTAAAACTGCATAACAATCCAGACCTTACAATTCGAAGTATGGATGGTGGTGGTAATGAATACCGATATGTATATTGCAGATATTCGATTACAGTTATCCAATCAAGACCACTATGCCATCTCCCACACTAATCCGGCGTGGAATGTATTTTCAATATGTGGATGACATTCTTATTATATGAAGTTCCCTTCCTTTTTAATATATATCTAAAATCATCAACCAGAGCCGTGCCAATTCCCTGGGTATAAAAGTCAGCTTTCTGGGCACCATTTTGTCAGTGTATTGTGCGTTATTGTCTGTTTGCGCTGTGATATGCGTAACTTTGCATAATCTGAGCACATACTCAGCATTAAAAAAAAAATAGATTTTTGCTGATTGCATGCTCTTCCAAAAGAGATTGCATCACAGTGCTTGCATTGTGGCCACCCAGATTGACACGCACTTCGATTCTTACACAATAACGGATCACAAGTGCTATTGTTAGCGCATTGTGGCCTAGCCCAAATGTTGGCCATAGACAAGACGATCACAGATCGTAAAATAGGCGGCATGTGTATGGATGATCGCCAGGCAATTTTACAATATTTTTCACTATCGGACCATGGCCCTACAGAAGATGGGGGCAGAAAATGGCTAGAGGGTTGGAGGAGATTTTAAACCAAGTATAGGGGGGGAGGGTAAATTGGACTGCACAGGGATAGACAGAGGTAATAGTGATCAGGGGTATAATAAGATAATGGTGGATGGGGATGGGGAGTGGGGGGGGGGAATAGAGGATAAGGAGGCAAGTTTGGAAGTAAATTGAATGATAATCTTTAATGTATTTTACAAGTGCAATAAGTCTGTCTGGAAAAACTGCAGAATTAGAACTAATAGCTTTAAAGCAAAGGTATGATGTGATCGGTATAGCAGAAACACGAAATGATAAATGATAAACACGACTAGACAGTAAATATTGAAGGATACTCATTATTTAGACATGAAAGAGTTAATAAGAAAGTAGGGGGAGTATGCATGTATGTTAAACAAGAATTAAAGCCAAATTTAAAAGTTAAGATAGATGGGGGTATAGACGATAAGGCAGAAACAATATGGGTGGAACTGTGTACAGGAAGCAAGAAAGTGGGTAAATTAATTGTTGGGGTATGTTATAAGCCGCCAAATTCCAGTGAGGATGTGGAAATGAATCTCCATATGCAGTTGGCTAAGGCTGCTGGTATGGGGCATGTTCTGGTTATGGGGGATTTCAATTAATATATATAGAGAGAGAAATGGGATAGTATACATCTAAGCAGAGTGCAACTAGAGACCAAATTAATTAAATACATACAAAAAATAGAAGCCTAGTGCACTAATTTGCTTACATTTTACTTTTTACCTTCTCTCTGGATACATTAAAGAAATTAGTTCAATAACTTGGCCAAATTATTTTAAGCCCAGCAACCACTTCACCATTTGCTTTATTCTGCTGGGTCCTAACTTTTAACCTTTTTTACTTAAGTAACTTTTACCTTCTTAGTAGGAGACGTAATTCTCAAACTTTGTCTTTATATCAGTACCTGCCTTTTATGAGATGAAAGTCCCTGCTGCTCTTTCGCTTGCTTTCTTGGGACTAACTATCCAGCTTTCAGTACTTGAACACATGACCCACTGTGGGAGGAGTACATATTTCCCAGAGGCTTGGTCAAACCGCTAATGCAACAAACAATATATATATAGAAATTTCAATTACCCTGATATAGATTGGAGTAAGGGGACTGCCAGCACCTCAAAAGGTACCAAGTTCTTAAATCTCCTTTATGAGCTTTTTCTTTCACAGATGGTAGAAGTTCCTACTAGACAGAATGCGTTGTTGGATCTGGTGAGATCTAATAACACTGAGTTTATTTTAGAGATAAAGGTAATGGAAATCTTAGGAAATAGTGATCATGAGATAGTGTCATTCAATATTGGTTGCAAAAAACAAAAGTGCACTGGGTTAACAAAAACGTTTAACTTTAGGAAAGCTAATTTTATGTTGTTAAAGGAATAGACTGCTCATAGTGGGGGGATTTGTTCCTAGGTAAGGATATTGAGCAGAAGTGGACCACTTTTAAAGGGATATTAAACCATTACATTTCTAAATTTATACCTTTAAGGGAACAAGTTTTAAAAAACGAGGTCCTCTCCTGTCTGGCTTAATGCCCAGGTAAAAAGGGAAATGGAAAAAAAGAAAAATTAAAATTAAATTTTGAAATCGGAGTGAACCGAACAGGCAAACAGTGAGTATAAAAGCTATAATAAGTGCAAGAAAGCAATTAAATGAGCTAAAATAGAAAATGAAATACGGATAGCAGAACAAAGCAAGTATAAGCCCAAAATGTTTTTTAAACATATCAATAGTAAAAAGATGAGGACTGAGAATGTGGGACCATTAAATAATGGGGCTGAGATGGTTGTAGAGGATGCCGAGAAGGCTAATGTGCTAAACCTTTTTTTTCCCTCTGTATTCACTTTCGAGGATCCTGGTCCCTATGGTGGGGACTGTGATGGTGAGAGGGGTATAGATGAGGAATATTCACTCATCTATTACTCATATTAACATCAATATAGCCCCAGGACCGGATGGAGTACATCCTCGGAACTTAAGAGAGCTTAGTTCGGTTTTATCTAGACCACTGTTTCTTATCTTTTCAGATTCACTTTTGTCTGGCGATGTGCCGCTGGATTGGAAAAAAACCAATGTAATACCAATATTCAAAAAAAGGTAGTTGTTCCCAACCTGGTAACTATAGACCTGTAAGCCTAACATCAGTGGTAGGGAAGGTGATGGAAACTTTGTAACGGGATCATATCCTTGACTTTGTCTCAAGAACTGATTTTATTAGTGGTAGTCAGCATGGATTTATGAGAAATAGATTGTGCCAGACAAATTTACTTGCTTTTTATGAAGAAGTGAGAAATAATTTAGATTCTGGCATAGCAGTAGAGGTGGTATACTTGGATTTTGCTAAAGCTTTTGATACTGTGCCACATAGGTGACTAATGTATAAACTGAGGACTGTTGGCCTAGAAAAAAACATTTGTGCATGGGTAGAGAATTGGTTATTGGATCGCAAACAATGGTGGTCAATGGGGTTACATCTATGTGGGATAAAGTTCTAACTTGAGTGCCTCGGGGTTCCGTACTGGGGCCACTTCTTTTTGATCTATTTATAAATTATTTAGAAGGGGGCATTGAGAGCAAGGTCTCTGTGTTTGCTGATGACACTGAACTATGCAGAGCTTTGGAAACTTCAAATGATGTGCAATTGCTGCAAGCTAACCTAGATAGATTATCAAAATGGGCAGCAGAATGGCAGATGAGATTCAATGTTGATAAATGTAAGGTAATGCATCTAGGGTTTAAAAATCCTTGTACCACCTACACCATAAATAACTCTGTGTTAAGTGAATCTTGGCTGGAAATAGATTTGGGGTTTCTGTAAAAGACTTAGCTGTAGCAAACAATGCCAGGCAGCAACAGCTAGAGCTAGCAAGATATTGTCTTGTATGAAGAGGGGAATAGATTCAAGAGAAAAAAATCATTATACTCCCTCTTTACAAGGCACTTGTAAGACCTTATTTGGAATATGTGGTGCAGTTTTGGAATCCCATATACAAAAGGGACATCTTGGAAATGGAAGCAGTTCAGAGAAGGGCAACTAAAATAATAAAATGAATGGAGGGTCTTGACTATGCAGGCAGATTAGACAAGTTAGGGCTGTTTACATTAGAGAAGCAACGTTTGCGTAGGGATATGATCACTTTATACAAATATATTAATGGGCCATACAATAAACTTTCTGGTGCATTTTTTACTAATCGGTCATATCAGAGGACACATGGACATCCTTAAAGATTGGAAGAAAAGAAGTTTCATCTTAGGGTTAGGACAGGTTTCTTTACAGTGAGAACCGTGAAATTGTGGAACTGTCTTCCAGAAGATGTGGTAATGGCAAGTTCATTAAATAGCTTTAAAGGTGGGCTAGATAAGTTTCTAAAACTAAAAAATATTGAGAATTACTGGTATTAATACATATACTGCAGTTCTGGTTGATCCAGGGATACTTTCTGATTGCCATTTGGAGTCAGGAAGGAATTTTTTCCCCTTCTTTAGCTGTTTTTTTTTTTTTTGCCTTCCTCTGGATCAACTGTTAGGTAGGGTAAAAAGGAGGGTGAAAAGTTTGAACTTGATGGACGCATGTCTACCTCAATCAATTACTATGTTACTATGTTACAGTACTGTGGATCACTGATTTGCTTAAGGTTTTGCACATTTCAGTTCAGTCTCAGCCTAACTGGTACGATTTATCACGTACTAGTGTTTGCATACGTGAAATGCACCCAATGGAACTCCCATGTAGAGTGGCCTAAGCTTAACTGTCCCCCTTTTTTTTTTACAGGAATTTGGTCAGAATTGGCTCTTTATCGTTAAACTGTGTAGTGCAGAAACAAGCGTTTCGGACCTGACTGAAAATCTCCCCTGGTTACGGTCGTCCTTCTGTACTAAAGGATAGCCATGGCTGAAGTGTCAGTTCTGAACCTTCTCCCTATACTTTAAATAATTATTTATATTTGACCATGACCAGGGAAAATGCTCGGGACTGTGTTGCCTTATCTTTAAAAATGACAGGCAGAATCTTTTAAAGGAATAGTTCACTGCAAAAGTGAACTATTCCTTTAAAAGATTCTGCCTGTCATTTTTACCTTCTGTTCTTCAATCAATGCATGAACGGAAGGTAATGCATTCCTAGTTCTGATTAACTATAGCGCACATGCTCGATAATGGGCATTATAGTTTAACAGAACCAGGAAGAGTTTGGGAAGAACAGAAGGTAAGGCATAGCTCCTTAACCTCCTTAGTTATGCCCCATGCTTAAGTCAGCATGTTTGACTTTATTCAATATGACCTCTTCCAGTGTAACGAATAAAAAAAAAGTTACAGTTTTCAAACCTGTTTAAACCAGAGCTTAGAAACCTTCCTACTAACTAGGCTGAACTTATAGGTTTGGAAAATACACAGCATGTATAACATAGATATGGCAATTAGCTTAGAACTTAGAAAAATACAGTTTTGTTATACACCTTCTATACCTTCAAGATGACGCCCTAAGTGAAGCAAAGTCAGGCAGATCCATTAATAAAGGTTAGTTTGAATTTAATTGTATTTTTGCCACAAATCAACCCTTTAATTACGTTTAAATTAGTGGGACCTTCTTGCATTATTATTTTTCACCTGCAAATGACAGATCTTAAAGGGTAATTGTGGTCTCCACACAAGTTCCCACTTTTCTGGTTTACCTTTTAAACAAATAGTAACTTCCACTGTGAATAGGACACGCAACTCAGGAGGGGGATAAAATCGATAGTTTTATTTCAAGTGCATATCATAACAAAAAATTCAACAGGATACTAGGGCTATCCGAAGAGCAGCCTGACGCGTTTCATGGGAACACCCACTTCATCAGAGGCTGAATAATGAGAGCTCCGTGCAACCTTATATACCCCCCCCCTCAAGCTGACATCATAATTTTTAAAGGTAAAGAATAAGGGTTAGGCATCAATTAAGATTAGTACAATGAATGGTAGAATTGTAACAAAATACAAGGTATACACCACTCGCTACCATAATATCGAATACAATGGCAAACATGTTAAAAACAACAAATTTGTTACAAAAGTAACAGATAATATATATACATGGAAAAACATCTATCAATAGTATATATATAAATAGACTAATAAGTACTCGGACGGCAAACTAGGTCATAGCAAACAAAGTACAAAGATACATATGATATCTCTGATTAATACATATTTTAATTTAGATAATAAATATATTAGAACTCTTATTCCTAATAACATAAATATAATTATAAAGCAAAACAAATAATAATGAATAATAATATTTGGCCAAACATATTGTTAACCAACCTACGATCAGTATATATGGGCTATCTCGTTCACTACTACAAGTTTACCCGTAGTGTATTAGATATTTTATAAGTCAATGAAGCAGTTAAGTTCGAATTCTCGGTTTAAACCATCCGGGTGTATAGTACCCAGTTTATGTATCCATAATGCTTCTAAACGTAACAGACGTTTATTTTTGTCCCCTTTCCTGGGTCTAACTGATACCTTATCTATTACAGCAAATGTAACATTTATTAAGCCTCCATGTACTTCCAACACATGTTTTGATATGGCTGAGGTAGTGTCACCCCTTTTCGTAGCATATAGATGTTCAGAGATTCGTGCATTGGCAGTTCTAATTTCTTTACCCACATGTTGGATCCCACGCATGCATGTGGCCAGATATACAACGTGTGTGGATCTACAATTGCCATATATCTTAATATCATAATGTAATCCAGTTTTATTACTCTGGAACCTTTCTGTAGGTTTCATGATTTTACATGTGGCACATCTACTATGGCCACAAGGATAACTGCCATACGTCTTTAACCAGGTATCCCCTGCGATTGATTTGCTGTTGAACAAACTGGGTGATACGTATGATGCCACTGTTTTGCCTTTACGAAAGGAAAATTTGGGATTATCAGATAGACAGGAACCCAAAATTGGGTCTCCAAGTAAATGGTGCCAATGTTTTCTGATTATTTGGCATACTTTGTTGGTATCATTAGTATATGTCATAGTCACATAGGGGGTGTTATTATAATTATTATTAGAGGCATTGGCATTCTCTCCCTCTTTTCTGCCCTTAACCTTGTTCTTATTATAGGTTAGCAGTTCCATTCTATTTTTTGAAATAGCTCTTTCATAAGCTACTCTAATAAGGGAGCTACTGTATCCTCGTTCTAACAGTCTATCCCATAATTCCATAGCGCTGTTGTGGAATGTTTGCCACGTTGAACATATTCTACGAATACGTATAAATTGGCCATAGGGTATACTGCGTATGGTATTAGAGGGATGATTCGAATTAGCTCTCAAAAGTGTATTGCGTGAGATGGGCTTGCAATATAGCCCTGTACAGATATTGCCACCATCATTGCTAAAAGTTATTTCCAAAAAATCCATATGGTCTCTACTAGTAGACATCCTAAATGTCAAGCCAAACTCATTATTATTACAGTACTTTAAGAAAGATTTCATTGTATTATCATCCGCTGTACAAATCAAAATTAAATCATCTATATATCTGTAATATTTGGTTATATACCTACAAAAAACATTTTTTGGTGTATAGATATAACAGATCTCCCAATATCCCATGAGGAGGTTGGCATACGATGGTGAGAAAACTGCCCCCATCGCAGCCTCCCTACTCTGGAGAAAATGAGTGCCATCAAATAGAAAGTAATTAGTGTATAGGAGATGTTCCAATGCTTTAACAATAAACTCATTCTGTACTGGTGGATATAATTTGTGATATTCCAACCAGTATTTAACTGCCTCAATGCCTTTACTATGTTCAATGGAAGTATAAAGGGCATTGACATCCATAGTAACCCATACATTCTTTTGTTGCCATTTAACATTTTTTGTTGTATTAATAATATCCGTTGTATTTCTGATGTACGATGGAAGTTTAAATACCAAGGGAAGTAGGAGTTTATTCCCGAACTATGGGAGGACATTTAAAATCTGTAATAGATTTGTGGACCTTGGGGAACATATGAAAAATGGGAACCACAGGGTATTTCACCTTAAGAAATTTGCTCTCATATGTGTTTAACACTCCCCATTAACCCCCCAGATCCACCAATTCATATAGAGCCTCTTTATACTGATCTGTGGGATCATAATTTAATTTGGTATAAGTATCCCCTTCTGATAATTGTCTATTTGCCTCTTGAATATAATATAGTGAATCCACTACAACAATGGGTCCTCCTTTGTCAGAGGGGCGGATCATGGTGTCTATATTATTAGAGAGACTTTGTAAAGCCTTTATGACCTCCTTATTGGATACCAATTTATTCTCTAGATATTGAAGTTTTTTAACATCCCTATAGACCATTTTTTTAAATATATCAACACATGGACCTTTGCTATTTATAGGGCAGAACTCAGATTTATCTTATAGGTCAACATGTTTCATTTCGGGGGATTGTCTGTCACCAGACATAAGGTCCATAAGGTTGATAATATTAATCTGATCCTTAAAATCAAATCTATAAATAGGGTCATTATACACTTTATCACTATAGCTAGGGTATAAATTTATACTGTGCATATCTTTACAAATGTCCATAAAATTAGCCCAGTTTTCATCAGCATTAGTTAAGTGTCTCTTCAGAATGAGTTTTCTAATAAAGCGATTTATGTCCACAAGTACATCAAAGATCCGTATTCTGGACTCGGGTATAAAGTTCAAACCTACTTCCAACACTTTTAATTCCTCATCATCAAGAGTATATTCGGATAAGTTAATCACATTAGAAGCTTTTATATTTGTCTCACCCCCCGGTTCCTCCATTACCACCGATTGCGTATGGGTGCTCCCATCCATTGTTGGTATTCCCTTGTGTCCCCATCCACTTCCTCGTCTGACTTTTTTCTGTTGCATGTGCTATCTTATCTCTGGTGTGTTGATGCTCGTCTTTCCCTGGGATACGGTATGCGCCTCTCCATGTGTGTCCTTGGTGGGTTGGCACCTAATAAAAAAGAAAAATAGGAGGGAGGGGTGGTATAGGGGAAACAACATTTCCTCGTTCCTGACTAGTGTACTTCGTATTTTTAAAGTGTACTTTTTTTGAGATAAAGTTCCTAGTGTTAGTGTCTGTTCCATATTTATGATCTGGTGTATATGATGATTCCCATCTTCTTGGTGTCTTGTCTTTAACAAGCCTATGATGGTGTCTCCAGATTCTATGCATCTTACGTTATAGGCTTGTAAGATTATACTTCCTTATCTGTCTTGTCTGTCTGAGTCTGTACCAGGAACATGATGAGCTATGTAGAAAGCCCCACCCCCCAAACTTTGATCTTACCTGAAGCTAGTTGCAGACCTGCAACAATTTACTAACCTTTCCTCTGTCCTTTATATCCTTTAGGGAGAAATAAAAAAAAACTTGTTTTCAGCCTTGTTGCCAGTTTTAAAATGTTTAAGAAGTTCAGGGGAAGAGCTTATGATGCAGCTGATGCTCCGTCTCAGCAGTGGGCATGTTCCAACTTGAGACTTGGTGCTGGCAATGTCACTGCTCACAGTGCTAGCTAGCTTGCATCTTCCCCAACTCTATTTAAAGGGGAAATGTAAAGTGCACTATATCAAAAATAGCAGCCTCCTATTTTTAAAGGAGAACTAAACCCAATTTTTTATACTCCAGAATCTGAAAACAACCCCCCTAAAAACACCAATAAGCTATAAAATACCATTTTAGTAAATCGTATTAAAGTAAATGTAACCTTAAGAACTAGATGAAGTATCTGTGTGTATGTGCAGTGTCAGACCACCTCCGGTCACATGCTTCCTTGCTTTATCTGTCCTGTAAAAGGATTGGCTAGAGATAATTATATGGGTGTGACCAACTGTAACAAGTTTCTGCCATAGCTAAGGACTGAGCATGTCCAGAACATAATGGTCGTTGACCAAACTGTCTGATACTAGAATGCTGAGAAGTAAAGCACAAACCATATGTTATTTAGGTAAATTTCCCAGTGCCTGTATCAAAATGAGAGGTAAGACACAGATTACTGGTTTTATACCAAGGTGTTCTGCCTTCTTGTTCAGTGTTGTTCTGGGGCTTTAGTTGTCCTTTAAAATGAATCCAGAATCATGCTTTATCAGCAATGTATCCAAACTTACAGTAATATAATGGGTGGTTCCTGCTTACAATGTTAGTTGTGACATCACCAACACCATTATTTTACCCCCTTGCCACTGGCTTGAGCATGTCCACTTGTATTCTACTGCTGGAAGAGGGAAAATGCATACACCATTTAATACACTGCTGCATCATCAGCCATGTCATAAACTCTGCCCCGCAATCCTTATTGGTAAATTTTACTAACCCCCTCACGCTCCACACGTGCATTATATCCAGTGTAAGTACATAAATCATTAGATCCTTACTCCTGGGTTCTTTATAGTTAAGCTGCACTACTTTCCTAAAGTTTCCTTCAATGCTCTGGTCCTCTTCACCTCCCTTGAACAGTTGGCGACAAGGTCAATGAGAAGATGCACTCTGCAAGAAGCCCTGAGAAGGGACTAGAGTAAACAATGCTGCTTAACTTAGAAGAATACTACTAACCACACTGGTCATTTTATATACAGATGTCTCCAGAACGTCTCTGATAAAACATTGAAGCAGCTGTTACTCTGCAGTTTATTTCCCATTCAGGAAGAATTATAAAAAAAAATGTAATAAATAAAAGTTATTGATCTAGGACCTGAAAACAGAATTGCTCCAATTATACCATCTTGGTGCATTTACCAACCTTTCAATGGGCGATATTTATAAAGGCCATATAACGTTTTTAAATATGGCCCAATGTTTCTTCAAATCCACTCACTAGCATGAAATACATTTAGTAGATGTAACACAGTTCTTAGTATTTCCTCAGTTTAGTCTTTAAAGTTACAGCAGATTTTTTCTAGTTTCACATTTATCTATTTTCTTTTTAATTATGTTCGATGGGGAATAAACAAAGGTTATGTTTTACTTTTTTGCATTTGCACATTTTACTGCCTACCATGTTGCCTTTACAGACCTTACAATATCAAATTCAGTGTAGCTTACAATGACACAGGACTGTAGCTGTGTTCAAAAAGAGCTTTATTTTTCAAGAAACACGAGAGCTACATGTTTCTGACGCGAGGTCCTTTCTCAAGCACCTTGCCTTTACAGACCTATTGTTAGATTGTTTAAGTTAAGATTTCTTTGCCTTAGAGGGGATGGACAGGTCTGTGTGCTTTAACAGCATTTGCTGTCAGCTTTTAGGGGGGGTACATGTCACCACATTTGTACAAGCATGTTCTAGAAATTAGAAATAATAACTTCACACTATGGAAGCAACAAAGGGAGAGAATTTATGAGGTTATCCACAGTAGCCACATGATAATTAAATAAATCAATCAACAACCACAAAAGCAGAAGGGAAATACAGCTTATTGTGTGAATTTGCTCTGTCTACTAAAACAATGTTGCCCTTGAAACCTTAACGTGTCAAAAAGTGATTCAAAAGTCTGGAGTCACTTAAAAAACTTTTTTGAAAAATATTTTTTGTTCATTACAATGACGTACACAAATACAGTTTAGACATTTTTAATGTTGTACATTAAACTAGTGCTAGTATACCTGGAAACAACTATATTTTAAGTGGGTATCTACATTGACATATATAGGCCCATAATCAGACACAATTATTCCTGTATTCAAGTTGAATGTTGTCCTTTATAATGTCCATTAATTATTGTCAAACCTTAACTGATCATTAAAAAAAAAACAAAAACAGTTTGTTAGTACAAACATAAAATTTAAAACAAACTATTTAAGGTATATTCAAGTATTTGGAGAATCAGCAATTGTGGGTTCAACTATAGGCCTCAAATGACAAGAGACAAGGAATTTGAAACTTATCAGTTTTGTTATAAAAAAAAATAAAAATAAAGCTATTCAAGAAATTGCAAAAACAAAAACTAATATTTTTTTACACTTCTTCTTTCACAAATCAAAATGTAAACTTGTCCTTAACCACAATATAAAGAGAAATAGAAGCAAGATGCCACATACACTATAATGAGCAGTTTGAAAACAAATGCCTCACAGGTTTTAACTGGCAGCTTTATTTAAAAGTATCCACACAAAAACTGCCTCAATGTCAACTGTGAAGAGGCAACTCTTGCTGGGCTTTAAGACAGAGCTGCAAAGCAAATCTATAGCTCAGAATGGTAAATGAAAAGAAAAGGCTGAGGCTGAGCATTGGTTGATAAGTCATGCACAGCGAGTAGTTTTCAATAGAGCTTCATATATGAGGACTTAAGTGGGGCACCTCTGAATTCTGTATTAGAGCCAGTTCTATTCAATATGTTGTAAATGACTTAGCAGTGGGTATTGATAGTAAGGTCTTTGTGTTTGCTGATGACATAACACTATGTAGGGCATTGAAAACTAGAGATGATATGCAATTGCTGCAGGCAGATCTAGACAGATTGTCAAAAGGGGCAGCAAAGTGGCAGATTACATTAAATGTTGATAAATATAAGCTGATGCATTTGTGGTTTAAAATCCTTGTGCTGCCTATACCATAAATGGCTCTGTGCCAAGTGACTTGCTGTTGGAAAATAATGTAAGATTTCTAGTTTTAGATAACAGGCTTAGCTGTAGCAAACAGTGCCAGCTACAGCTAGCAAGACATTGTCTTAGGTATAGATCAATATTATAAAAGTAATTATATATATATATATATATATATATATATATATATATATAGTAAAAGAAACAATGACATTGCACAACAATTTTCAGATAAAAATAGTATATTATACAGACAGGTGGTAGCCCGCTGTAAACGTTTTTATATATATATATATATATATATATATATATATATATTATTCTCTATTGTAGGAGACCTATAGTTGCCATACTGAGTATGACATCATTATAGACAAGGACTTTCAAAACAATACAGAGCCAGATCAATTTGCAGAAATGCATTTTGTGTCTACATTGGAAAAGGATTATATAATATTTTTTATTTGTATTACTGAAAACTGATTAAATGTTAATTACCTTTAATAAATTTATGGAGGACTGGCATAGAGTAGACCAGCAAAGTGCATGGGAAAGTCCTGCAATATTAAATCATTGCCTAACTGCTGTCTCAATTAATAAGTTCTTCTTCTTTTTATAACCAACAGGTAAGAGTTAATAGAAATGTTACCTTTCGACATTTTAATTGTTTTTATTAAATATTTGCAATTTTGCACACATTTTGCTAAATAAGGATTATTTTAAAGCCAGGACAAATCTAAAGAGTGCCTTTCAATTTTGGCCAATTACTTAGTACAAACTCCTTGACCCAATATGTATACCCTCTATTGTTACACAGAGACATCAATTTATAACCTGAAACAAAAAAATCTCTCTGTTCTGCTTTTAAACTACAAAACATTTCTACTCTTTTTTTACATTGGAAAATGGGGCTAAGAATTCATTGATCCATCTCAAATCAATGCTTTTAAAGACGTTAGACACATTTTTGCTTAAGAGCCGAAGAATGCATTTTATGTTTGACACAATATTGATTAAGAAGAGAGCAAAGCTTTCAGGCTGGCTGCTCTTTGTGTGCTTTCCAAGTTAGGCTTTGTCTGGTCACACTTTGTCCTTAAGAGTGTTTTTTTCCCCAGCTATTTCTTTCTCTTTTCTCTGTGTCCTCAAAGTCCCAAGTGTAGGGCTTTTCTCAGTTTTTTCTCTAATCAATAGTTATGATGAAGACACATGCTGCTAAATGCCACTCCTAGACAGCAAATCTGATAAATTATGTATCTCACTGTGGCCTATGACCGTGAAAAATGTCTATTACTTTTGTCAATTGATGATCGATAATTAACACTTTTTGTCTTGAAAGTTTAATGCATGTTTTTCTATTGTGTATGAAATGACTACAATAATTTGACCTTTGTATTCTACCTTATTTAGCTTTGACAGGCTCACCCATGTCCCAGTTGTGCCAAAAGACTTTAGCACTAGGCTAAGTTTCAGGATTTAAAGATAAAAGGAGAAAATAAACCTTAACTATGTGGTTTTGTTAACATAAGAGTGAACTAAAACATTGACTTTCCACTGTGCCTGTTTGCTAATCTCTCCTTGAAACCTTTTGTCAGATATCCTGTATTCCTGAGCATTTGTAGAAGATGATGACTGTGTCTAACTCACCTTTGCCTTGGCTGAAAAAAAGAGTATTGTTTGTATCACTGAATTTCTTTAGTTCATGATCATGGGTAGAGAGGACTGTTAAAGGGGTTAAGCATTTTCTTCCTTCTTGAAGGGAAATCTATACACTAACATAGACAGTGTTAGATCAGAAAGGGAGTTAATTAAATAGAACCAAATCCCATCCCTGTACACTGCCGATCAGTCAGTCTCACTTTAGCACTTACTGCTTGTTCATTGATTACCAGCTGTTCTTTTTGGATTCTTTTGGTCATATTTTGGATAGGCTCTGATGGTTTCTGTCGGTTCCAGATGTTTTGTCATCAGGAAATGCTGAATGTAGAATTTTCCTTTCGGCAGCAACTAGTGAATCACCAGAAAGCTGCACACAAAACTGCTGCATGCCGTTCATTTAATACTAGCCTTACTGAGATATGTAATGTGTATTAATGACATGAATCCTTCTGAAATGATTTAAAGGACAACTTAAGTGAAAAAAAAACTTGAGCTAGAAACAAAGTCTACATTGCACTGTATATAATGCACCTACTCAGAGTGACAACAGCGCAATATCAGTGAAGATATGGGGTTTTTAAGTTGTCCCATGGGGGGATGCCATCTCGGCTCTTCCTCCTATACCCACTGAGTATCGCACATGCCCAATAGCCATGCCTTTGGGACTAAGGATAAATAGCAAACTCATCTCTCTTCTGCATGTATACATACTTATCCAAGCTAATTAATACTGCACCTACATAAGATTAGAAATAGTAATGCGCTTTTTATATGCACTATTATTATTATGGAATTATATAGTGCAAACATCTTCCGTGGCGCTTTACAATTACATAGTCAAACATTACACACAGGGCAATACATATTATACATAGTCATACATATTACATACACAGGTAATACAAAATTTAAAGGGCAATTATAGTGAGAAAATTGTTTTTTTTTAATTTCTTCTAATGTATCCTATAAGTCATCCCATCCCACCAGGGTACCTTTAGTTTCTTTAAATTCTACATAGTCCCCGAGATATAAGCCTTTGTATACGCTGTGATTTGTAGGAGCTGCTACACATCATCTGTCACTCAAAGGCACACACCCACACAATCCAAAGCTCCCATGCAGTACTGTCCACACTCTCTCTCCACCCACTATATGTACCATGTGCCCATATAGTCAAAGCTGTAGTGCTAAACACAATCAATAAACCATTAACCCAGGAATATGAGCATAACCACCTATAAAACAGCCCCTCCCCCAAAAAAATATCTTATATACATACAAAACCAGTGACTCAAATGGAAACTAATACAGTATATATAATACAGTAATACAGACTAATACACACAAGACACACAGTGCAATCTATGAAATATATAGACTAAAGCAAATGAAATGTAACAGGACAACAAGCAGTGTCACTGTGTTTGTGAAGATCTCACTACAGCTGGCTGTTACACTGACTCTCTCTTCAGTGATTATGATCTCAGCTAACAGGGGGAGAGATATGAACTTTAGGTAAAATAAATAACAATTAGCAAAGTTAGAGAACAGGGAGAGTTCAGTAACTTACTTGTAAAGAATCTCAGCACCACTTGTTCTCCTCTCTCCCCTCTGCCCCTCCCTTCAGCATATTGCTACTTTATTCCACACTTTGACTGCTTGCAGTCTAGCTCTGGAAGGGAGGGGTCACAGGATGTCAGCACTTCATTAAAGTCCTTTCAACTGACATGCTCGGACTCTGTATACAGCCCGTCACTGCTTGAGGGGGACTAGACAGAGAGGGGAGGGGGACTACACGCTTGGTAACAAACTTCTGCCAGTGTGAAGACACGAAGCCACACAGAAACATGAAAGTAAGGCAGCTTATCTAATGATCTATACATTGTATACAGACAAAGTTTTTTTTTCACTATAGTTGCCCTTAAGTACACAGAATGATGAGTTACTAACAGCAAAACCATGATACAATAGGAAAGTGGTCTGCCCAGTCTAGAGAAATGGGGGTGAGACATAAGGTGATGTGAATTGGTAGGCTGTAAACAGATTGACAGTGTAGTTTATTTTCTCTCTTTAAATGGTATTTTAGGATAATATTGATTTTATATATAAAATCAATATATCTTAGCCCAGAACAGGTGTGTTCCCTACTGGACTTGTGCCTGAATACCACCTATTTCAAATACAGGGATAAGTTCTATAAGCAAAAACATGGATGTGCTATGTGATCTCCAGTTTCACCCATTGTGGCCAACCTTTACATGGAGGAGATGGAAAAAACAGGCACTTAAAACCTTTAAGGCACCCAGCCACTGGTTCAGATATGTGGATTACACCTGGGTTATATCCACCAGAAGGAAGTACAAGCCTTCACAGAACACATCAATGCTGTAGACCAGAACATCAAATTTACAAGGGAAGAGGCAAAAAACAATGGTTTTGTTTCACGTCTGAGGAAGGGGTCATGTAGACCCTGAAACATCACGTGGTATGTGTTAATAAACACAATATTGTTTTTTCAAGACTGGTATGCACTCTGAGTTTACTATTTTGTGTATACTATTTACAACTAGCTGTGGTATCTGAGTAAGCACCCAGGGAATTTGCAGATATGTATACGTGTGCGAGGGAGCCATCTCTGTGACTTTGTGTACAAAACAACAAACTAGCTTTCTTGGACTGCTTGGTAGAAGTTAAAGAAAATGGTAAACTAGAAGTAGAAGTTTGCAGAAAACCAACCCACACAGATCAGTATTTAATGTTTGACTCCCACCACCCTTTAGATCACAAGCTGGGTGTCATCAGAACCCCGCAACACAGAGCCGAGAACATCCCCAGTAGCACAGAGGTGAAGGGTAAAGAAATAAAACATCTCAGAAGAGCTCTTAAAAACAACCAGGACAATTTTAAAATATTTACGTTATAGAAAAACATTTCTTAGGGCAGAAATTATTATTTAACAACAGTGCATGAGTAAAATGATCTTTGTTATTGAACTACTAATCCCAGCATCCTTTCCAAAAAAAACATAAAAGATGTAAAAAAAAATATGTTTCACTAATGAAAAGCTGTTATTTGTTGCCTAATGGCTGAACTACAGATCCCACTATATTTTACCACCTGATTAAAGGCAAAAATAATTTATTTTGTTATACATACCCTCCAACATTCCCTTTGAAAAGACACACTATTGAGAAATGCATTGCACAGAGCTGGACAAAGATCAGGTTCACTTTATTATTCTCCCGCTGCAGCTCTGCAATAGTGTAACTATTAAAGGGGGATGTTGAAAAGTATGCATATGTTTTAATTAACATTAAAGTGAGAGATTGTACATTCAAATCTGGACAGCTTTGAAACTGTCCAAATAAACCAACACCAGTGATTTGTTGAATAAATAACATTCTACTATACACATATATATATATATATATATATATATATATATATATATATATATATATAGTCTGCCGTGGGTCCCGCACTCACGTTTAAAATTTCTCGAGCCCCGGTGCATCTATAGAAAACATATACTTCATCCAAAGATTAGAGCACTATATATACTACTATATGTAGCATAGCAGGGGTTAATAATTGGAGGGTGGAGCACAGGGGGAGGAAGTGGTTTACTCTAGGTTTTAAATTCTCACTTACCTGCACGTCTGTAACATCCTGAGGACGGCTGCTTGAGTCAGCTAAACACGTTAGGTACGAATAAAAGTTTATTGTGAAGACCCGAGTGCTCTAATCTTTGGATAAGTATCTATATATATATATATATATATTATATATATATATATATATATATATACTATATATATATATATATATATTAACTATTCCAAGAAACGTCCGCACTCCTTCGCGAAAGATATATCACAGCCCTGGTGCTGGAACCTCGAATAAACAATACAAAACCAAACCGTGAAAGAGGGCACTCTCGGGACTTAACACACAAACCATAACAAGTGTACGGATAGGATCAATGCATTTCGGCCATGATACGGGCCGTCCTCAGGATCACCATATCCGGTTCCTCTCACCATCTTAAAGGGCCGGGGGGGGACACCCCCTCATACCCTTAACCCTATGTGCATAAAAAATCAGTGCAAAAACAATAACTAAATAACAAAGCATATTATAACAGTTAAAAAACCACACACCCCTACTAGATAAAACCATTTCACACCGGACTATACGTAAACAAGCTAATGAGTTATATCAACTAGGTAACAGATAAGTGCCAAGACATATGTATAACACAGCCCTGCGTAATCTCATACTTGGGGAATTGCTAGTACCCAGATGAACAGATCAGACCAGTAGAAAGACTAAGGTGCATAATCGACCACCACTGGACCACATAACTTCGGATATCGTCTATGGGACCCCCCACACAGCAGCATCACAATGTAGTGACTAAAAAATGTAAGGAGTCCAAACATGACAAATATATAGGGGCTAAGTCCTCATACAAAACAGGATAAGGACACCATTTCGTTAAGACCCCTCGGGGCCACTGTATCAAGTCTCTTGATCCATTGCACTTCTAATTGAAGTAGCCTTTTGTCTCTCGGGAGGCCCCGGCTGGTGTCAGGAACATGATCGATGGCCATCCATCTGAACATTGACAGATTATGGCCCGCCATTTTGAAGTGTCTGGCCACAGAGAGTTCCCCATGTTTAGAGTCTCTTGCAGACCCTTGTCCCGAGAGTGCCATTCTAATGCTCGCCCGATGATTATTCATCCGTTCCCTGACTGTGGTGCAGGTCTTCCCCACGTAGAACAATCCACAAGGACAGGTTATCACATAAATCACATGTGTGGATGTACACGTGAGTCTAAAACGAATATCAAAACGTTTCCCACTATGGGGATGTGGGAAGTCCCTGCCCACCAGGGCATAACGGCATGTTTGACACCCCAGACATTTCACACACCCTCTTGTTTTCTTATTTAGCCAACTCTCTTGTTGTGTAGATTGGGGAGAGAAATCGGTTTTAACCAACAAATTCCTAAGATTGGCACCCCTTCTGTGTGCCACTCTAATCTCTGAATCATGAAAAGGAAGAACATGATCTGACTTGACCACGTCCCAATGTTTTTTGACACTTTTTTTGAAGGCATAACTAGCTGGTGTGTGATTGATGACAAGGGTAGGTATCTCAGCACCTCTTTTCACTGAAGGTTTGAATTGTTGGTGAAGTGCCGGAATTTGAAGCGAACATCGCTCTCTATAAGAGGTATATAGATGACATCTTTATCATTTGGAAGGGGGACCACATTGGAGCCCACGCTTGTTCGAACATCTAAACAATTTGGGGACTCCCAACAGTTGAGTATCAATGTAAGTGTACCATGGTGGACTTCTTAGACTTAAGAATCTTTGTCGAAAATGGCAAATTGGGTACGACTCTTTTTAGGAAAAGTACTGATAGGAACACTATTCTTCACCATGACAGCTTCCATCCTAAGCAACAAATTTTGAGCATTCCTTATTCACAATTTTTGAGGGTGCTCAGAAATAATTCCGACCCGTTAGGGCCGAGGTCCAACTACAAGAAATGTTGGACAGGTTCCTGGCTAGGGGCTATGAGAAAGGGCATTTATTAGCCCAAATCGACAGAGCGTATAATCAAATGACTTCCACCATGGCACTTCACCAACAATTCAAACCTTCAGTGAAAAGAGGTGCTGAGATACCTACCCTTGTCATCAATCACACACCAGCTAGTTATGCCTTCAAAAAAAGTGTCAAAACATTGGGACGTGGTCAAGTCAGATCATGTTCTTCCTTTTCATGATTCAGAGATTAGAGTGGCCACACGAAGGGGTGCCAATCTTAGGAATTTGTTGGTTAAAACCGATTTCTCTCCCCAATCTACACAACAAGAGAGTTGGCTATAAGAAAAACAAGAGGGTGTGTGAAATGTCTGGGGTGTCAAACATGCCGTTATGCCCTGGTGGGCAGGGACTCCCACACCCCATAGTGGGAAACGTTTTGATATTCGTTTTAGACTCACGTGTACATCCACACATGTGATTTATGTATAACCTGTCCTTGTGGATGTTCTACGTGGGGAAGACCTGCACCACAGTCAGGGAACGGATGAATATCATCGGGCGAGCATTAGAATGCACTCTCGGGACAAGGGTCTGCAAGAGACTCTAAACATGGGGAACTCTCTGTGGCCAGACACTTCAAATGGCGGGCCTATATGTCAATGTTCAGATGGATCCATCGATCATGTTCCTGACACCAGCCGGGGCCTCCCGAGAGACAAAGGCTACTTCAATTAGAAGTGCAATGGATCAAGAGACTTGATACAGTGCCCCGAGGGGTCTTAACGAAATGGTGTCCTTATCCTGTTTTGTATGAGGACTTAGCCCCTATATATTTGTCATGTTTGGACTCCTTACTTTTTTAGTCACTACATTGTGATGCTGCTGTGTGGGGGGTCCCATAGACATATCCGAAGTTATGTGGTCCAGTGGTGGTCGATTATGCCCTTAGTCTTTCTACTGGTCTGATCTGTTCATCTGGGTACTAGCAATTCCCAAGTAGGAGATTACGCAGGCTGTGTTATACATATGTCTTGGCACTTATCTGTTACCTAGTTGATATAACTCATTAGCTTGTTTACGTATAGTCCGGTGTGAAATGGTTTTATCTAGTAGGGGTGTGTGGTTTTTTAACTGTTATTATGCTTTGTTATTTAGTTATTGTTTTTGCATGATTTTTTATGCACATAGGGTTAAGGGTATGAGGGGGTGTGTCCCCCCGGCCCTTTAAGATGGTGAGAGGAACCGGATATGGTGATCCTGAGACGGCCCGTATCATGGCATTGATCCTATCCGTACACTTGTTATGGTTTGTGTGTTAAGTCCCGAGAGTGCCCTCTTTCACGGTTTGGTTATATATATATATATATATATATATATATATATATATATATATATTCCCCTTTTAAAGCTGCGTGTAAAGCTCCCTTTCAGGTGTATTTAATTAATAAATTAAAACGAATCACCTCTTCTGGAAAAGACCACCAACAATGTAAAATGTTTTTTATTAATCCAGGTCATGGTATATCTGTGTATTCAGTTAGATCTATGGACATGACATTTAGTTCTTTTGCTAGTCACCCGACTGGATTTTCAATTCAAAATGACTTGTATGAGAATCTGTAAGCAGTAAATACCCTGAAATGAATTCCAATCAGCACATACAGCAAGGTGTCAGTAGGTGTTGATTGCATTGTAGTTGTTATCACAATATCACTGGCCAAAGTAGCATCTAAACAGCATTTAACATGACAAACAATTGCTGTTGAACACCCCCTACCTCTATTTAAGGTTTTTTTTTTAGCTCACACAAATGGCCTCGTTGACATCTCTTTTATACCAGTCTTGTTCTTAGGCCAATATGTTGAAATTTCAGTCTTCAAACATATGTCCTTTACCTTAAGATACACGCATACAGCATATTGACTCTTCAGGGCTGGGCCATACATTGGTGCAGCTACTGTTTAGTTAGTATCTCCCACATATATCAGATCACTCTTTACTGCACTGCACTGTGTATATGACGTTGTTTTTCTTGTTTTAGTATTGGGGTCTTTTGGATGCACCATTTGCTAACTACCGGTAACTGTGTTTCTGGGATTAAAGCAGACAGGAATATGCTGTCACTTGAAAAATCTTCTCATTTCTCTGACACTCCTGCTATATATGGGATGACCAGTTTCTTACTCTTGTCCGCTTCTCAACTTTTATTTTGTATTGGTTGGTTTTTTTTTCCTTCCCTTTTTTTCAGTTTTGACAAAGGCTTAGTATGATATCCACAGGTTTTAAGGGCTTCTATGAGATGTTTTTTTCCTTAGTCTTAGCTTCTGTACTAGTGGTGATGTTCTCTGCTCAGTGTTTTAGGCTTCTGATGACACCTAGCTTCTGATCTAAATGGTGGTGGGAGTCAAACATCACGTACTGGTATGTGTGTGTTCGTTTTCTGTAAACGCTACTTCTAGTCTACCATTCTCCCTTAATTCTAAAATAAGGAACAGAGTTCTGGGTAATTCCCATTGTTGTCTTGGAACAGTTGTTTTTTGTTTTCTTAACTTCCAACAGCCTTTGTGTGGGTATACGTGTGAAGAGGATGTCACATCATAGGACACCTACACTAAAGCAAAAATGTTATTTAGAGTGGACATACCCTTTAACCTACACAGTAACTATTTATGGATCCCATTTTTAAAAAAAAAAAATAAATCGTTTTTGCCTCCATTACTCATTACCTCTGAACTGAGATGGACTCTACTGTATGCCATAATTTAGACAAATTACTTTGTTCTGAAAAGGTTAACCATCTCTGCATTTAGTAAGTGGAAAAAAGCTTACAAATCATATGTATTGATCATTGCAATCATCCCAACAATGTAGGCCACACTCTCAAATCATTGCACTTATGCTTAATTGCTCACATTAATGCAATTGTACTCTGTACTCTATACTGTCTCTAACTAATAAAAAAAACATTGTGTTCCACCACATTGATCATGATTTTATGTATGTATATAATATTATATATTTTTGTTTTTTCTCAGCACCTCTTTTCACTGAAGGTTTGAATTGTTGGTGAAGTGCCGGAATTTGAAGCGAACATCGCTCTCTATAAGAGGTATATAGATGACATCTTTATCATTTGGAAGGGGGACCACATTGGAGCCCATCGCTTTGTCGAACATCTAAACAATTTGGGGACTCCCATACAGTTGAGTATCAATGTAAGTGATACCATGGTGGACTTCTTAGACTTAAGAATCTTTGTCGAAAATGGCAAATTGGGTACGACTCTTTTTAGGAAAAGTACTGATAGGAACACTATTCTTCACCATGACAGCTTCCAGATCTGTTCATCTGGGTACTAGCAATTCCCCAAGTATGAGATTACGCAGGGCTGTGTTATACATATGTCTTGGCACTTATCTGTTACCTAGTTGATATAACTCATTAGCTTGTTTACGTATAGTCCGGTGTGAAATGGTTTTATCTAGTAGAATCACAGCTTTCTGGAAAAGACCACCAACAATGTAAAATGTTTTTTATTAATCCAGGTCATGGTATATCTGTGTATTCAGTTAGATCTACTGGACATGACATTTAGTTCTTTTGCTAGTCACCCGACTGGATTTTCAATTCAAAATGACTTGTATGAGAATCTGTAAGCAGTAAATACCCTGAAATGAATTCCAATCAGCACATAACAGCAAGGTGTCAGTAAGGTGTTGATTGCATTGTAGTTGTTATCACAATATCACTGGCCAAAGTAAGGCATCTAAACAGCATTTAACATGACAGACAATTGCTGTTGAACACCCCCTACCTCTATTTAAGGTTTTTTTTTTTAGCTTCACACAAATGGCCTCGTTGACATCTCTTTTATACCAGTCTTGTTCTTAGGCCAATATGTTGAAATTTCAGTCTTCAAACATATGTCCTTTTACCTTAAGATACACGCATACAGCAGTATTGACTCTTCAGGGCTGGGCCATACATTGGTGCAGCTACTGTTTAGTTAGTATCTCCCACATATATCAGATCACTCTTTACTGCACTGCACTGTGTATATGACGTTGTTTTTCTTGTGTTTTAGTATTGGGTCTTTTGGATGCACCATTTGCTAACTACCGGTAACTGTGTTTCTGGGATTAAAGCAGACAGGAATATGCTGTCACTTGAAAAATCTTCTTCATTTCTCTGACACTCCTGCTATATATGGGATGACCATGTTCTTACTCTTGTCCTGCTTCTCAACTTTTTAGTTGTATTGGTTGGTTTTTTTTCCTTTCCCTTTTTCAGTTTTGACAAAGGCTTAGTATGAATATCCACAGGTTTTAAGGGCTTCTATGAGATGTTTTTTTCCTTAGTCTTAGCTTCTGTACTAGTGGTGATGTTCTCTGCTCAGTGTTGTAGGCTTCTGATGACAGCTAGCTTCTGATCTAAATGGTGGTGGGAGTCAAACATCACGTACTGGTATGTGTGTGTTCGTTTTCTGTAAACCGCTACTTCTAGTCTACCATTCTCCCTTAATTCTACAAATAAGGAACAGAGTTCTGGGTAATTCCCATTGTTGTCTTGGAACAGTTGTTTTTGTTTTCTTAACTTTCCAACAGCCTTTGTGGTGGGTATACGTGTGAAGAGGGATGTCACATCATAGGACACCTACACTAAAGCAAAAATGTGTATTTAGAGTGGACATACCCTTTAACCTACACAGTAACTATTTATGGATCTCATTTTTTTTTTAAAAAAATAAATCGTTTTTGCTCCATTACTCATTACCTCTGAACTGAGATGGACTCTACTGTATGCCATAATTTAGCAAATTACTTTGTTCTGAAAAGGTTAACCATCTCTGCATTTAGTAAGTGGAAAAAAGCTTACAAATCATATGTATTGATCATTGCAATCATCCCAAGCAATGTAGGCCACACTCTCAAATCATATGCACTTATGCTTAATTGCTCACATTAATGCAATTGTACTCTTGTACTCTATACTGTCTCTAACTAATAAAAAAAACATTGTGTTCCACCACATTGATCATGATTTTATGTATGTATATATATATATATATATTTTTTTTTTTTTTTTTTTAATCCCTTTTCCTTTATATTATATGAATATATTTATACTTTTACAGAGATTGCATTGAGTTTTTAGGAGCTACTAAGGAGGTAGGGGTATATAATATTACATATAGGAAAGGTGTATCTGTATGGCTGGCATTTCTCACTATTACCACATTAAAGTGCATGTTCACCCCCAAAACTATAATTTAACCCACTACTGGCCCCACTGTGTAGTGTATAAAAATTCTTACCTTACATCCCTGCTCCAAATGGTTCTCCTGTAGTCCCAAAAACTGACCACCAGGAGCCTGATTCCATATACGACTCTCCCTCCCCTTTCTCTCTCCCTCCCCCTATCTCAAATCCCCTTTTTTGTAGTGTAGGGCTCCCTCCCCCAACCCCAACCACCATAGTTATTTAAAGGAAAACTCCCTGATCATTACTGACTTTGCCTCTTTCCCCAGAACAGCTGGAAGCCGCGGCTGTGATTGGCTGCCTCTCAGCCAATCACAGACGTGGCTGCTGGTCCAGCCCACTGCTTGCAGTTTCATGCAAGCAGAGGGCCGGAACTGAACTTCGAAGGAGAGAGGCAATGTAAGTAATGATCAGGGGAGTTTTCCTTCAAATAACTTTGGCGGTTGGGGGAGGGAGCCTTACACTACAGAAAAAAGTGTAAAAAAGAGGTGGACATGCCCTTTAAACTTTATAGCTAATTGGTATCTTGTACTCCAAAGTTCTATCACATAATAGCCATGAACCTGTGACCTGTACTAAAGACATTTAAAAAGATAACATAGCAGGATAGCCTGGGTTCGTTATAGGATCTCAGATTTACCAATAGTGATCTCTCTCAATAGTGATCTCTAACTTACTCCCTGGTGAAAGCTATAAGTTAATGGGGAGGGTGAGTATTGAAAGACAGATTGATAACTTTAATTTTAGAAAGGTCCAGTGGATCTCATATTGATCTATTATTGGTTAGAAATGTGAGGGGAAAGATTGATTCAAGCTCTGCACAGCAGTTGTAATTCACTGTTGTGTTTCTACTGAACTATATAAATCTCCTCTAGGGATGGAGCTTGGAAAGGCCCTTGTGGCAATGACAAGTGCCCTTCGTCTCCTTTGGGGGTGTTCTGGGATGACCGAATAGAGAACTTGTTCTGCTGCCTTTGTTTGCCCTTACAGTGCTGAGAAAGTTGTGCTTGTTTGGTCAACTCCATCACCCTTTCCCAGATGGCCACAGGTAGCTGTGAGGCCAGGTTCTGTTCTAGTTGACTAATGTTGTGCATTAAAGCATCAACTTTAAAATGTGCCTGTCATACTTTTTGCAGTATCTGATACCTTTAACTGTGGAATCCAGACCTATGCTGCATGGTACTAGCCTTTGTTGTCTGCATCGGAGTTTAAATCGCAGGTGGTTTCTGTAGTTTGCCAATTTCCTTGCTGTTTTTTCATATTGCCATACAAGTTTGAGGGTTTCCTCCCCAAAATGATTCATCCAGGTCTCATTCATCCAGGTCTGTTGTATTCAATTAGATCAACTGGACTTGAAGTTTAGTTTTTGAAGACATTTCGCTAGTCATCCGACTGGCTTTCTCAATTCAGAATGACTTGTACAAGAATCTGTGGCAATTATGTACCCTGGAAAATCCCAATTAGTATATTACCGCCAGGTGTTAAGGGCGTGATTGGGTAGTGGCTAAGAGGTGTTATAGGAACGCCCAGGGTAAGGTGTCAAAACTGACCCCTCCCTGAATTACTCCCCACGTAAACATGTTTTTAGCTACCTGAAGTCATGTGACTAGTCTCTGCCTACATTAATAGGCCCCCTCTCAGCTATCATTTTTTTCTGTGCAAGCATTCAGTCTTAAGTGAGTATGCCCCACAGGGATAGGGAGGAGCAGAAAATAAAGTATCAGGTTCAACTTCAAGTCCAGTTGATCTAATTTAATACAACAGATATACCATGACCTGGATGAATGAGAACCTTCACAAGCAAAGTATCAGGTTCCGCAAATCTTTTTTTTTTTTTTTTTTTTTTTTATTTTTAGTTTATTTCAGTTTGTATTGTAGAGTTGATTTTTTCAAATAGCAAGAGATTTGAAGTAAGAAAGAAACATTAAGAATGTTGTATTTTAGCTGCAGATTGTTAAATGTAAGGTAGTCTTGCATTACCATAATATCTGCAATTTTTGAAAAATTATGTTCCACCCAAACAAAATATTTAAATTAGGTATTAAAAGTAATTAAAGCTTGGTAATAGAAGCCTGTAATAATTATTGTCTTGGAGTTTGCGACGGCTGCACAAGTGCCTCTTCCGGTACTCGGCAAAGCGAGACTTAACATTGTAATCAAGCTTGACTTTAAGAGCAGAAAGGAGCGCTCCCTGGTAAATTAGGCCACTTAACTCACAGAATCAGAATTTCTATTGTAATAGTGTTGCTTGTAAACTAAGGTTAAATTTGGTGAGAGGATTAGTAGCTTGCTGTAAGGACCTCCTGTGTGTCTGCTGTCATCCCGATGGGTTCTCCAATATCCCTAATTGGCTACCGAGAGCCTGCCCCACGCTGGTCCTCCAACAGTGCCCCTTATTCTGCTACGTTTGTTTTGCCAAATTAATTTAATTTTTGCCTTCTAGATCAGACTTCTTACAGTAAATTGGAAGGGCTCGAAAGAGGTATAGTATTATATATAGTAAGGTCATTTTAGTAGCGTTAGTTGGATACCCAGATATTTGAAAGATTGTTTTGCTATTCGGAAGTAAAAATGGGTCTTAAGGGAATCGCACATATCTTGTTGGATCTTCATCATGTAAGCTGTTGATTTAGTGTGGCTGACTCTAAATCTTGATAATGTACTGAAGTTTTCGGTGGTTGCGTTATAGATAGTAGGGTGTAATCTGCGAAGAGGGTGATTTTACTTTCTGTGTTTGTTATACCTCTGATACCAAGGGGATGTGCTAATTGAGGCTGCTAGTGATTCGATGAATAGATTAAAAAGTAAGGGAGGAATAGGTGTGTTCCGTTGTAGATATGTATTGTTTTCAAGGGTTAACCAATATTGTATACTCGGGTGACTGGTTTGTTGTAGACTTTGCAAATACCAATACACAAATACGCAAAATCAACCCTATCTGCCCTATCAACATCCAGTGAAAGGAATAAAACTGGTATGCGTTTAGAATGTGCATTAAAGTGGATTTTTTCTGATATTGTCTGTTGTGTCACGTCCTGGAATCAAGCCCATTTATTCAAGATGAATCAGCTGGGGAAGTAGTTTGAAGATTTTGTTAGCAAGCATTTTTGAAAATAATTTTAGATTGGTATTTATTAGTGATATAGGACAATCATTTGTAGTGAGTTGTATCTATTTTGGGTTTTAGGAGGACTACGATGTGTGGTTTCAACATGTGGGGATGTTACAAATCAGAGCATTCTTCACTGCACTTCACTGCGTATATGATGTCGCTTTTCTTATGTTTCGGTACTGGGTCTTTCGGATGTACCAAATTCTGTCTCAGTGTGTTGTTTGGTTTAAAGCAGACAGGGATACGGTGTTTTTTGAAAATTCTACTTCATTTCTCGGAGACCCCTGCTACATATGGGATGACTATGTTGTTGATGATGTTCTTTCTCCTGTCTTGCTTTACCCCTTCACTGTTGGTATTTGTGTTCTTTTCTTTCCTTCTACTTCTTTTGACAAAGGCCCAGTCTGGATATCCACAAGTTTTAAGGGCTCCTCTGAAATGTTTCATTTCTTTAGCCTTCGCCTCTGTGCTAGTGGGGATGTTCTCAGCTCTGTGTTGCAGGGTTCTGATGACACCCAGCTTGTGATCTAAAGGGTGGTGGGAGTCAAACATCAAATACTGATCAGTGTGTGTTGGTTTTCTGTAAACCTCTACTTCCAGTTTACCATTTTCCTTGACTTGTACCAAGCAGTCCAAGAAAGACAGTTTGTTGTTTTGTACCTCTTTCCTTGTAAATTTAATGTTTTGGTCTACCGCATTAATGTGTTCTGTGAAAGCTTGTACTTCCTTCTGGTGGATTTTAACCCAGGTGTCATCCATATATCTGAACCAGTGGCTGGGTGCTATACCCTTAAAGGTATTAAGTGCCTGTTTTTCTACCTCCTCCATGTAAATGTTGGCCACAATGGGTGAAACTGGAGATCCCATAGCACATCCATGTTTTTGCTTATAGAACTTATCCCTGTATTTGAAATAGGTGGTATTGAGGCACAAGTCCAGTAAGGAACACACCTGTTCTGGGTTGGGTAGCTTTAAAAAAGGCCTGGATAAGTTTCTAAAACTAAAAAATATTGAGAATTACTGGTAATAATGCATATAGATCTGGTTGATCCAGGGATACTTTCCGATTGCTGTTTGGAGTCAGGAAGGAATTTTTTTCCCCTTTTCAGCTGTTTTTTTTTGCCTTCCTCTGGATCAACTGTTAGGTAGGGTTAAAAAAAAGAAAAAAAAGAGGGTGAATAGGTTGGACTTGATGGACGTATGTCTTTATTCAACCTTAATTACTATGTTACTATGTTACTATGAGATCAGTTCTGCTGATAAGAGTGCTGTCTTGGCCTAGCCGTTTTCTCACCATGATAACAGCCTCCTTGGTGGGTATACAGGTGAAGAGAGATGTCACATCATAGGACACCATAGTTTCTTCTGCACCGAGTACTATATCTTCAATCTTGTTGGTGAAATCCTGAGAGTTCATGCTGCTGACTATAGGTCTTAGGGTGAGGCCACACTGCAACGCACAGGAATCGCGCACAAAATCGGGAGCGTTATCGCACGCGATTGTGTGCACGATTCTTGCGCGTTTCGCGCTCGCGTTCGCGTTTTGCGCATGCGTTTTCGCCTTTTCACGTTATGGACACGCATGCGTTAACGCACCAAAAATGGTGAATGCATGCGTTACCATAACGCGAACGGACGCGCAATCGCATGCGCATCGTAAATCGCGGGAATTTTTGCGTTCCCGCAATTTCCATTTTAGCGAAAACCGCGGGCGCAAACGCGAGCGCGAAACGCGTGCGCAAACGTGCGAAAAACGCGCTAGTGTGGACTAGCCCTTAGTGGTGCCCCTTCCTTATGTATCTTTGGGAGTCCATAAATGCATGGATGTGCCTCACCAGGTAGAGTGATGATACATTGCTCAACAATGGCTTTATCCTTTTGAAGCTGTTGTAGTACGTCTATGACCTTTTCTGTAACGGCTGGTGGGATCCTTTGTTAAAGCCTCATGTGTTGTTATCGGCCAGGAGCATGGTCACCTAAACATAGTAGTCTGAGGTGTTGAGTACCACTGTGCATCTTCCCTTGTCTGCCAGTAGAATGGTGATACTGGAATCTTTCTTGAGGGATGTTTAAGACTCTTCTTTCCTGTTTGGTCAGGTTAGATGAAGGAGTTTTAGCACTGGCTAAGGCTGCAGATACCTTAAGGCAAAGTTGTTCTGCCTCACTCTGTGGTACCTTATTATTGTGGATTGAGGCTTCTGTGGCTGCTGTAATATCCACCACAGGGATGGCTATAGGACTTCCATTTCTGGCTGGGCCAGGGTCCTGTTAGACAAGTTTCTCACCCATTCCTCCTTGTTAGATGAAGGACACTTCCCTCCTTTGTACCAAGGTAGTTGTTCTCCTTTGGGGGTGTTCTGGGATACAGAATAGAGAACTTGTCTGTTGCCTTTGTTTGCCCTTACAGTACTGAGAAAGCTGTGCTTGTTTGGTGAACTCCATCACTCTTTCCCAGATGGCCACAGGTAGCTGTGAGCCAGGTTCTGTTCTAGTTGACTATGTTGTGCATTAAAGCATCAACTTAAAATGTGCCTGTCGTACTTGTTCATTTAGGAGCTGTTTGAGCCTTTTGCAGTATCTGTTTGGCTCTGATACCTTTAACTGTGGAATCCAGACCTATGCTTTATGTTCTAGCCTTTGTTGTCTGCATCGGAGGTTAAATCACAGGTGGTTTCTGTAGTCTGCCAATTTCCTTGCTGTTTTTTTATATTGCCATACAGTTTGAGGGTTTCCTCCCCAAAATGATTTGAAATATGCTTGTGAAGGTTCTCATTTATCCAGGTCTGTTGTATTCAATTAGATCAACTGGACTTGAAGTTTAGTGCTTGAAGACTTTTTCGCTAGTCATCCGACTGCTTTCCCTCAATTCAGAATGACTTGTACAAGAATCTGTGGCAATTATGTACCCTGGAAAATCCCAATTAGTATATTACAGCCAGGTGTAAAGGGCCTGATTGCATAGTGGCTAAGAGGTGTTATAGGAACGCCCAGGGTAAGGTGTCAAAACAGCATTCTTTAAGGCCTTTTCATTTTCTTGCTAGGAGTTTGCCACAGTTGTTAGCATCTATAATATACTTCTTTTTGGCTGATAGTATTTAATGTTCTATTAGTTGCATATTAAATTGGTTTCTTTATTTTGTAAGGTAGAAACTATTTCTGGTGAGGGAGAGTTTTTTTATTTTATTTTTTATTATTTTATCTTCCTCTATTAATAGAAAATTTAAAGGGCATGTCCACCCTCAAAACTATAAGTTAACCCCATACTGTCCCCACTCTGTAGTGTAATAAAATCCTTACCTTACATCCTAGCTCCAAATGTTTCTCCTGTAATCCCCCCCCCCCCCAAATCCCAAAAACTGACCACCAGGAGGATAGCAGAGTCCATAAAGGACTCTGCCTCCTGTCTCTCCTCCGGGAGTTTGGCATGTGTACTGCAGCCCCTCTCCCTTCCTCTCCCTCCCGTTCCTTCCTTCCCCCACCCCCAACCGCTATAAAAGATTTTTAAGAAAGTCCCCCGAACTCTACTTACCTTACCTCTCTCCCCCGGCGTTCTGAGCAGCCGGCAGCCATGTCCGTGATTGGCTGCCTCTCAGCCAATCAGGGATGCGGCTGCTGGTCCGGCCCCCTGCTTGCAGTTTCATGCAAGCAGAAGGCCAGATAGTGCGGCGGAGGAGAGAGGTAGGGTAAGTAACTATCGGGGGGGGGGGGACTTTCTGAAAAATCTTTTATAGCGGTTGGGGCTGGGGGAAGGAACACTATTATATGGCAATTTTTTACAGGGGTGGACATAAATCTAAACATTCTGACTGTCCTTTCTTTTTAGGAGACAAAGAAATGAAACTTAAAGAAATAGTTCACTTGAAAAGTGAACTATTCCCTCAAAGTATTGATTGAAGTCAGGGAGGTTAAGGAGCTCTGCCTTTCCTTCAATATCTCAGGAGCCAGGGACAAAAATAGCAGAAAACGTATATTTCACGCGAACCACCGCAGCAGCACTGAACCAGGATGTGGACAGGACCTGTCAGTTCTGCTGCTGTGGATCATGTGAAAGGTAAGTTTCTGCTATCTTTGTCCCTGGCTCCTGAGCTATTGATTGAAGAACGTAAGGTAAGGCATAGATTCCTAACCTCCCGGGCTTCAATCAATACATTAAAGGAATAGTTATCTTTTCAAGTGAACTATTCCTTTAAATTACCTCTAAAAAAGGCTTTATATATGCTTCCAGTTTGTAGATGATGGAGGGGTTTTGTGCAAGTTTTGCCTGTAAGGAATATATCAGTACTTGAGTAAGAGGAAATTAACTGATGAGAAAAAGCTAAAAGGCATTTTTTATTAGAATGCTGCCAGCTTCTCAAAATGTCATATAGATATAACTTTAATGACTTTAAAAGGCATGGTTACCCCAAAAATTAAAAATTCCCTGAAGGTAGAAGACTCCCTAACATGTAAAAATGATATACTTGCCTTTCTCATGTTTACTTGTAGACTAAGATATCCTCCCCCACTTCACCTGCCCTTCCTCCTCCATGCTTCACCCGCCCTTCCTCCTCCATGCACTCACAAGCTTATAGGTTTACTCCGAAGTTAGGGCTGTGATGGTTGATGTCACAGCCAATGACTGCAGAGTATTTACTGAGGCTTGTATTATGAGCGCTTTGATCACTTAGTGTGGGTGTGCAAAATCTCTGAGCTTTCACAATGCACTGAAGAGGAGGGGGGCAGCGAAGAACAGGAAGTACAAGTATGAGAAATGTGTATAAGAAATGTGAGCAGATCATTTTTACATGTTAGGGGGTCCTCTACCTGCAGGGAATTTTTCATTTTTGGAATGGATGTATCCTTTAACATACCCATTTTACAGATTGAAAGCAGTTTTTAGAGTTTTTCCTCTAAATACGGTAGGTGAATTTTTTATTTATTGTTGGATCAATGACTTCATTAAAATTGCCACTGATTATCACATATTTTGTTTTTATAGAATGTTTTGGAGAATATTTTATTACGGGGTTTTTTTTGTATCATATAATTCAAAATTGATTATAGGGTAGTGGATTAAATTTTCTGTGTAGGTATTGATAACTGTTATAGGCAAAGTATCTTAAAAAAGAATCACAAATCCATTCAATACAATATCATTTTAAAACAAGCTTCCTTTTTGATGGATTATTAAAACCATTGACATTCAGGGATACTGTATAGAGCGTCATGAATATCTGTAAAAAAACATAAAAAGAATATGTGATGCATTTCAGAATAATCCCCAGTAACTATATACAACCAATGTTATATAACTAAATCATATACAAACTGTAATTAAATAAGAAAGAAAGAAACAAAGATAAAAAATAATATTAATAAAAATAATCATTCATGCACCAAGGGCATGTTGTGGGTAACCTGGGGGTCCCATTCCAGACCTAGAGACTAAGATATAAAATCTAAGAGTTGAGAAAGAAAGTTAGGACATTATTCATTTAATAGACACAGTTATCCTAGCATAGTCTGTGTAATAATTGGCTTCTCCCCATCAACCTGTGGATTTATGCAGTAAATGTGAGTATTGCTGAATAGTTTGGACTAGATGAACGTATGTCTTTATTCAACCTCAAATTCTAAATATACTTATATGATACAGAAACTTAAAATAAAAACTAACGAGCAAAAAGGTCTAAAATAATAAATAATAATAAAAATAATAAAATGATAAGACGGTCCGCTTTATTATTAAAAAAATCAGGGGGGAACTCAAAATACAACTTTCCAGATATTCTGGCATTGTATGTTAGTTATCATCCCCCACCCCTTACACACACATTTTGCACCCTAAACTACCTGCACCATTAATTGCAAATCTGAATATAATTTCATTAAAGATATTTATACTCAACACTGTTCATATTTAAATCATACTGCTTATCTCATATTGTATATTTTTTTACCATACAAACCTGCATGCATGTATGTCTTGTGAGATACATAGGATGTTTATGCAGGATCCTTCTAGTATTCCTGCAAAGATTTGGTTTGGATTTGGGAAAAATGGCCCCAGATAACATTTGGTGCACCAAAAAACTGCTGTTTCTCACAGGATTCTTTGGGATCCAGGTCCAGCCTTAATTGGGAGAAATATTATGAGTTTATTATGGATGAGTTTAATAAAAATGTGCATGTTTTAAGGTGGGGCCTGTGCAGCAGATTGTCGGCTAATGGTCTGGGGTGAATATGTATCCATGAGGAACCTAGACAAGTAGGTTGCAAAGAGTGCCATTAGGCCATGGTGTGTGCCCAATGGTGAGCCACAAAATGACATTTGCCTTGAGCTGGCAGATAGCACACAGAAGTGTAATGTTTTGTGTTACCGTATATACTCGAGTATAAGCCGAGGTTTTAGGTTTAAAAATTAACCTAAAAAACTTGAATCGGCTATACTCGAGTCAGTAACAACTTACCTTCAATCCAGAGGCAGCTGCGAGTCCGGCGGCAGTTCCCAGTAGTTCTTCGCGGTGCGCGATGACGTCATCACGCACGCTGGGGATGACGTCATCGCGCAGCCGCGAAGCAGCAAACTCGCCGGCTGCTTCTGGATTGCAGAGAGAGGAAGACTGAAGACCAGGTACGGGTAAGTGAGCTGGGGGGGGACTGGGGGAGGGCGGGGGTACTGGGGGAGGGCTGGGGGACAGTAGCCATGCAGACACCCCATTCTTTTTACATTAGTGGTTGGAAACTACAACTCCCAGCAACCAAGCATGCTGGGAGTTGTAGTTTCAAACATCTACAGTGGAAAGGTATTAGGGTGGGGACAGTATGCCATACAGTACCCCAATACCTTTTTACTATAGGTGGTTGGAAACACAACTCCCAGCACCAAGCATGCTGGGAGTTGTAGTTTCAAACATCTCAGTGGAAGGTATTAGGGTGGGGGACAGTATCCATACAGTAACCCCCCAATACCTTTTTACTATAGGTGGTTGGAAACTACAACTCCCGCAACAAGCATGCTGGAGTTGTAGTTTCCAACATCTACAGTGGAAAGGTATTAGGGTACTGTATGGCATACTGTCCCCACCCTAATACCTTTCCACTGTAGATGTTTGGAAACTACAACTCCCAGCATGCTTGGATGCTGGGAGTTGTAGTTTCCAACCACCTATAGTAAAAAGGTAATGTGGGTGTCTGCATGGCATACTGTCCCCCCAGCCCTCGGCTTATACTCGGGTCAATCATCTTTTCTAATTTTTGAGGCAAAAATGGGTGCCTCGGCTTATACTCGAGTCGGCTTATACTCGAGTATATACGGTACCATTTTCTCCTTTTAATGAATTTTGAAGTTTGTTTTGGACATTATTTTAGGTAAATACATTTTCCTCTATTTGTTTTACCCCAAAAGACCCCTCTGTCCCTGATCCCTACTATCTACCAAGTTAATCTCTAAAGTCTATAAATCTAAAGATATATAGATATGTCACATAGACTTGCTTGAATTTGTTCTTGGGTGAATTTTACCCATCCCCCATATAGCCCTCTTTTCTCTTCTTTTCACTTTCTCCCCCTCTTCCCCTCCCTTCTTTTCCTCCCTTACTTGTAGCATACTGACTTAGGTAGGGTGATCTCCCCCTTAAAGCCCCAAGCAGATTAATCATTCTTTCTTCCAGTTAAAGGGGTGTGTTGGGCTTATATTTTCTAGTAGTGCACCTGTTGTAATCACAAACAGGTTGTGAAAGGGATAATAAGTTTTTGTTTTTTTCCCTCTCTTCCTGGCTCTTGCACTAATTAGTGTGGGGGCTTGGGCCTATTAGTTAAATAGGATTCACATTGGTTGGGCCTGTGGTTTGGACCTAACAAAAGGAAGTTTACTGTGAGTGAAATTAAACAAGGTTTTTGCATCACTGTGCCAGTTTAGTGTTTTGAAGGGACAGTTTTGTCGGTACCATGCAATGTGCATTCTGCCACATGTATAGGACCCTGTAGCAGACGTTCCAGGGAACCTATGTCTGTGTCAGGTGTGAGTGGGTTGCCCGTTTGGAAGCTGAGGTGGAGAGTCTAAGGGGAAAGCTTGCAGAATTGCAGGGATTGGCAGAGCTGGGGGGTCAGCAGGCATTGGCTGGGGCCAGTACAGAGGTGGGTGGAAGTGGGACAGGGAAGGTTGAGGGGGGAGGTAGTTTTGTTAGGGTTACTAGGGGAAGTGGGGGACGGAAGGATAGGGGCGCTTCTTCCCAGTTGGTAGATCCTAACAGATTTGCCATTTTAGGCGAAGATGTGGAGGACAATGGCTCGGAAGCAGCATGTATGGAGTGGGCCTTTCCCTTGAGCACCCAGGGGACGGCCATCTCCAACTGAACTGGGGGCTAGGAAGGATAGGCAGGTGGTAGTGGTAGGGGACTCTATTATTAGAAGGGTAGATAGGGTAATCTGTCGGCAAGACCCTGCATGCTGAACAGTGGGTTGTCTGCCTGGTGCTAGGGTTCGACATGTGGTGGATCGTGTAGACAGATTATTGGGTGGGGCTGGGAGTGACCCGGCGGTCTTGGTTCACATTGGTGCCAATGACAAAGTGAAAGGTGGAGGGGAGGTCCTTAAAAATGATTTCCGAGAATTAGGGGCCAAGTTAAAAGCAAGGACCTCAAGGGTAGTGATTTCAGAAATATTACCGCAGCCATGTGCTACGCTAGGAAGGCAACGGGAGCTCAGGAGTATAAATGCATGGCTAAGAGGGTGGTGTAAGGAGATGGGGTTTGGGTTTTTAGAGAACTGGGCTGACTTTTCTCTTGGCTACAGGCTCTTTAGTAGAGAGGGATTGCACCTCAATGGTGATGGTGCAGCTGTTTTGGGGGAGAAGATGGTTAGGGGGTTGGAGGAGATTTTAAACTAGGTATGGGGGGGAGGGTACATTGAACTACACAGGGGTAGATAGAAAAGTTAGGGATCAGGGGGCTATTAACACAACGGAGGACGGAGAAAGGGTGGGGGGAGCATAGAGGATAAGGAGCCATGTAAGACCATCTATGGAAGTAAATCAATCTAAAATAATCTAAAATGTATGTTTACAAATGCAAGAAGTCTGACTGGAAATACCAGGGAACTTGAAATAATAGCTTTAAAGGAAAGTGTGATTGGTATAGCAGAATCATGGCTAAATGATTCACACGATTGGACAGTAAATATTGAAGGATACTCATTATTTAGACATGACAGAGTTAATAAGAAAGGAGGAGGAGTATGAATGTATGTTAAACTGGAATTGAAGCCAAATTTAAAAGATGGAATAGATGGGGGCGTAAACTATACGGCAGAAACAATATGGGTGGAACTGTGTACAGGACGCAAGAAGGTAGGTAAATTAATTGTTGGAGTATGTTAAAAGCTGCCAAATGCTGGGGAGGAGGTGGAAATTAATCTCCAGTTGGCAAAGGCTGCTGGTGTGGGGCATGTTTTGGTTATGGGGGATTTTAACTACCCTGACATAGATTGGAGTAAGGGAACTGCCAGCACCTCAAAAGGTATAAAGTTCTTAAATTTCCTATATGAGCATTTTCTTTCACAGATGGTAGAAGTTATATGTTACAAGTACTGTGATCACGATTTCTTTAAAGGTTTTGCACATTTCAGTTTCAGTCCCTCAGCCTAAACTGGGACGATTATCACACGTACTATTTTTCATAATACGTTGAAATGCAACACCCAATGGAACTTCCCATGTAGAGTGGCCGAAGCTTAAAACTGGTCCCCCCTTTTTTTTTTACGATTTGTCAAATTGGGCTCTTTATCGTTAAAAAACTGTGTTTGGGCAGAACCGCGTTTCGGACCGACTGTGAAATTCTCCCCTTCTTCCCCGTGGTTATTACGGCGTCCCTTGCTGTACAAAGGCTAGGCCATGGCTGAATGTGTCATTCTGAACCTTCTCCCTATACTTTTAGCCATAAGTTATTATATTTTGACCATGACCATGAAAATGCCTCGGACTGTGTGCCTTATCTTTTAAAATGACGGCATAATCTTTTAAAGGAATAGTTCACTGCAAACGTGAGACTATTCCTTTAAAAGATTCGCCTTCATATTTTTACCTTCTGTCTCAATCATCAATGCATACCGGAAGGTAAATAGCATTACCTATTTCTGATTACTATAGCGCACAATGCTCGATAATGGGCATTATAGTGTAGCAGAACCGGAATATTTTGGAGAACAGAAGTAAGGCCTATCTCCTTACCTCCTTAGTTATGCCCCATTCCTTAAGGTCCACATGTTTTGACTTATTCAATATGACCTCTTCAGTGTAACGAATAAAAAAAAGTTACAGTTTTTTCAAACATGTTTAAAAACCAAGCTTAGAACCTTCCCTACTAACTAGGCTGAACTTATAGTGTTTTGGAAAATACACAGCATGGATAATCATAGATATGGCAATTACTAGAACTCTAAGAAAATACCGTTTGTTATACACCTTGCTATAACCTTCAAGATTACTCCCCCTACTAAGTGAAGGCAAGTCAGCAGATTCCATTAATAAAGGTTAGTTTGAATTTCATTGGATTTTTGCCAAATCAACCCTTTAATTATTACGTTAATTAGTGGGACCTTCTTGCAAGTATTATTTTCACCTGCAAATTGCAGATCTTAAAGGGTAATTGTGGTCTCTCCACACAATTCCCACTTTTTCTGGTTTACCCTTTTAAACAATAGTAACTACTTCCACTGTGAATAGACACGCAACTCAGGGGGGGATAAAATCGATAGTTTTATATTTCAAGTGCAATCATAACAAAAAATTCCAACAGGATACGAGGGCTATCCCGAAGAGCATCCTGACGCTTTTCATGGGAACACCCACTTCACAGAGGCTGTAATAATGAGAGCTCCGTGCAACTTAGATATATCCCCCACCCCCCCCCCCCCCTCAAGCTGACATCATAATTTTTAAAAAGGTAAAGAATAAGGGTGGCATCACTAAGATTAGTAAATGACTGGTAGAATTGGTAACAAAATACAAGTAGACACCACTCTCGCTACCATAATATCGAATACATGGCAACATTTTAAAACAAACAATTGTTACAAATCACAGTACTATCTATACATGGAAAAACATCTATCAAGATAGTATATATATAAATAGACTAATAAGTACTTCGGATGACGGTAAACTAGTCATAGTCAAACAAAGGTACAAAGATACATATGATCTCTGATTAATACAGATTTAATTTAGATAATAAATATTTTGAACTCTTATTCCTAATACATAAATATACTTATAAAGCAGAAACAAATATTAATGAATAATATATTTGGCCAAAAGATATTGTTACACCAACCTACCTAACGATCATTATATATGGGGCTATCTCCGTTTCACTACTACAAGTTTTACCCGTAGTGTTTCTATTATTTTATAAGTCAATGAAGCATTTAAGTTCGAATTCTCGTTTAAAAACCATCCGGGTGTATAGTACCGTTGCCTTTTATGTATCCATAAGGCTTCAACCGTAACAGACGTTTATGTTTGTCCACTTTCCTGGGTCTAAACTGATACGCTATCTATTACATACCCGCAAAATGTAACATTTATTAAGCCTCCAGATGTACTTCCAACCCATGTTTTGAAATATGGCTGAGTAGTGTCCCCACACCTTTTCGTAGCATATAATGTTCAGAGATTCGTGCATGCATTCTCATTTCTTTACCCACAGTTGATCCCACGCATCGCATGTGCCAATATACAACTGTGTGGATCTACATGCCATATATCTTAATATCATACATGTAATCCAATTTATTACTCTGGAGAACCTTTCTGTAGGTTTCAATGATTTTACATTGGCACATCGACTATGGCCACAAAGATACTGCCATACTCTTTAACAGGTATCCCCTGCGATCGCTTTGCTGTTGAACAACTGGGTTGATACGTAGATGCCACTTTTTTGCCTTTACGAAGGAAATTTGGGATTATCAGATAGCAGGAACCCAAAATTGGGTCTCCAGTAATGGTGCCATGTTTCTGATTATTTGGGCATACTCTTTGTTGGTATCATAGTATATGTCATATTCACATAGGGGGTTTTTATTATAATTTATTATTAGAGGAATTGGCATTTCTGCTCCCCCTCTTTTCTGCCCTTAACGCGTGTTCTTATTATAGTTAGCAGTTCCATTCAATTGTTTGAAATAGCTCTTTCATAGCTACGCTAAAAGGAGCTACTTGGAATCTCGGTTCTAACAGTCTATCCCATATCCATAGCGCTGTTGTGGATGGTTGCCACGGTGAACATATTCTACGAATACGTATAAATTGGCCAAGAGGTATACTGCGTATGGTATTAGAGGGATATTCGAATTAGCTCTCAAAAGTGTATTGCGTAGATGGGCTTGCAATATAGACCCGGTTACAGATATTGCCCCATCATTGCTAAAAGTATTTTTCCAAAAACTCCAAATGGTCTCTATCTAGTAGACATCCTAAATGTCAAGCCAAACTCCATATTATTAAGCTACCTTAAGAGAAGATTCATTGTATTATCATCCGCTGTACAAATCAACAATTAATCATCTATATATCTGATAATATTTGGGGCGTTTATACCACAAAAACACATTGTTGGTGTATAGATATAACAGATCTCCCATATCCCTGAGGAGTTGGCATACGATGGGAGAAACTGCCCCCATCGCCAGCCCTCCTGACTTGAGAAAAGAGTTAGCCATCAAATCGAAAGTAATTAGTGATAGGAGAGTTTTTTCAATGCTTAAACATAAACTCCATTCTGTACTGGTGGATATAATTTGTGAGTATTTCCAACCAGTATTTAACTGCCTCAATGCCTTTACTATGTTCAATGAAGTTAAAGGGCATTGACTCCATAGTAACCATACATTTCTTTTGTTGCCATTAAACATTTTTGTTGTATGTAAAATATCCGTTGTATTTTGTATGTACGAATGGAGTTAAATACCAAGGGAAGTCGAGTTTATTCCCGAACTATGGAGGTACATTGTAAAATCTGTACTAGATTTGTCGGACCCTGGGGAACATATAAAAATGGGAACACAAGGGTCCTTCACCTCGAAGAAATTTGCTCTCATATGTTGTTAAACACTCCCCATTAACCCCGCCAATCAGCACCATATCATTACTACGAGCCTACTTTAGACTGATCGCTGTGGGATCATAATTGGTTGTAAATTCCCCTTTCCGATTTCATAAGCTATCATTCTGCATGTATATTTGCCTCTGAATCTACATATAGTGAATCCACTCCAACCATGGGTCCTTCCGTTGTCAGAGGGGCGGAGATATGGTTGTCTATATTATCTAGAGCTTGTAAAGCCTTTATGCACCTCCTTATGGATACCAATTTATTCTTAGATTTGAGTTTTTTTAGACATCCCTATAGACCATTTTTTTAAATATATCAACAATGACCTTGCTATTTAGCGGGCAGAACTCAGATTTATCTTAAGGTTCAACATCGTTTCATTTCGGGGATTGTCGTCACCGAGACATACGGCCAAAGGTTATAATATTATCTGATCTTAAAATCAAATTCTATAAATAGGGTCATTTATACACTTTACACTAATGCCCTAGGGTATAAATTGTATACTGTGCATATCTTTCACAAATGTCCAATAAAATTAGCCCCAGTTTTTCATGCAAGCATTTGAGTTAAGTGTTCCCTCGTCAATGAGTTTTCTAATAAAGCGATTATGTCCCAGTACAGTCAAAGATAAGTATTCTGGACTCGGGTATAAAGTTAAACCTACTTCCAACACTTTTAATTCCCCATCATCAAGAGTATATTTCGGATAATTAATCACATAGAAAGCTTTTATATTTGTCTCACCCCCCGGTGTCCCTCATTACACCACATTGGTATGGTGCCTCCCATTCATTCGTGGTATTCCCTTGTGTCCCCATCCACTCTCGTCTGACGTTTTTTGTTGCATGTGCTATCTTATCTTGTGTGTTTGATGCTCGTCTCCCTGGACCGGTAGATGCGCCGTCCATGGTGTCCTTGGTGGTTGGGCACCTAATAAAAAAGAAAAATAGGAGGGGAGGGGTGGTATAGGGGAAACAACCTTCCTCGTCCTGACAGTTGTACTTCGTATTTTTAAAGTGTAACTTTTTGTGATGATAAGTGCTTAGTGTTAGTGTCTGTTCCATATTTAGATTCTGGTGTATATGATGATTCCCATCTTCTTGGTGTGTTCTCTTTCCAACAGGCATATGATGTGTCTCCAATTCTATGATCTACGTTATAGGCTTGTAGTATAATCTTCCTTATCTGGTCTTGTACTGTCTGAGTCTGTACAGGAACATGATTAGCTATGTTAGAAAGCCCCACCCCCAAACTTGATCTTACCTGAAGCTAGGTTGACAGACCTGCAACAATTTACTACCTTACTCTGTCCGTTATATCCTTGAGGAGAATAAAAAAAACTTGTTTTTCAGCCTTGTGTGCCAGTTTTAAACAAATGTTTAAGAAGATCAGGGAAGAGCTTAGATGCAGCTGATGCTCCGTCTCAGGCAGTGGCTGTTCCAACTTGGAGACTGTGCGTGGCATGTCAACTGCTCCCAGTGTAGCTAGCTTGGCATCTCCCCAACTCTGATTAAGGGAATGTAAAGTGCATATATCAAAAATAGCAGCCTTCCTATTTTACAGGAGAACTAACCCAATTTTATACTCCAGAATCTGAAAACAACCCCCCTAAAAACACCAATTAGCTATAAAATACCATTTAGTAAAATCGTATTAAAGTAAATGTAACCTTAAGAATCAGATGAAGTATCGTGTGTATTCTGTGAGGTGTCAGTACCACCTCTTCGGTCACAGTGCTTCCTTGCTTTATCTGTCCTGTAAAAGGATTGGCTAGAGATAATTATATGGGTGTGACCAACTGTAACAGTTTTCTGGCCATAGCAGGACTAGCATGTCCATAACATAATGTCGTTGACCAAACTGTCTTATACAGAATGCTGAAGTAGCACAACCATATGTTTATTTAGGTTAAATTTTCCCAGTGCCTGTAGCAAAATGAGAGTAAGACACAGATTACTGGTTTTATACCAAGGTGTTCTGACCTCTTGTTTCAGGTTTTTGTTCGTGGGGTTTGCGTTGTCCTTAAAATGAATCCAGATCATGCTTTATATCAGCAATGTATCCAACTACTTACAGTAATATATGGGGGGTTCACTGCTTTACAATGTTGAGTTGTGACATCACCAACACCATTATTTACCCCTTCCACGTGGCTTGAGCATGTCCACTTGTATTCTACTGCTGGAAGAGGGAAAAATGCATACACATGTTAATACACTGCTGCAATCTCAGCCATGTCATAAACTCTGCACCCGATCCTTATTGGGTACATTACTAACCCCCATCCGCTCCCACGTTGCATTATATCCAGTGTAAGTACCATAAATCATTAATCCTTACTTCCTGAGTTCTTTATAGTTAAGCTGCAAGCTCACTTTCAAGTTTCCCTTCAATGGCTCTGCTCCTCTTGCAACCTCCCTTGAATCAGTTGGCGAAAAGTCAAGAGAAAGATGCAACTACTGCAGAAGCCCTGAGAAGGGTACTAGATAAACAATGCGCTTAACTTAGAAGAATACTACTAACCCACAACTTGTCATTTAATACGATGTCTCCAGAACGTCTCTGATAAACATTAAGCGCTGTTACTCTGCATTTGTCCCATTCAGTCAGAAGAATTATAAAAACAAATGTAAAATAAAAGGTATGACTAGGACCTCGAAAACAGAATTGCTCCAATTATACCATCTTGGTGCATTTACCAACCGTTCAATGGGCGATATTATAAGGCATAAATAGTTTTTAATATGCCCAATGTTTCTATCTCTTCAATCCACTCACTAGCATGAAATACATTATAGATGTAACACAAGTTCTTAGTATTTCCTCAGTGTTAGTCTTTTAAAGTTACAGCAGATTTTTTATAGTTTCCACATTTATCTATTTTCTTTTTAATTAATGTTTCGTGGGGAATAAAACAAAGGTTATGTTTTACTTTTTTGCATTTGCACATTTTACTCCTACCATGTTGCCTTTACAACCTTACAATACAAATTCACGTGTAGCTACAATGACCATCAGGACTGGTACTGTGTTCAAAAAGAGCGTTAATTTTTCAAGAACACGAGAGCTACAATGTTTCTGACACGAGTTCTTTCTCAAGCCACCTTGCCTTTACAGACCTATTGTTAGATTGTTTAAGTAAGATTTCTTTTGCTTAGAGGGCTAAACAGGTCTTGTGTGTTTAACAGTCATTTGTCTGTTCACGCTTTTAGGGGGGGTACCTGTCACCACATGTTTGAAACTAAGCATTTCTAGAATTAAGAAAAATACGTCACCACTATGGAAGCAAACAAAGGGAGAGAATTTCGAGGTTATTCCACAGTAGCCACCTGAAATTAATAAATCAATCAACAACAACACAAAACAGAGGTAAATACAGCTTATTGTGTGAATTTGCCTCTGTTAACTAAAACAATGTTGCCCTTGTGGAAACCTTAAGTGTCAAAAGATGATTCAAAAGTCTGCTGGGAGTCACTTAAAAAACTTTTTTGAAAAATAGTTTTTTGTTGCATTACAATGAGTAACAAATACATAACAGTTTTAGACATTTTAAGTTGTACATTAAACTAGTGCTAGTATACCTGGAAACAACTAATTTTAATGGGTATCACATTACAATATAGGCCATAATCAACACCAGTTATTACCTGTATTCAAGTTGAATGTTGTCCCTTTAATAATGTCCATTAATTATTGTCCAAACCTTAAACTGATCATTAAAAAAAAAAAAAAAAACAGTTGGTTATACAAACATAAAATTTTAAAACAAAAACTATTTAAGTATATTCAGTATTTGGAGAATAACAATTGTGGGTTCAACTATAGCCTCAAATGACAAGAGACAAGGAAATTTGAAAATTTCAGTTTTTTAAAAAAAATAAAATAAAGCTATTCAAGCTAAATGAAAACAAAAACTAAATTTGAAAGTTTAATCTTACATCAAAATGTATTCAACAAATAGGAAAGCCAAAGTAATCCTTGGCTTTGAACAATGCCACAGTAATGCCACTTAAAAAGTATAACAAAACTGCATATGTCCAACTTGAAACAACTCGGGCTAAGCAAGACAATTATAAGATGGAAATAGAGCTGATAAGGGGGTAAGTCATGCACGAGTAGTTCAAGACATGAGGGGGCATCATTCGTATAGCCAGTAGCTATTAATATGTTTAGCTAGGTGTTTAGTGTGTGTCTGAACAAACACTATAGATGACAGGTGTACTCGAGGCAGTAGACGTTTCAAGCTAACATGCAGTCTTAATGAAATATGTATAAGTGTGTAATCCTTTGTCTGCCATACAAAAATGGCTCATGTGCCAGTACTTGTGTTGGAAAAGATGTAACTTTGCTAGTCTTTAGATACAGGCTTAGCTGAATCAGCAACAGTATGCAGTAAAGTATGAAAGAACTAAGCGTTAGAGGCTGATAGTCATATTATACGTTATGTATATAATATGCCAGGAGTATTATATATATATGATATATAAACTGAATATAAGACAATGACTGGCACACTTCAGATAAAGTATCTTAGTACAGACGCGTTTCATACCGTGTAATACGTTTTGTATAATGATTACATGTAATATAGGTATAGTCTATATGTGTATTTACTGCTCTACACTTGTAGGAGGACCTATATTGAAAAGGATGATATGCAATTATAGACAAGGCTTATCATAGACATAGCCAGATCAATGAGAATGCTTGGCAGCAGAAAGGATTTTAATATTTTGTTATTGAACGATTAATTAAACTGTTAATAAATTTATGGAGGACTGTGCATTTAGGGTTAACCACCAAGTGCTGGCCGAATATCCTAAATAGTCTGTCCAATGATGCTGTTAAAATAATGTCTTATTCTTTTAACGAACAGGTTAGCTGTTTATGAAATGTCCAATTTCGACAGCTAGAATGTTGTACTTAGATATGTCGTCAATTTTGCACACAATATTCATATATAAATATATTTATATATATCCTAACAATATATAAAGATTGTTATCTCATATATATTCCAATATTATACTATAACTCTGACAATATAGTATAACTCAGTAACAGAATCAATTTAAACTGACAGAAAAATTTCTCTGTACTGCTATTTAACTACAAGACATTGTCGTACTTTACTGGAATGGCTAAGGAATTTATGTTTAAATCAAGCTTTATAAAGTATTCTAGACACATTGTGCTGAGCCAAGTCATATTGCACATAGGATAGGAAGAGCTAGCTGGATGCTCTGTGCTTCAATTAGTTTTCTGTCATTTGCTAGTATGATATTATTATTTCTCTATTGTAGGACTTACCTTTTCTGTGTCTCAATACTGTCACATATTATGAAAGGCCTTTTCACCTACAGTTACGATCTTTGCAGAATGCAATAGTATGTGAAGATCACATCCTGTAAAGAGGATAATACTATTTTTATGTATTCATGAAAACTGATAAATGTAATTTATATATAGTACTGGCATGACGTGACAAAATGTGCTACTGTCAATGGTCGATAATACCCTTTGCGAATAGTTAACATTTCAATTGGCCTATACTGACTAGTCCAATCAATTGACTTGATTCTACTCTTTTTAGCTTTGTTAAGCCACCCACGAGTTCCAAAGGACGTTACACTAAAAAGTTCTTTTCGAGCATTTAAAGTGTTTTTTAACAATAATTTTCACATGATGATAAACCTAACATGGAATTGTTATAAGCAGGACAAATAAATTGCCTTTCCAGTGCATTTTGGCCTAATCTCTACTTGTAAAACCTCTTGCAGATAGTGTATAACCTACGCTTTGTAGACAGATGCATGCAATTTATCTAACTCTGACTGCGAAAAAAAGTCTCTGTTCGTTTTAAACTGACATTTCTTACTCATGTAATGGTTAGGTACATGTAAAGGATGGGTAGCATATTCATTGACCCCATCCTGAAAGGCAAGTCTATTTACACTAACTTAGACAGTTTGCTTAAGCAGCCTAAGAACAAAGTGCAGTTGAATCAAATATTGATTAACAGAGATGCACGCTTCCATCTGCTACTCTTGTTGCTTTCCGATCTAGCATTGTCTGGTCACACTTTGCACTTATGCATGTTCATTGTTCCAGCTGTATCTTTTTGATTCCCAAAGCCCGTGTAGGGTCAGTTTTCTGATGTTGATGGTTTTCTCGGGTAATCAAAGTTTGCATGAAGTGAACATGCCTAGGAATTTTCCTTTCGAGCAGCAAACTGTGAATCACAAAATGTATCTCAACGCTGACCATGACCGTGAAAATGTTAATACTATTGTCATTGGACTGACGATATGTAAAGGTTATTATGTGCATCTTCTGAAAGTTAATGACACTTAAGTGAAAAACTTCCGTAAACAATCTATATTGCTCTGTATATTGACCTACTCAGATCAAACAATTCAGTGAGAGACTGGGTTGTTTACGTTTCATGGGAGGCCATCTCTGACAGGCTCTTCACCCTATCGTCCACAGTTGATGCCAAAATTTAGCCATGCGGCTTTTAGGACTTAAGGATAAAAGCGAAAACTATTACTCTTTGACTATGTATAAAGTTCTTAGTACATAGCCATAATACGTGCACACATAAGCATTAGAATTCACGTGCGTCTAATCGCTGCTTAACCTTCATATTGCACTGTTTATTATTTGTGAGATAGTGACTAGTGCAAACTCACTTCCTGGCTGAAAGAGCTTTACATGAATTTCATTAGTTCATGACATGGAGAGACTGTTAAAGGGTATTCATAATAGTATCTTCCATTCTGAAGATCTATACACGGGTAAACAAAAAGAGCGGCATTAAGTGATGAAAATTTTTTTTTATTTTTAGGGAATCGATATCCAAATCCCACATCCCCTTGTTTTTAATCACATGCCCCGAGATAAGTCATTGTTACGCTGATTCTTAGGCACTGCTACTGCATTGTATCAGTGATAACACTCAAGTCCATCAGTACTTGGTCTCTTCACCACACTATATTGGTATCTGTTGAACTTGTAATTCTGTAGGTCTAAACACAGATGTTTACCATCAGGAAGATGGCTAATGAATACGCCCTCCCCAAAAATTTTCTTACGGCACAACTATGAATCACCATGAAAAGTGACACACTAATACTGAACAGTCGTATACAGTTTAATACAGTAGCTTAATAAGATTATTAGTGCCAACTCCTCGGAAAGTAACCAAAGGCACAACTTAGTGAAAAAAAACTTACTAGAACCTCTATCACTGAATAAATGATTACTAGTGACAACAGTGACAAATACAGTTGCAGATGGTTTTAAGATTGCCATAAGGCGGGATTCCATCTATCGCTCTTCGCCTATACCATGAGTTCTCAGCCAAGCCCAGGGGAGAGCCATGAACCTTGGTAATAACTTAAGAAAATAGAACAGGGAGATTCTCAGTCTTCTGTAAATCTCGCACACTTGTCTAAGCTCTACCATCCATCTTTCCAAGGCTACTTATTCAACTACTGCTATCCTCTAGAGGTAGGGGCAACATGGATGCAGCCTTCATTTAGTCTCAAATGCAACTCGACTCTTTATAAGCCGTACTGCTGAGGGATGACTATAGGGGGTGCAGGAACACAGTGCGTTTACATTTACATTGAGTCGAAACGACCCACTACAACAGAGCAGTGGCAGCTCTATACAGTATTATACATGTCATACTAGTTACAAGTTTTTTCACTAAGTCCTACAAATTTAAAGTACAATGATTGAGTTACTACCAGAAAAACCATGAGTACAATAGGAAAGTGGTCCTGCCCAGGTCTAGAGAAATGGGGGTGTAGACATAAGGTGATGTGAATTGGTAGGCTTGTAAACAGATGACATGTTAGTTTTTTATCTCTCTTTAAATGGTATTTTAGAATAATATTTATTTTATATATAAAATCAATATATCTTAGCCCCGAAACCAGGTGTGTTCTATGGATTGTGCCTGAATACCACCTATTTCAAATACAGGGATACAGTTCTATAGCAAAAACATGTGTGTGCTATGTGATCTCAGTTTTTCACCCATTTGTGGCCAACCTTGTACATGAGCGGAGAGGCAACAAAACAGGTCACTTAAACCTTTAAGGCCACCAGCCACTGGTTCAGATATGTGGATTACACCGGGTGATATCCACCGAGAAGGAAGTACAAGCCTTCACAGAAACATCAATGCCCCCCTTTGTTTTAACTCCGAAACATCAAATTACAAGGGAATACGAGCAACAAAACAATGGTTTTGTTTTCACTATGAGGGGGATCATGTAGACCATCTGACAACATCACGTGGTATGTGTTAATAAACACAATTTGTTTTTTATTCAAGACGGTATGACACTGAGTTACTACTTTTGTGTATACTATTTAAAAACTAGCTGTGTATCTGAGTAAGCACCCGGGAATTTGCAGATCTGTATACGTGTGCGAGGAGCCATCTCTGTGACTTTGGTCAAAACAACAAACTAGCTTTCTTGGCCTGCTTGGTAGAAGTTAAAGAAAATGGTTAAACTAGAAGTTAGAAGTTTTGCGAAAAACACAACACACACAGATCATCAGTATTTAATGTTTGACTCTCCACCCACCCTTTAGATCACAAGTCTGGGTGTCATGCAGAACCTCGCAACCACAGAGCCGAGAACATCCCCAGTAGCAAGATAAGGGTGTAAAGAAATAAAAGCATCTCAGAAGAAGTCTCTAAAACAAACCAGACATGTTAAAATATTTAGTTAGAGAAAAACAGTTTCTTAGGGCAGGAAATTATTATTTAAAAACGAGTGCGATGAGTAAAATGATCTTTGTTATTGAACACTACGCTATCCCAGCATCCTTTCCAAAAAAAACATAAAAGAATGTAAAAAAAAATATGTTTTCACTAATGAAAAGACTGTTTATGTTGTTGTCCTTAACTGGCCTGAACTTACAGATCCCCACTCATATTTACCACCTGATTAAAGGCAAAAATAATTTATTTTGTTATACATACCCTCCCACATTCCCTTTGGACAAGACACACTATATAGAAACTGCATTGCACAGAGCTGGACAAAGATCAGGTTCACTTTATTCTCCCTTGCAGCATCTGACATATTGTAACTATAAAGGGGATGTTGAAAAGTATGCATATGTTTTTAATTAAAATTAAAGTGGAGATTGTACATTCAATCGGTGACAGCTTTGACAACTGTCCAATAAGACCAACACCAGTGATTTGTTGAATAAATAACATTCTAACTATACACATATATATATATATATCTATCTATAGATCATATAATATATTATATCATATATAAGTCGTGCTGCGTGGGTCCGCACTCCGTTTTAATAAATTTCTCGAGCCCCGGTTGCATCTATCAAGAACATATACCTGCATCCCAAAGATTAGAGCACTTATCGTACTATATGTAGCATAGCAGGGTTATAAGTGTTGTGGTTGCGTGAGCAGACCCACGGGTTGAGGAATGTCCCCCGTGGTTTGACTCTAGGTTTTTAATTCGCACTTTACCTGCCACGGTCTGTAACATCCTGAGGACGGCCTGCTTGAGTCAGCTGAAACCCGTGAGTACGAATAAAAGTTTTATGTGTGAGACCACGAGTGGCTCTAATCTTTGATTGAGGTATATTCTATATATAATATATATATATATATATAATAATATCATATATATCTATATATATATATATGATATATAAAACTATTCAAGAAAGTCCTCACTCCGTCGCGAAAGATATATCACGCCTGTGCTGGACCCTCCGAATAACAATAACAAAACCAACCGGTGTGAAGAGGGCACTCTCGGTACTTAACACCAAACCATAACAAGTGTACCGGATAGGATCAATGCATTTCGTCCATGATACGGGCCGTCCTCAGGATCACCATATCCGGTGTTCCTCGCACCATGCTAAAGGGCCGGGGGGGCACCCCCTCATACCCTTTAACCCTATGCTGCATAAAAACAAGTGCAAAAAAACAATAACTTAAATAACAACGCATATTTATAAACAGTTTAAAAAACCAACACCCCTAACTAGATAAACCATTTCACACACGGACTATACGTAAACAAGCTAATGAGTTATAATCAACTAGGTAACAGATAACGTGCCAAGACATATGCATAACACAGCCCGCTTAATCTCATCTGGGGAATTGCTAGTACCCACGATGAACAAGATCAGACAGTTAGAAAGACTAAGGTGCCTAAATCGACACCACTGGACCACCATAACTTCGGATATGTCATGGGACCCCACACAGCGAACTCACAATGTAGTGACTAAAAACATGTAGGAGTCAAAATTACAAATATATAGGGGCTAAGTCCTCATTACAAAAGGGGATGATAAGGACACCAATTTACGTTTAAGACCCCTCGGGCACTTTATCAAGTCTCTTGATTCATTGAACCTTCTAATTGAAGTAGCCTTTTGTCTCTGCGGGAGCCCCGGCTGGTGTCAGGAAACATGATGATGGCCATCTCCTCGGACATGAAGATTTCTGGCCCGCCATTTTGAAGTTGTCTGGCCACAGAGAGTTCCCCATGTTTAGAGTCTCTTGCAGACCTTGTCCGAGATTGCCATTCTAATCCTCGCCCCGATTATTATTCATCCGTCCCTGACTGTGGTGCAGGTCTTCCCCACGTGAGAACCACTCCACAAGGCAAGGTTATCACTAAATCACATGTGTGGATGTACACGTGAGTCAAAACGAATATCAAAACGTTTCCCACTAGGGAGATTGGGAAGTCCCTCCCACCCGGCATAACGGCATGTTTGACACCCCAGACATTTCACACACCCTCTTGTTTTCTTATTTAGCCACTCTCCTTGTTGTGTAGATTGGGGAAAGAAATCGGTTTTAACCAACAAATTCCTAAGATTGGACCCCCTTCTGTGTGCCACTCTAATCTCTGAATCATGAAAAGGAAGAACATGATCTACTTGACCAGTCCCAATGTTTTTTGACACTTTTTTTGAAGGCAACACTAGCTGTGTGTGATTGATACAAGGGTAGGTATCTCAGCACTCTTTTCACTGAAAGGTTTGAATTGTTGGTGAAGTGCCGGAATTTGAAGCGAACATCGCTCTCTATAAGAGGTATATGATGACATCTTATCATTTGGAAGGGGGGACACATTGGAGCCCATCGCTTTGTCGAACATCTAAACAATTTGGGGGACTCCCATACAGTTGAGTATCAATGTAAGTGATTACCATGGTGGACTTCTTAGACTTAGAATCTTTGTCGAATGGCAAATTGGGTACGACTCTTTTAGGAAAAGTATGATAGGAACACATTCTTCACCTGGACAGCTTCCATCCTAAGCAACAAATTTGGGCATTCCTTATTCACAATTTTTGAGGGTGCTCGAAATAATTCCGACCCTGTTAGGGGCCGAGTCCCTACAAGAAATGTTGGACGGGTTCCTGGCTAGGGCTATGGAAAGGCATTTATTAGCCCAAATCGACAGAGGGTATATCAATGACTTCCACCATGGCACTTCACCAACAATTCAAACACTCATTGAAAAGAGGTGCTGATATACTACCCTTGTCATCAATCACACACCAGCTAGTTATGCCTTCAAAAAAAATGTCAAAAAACATGGGACGTGGTCAATCAGATCTGTTTCTTCCTTTTCATGATTCAGAGATTAGAGTGGCACACAGAAGGGTGCCAATCTTAGAATTTGTTGGTTAAAACCGATTTCCTCTCCCAATCTACACAACAAGAGAGTTGGCTAAATAGAAAACAGAGGGTGTGTGAAATGTCGGGGTGTCAAACATGCCGTTTGCCCTGGTGGGCAGGGACTTCCCACTCCCCAAGTGGGAACGTTTTGATATTCTTTTTAGACTCACGTGTACATCCACACATGTATTTATGTAATAACCGGTCCTTGTGGATGTTCTACGTGGTAAGACCTGCACACATCAGGGAACGGATGAATAATCAGGCGGCGAGCATTAGAATGGCACTCTCGGGACAAGGTCTGCAAGAGACTCTAAACATGGGGAACTCTGTGGCCAGACACTCAACAATGGCGGGCCATAATCTGTCAATGTTCAGATGGATACATCGATCATGTTCCTGACACCAGCCGGGCCTCCGAGAGACAAAGGACTACTTCATTAGAAGTGCAATGGATCAAGAGACTTGATACAGTGGCCCCGAGGGGTCTAACGAAATGGTGTTCCTTATCCTTTTTTGTATGAGGACTTAGCCCCTATATATTTTTCATGTTTGGACCCTTAACATTTTTAGTCACTACATTGTGATGCGGCTGTGTGGGGGTCCCATAGACATATCCGAAGTATGTGGTCCAGTGGTGGTCGATATGCACCTTAGTCTTTTAACGGTCTGATCTGTTCATCTGGTACTAGCATTCCCCAGTATGAATTAACGCAGGGCTGTGTTCTACATATGTCTTGGCACTTATCTGTTCCTAGTGGATATAACTTCATTACTTGTGTTACGTAATATTCCGGTTGAAATGGTTTATCTAGTGGGGTGTGTGTTTTTAACTGTTATATTAGCTTTGTTATTTAGTTATTGTTTTTGCACTGATTTTTATGTCACATAGGTTTAGGTATGAGGGGGTGTGTCCCCCCGGCCCTTTAAGATGGTGAGAGGAACCGGATATGGTGTCCTGAGGACGGCCCGTATCATGGCATTGATCCTATCCTACACTTGTTGGTTTGTGTGTTAAGTCCCGAGAGTGCCCTCTTTCACGGTTTGGTTAATACTATATATATTAGTATATATTAGTATTAATATAATATATTCCCCTTTTAAGCTGCGTGTAAAGCTCCCTTTCAGGGTATTTAATTAATAAATTTAAAACGAATCACAAGCTTTTCTGGAAAGAACCACCAACATGTAAATGTTTTTATAAATCCAGGTCATGTTATATCGGTGTATTCAGTTAGATCTACTGAACATGACATTTAGTTCTTTTGCTAGTCACCCACTGGATTTTCAATTCAAAATGACTTGTATGAGAATCTGTAAGCAGTAAATACCCTGAAGGAATTGCCAACAGCACATAACGCAGGTGTCAGTAAGGTGTTGATTGCATTGTAGTTGTTATCACAATATCACTGGCCAAAGTAAGCGAATCTAAACAGCTTTAACATGACAGACACTTGCGTTGAACACCCCCTACCTCTATTTAAGGTTTTTTTTTAAGCTTCACACCAAATGGCCTCGTTAGCCATCTCTTTTATACCAGTCCTTGTCTTAGGCAATATGTTGAATTTCAGTCTTCAAAAATATGTCCTTTTACCTTAAGATACACGCATACAGCATATTGACTCTTCAGGGCTGGGCCATACATTGGTGCAGCTACGTTTAGTTAGTATCCCACATATATCAGTCACCTCTTTACTTGCACGGCACTGTTGTATTGACGTTGTTTTTCTTGTGTTTTAGTATTGGGGTCTTTTGGATGCCCATTTGCTAACTACCGGTACTGTGTTTCTGGGATTAAAGCAGACAGGAATATGCTGTCACTTGAAAAAATCTTCTTCATCCTCTGACACTCCTGCTATATGGGTGACACCATGTTCTTACTCTTGTCCTGTTCTCAACTTTTTAGTTTGTATTGGTTGGTTTTTTTTTTTCCTTCCCTTTTCAGTTTTAGACAAAGGCTTAGTATGAATATCCACAGGTTTTAAGGGCTTTCTATGAGATGTTTTTTCCTTAGTCTTAGCTTCTGTACTAGTGGTGATGTTCTCTGCTCAGTGTTGTGGCTTCTGATACAGCTAGTTCTGATCTAAATGGTGGTGGGAGTCAAACATCACGTACTGGTATGTGTGTGTTCGTTTCTGTAAACCGCTACTTCAGTCTATCCATTCTCCCTTAATTCTACAAATAAGGAAACAGAGTTCTGGGTAATTCCCATTGTTGTCTTGGACAGTTGTTTTTGTTTTCTTAACTTCCAACAGCCTTTGTGGTGGGTATACGTGTGAAGAGGATGTCACACATGGACACCTACACTAAAGCAAAAATGTGTATTTAGATTGGACATACCCTTTAACCTACACAGTAACTATTATGGATCTCATTTTTTTAAAAAAAATAAATCGTTTTGCTCCATTACTCATTACCTCTGAACTGAGATGGACTCTACTGTATGCCATAATTTAGCAAATTACTTTGTTCTGAAAAGGTTAAACCATCTCTGCATTTTAGTAAGTGGAAAAAAGCTTACAAATCATATGTATTGATCATGCAATCATCCCAAGCAATGTAGGCCACACTCTCAAATATTGCCTTATGCTTAATTGCTCACATTAATGCAATTGACTCTTTACTCTATAGCTCTAACTAATAAAAAAAACATGGTGTTCCACCACATTGATCATGATTTTATGTATGTATATATATATATATATATATTTTTTTTTTTTTTTTTTAATCCCTTTTCCTTTATATTATATGAATATATTATACTTTCAGAGATTGCATTGAGTTTTTAGGAGCTACTAATGGGTAGGGGTATATAATATTACATATAGGAAAGGTGTATCTGTATGGCTGGCATTTCTCACTATTACCACATAAAGTGCATGTTCACCCCAAAACTATAATTTAACCCACTACTGGCCCCACGTGTGTAGTGTATAAAAATTCTTACCTTACATCCTGCTCCAAATGGTTCTCCTGTAGTCCCAAAAAACTGACCACCAGGAGCCTGATTCCATATCGACTCTCCCTCCCCTTTCTCCTCCCTCCCCATCTCAATCCCCTTTTTTGTAGTGTAGGGCTCCTCCCCCAACCCAACCACCATAGTTATTTAAAGAAACTCCCTGATCATTACTGACTTTGCCTCTTTCCCCAGAACGCTGGAAGCCGCGGCTTGGATTGGCTGCCTCTCAGCCAATCACAGACGTGGCTGCTGGTCCAGCCCACTGCTTGCAGTTTCATGCAAGCAGAGGGCCGGAACTGAACTTCGAAGGAGAGAGGCAATGTAAGTAATGATCAGGGAGTTTTCCTTCAATAACTTTGGCGGTTGGGGAGGGAGCCTACACTACAGAAAAAAAGTGTAAAAAAAGAGGTGGACATGCCCTTTAAACTTTATAGCTAATTGGTATCTTGTACTCCAAGTTCTATCACATATAGCCATGAACGCGTACCTGTACTGAGATTTAAAAAGATAACATAGCAGGATAGCCTGGGTTCGTTATAGGATCTCAGATTTACCAATAGTGATCTCTCTCACTAGTGATCTCTAACTTACTCCCTGGTGAAAGCTATAAGTTAATGGGGAGGGTGAGTATTGAAAGACAGATTGATAACTTTAATTTTAGAAAGGTCCAGTGGATCTCATATTGATCTATTATTGGTTAGAAATGTGAGGGGAAAAATTGATTCAAGCTCTGCACAGCAGTTGTAATTCACTGTTGTGTTTCTACTGAACTATATAAATCTCCTCTAGGGATGGAGCTTGGAAAGGCCTTGTGGCAATGACAAGTGCCCTTCGTCTCCTTTGGGGGTGTTTGGGATGACCGAATAAGAACTTGTTCTGCTGCCTTTTGTTTGCCCTTACAGTGCTGAGAAAGTTTTGCTTTTGGTCAACTCCATCACCCTTTCCCAGATGGCCACAGGTAGCTGTGAGGCCAGGTTCTGTTCTAGTTGACTATGTTGTGCATTAAAGCATCAACTTAAAATGTGCCTGTCATACTTTTGCAGTATCTGATACTTAAACTGGGAATCCAGACCTATCTGCATGGTACTAGCCTTGTTGTCTGCATCGAGTTTAAAAATCGCAGGTGGTTTTCTGTATTTTGCCAATTTCCTCTGCTGTTTTTTCATATTGCCATACAATTTTTGAGGGTTTCCTCCCAAAATGATTCATCCAGGTCTCATTCTCCAGGTCTGTGTATTCAATTAGATCAACTGACTTGAAGTTTAGTTTTTGAAGACATTTCGCTAGCAATCCGACTGGCTTTCTCAAATTCAGTGACTTGTACAGAATCTGTGGCAATTATGTACCCTGAAAATCCCAATTAGTATATTACCCGCCAGGTGTTAGAGGGCGTGATTGGGTAGTGGCTAAGAGGTGTTATAGGAACGCCCAGGGTAAGGTGTCAAAACTGACCCCTCCCTAATTACTCCCACGTAACATGTTTTTGCTACCTGAAGTCATGGACTAGTCTCTGCCTACATTAATAGGCCCCCTCTCAGCTACATTTTTTTTCTGGCAAGCATTCAGGTCTTAAGTGAGTATGCCCCACATGATATGGGAGGAGCAGAAAAATAAGTATCAGGTTCAACTTCAAGTCCAGTGATCTAATTTAATACAACAGATATACCATGACCTGATGAATGAGAACCTTCACAAGCAAAGTATCAGGTTCCGCAAATCTTTTTTTTTTTTTTTTTTTTATTAGATTTTTAGTTTATTTCAGTTTATTGTAGAGTTGATTTTTCAAATAGCAAGAGAGTTGAAGTAAGAAGACATTAAGAATGTTGTATTTTAGCTGCAGATTGTTAAATGTAAGGTAGTCTTGCATTACCATAATATCTGCAATTTTGAAAAATTATGTTCACCCAAACAAAGTATTTAAATATGTATTAAAAGTAATTAAAGCTTGGTAATAGAAGCCTGTAATAATTATTGTCTTGGAGTTTGCGACGGCTGCACAAGTGCCTCTTCCGGTACTCGCAAAGCGAGACTTAACATTGTAATCAAGCTTGACTTTAGAGCAGAAAGGAGCGCTCCTGGTAAATTGAGGCCACTTAACTCACAGAATCAGAATTTCTATTGTAATAGTGTTGCTTGTAAACAAGGTTAAATTTGGTGGAGGATTAGTAGCTTGCTGTAAGGACCCTCCTGTGTGTCTGCTGTCATCCCGATGGGTTCTCCAATATCCCTAATTGGCTACCGAGAGCCTGCCCCACGCTGGTCCCCAACGTGCCCCTTATTCTGCTACGTTGTTTTGCCAAATTAATTTAATTTTGCCTTCTAGATCAGACTTCTTACAGTAAATTGGAAGGCTCGAAAGAGGTATAGTATTATATATAGTAGGTCATTTTAGTAGCGTTAGTTGATACCCATATTGAAAATTGTTTTTGCTATTCGGAAGTAAAAATGGTCTTAAGGGAATCGCACATATCTTGTTGGATCTTCTCATGTAAGCTGTTGATTAGTGTGGCTGACTCTAAATCTTGATATGTACTGAAGTTTTCGGTGGTTGCGTTATAGATAGTGGTGTAATCTGCAAGAGGGTGATTTACTTTCTGTGTTTGTTATACCTCTGATACAAGGGGATGTGCTAATTGAGGCTGCTAGTGATTCGATGAATAGATTAAAAAGTAAGGGAGGAATAGGTTGTGTTCCGTTGAGGATATGTATGTTTTCAAGGGTAACCAATATTGTATACGTCTGGGTGACTGGTTTGTTGTAGACTTTGCAAATACCAATACACAAATACGCAAAATCAACCCTATCTGCCCTATCAACATCCAGTGAAAGGATAAAAACTGGATGCGTTAGAATGTGCATTAAAGTGGATTTTTTCTGATATTGTCTGTTGTGTCACGTCCTGGAATCAAGCCCATTTTCAAGATGAATCAGCTGGGAAGTAGTTTGAAGATTTTGTTGCAAGCATTTTTGAAAATAATTTTAGATTGGTATTTATTAGTGATATAGGACAATCATTGTAGTGAGTTGTATCTCATTTTGGGTTTTAGGAGGACTACGATGTGGTTTCAACATGTGGGGGATGTTACAAATCAGAGCATTCTTCACTGCACTTCACTGCGTATATATGTCGCTTTCTTTTGTTTCGGTACTGTCTTTCGGATGTTACCAAATTCTGTCTCAGTGTGTGTTGTTGGTTTAAAGCAGACAGGGATACGGTGTTTTTTGAAAATTCTACTTCATTTCTCGGAACCCCTGCTAATATGGGATGACTATGTTTTTGATGATGTTCTTTCTTCTCTGTCTTGCTTTAACCCCTTCACTGTTGGTATTGTGTTCTTTTCTTTCCTTCTACTTCTTTTGACAAAGGCCCAGTCTGGATATCCACAAGTTTTAAGGGCTCCTCTAGTGTTCATTTCTTTAGCCTTCGCCTCTGTGCTAGTGGGGATGTTCTCAGCTCTGTGTTGCAGGGTTCTGATGACACCCGCTTGTGATCTAAAGGGTGGTGGGAGTCAAACATCAAATACTGATCAGTGTGTGTTGGTTTTCGTAAACCTCTACTTCCAGTTTACCATTTTCCTTGACTTGTCCAAGCAGTCCCAGAAAGACAGTTTGTTGTTTTGTACCTCTTTCCTTGTAAATTTAATGTTTTGGTCTACCGCATTAATGTGTTTCTGTGAAAGCTTGTACTTCCTTCTGGTGGATTTTAAACCCAGGTGTCATCCTATTCTGAACCAGTGGCTGGGTGCTATACCCTTAAAGGTATTAAGTGCTGTTTTTCTACTCCTCCATGTAAATGTTGGCCACAATGGGTGAAAACTGGAGATCCCATACACATCCATGTTTTTTTGCTTATAGAACTTATCCCTGTATTTGAAATAGGTGGTATTGAGGCACAAGTCCGTAAGGAACCACACCTGTTCTGGGTTGGGTAGCTTTAAAAGGCCTGGATAAGTTTCTAAAACTAAAAATATTGAGAATTACTGGTAATAATGCATATAGATCTGGTTGATCCAGGGATAATTTCCGATTGCTGTTTGGAGTCAGGAAGGAATTTTTTTCCCCTTTTCAGCTGTTTTTTTTTGCCTTCCTCTGGATCAACTGTTAGGTAGGGTTAAAAAAAAAAAAAAGGGTGAATGGTTGGACTTGATGGACGTATTTCTTTATTCACCTTAATTACTATGTTACTATGTTACTGAGATCAGTTCTGCTGAAAGAGTGGCTGTCTTGGCCTAGCCGTTTTCTCACCATGATAACAGCCTCCTTGGTGGGTATACAGGTGAAGAGAGATGTCACTCATAGGACACCATAGTTTCTCTGCACCGAGTACTATATCTTCAATCTTGTTGGTGAATCCTGAGAGTTCATGCTGCTGACTATAGTCTTAGGGTGAGGCCACACTGCAACGCACAGGAATCGCGCACAAAATCGGAGCTTTATCGCACGCGATTGGTTTGCACGATTCTGCGCGTTTCGCGCTCGCGTTCGCGTTTTGCGCAGTGCGTTTTGCGCCTTTTCACGTTATGGACACGCATGCGTTAACGCACCAAAAATGGTGAAACATGCGTTACATAACGGATGGACGCGCAATCGCAGGCGCATCGTAAATCGCGGGAATTTTTGCGTTCCCGCAATTTCCATTTTAGCAAAACGCGGGCGCCAAACGCGAGCGCGAAACCGCGTGCGCAAACGTGCGAAAACGCGCTAGTGTGACTAGCCCTTAGTGGTGCCCCTTCCTTATGTATCTTTGGGAGTCCATAAATGCATGGATGTGCCTCACCAGGGTAGAGGTGATGATACATTGCTCAACAATGGCTTTATCCTTTTGAAGCTGTTGTAGTACGTCTATGACCTTTTCTGTAAACGGCTGGTGGGATCCTTTGTTAAAGCCTCATGTGTTGTTATCGGCCAGGAGCATGGTCACCTAAACATAGTAGTCTGAGGTGTGAGTACCACTGTGCATCTTCCCTGTCTGCCGTAGAAATGGTGATACTGGAATCTTTCTTGAGGGATGTTTAAGACTCTTCTTTCCGTTTGGTCAGGTTAGATGAAGGAGTTTTAGCACTGGCTAAGGCTGCAGATACCTTAAGCACAAGTTGTTCTGCCTCACTCTGTGGTACCTATTATTGTGGATTGAGGCTTCTGTGGCTGCTGTAATATCCACCACAGGGATGGCTATAGGACTTCCATTTCTGGCGGGCCAGGGTCCTGTTACAAGTTTCTCACCCATTCCTCCTTGTTATGAGAAGGACACTTCCCTCCTTTGTACCAAGGTAGTTGTTCTCCTTTGGGGGTGTTCTGGGATACAGAATAGAGAACTTGCTCTGTTGCCTTTGTTTGCCCTTACAGTACTGAGAAAGCTGTGCTTGTTTGGTGAACTCCATCACTCTTTCCCAGATGGCCACAGGTAGCTGTGAGGCCAGGTTCTGTTCTAGTTGACTATGTTGTGCATTAAAGCATCAACTTAAAATGTGCCTGTCGTACTTGTTCATTTAGGAGCTGTGTTTGAGCCTTTTGCAGTATCTGTTTGGCTCTGATACCTTTACTGTGGAATCCAGACCTATGCTGTTATGTTCTAGCCTTTGTTGTCTGCATCGGAGGTTAAATCACAGGTGGTTTCTGTAGTCTGCCAATTTCCTTGCTGTTTTTTTATATTGCCATACAGTTGAGGGTTTCTCCCCAAAATGATTTGAAATATGCTTGTGAAGGTTCTCATTTATCCAGGTCTGTTGTATTCAATTAGATCAACTGGACTTGAAGTTTAGTGCTTGAAGACATTTCGCTAGTCATCCGACTGGCTTTCTCAATTCAGAATGACTTGTACAAGAATCTGTGGCAATTATAGTACCCTGGAAATCCCAATTAGTATACAGCCAGGTGTAAAGGGCCTGATTGCATAGTGGCTAAGGGTGTTTAGGAACGCCCAGGGTAAGGTGTCAAAACAGCATTCTTTAAGGCCTTTTCATTTTCTTGCTAGGAGTTTGCCACAGTTGTTAGCTCTATAATATTACTTCTTTGGCTGATAGTATTTAATGTTCTATTAGTTGCATATTAAATTGGTTTCTTTATTTTGTAAGGTAGAAAACTATTTCTGGTGAGGGAGAGTTTTTTTTTTTATTTTTTATTATTTATCTTCCTCTATTATAGAAAATTAAAGGCATGTCCACCCTCAAAACTATGTAACCCATACTGTCCCCACTCTGTAGTGTAATAAAATCCTTACCTTACATCCTATCGCCAAATGTTTCTCCTGTAATCCCCCCCCCCCCCCAAATCCCAAAAACTGACTGACCACCAGGAGGATAGCAGAGTCCATAAAGGACTCTGCCTCCTGTCTCTCCTCCGGGAGTTTGGCATGTGTACTGCAGCCCCTCTCCCTTCCTCCCTCCCTTTCCTTCCTTCCCCACCCCCAACCGCTATAAAGATTTTAAAAAGTCCCCCGAACTCTACTTACCTTACCTCTCTCCCCCGCGTTCTGAGCAGCCGGCAGCCATGTCCGTGATTGGCTGCCTCTCAGCCAATCAGGGATGCGGCTGCTGGTCCGGCCCCCTGCTTGCAGTTTCATGCAAGCAGAAGGCCAGATAGTGCGGCGAGGAGAGAGGTAAGGTAAGTAACTATCGGGGGGGGGGGGACTTTCTGAAAAATCTTTATAGCGTTGAGGCTGGGGGAAGGAACACTATTATATGGCAATTTTTACAGGGGTGGACATAAATCTAAACATTCTGACTGTCCTTTCTTTTTAGGAGACAAGAAATGAAACTTAAAGAAATAGTTCACTTGAAAGTGAACTATTCCCTCAAAGTTATTGATTGAAGTCAGGGAGGTTAAGGAGCTCTGCCTTTCCTTCAATATCTCAGGAGCCAGGGACAAAATAGCAGCAGAAAACGTATATTTCACGCGAACCACCGCAGCAGCACTGAACCAGGATGGGACAGGACCTTGTCAGTTCTGCTGCTGTGGATCATGTGAAAGGTAAGTTTCTGCTATCTTTGTCCTGGCTCCTGAGCTATTGATTGAAGAACGTAGGTAAGGGCTAGATTCCTAACCTCCCGGGCTTCAATCAATACTTAAAGGAATAGTTATCTTTTCAAGTGAACTATTTCTTAAATTACCTCTAAAAAAGGCTTTATATATGCTTCAGTTTGTAGATGATGGAGGGGTTTGTGCAAGTTTTGCCTGTAAGGAATATATTCAGTACTTGAGTAAGAGGAAATTAACTGATGAAAAAAGCTAAAGGCATTTTTTATTAGAATGCTGCCAGCTTCTCAAAATGTCATAGATATAACTTTAATGACTTTAAAAGGCATGGTTACCCCAAAAATTAAAAATTCCCTGAAGGTAGAAGACTCCCTAACATGTAAAATGATATACTGCCTTCTCATGTTTACTTGTAGACTAAATATCCTCCCCCACTTCACCTGCCCTTCCTCCTCCATGCTTCACCCGCCTTCCTCCTCCATGCCTCACAAGCTTATAGGTTTACTCCGAAGTTAGGGCTGTGATGGTTTGTCACAGCCAATGACTGCAAGATATTTACTGAGGCTTTGATATGAGCGCTTTGATCACTTAGTGTGGGTGTGCAAAATCTCTGAGCTTTCACAATGCACTGAAGAGGAGGGGGCAGCGAGAACAGGAAGTACAAGTATGAGAAATGTGTATAAGAAATGTGAGCAGATCATTTTACATGTTAGGGGGTCCTCTACTGCAGGGAATTTTCATTTTTGGAATGGATGATCCTTTAACATACCCATTTTACAGATTGAAAGCAGTTTTTAGAGTTTTTCCTCTAAATACGGTAGGTGAATTTTTTATTATTTGTTGTCAATGACTTCATTAAAATTGCCACTGATTATCACATATTTTGTTTTTATAGAATTTTTGGAGAATATTTTATTACGGGGTTTTTTTGTATCATATAATTCAAAATTGATTATAGGGTAGTGGATTAAATTTTCTGTGTAGTATTGATAACTGTTATAGGCAAAGTATCTTAAAAAGAATCACAATCCATTCAATACAATATCATTTTAAAAAAGCTTCCTTTTTGATGGATTATTAAAACCATTGACATTCAGGGACTGTATAGAGCGTCATGAATATCTGTAAAAAAACATAAAAAGAATATGTGATGCATTCAGAATAATCCCCAGTAACTATATACACCAATGTTATATAACTAAATCATATCAAAACTGTAATAAATAAGAAAGAAAGAAACAAAGATAAAAAATAATATTAATAAAAATAATCATTCATGCACCAAGCATGTGTGGTAACCTGGGGGTCCCATTCCAGACCTAGAGACTAAGATATAAATCTAAGAGTTGAGAAGAAAGTTAGGACATTATCATTTAATAGACACAGTTATCCTAGCATAGTCTGTGTAATAATTGGCTTTCTCCCATCAACCTGTGGATTTATGCAGTAAATGTGAGTATTGCTGAATAGTTTGACTAGATGAACGTATGTCTTTATTCAACCTCAAATTCTAAATATCTTATATGATACAGAAACTTAAAATAAAAAACTAACGAGCAAAAAGGTCTAAAATAATAAATAATAATAAATAAATAAAAGATAAGACGGTCCGCTTTATTATTAAAAAAATCAGGGGGAACTCAAAATACAACTTTCAGATATTCTGGCATTGTATGTTAGTTATCATCCCCACCCCTTACACACACATTTTGCACCCTAAACTACCTGCACCATTAATTGCAAATCTGAATATAATTTCATTAAAGATATTTATACAACATGTCATATAAATCAACTGCTTTCTCTCATATTGTATATTTTTTTACCATACAAACCTGCATGCATGTATGTCTTGTGAGATACATAGGATGTTTATGCAGGATCCTTCTAGTATTCCTGCAAAGATTTGGTTTGGATTTGGGAAAAAATGGCCCCAGATAACATTTGGTGCACCAAAAAACTGCTGTTTCTCACAGGATTCTTTGGGATCCAGGTCCAGCCTTAATTGGGAGAAATATTATGAGTTTATATGGATGAGTTTAATAAAAATGTGCATGTTTTAAGGTGGGGCCTGTCAGCAGATTGTCGGCTAATGGTCTGGGGTGAATATGTATCCATGAGGAACCTAGACAAGTAGGTTGCAAGAGTGCTTAGGTCCATGGGTGGCCCAATGGTGAGCCACAAAATGACATTTGCCTTGAAGCTGGCAGATTAGCACACAGAAGTGTAATTTTTGTGTTACCGATATACTCGAGTATAAGCCGAGGTTTTAGGTTTAAAAATTACCTAAAAACCTTGACTCGGCTTATACTCGGAGTCAGTAACAACTTACCTTCAATCCAGAGGCACGCGAGTCCGGCCGGCAGTTCCCAGTAGTTCTTCGCGGTTGCGCGATGACGTCATCACGCACGCTGGCGGGATGACGTCATCGCGCAGCCGCGAAGCAGCAAACTCGCGGTCTGCTTCTGGATTGCAGAGAGAGGAAGACTGAAGACCAGGTAGGGAAGTGAGCTGGGGGGGGACTGGGGGAGGCTGGGGGTACTGGGGAGGCTGGGGACGTAGCCATCAGACCACCCCATTTTCTTTTACTATAGGGGTTGGAAACTACAACTCCCAGCAACCAAGCATGCTGGGAGTTGTAGTTTCCAAACATCTACAGTGGAAAGGTATTAGGTGTGGGGACAGTATGCCATACAGTAAGCCCCAATACCTTTTTACTATAGGTGGTTGGAAACTCCAACTCCCAGCAACCAAGCATGCTGGGAGTTGTAGTTTCCAAACATCTACAGTGGAAAGGATTAGGTGGGGGACAGTATGCCATACAGTAACCCCCAATACCTTTTTACTATAGGTGTTGGAAACTACAACTCCCACAACAAGCATGCTGGGAGTTGTAGTTTCCACAATCTACAGTGGAAAGTATTAGGGTACTGTATGGCATACTGTCCCCACCCTATACCTTTCCACTGTAAGATGTTTTGACCTATAAAGAGGGGAATAGATTCAAGAGAGAAAAATATCATTCTCCCTTTTTACAAGGCACTGGTAAGGCCTCATTTGGAATATGCGGTGCAGTTTTGGAATCCCATATACCAAAGGGACATCTTGGAAATGGAAGCAGTTCAGAGAAGGGCAACTAAATTAATAAGGGGAATGGAGGGGCTTGAATATGCAGGCAGATTAGACAAGTTAGGGCTGTTTACATTGGAGAAGCGACGTTTGAGTGGGGACATGATAACCTTATACAAATATATTAATGGGACATACAATGTACTCTCTGGTGCATTGTTTACTAATCGGTCATATCAGAGGACTCGTGGACATCCTTTAAGGTTGGAAGAAAAGTTTCATCTTCAGGTTTGGAAAAGTTTCTTTACAGTGAGAACGGTAAAACTGTGGAACTGTCTTCCAGCTGAAGTGGTAATGGCAAGTTCATTGAATAGCTTTAAAAAACCTGGATAAGTTTCTAAAACTAAAAAATATTGAGAATTACTGGTATTAATGCATATAGATCTGGTTGATCCAGGGATACTTTCCAATTTCCGTTTGGAGTCAGTAAGGAATTTTTTCCCCCTTTTTAGCTGTTTTTTTTTTTTGCCTTCCTCTGGATCAACTGTTAGGTAGGGTTAAAAAAAAAAAGAGGGTGAATAGGTTGGACTTGATGAACGTATGTCTTTATTCAACCTTAATTACTATGAATTACTATGTATGATGTAATAGGTATAGCAGAAACGTGGTTGAACAGTACTCACTACTGGGCTGTAAATTTAGAAGGATATGCCTTGTTTAGGCAGGACAGAGAAAAAAGGGAAGGGGGAGGAGTATGTGTTTATGTTAAAAAAGAATTGAAGCAAAATTTAAAAGAAGAGATAGCTGGTGATATGGATGATAAAGTGGAGGCAATATGGGTGGAATTAGGTAACAGGAAATGGGGTAATGTCATTGTTGGTGTCTGCTATAAGCTGCCAAATGCTAGCAGAGAGGAGGTGAGTCAACTTCATATGCAGTTGGTAAGGGCTGCAAGTTTGGGAGTGTGCTCATTATGGGGGACTTTAATTACCCTGACATTGTTTGATGTAGTGGAACTGCCATCACAGAAAAAGGCGATGAGTTGCTGAATTTGCTGCAGGATAATTTTCTCTCACAGGTGGTTGAGGTTCCTACTAGAAAAGTAGCTCTGTTGGATCTGGTAATATCTAACATCCTGGAGCGCATTATAGATATCAAGGTAACTGGAGGCTTAGGGAATAGTGACCATGAAATAGTGGCGTTTGGACTTATCGGAAGGAAAAGTGCGCTGGGTTAACACAGACTTTTAATTTCGGGAACGCAAATTTTCCCAGGTTAAAGGCAGCTCTTCAAGATGTCAACTGGAATAATGTATTATCAGGTAAAGGTACTGAACAGAAGTGGACTGTGTTCAATGGGATTTTAAGCCAGTTCCCATCTAAATTTATACCCTTGGGAAATAAACGGAAAAAAAATAAATCTGCACCCATGTGGCTGAATTTTGATGTAAAGAGGCAAATGGAAAGGAAGAAAATGTCATTTAAGGCCGAGGGTACGGAAAGGGCCTTTAGGGATTATAAAAACTGTAACAAGGAGAGCAATCAAACTAGCTAAAATGAATAATGAAGTTAGGATAGCTGAACAAAGCATCACTAAGCCTAAACATTTTTTTAAGTATATTAATAGTAAGAAGATGAGGACTGAGAATCTCTAGAGAATAAAGAATCCAAGCCTAAATAGAGGTGGGGGATTTGACACCAACTCTCTACCATGTACAATGCTGTTTTGACACCTTACCCTGGGCGTTCCTATAACACCTCTTAGCCACTATACAATCATGCCCTTAACACCTAGCAGTGATATGCTAATTGGGATTTTCCTGGGTACATAATTGCCACAGATTCTTGTACAAGTCATTCTGAATTGAGAAAGCCAGTCGGATGACTAGCAAAATGTCTTCAAGAACTAAACATCAAGTCCAGTTGATCTAATTGAATACAACAGTTATACCAATATTCAAAAATGTAGTCGTTCCCAGCTTGGTAACTATAGACCTGTAAGCCTAACATCATAGGTAGTGAATGTGCCAGAAACAATGTGCCGGAAACTTTGTTACAGAATCATATCCTTGACTTTGTCTTCAGAACTATTTTTATTAGTAGTAGTCAGCACTGATTTATAAGAAATAGATCGTACCAGACAAATTTACTTTTTTTTGTGTGAAGAAGTAAGAATTTAGATTCAGGCATAGCAGTGGATACAACTGCAATAGGGATAATAGATCCCTCCAAAGAAAAGACCCCCAATAACAGCACAACTACTTGTTATCCCCAAAAAAAGGAAAATCAGGTGGTTTTATTGATCACATATAACACTAATATATAGTAACGCGCCCCCCCCATACAACAGTAGCAAACCAACATGTGCAAAAAACAAATAAACTGCACCGTGCAGCTGCTGAGACAGCACTCCTAATAAAATATCCTCCCCCGACCCCGGGCATACCCGGTATTAAAAAGAAAATGCCATAGGGAATTCCTTAACAGACTCACAGATCTCCTCTTCCAATACAGTAGTGTTGGCGACTGAGTAACGAAATACACCGCCAAAAAATAAACAGGGACTTAACGTAGGGTACAGCTGTGTACAGGAAGCAAGAAGGTGGGTAAATTAATTGTTGAGGTATGTTATAAGCCGCCAAATGCTGGGGAGGAGGTGGAAATGAATCTCCATATGCAGTTGGCGAAGGCTGCTGGTATGGGGCTTGTTCTGGTTATGGGGGATTTTAACTACCCGTCGGTAATACTTCATGGTTAATTATTTTTTCCCTCCTCTAAATAAATATTTCACCAAAATATAATTTAGTGTCTAGCTACCATTCAGGGGTTAGGTTCTTCTGTTTTTTGTAACCACATTTTGTATGTTTTGTTAACCTCACCTCTCTGCCTAATATAATTCCCCCTCATTGTCATGAACTATTGTACTCAGTTTGACATTAACTGTTTGTAAAATTTATTTTCTTGTGTTAAACGTGTTTCAAGAATAATTTTGCCTAGATTCTACTCAAGATACAGACCTTCTCACGGGTAAGGAGTTTTGCCTTTGGAAAAGTGTACAAATATATCAAGATGCTCATCTTTTAAATTCTCCGAACCTGTACCTTACGGGTGTTGCTGTTAGAGACAACAGCAGAGCAGAGGAAGAATAAATGCTTTGATTTACTTACTGACGCCTCAAGGCCTTAAAATCAAGCTGAAACACTTCAAGATGGACTTACATTCTTTGACTGAAACTAAAGTGAACAGCTACGGATAAGAGATATATGTTTCTGCCCTCCATCCATCTATCAACCCATCAAGTGTCATATTATATGTAATCTGATCAGACCAGTCCTCCAAAAATGTTTGTAGGGTTTATGGAAAGCAAATAAGGGAGCATTGCTGGTATATTAACCCATTCCGTGATATAATATATATATATATATATATATATATATACAATTAATACCTGACAAATTATATATCGTTCCACTTTACACGTGAACAATCAAGGTTATTCAATAAAAGTTCTTATCGTTTAAAATGGTGCTAAATTTGCCCCAACCAATCAGATCTTATTTAACATTTGAAAGCTAACATCTGATTGGTTGGGGCAAATTAGCACCATTTTATACGATAAGAACTTTTATTGAATAACCCTGAATGTGTTTAATTAAAAGATAACCTATTGGTGCCCTTGGGTGCTTTTAGATGGTTATATTTGGCAACAACCATAACAATTGATTACTGTATTAAATTTTTGCAATTTACAGCTGCCACATGAATCATTTTCATTGACAAATGTTCTGTATAATGAGGTTGGACTAGAATTAAAATTACTTAATCCTACGGATGGCAATTTTTTTATTGTTCACTCAACAGCTAAACACATTTATTACCTAGCTGCCTTGTTAAACATACGGGCCTGTGTATAAAAGTTTTCTTATTGTTAAAATTGTGCTATTTTTGCCCCACCAATCAGATGTTAGCTTTATAAATGGTCATCATCTCCATCTGATTTGTTGGGGAAAAATTAGTACCATTTTAACAATAAGAACTTTTATTACATAGGCCTGATAATGTACAAAGTCTAGTTCTACACAGATGGTGATTGGGATGCTTCCCTGACTACCAATACTATATTTTATAAATATACAGTATACAGCAGGATTTAACAAGCTTGTGCTCTAAAAATACATATGCACAGTTTTTTAGTTTACATAAGTTCATTACAATGTCTTATCTAATGTAGGGTGAAGTATTAATTTGTTATCTAAGTTTAACTGTAATAAAATGTATATGAATTTGCTGTTTAGCATCAGTCCTTAAGACATTGAGCATTGGGATACCCAGTGGGGAAAAAGATGGCAGCCTCCGTGGAACAACTGTAAAACCATGTATATTCTCTGTCAAATATCTTTCTGTCTCTCAGTTTGCTAGTAACTCCTTCCCACTCAGATCACAATCTAATTACTTTCTTTACCCACCTACTCTCCTCTCTCCCTCTGATACTCCATCTGCTATCCTTGTTCGCAACACCCGTGCAATAGACCTTCCTGCTCTATCCTCCTCTCTCAGTTCTAGCCTCGCAGCCCACATGACTGACTCTAACCCTGATTCCCTAATACTTTCGTATAACTCTATCTTATCTACTACTACCCCCCTACAAATCACAACACGTTGCCCCGCTAATCCCCGTCCTTGGCTCAATTCAAAACCAAGTTCCTACACCGCTGTACTCGTTCAGCTGAGCGGCTGTGGAAAAAGTCACGTAGTCAGACAGACTTTAACCATTTCAAGCTCATTCAAGCTTTCAGCAGCTAAACACTCCTACTTTAGCACACTTCTAAACAATAACAAAAATAACCCACCTATTCTATTTTGGCTATTACATTTTTTGCAGCCTCCTCTATGGACACACTTCATTCCATTAACACTCCTCAGGATTTTGCAGACTACTTTATAAATAAAATAGATGATATGCGTATTCTAATCCCCTCACCCCAGGACAACACCTCGCCTTCTTTTGCCTGCCCCACCACCTGCAGTTCTGAAATCTTTTAACCCCTGTCACCCATTCTCTTCGACCTACTGTTGTTCCTCGCCACTTTCAATGTAATTGAGGTTGAATAAAGACATAAGTCCATCAAGTCCAACCTATTCACTATTTTTTTTAACCCTTCCTAACAGTTGATCCAGAGAAGGCAAAAACCCAGCTAAAAAGTGATGAAAAATTCCTTCCTGACTCCAAACGGCAATCAGAGACTTCCATGGACATGCTCTATTGGTGAACAATACCCCAAATAGTTTATTGTATGGTCCGTTAATGTATTTATACACAGTAATCATATCCCCATTCAAGCGCCTTTTCTCCAGCGTACATAACTTTTCAAGTCCTCTTCATATTCAAGATCCCCCGTCACCTTATTAATTTAGTTTCCCTTCTCTGAACCCTTTCCATTTCAAAGATGTCCTTTTTGTACACAGGATTCCAAAATGAGGCCTTACCAATGCTTTGTAAAGAGGGAGAAAAGAACTTGATTGAATCCATACTTCTCTTTATACAAGACAATTCCATGAGGCTCTGGCTGTTGCCTCCTGGCACTTATTGCTTCCTTTAAGTTTGTTATCCCACCAAAACTCCAAGGTCCCTTTCCAACAGGGATTCACTTACACAGAGCCATTTATAGTATAAGCAGCACAAGGATTTTTAAGTCCAAAATGCATCACCTTACAATTATCAACATTGAATCTCATCTGCCACTTAGCAGCCCAATGTGACAATCTATCTAGATCCCCCTGTAACGATTGCACAACTCTGTAGTTTTTCATGTCAAAAACACAGAAACCTTGCTGGCAATACCCACTTCCAAATCATTAATAATAGATTAAATAGAGTGGCCCCAACACAGACCCTGTGCACTTTAGTCCATAATGATGAAGCCCCATTTACAACACTACTCTCTGTATCCTATTCATTAACCAATTTTCTCATCCATGTACAAATGTGCCTCCCAAGACCAACAGACATTAGCTTATACATTAGTCGCCTATGGTGGACTGTATCAAAAGCCTTTGCAAAATCCAGTAAACTACATCTACTGCTATGCCAGAGTCTAAATTTCTACTCAACTCCTCATAAAGCCCACAAGTTAGTTTGACAAGATCTTTTCCTTCTAAATCCATGCTGTTTACTACTTATAATGTCAGTCCTTGAAACATACTCTAGAACATGTTCCCTTATTAAACTTTCCATTATCTTCCTCCCCCCACCACTGAAGTTTAAACTTACAGGCCTGTAATTACCCGGCTGTGAACGACTACCCTTTTTGAATATTGGAATAACATCAGCCTTTTTAATCCAGAGGCACACCAACGGACATGAGGGAATCTCAAAAATAAGAAACAATGGCCTAGATAAACTGAACTTAGGTCCCTAAGAACCCGAGGATGTATTTTATCCAGTGCAGGAGATTTCTAATATTAACCTTATTTAGTTCTTTCTGTACCATATCCTGGGTTAACCAAAGTGCACTTGAATCTTTTATACCATTATTGCTACTATACTCTATGATATCTGTATTTGCATCTTCTTAGTGTATACAGAGGGGAAAAAATGTTTCAAGACTTTACTTTATTGCCATCCTCCGTAACTAACTTATCCCCATTAATTAATGATGTCACATCCTCAGTCCTCATCTGTTTACTATTAATATACTTTAAAAAAAAATTAGGCTTAGTGATGCTTTGTTTAGCTATCCTAACTTCATTATTATTTTAGCAAGTTTGATTGCTTTCTTACACTCCTTGTTACAGTTTTTATAATCCCTAAAGGCCCTTTCCATTCCCTCTGACCTAAAGGTTTTAAATGCCTTTTTCTTTCCTTTCCATTTGCCTCTTTACATCAGAATTCAGCACATGGGCGCAGATTTTTTTTTTTTCATTTATTTCCCAGGGTATAAATTTAGATGTGAACTGGCTTAAAATCCCCTTAAACACAGTCCACTTCTGTTCAGTACCTTTACCTGATAATATATTATCCCAGTTGATCATCATCACCGAGCAAGGCTTTGATCTAAGGAATCAGGGAGATAACAGGATCAAGGGTCACAAACTTGCTCCGTTCTGGGGAACGCGAAATGTTGAAAACTCTTCATATGAGGTAGATGTTTACTCACTATTGCTAGAGTTGCTAGATATTAACAGAAAAATGTTTGTCCGATGTGCAGCTCCCGAATCCATAAGCATTGTCAACTCCTAAAGCACGTTCCTACCTCAGTTATCTCTAATAATAGGCGTCATGATTTATGGCGTGAATTAAATATATGTAATTTGCTAAGATGACACATATCTAAATACAGTGATTGACATCACGAAAGACACTGGATGCATGCAGAGGAAAGGATGTCTGCTCCATACTCACTGAATAGTGCACATTGCGATGTTACATAAAATGAACAAGGAACTTTTGATAATTATTTTTTATTCAGCATTTAGGTACTTTTAACTAAACTAACAAAAGGTGGATACTTAAAAGACTTGTTGAAGATTCACTTTAAAAATATTTGGGGTTGGACTTGCTTTGTTCGGCAATCCTATTTCATTTCTATTTTAGCTAGTTTAATTGCTTTCTTCCACTCTTTATTACAGCTTTTATACTCCCTGTAAGCTGTCTTTTCCTCTGATTTAAAATTTTAAAAGCCTTTTTCTTTTTTTTCCATTTCCCTTTTACCTGAGCATTACCATGCAGGAGTGGACCTAATTTTTTTACCTTGTTCCCTAAAGGTACAAATTTAGAAATGTAATAGTTTAATATTCCTTTAAAAGTGGCCACAATCTGCTCAAGGTATCTTTACCTTGAAACATATCCCCAGTGATTCCTTTAACAGCATAAAATTAGCTTTCCTAAAGTTAAAAGTTTTTGTTTACCCAGTGCACTTTAGTTTTTTGCAACCTATATTAAATCACACTTATCATAGTCACTATTGCCTAAGCTTCCAATTACCTTCATTTCAAAATGAGCTCAGGGTTATTGGATATCACCAGACCAACACACATTCTATCTAGTAGGAACTTCTACCATCTGTGAAAAAAATGCTCATAAGGAAATTTAGAACTTTATACCTTTTGAGGTGCTGGCAGTTCCCTTACTCCAACTATTCAAAATACGGATTGCCGAACAAAGCAAGTCCAACCCCAAAATATTTTTTAAAGTGAATCTTCAACAAGTCTTTTAAGTATCCACCTTTGTGTTAGTTTAGTTAAAAGTACCTAAATGCTGAATAAAAAATAATTATCAAAAGTTCCTTGTTCATTTTATGTAACATCGCAATGTGCACTATTCAGTGAGTATGGAGCAGACATCTTTCTTCTCTGCATGCATCCAGTGTCTTTCGTGATGTCAATCACTGTATTTAGATATGTGTCATCTTAGCAAATTATCATATTTAATTCCACGCCATAAATCATGCACGCCTATTATTAGAGATAACTGAGGTAGGAACGTGCTTTAGGAGTTGACACTGCTTATGGATTCGGGAGCTGCACATCGGACAAACATTTTTTCTGTTATATATCTAGCAACTCTAGCAATAGTGAGTAAACATCTTACCTCATATGAAGAGTTTTCAACATTTCGCGTTCCCCAGAACGGAGCAAGTTTGTGACCCTTGATCCTGTTATCTCCCTGATTCCTTAGATCAAAGCCTTGCTCGATGATGATGATCAACTGGGATAATATATTATCAGGTAAAGGTACTGAACAGAAGTGGACTGTGTTTAAGGGGATTTTAAGCCAGTTCACATCTAAATTTATACCCTTGGGAAATAAATGAAAAAAAAAAAATCTGCGCCCATGTGGCTGAATTCTGATGTAAAGAGGCAAATGGAAAGGAAGAAAAAGGCATTTAAAACCTTTAGGTCAGAGGGAATGGAAAGGGCCTTTAGGGATTATAAAAACTGTAACAAGGAGTGTAAGAAAGCAATCAAACTTGCTAAAATTAATAATGAAGTTAGGATAGCTAAACAAAGCATCACTAAGCCTAATTTTTTTTTAAAGTATATTAATAGTAAACAGATGAGGACTGAGAATGTGACATCATTAATTAATGGGGATAAGTTAGTTACGGAGGATGGCAATAAAGTAAATGTCTTGAATACATTTTTTCCCCTCTGTATACACTATAGAAGATGCAAATACAGATATCATAGAGTATAGTAGCAATAATGGTATAAAAGATTCAAGTGCACTTTGGTTAACCCAGGATATGGTACAGAAAGAACTAAATAAGGTTAATATTAGTAAATCTCCTGCACTGGATAAAATACATCCTCGGGTACTTAGGGACCTAAGTTCAGTTTTATCCCCACCCCCCCCCCCACCACCCCACCACCCCACCCCACACACCCACACCACCCCCCACCACCACCAATCACCCCCCCAAACTCGCGGCTGCTTCTGGATGCAGAGAGAGGAAGACTGAAGACCAGGCGGGTAAGTGAGCTGGGGGGGGAATGGGGGAGGGCTGGGCGGTACTGGGGGAGGGCGGGGGGACAGTATGCCATGCAGACACCCACATTCTTTTTACTATAGGTGGTTGGAAAACAAACTCCCAGCAACCAAGCATGCTGGGAGTTGTAGTTTCCAAACATCTACAGTGGAAGGTATTAGGGTGGGGGGACAGTATGCCATACAGTAAGCCCAATACCTTTTTATAGGTGGTTGGAAACTACAACTCCCAGCAACCAAGCATGCTGGGAGTTGTAGTTTCCAAACATCTACAGTGGAAGGTATTAGGGTGGGGACAGTATGCCATACAGTAACCCCAATACCTTTTTCTATAGGTGTTGGAAAACTACAACTCCCAGCAACCAAGCATGCTGGGAGTTGTAGTTTCCAAACATCTACAGTGGAAAGGTATTAGGGTTACGTATGGCATACTGTCCCCCACCCTAATACCTTTCCACTGTAGATGTTTGGAAACTACAACTCCAGCATGCTTGGATGCTGGGAGTTGTAGTTTCCAACCACCTATAGTAAAAAGGTAAGGTAATGGGGTGTCTGCATGGCATACTGTCCCCCCCAGCCTCGGCTTATAATCGGGGTCATCATCTTTTCTAATTTTTGAGGGCAAAAATAGGGTGCCTCGGCTTGATACTCGAGTCGGCTTATATCGAGTATATACGGGTACCATTTTTCCTTTTAATGAATTTTGAAGTTTGTTTTGGACATTATTTTAGGTAAATACATTTTCCTCTATTTGTTTTACCCCAAAAAGACCCTCTGTCCCTGATCCCTACTATCTACCAAGTTAATCTCTAAAGTCTATAAATCTAAGATATATAGATATGTCACATAGACTTGCTTGAATTTGTTCTTGGGTGAATTTTACCCATCCCCATATAGCCCTCTTCTCTTCTTTTCACTTTCTCCCCTCTTCCCTCCCTTCTTTTCCTCCCTTACTTTTGTCGATACTGACTTAGTAGGGTGATCTCCCCCTTAAAGCCCCAAGAGATTAATCATTCTTTCTTCCAGTTAAAGGGGTGTGTGGGCTTATATTTTCTAGTAGTGCACCTGTTTGTACATCACAAACAGGTTGTGAGAAGGGATAATAAGTTTTTGTTTTTTTCCACTCTCTTCCTGGCTCTTGCACTAATTAGTGTGGGGGCTTGGCCTATTAGTTAAATAGGATTCACATTGGTTGGGGCTGTGGTGTGGACCTAACAAAAGGAAGTTTACTGTGAGTGAATAATAACAAGGTTTTTGCATCACTGTGCCAGTTTAGTGTTTGAAGGGACAGTTTGTCGGTGGTACCATGCAATGTGCATTTGCCACATGTATAGGGACCCTGTAGCAGACGTTCCAGGGAACCTATGTCTGTGTCAGGTGTGAGTGGGTTGCCCGTTGGAAGCTGATGGTGGAGAGTCTAAGGGGAAAGCTTGCAGAATTGGCAGGGATGGCAGAGCTGGGGGGTCAGCAGGCATTGGTGGGGCCAGTACAGAGGTGGGTGGAAGTGGGACAGGGAAGGTTGAGGGGGGAGGTAGTTTTGTTTTAGGGTTACTAGGGGAAGTGGGGGACGGAAGGATAGGGGCGCTTCTTCCCGTGGTAGAACCTAACAGATTTGCCATTTTAGGCGAAGATGTGGAGGACAATGGCTCGGAAGCAGCATGTATGAGTGGGCCTTTCCCTTGAGCACCCAGGGGACGGCCATCTCCAACTGAACTGGGGGCTAGGAAGGATAGGCAGGGTGGTAGTGGTAGGGGACTCTATTATTAGAAGGGTAGATAGGGGTAATCGTGGCAAGACCCTGCATGATGAACAGTGGGTTGTCTGCCTGGTGCTAGGGTTCGACATGTGGTGGATCGTGTAGACAGATTATTGGGTGGGGCTGGGAGGACCGCGGTCTTGTTCACTGGTGCCAATGACAAAGTGAAAGGTGGAGGGGAGGGTCCTTAAAAATGATTTCCGAGAATAGGGGCCAAGTTAAAGCAGGACCTCAAGGGTAGTGATTTCAGAAATATTACCGCAGCCATGTGCTACGCTAGGAAGGCAACGGGAGCTCAGGAGTATAAATGCATGGCTAAGAGGGGTGGTGTAAGGAGATGGGGTTTGGGTTTTTAGAGAACTGGGCTGACTTTTCTCTTGGCTACAGGATCTTAGTAGAGAGGGATTGCACCTCAATGGTGATGGTGCAGCTGTTTTGGGGGAGAAGATGGTTAGGGGGTTGGAGGAGATTTTAAACTAGGTATGGGGGGGAGGGTACATTGAACTACACAGGGTAGAAGAAAAGTTAGGGATCAGGGGGCTATTAAACACAACGGAGGACGAGAAAGGGTGGGGGAGAGCATAGAGGATAAGGAGCCATGTAAGACCATCTATGGAAGTAAATCAATCTAAAATAATCTAAAATGTATGTTACAAAGCAAGAAGTGCTGACTGGAAATACCAGGGAACTTGAAATAATAGCTTTAAAGGAAAGTGTGATTGGTATAGCAGAATCATGGCTAAATGATTCACACGATTGGACAGTAAATATTGAAGGATACTCATTATTTAGACATGACAGAGTTAATAAGAAAGGAGGAGGAGTATGAATGTAGTTAAACTGGATTGAAGCCAAATTTAAAGATGGAATAGATGGGGGCGTTAAACTATACGGCAGAAACAATATGGGTGGAACTGTGTACAGGACGCAAGAAGGTAGGTAAATTAATTGTTGGAGTATGTTAAAAGCTGCCAAATGCTGGGGAGGAGTGGAAAATTAATCTCCAGTTGGCAAAGGCTGCTGGTGTGGGCATGTTTGGTTATGGGGGATTTTACTACCCTGACTAGATTGGAGTAAGGGAACTGCCAGCACCTCAAAAGGTATAAAGTTCTTAAAATTTCCTATATGAGCATTTTCTTTCACAGATGGTAGAAGTTCCCTACGAGACAGAATGCGTTGTTGGATCTGGTGATATCTAATAACCCTGAGCTCATTTTGGAGATGAAGGTAATGGGAAGCTTCCTCGGATTTAAAAAGAGCTAAGTTCAATTCTATCTAGACCACTGTTTCTCATCTTTTCAGATTCGCTTTGGTCTGGGGATGTGCCGCTGGATTGGAAAAAAGCCAATGTAATACCAATATTCAAAAAAGGTAGTCGTTCACAGCCTGGTAACTATAGACCTTTAAGCCTAACATCAGTGGTAGGGAAGGTGCTGGAAACTTTGTTACAGGATCATATCCTTGACTTGTCTCCAGAGCTCATCTATTAGTAGTAGCCAGCATGGATTTATGAGAAATAGATCATGCCAGATAACAAATTAATTAGTTTTTAGGAGAGAAGCGAGTAAGAAGTTAGATTCAGGCACAGCAGGGGATGTGGTTATAATTGGATTTTGTGAAAGCTTTGATACTGGCCACATAGGCGACTAATGTATAAAACTGAGGAATGTTGGCCTTGAAGAAAACTTTGTTCATGGATAGAGAACTGGTTATTGGATCGCAAACAGTGAGTGGTGGTTAATAGAGCTACATCTATGTGGGCTAATGTTCTAAGCGGAGTGCCTCAGGGTTCTGTTTAATCTGTTTATAAATGACTTAGAAGGGGACATTGAGAGCAAGGTCTCAGTGTTTGCTGATGACTATGCAGAGCTTTGGAAACTTCAAATGATGTGCAAGTGCTGCAAGCAGACCTAGATAGATTATCAAAATGGGCAGCAGAATGGCGATGAGATTCAATTTTGATAAAGTAAGGTGATGCATTTAGGATTTAATAATCCCTGGCCACCTACACCATAAAAACTCTGTGTTAAGTGCATCTGTAACGATGGGGGTTCTAGTAGATAAACAGACTTAGCTATAGCAAACAATGCCAGGTAGCAATGGCTAGAGCTAGCAAGATATTGTCTTGTATAAAGAGGGGAATAGATTCAAGAGAGAAAAATATCATTCTCCCCTTTTACAAGGCACTGGTAAGGCCTCATTTGGAATATGCGGTGCAGTTTTGGAATCCCATATTACCAAAGGGACATCTTGGAAATGGAAGCAGTTCAGAGAAGGGCAACTAAATTAATAAGGGGAATGGAGGGGCTTGAATATGCAGGCAGATTAGACAAGTTAGGGCTGTTTACATTGGAGAAGCGACGTTTGAGTGGGGACATGATAACCTTATACAAATATATAATGGGACATACAATGTACTCTCTGGTGCATTGTTTACTAATCGGTCATATCAGAGGACTCGTGGACATCCTTTAAGGTTGGAAGAAAAGTTTCATCTTCAGGTTTGGAAAAGTTCTTTACAGTGAGAACGGTTAAAACTGTGGAACTGTCTTCCAGCTGAAGTGGTAATGGCAAGTTCATTGAATAGCTTTAAAAAACTGGATAAGTTTCTAAAACATAAAAAATATGAGAATTACTGGTATTAATGCATATAGATCTGGTTGATCCAGGGATACTTTCCAATTCCGTTTGGAGTCAGTAAGGAATTTTTTCCCCTTTTTAGCTGTTTTTTTTTTTGCCTTCCTCTGGATCAAATGTTAGGTAGGGTTAAAAAAAAAAAAGAGGGTGAATAGGTTGGACTTGATGAAGTATGTCTTTATTCAACCTTAATTACTATGAATTACTATGTATGATGTAATAGGTATAGCAGAAACGTGGTTGAACAGTACTCACTACTGGGCTGTAAATTTAGAAGGATATGCCTTGTTTAGGCAGGACAGAGAAAAAAGGGAAGGGGGAGGAGTATGGTTTATGTAAAAAAAGAATTGAAGCAAAATTAAAAGAAGAGATAAGTGGTGATAGGATGATAAAGTGGAGGCAATATGGGTGGAATTAGGTAACAGGGAAGGGGGTAATGTCATTGTTGGTGCTGCTATAAGCTGCCAAATGCTAGCAGAGAGGGTGAGTCAACTTCATATGCAGTTGGTAAGGCTGCAAGTTTGGGAGTGTGCTCATTATGGGGGACTTTAATTTACCCTGACATTGTTGATGTAGTGGAACTGCCATCACAGAAAAAGGCGATGAGTTGCTGAATTTGCTGCAGGATAATTTTCTCTCACAGGTGGTTGAGGTTCCTACTAGAAAAGTAGCTCTGTTGGATCTGGTAATATCTAACATCCTGGAGAGCATTATAGATATCAAGGTAACTGGAGGCTTAGGGAATAGTGACCATGAAATAGTGGCGTTTGGACTTATCGGAAGGAAAAAGTGCGCTGGGTTAACACAGACTTTTAATTTCGGGAACGCAAATTTTCCCAGGTTAAAGCAGCTCTTCAAGATGTCAATGGAATAATGTATTATCAGGTAAAGGTACTGAACAGAAGTGGATGTGTCAATGGGATTTAAGCCAGTTCCCATCTAAATTTTACCCTGGGAAATAAACGGAAAAAAAAAAATAAATCTGCACCCATGTGGCTGAATTTTGATGTAAAGAGGCAAATGGAAAGGAAGAAAATGTCATTTAAGGGCGAGGGTACGGAAAGGGCCTTTAGGGATTATAAAAACTGTAACAAGGAGAGCAATCAAACTAGCTAAAATGAATAATGAAGTTAGGATAGCTGAACAAAGCATCACTAAGCCTAAACATTTTTTTAAGTATATTATAGTAAGAAGATGAGACTGAGAATCTCTAGAGAATATAAGAATCCAGCCTAAATAGAGGTGGGGGATTTGACACCAACTCTCTACCATGTACAATGCTGTTTTGAACCTTACCCTGGGCGTTCCTATAACACCTCTTAGCCACTATACAATCATGCCCTTAACACCTAGCAGTGATATGCTAATTGGGGATTTCCTGGGTTACATAATTGCCACAGATTCTTGTACAAGTCATTCTGAATTGAGAAAGCCAGTCGGATGACTAGCAAAATGTCTTCAAGAACTAAACATCAAGTCCGTTGATCTAATTGAATACAACAGTTATACCAAATTCAAAAATGTAGTCGTTCCCAGCTTGGTTCGTATTAGACCTGTAAGCCTAACATCATAGGTAGTGAATGTGCCAGAAACAATGTGCCGGAAACTTTGTTACAGAATCATATCCTTGACTTTGTCTTCAGAAAATATTTTTATTAGTAGTAGTCAGCACTGATTATAAGAAATAGATCGTACCAGACAAAATTTACTTTTTTTTGTGGAAGAAGTAAGAATTTAGATTCAGGCATAGCAGTGGATACAACTGCAATAGGGATAATAGATCCCTCCAAAGAAAAGACCCCACAATAAAGCACAACTACTTGTTATCCCCAAAAAAGGAAAATCAGGTGGTTTATTGATCACATATAACACTAATATTAGAACGCGCCCCCCCATACAACAGTAGCAAACCAACATGTGCAAAAAACAAATAAACTGCACCGTGCAGCTGCTGAGACAGCACTCCTAATAAAATATCCTCCCCCGACCCCGGGCATACCGGTATTAAAAAGAAAATGCCATAGGGAATTCCTTAACAGACTCACGATCTCCTCTTCCAATACAGTAGTGTTGGCGACGAGTAACGAAATACACCGCCAAAAAATAAACAGGGACTTAACGTAGGGTACAGCTGTGTACAGGAAGCAAGAAGGGGGTAAATTAATTGTTGAGGTAGTTATAAGCCGCCAAATGCTGGGGAGGAGGTGGAAATGAATCTCCATATGCAGTTGGCGAAGGCTGCTGGTATGGGGCTTGTTCTGGTTATGGGGGATTTTAACTACCCTGACATAGTTGGAGTAAGGGAACTGCCAGCACCTCAAAAGGTATAAAGTTTTAATTTCCTATATGAGCATTTTCTTTCACAGATGGTAGAAGTTCCTACTAGATAGAATGTGTTGTTGGATCTGGTGATATCCAATAACCCTGAGCTCATTTTGAAAATGAAGGTAATTGGAAGCTTAGGCAATAGTGACTATGATATAGTGTGATTTAATATAGGTTGCAAAAAACTAAAGTGCACTGGGTAAACAAAAACTTTTAACTTAGGAAAGCTAATTTTATGCTGTTAAAGGAATCACTGGGGATATTGTTTCAAGGTAAAGATACCTGAGCAGATGTGGGCCCTTTTAAAGGAATATTAACTATTACATTTCTAAATTTGTACCTTTAGGGAACAAGTGTAAAAAAATTAGGTCCACTCCTGCATGGCTTAATGCTCAGGTAAAAAGGGAAATGGAAAAAAAAGAAAAAGGCTTTTAAAATGTGAAATCAGAGGGGAAGAAGCTTACAGGGAGTAAAAAGCTGTATAAAGAGTGCAAGAAAGCAATTAAACTAGCAATAAAAAAGATAAAGTAAATAAATGAATGAAATAGGATTGCCGAAAAAGCAAGTCCAACCCCAAAATATTTTTAAAGTGAATCTTCAACAAGTCTTTTAAGTATCCACCTTTGTGTTAGTTTAGTTAAAAGTACCTAAATGCTGAATAAAAAATAATTATCAAAAGTTCCTTGTTCATTTTAGTAACATCGCAATGTGCACTATTCAGTGAGTATGGAGCAACATCTTTCTTCTCGCATGCATCCAGTGTCTTTCGTGATGTCAATCACTGGATTTAGATGTGCATCTTAGCAAATTATCATATTTAATTCCACGCCATAAATCATGCACGCCTATTATTAGAGATAACTGAGGTAGGAAAGTGCTTTAGGAGTTGACAATGCTTATGGATTCGGGAGCTGCACATCGGACAAACATTTTTTCTGTTTTATATCTAGCCACTCTAGCAATAGTGAGTAAACATCTTACCTCATATGAAGAGTTTTCAAACATTTCGCGTTCCCCAGAACGGAGCAAGTTTGTGACCCTTGATCCGTATCTCCCTGATTCCTTGATCAAAGCCTTGCTCGATGATGATGATCAACGGGATAATATATTATCAGGTAAAGGTACTGAACAGAAGTGGACTGTGTTTAAGGGGATTTTAAGCCAGTTCACATCTAAATTTATACCCTTGGGAAATAAATGAAAAAAAAAAAATCTGCGCCCATGTGCTGAATTTGATGTAAAGAGGCAAATGGAAAGGAAGAAAAAGGCATTTAAAACCTTTAGGTCAGAGGGAATGGAAAGGGCCTTTAGGGATTATAAAAACTGTAACAAGGAGTGTAAGAAAGCAATCAAACTTGCTAAAATTAATAATGAAGTTAGGATAGCTAAAACAAAGCATCACTAAGCCTAATTTTTTTTAAAGTATATTAATAGTAAACAGATGAGGACTGAGAATGTGACATCATTAATTAATGGGGATAAGTTAGTTAGGAGGATGGCAATAAAGTCAATCGTCTTGAAACTTTTTCCTCTGTATACACTATAGAAGATCCAAGTACAGATATCATAGAGTATAGTAGCAATAAAGGTATACAAGATTCAAGTTCACTTTGGTTAACCGAGGATATGGTACAGAAAGAACTAAATAAGGTTAATATTAGTAAATCTCCTGCACTGGATAAAATACATCCTCGGGTACTTAGGGACCTAAGTTCAGTTTTATCTAGGCCATTGTTTCTTATTTTTGCAGATTCCCTCATGTCCGGTGGTGTGCCTCTGGATTGGAAAAAGGCTGATGTTATTCCAATATTCAAAAAGGGTAGTCGTTCACAGCCGGGTAATTACAGGCCTGTAAGTTTAACTTCAGTGGTGGGGGAAGATACTGGAAAGTTTAATAAGGGAACATGTTCTAGAGTATGTTTCAAGGACTGACATTATAAGTAGTAACCAGCATGGATTTAGAAGGAAAAGATCTTGTCAAACTAACTTGCTTGGCTTTTATGAGGAAGTTGAGTAGAAATTTAGACTCTGGCATAGCAGTAGATGTAGTTTACTTGGATTTTGCAAAGGCTTTTGATACAGTCCACCATAGGCGACTAATGTATAAGCTAATGTCTGTTGGTCTTGGGAGGCACATTTGTACATGGATAGAAAATTGGTTAATGAATAGGATACAGAGAGTAGTTGTAAATGGGGCTTCATCATTATGGACTAAAGTGCACAGGGTTCTGTGTTGGGGCCACTTCTATTTAATCTATTTATTAATGATTTGGAAGTGGGTATTGCCAGCAAGGTTTCTGTGTTTTTGACGATGAAAAACTACAGAGTTTGTGCAATCGTTACAGGGGGATCTAGATAGATTGTCACATTGGGCTGCTAAGTGGCAGATGAGATTCAATGTTGATAATTGTAAGGTGATGCATTTTGGACTTAAAAATCCTTGTGCTGCTTATACTATAAATGGCTCTGTGTTAAGTGAATCCCTGTTGGAAAGGGACCTTGGAGTTTTGGTGGATAACAAACTTAAAGGAAGCAATAAGTGCCAGGAGGCAACAGCCAGAGCCCTCATGGAATTGTCTTGTATAAAGAGAAGTATGGATTCAATCAAGTCTTTTCTCCCTCTTTACAAAGCATTGGTAAGGCCTCATTTTGGAATCCTGTGTACAAAAAGGACATCTTTGAAATGGAAAGGGTTCAGAGAAGGGAAACTAAATTAATAAGGTGACTGGGGGATCTTGAATATGAAGAGAGACTTGAAAAGTTATGTACGCTGGAGAAAAGGCGCTTGAATGGGGATATGATTACTGTGTATAAATACATTAACGGACCATACAATAAACTATTTGGGGTATTGTTCACCAATAGAGCATGTCCATGGAAGTCTCTGATTGCCGTTTGGAGTCAGGAAGGAATTTTTCATCACATTTTTAGCTGGGTTTTTGCCTTCCTCTGGATCAACTGTTAGGAAGGGTTTAAAAAAATAGTGAATAGGTTGGACTTGATGGACTTATGTCTTTATTCAACCTCAATTACATTGAAAGTGGCGAGGACAACAGTAGGTCGAAGAGAATGGGTGACAGGGGTAAAAGATTTCAGAACTGCAGGTGGTGGGGCAGGCAAAAGAAGGCGAGTGTTGTCCTGGGGTGAGGGGATTAGAATACGCATATCATCTATTTTATTTATAAAGTAGTCTGCAAAATCCTGAGGAGTGTTAATGGAATGAAGTGTGTCCATAGAGGAGGGCTGCAAAAAAGTGTTAAATAGCAAAAATAGAATAGGTGGGTTATTTTTGTTATTGTTTAGAAGTGTGCTAAAGTAGGAGTGTTTAGCTGCTGAAAGCTTGAATGAGCTTGAAATGGTTAAAGTCTGTCTGACTACGTGACTTTTTCCACAGCCGCTCAGCTGAACGAGTACAGCGGTGTAGGAACTTGGTATTTGAATTGAGCCAAGGACGGGGATTAGCGGGGCAACGTTTGTGATTTTGTAGGGGGGTAAAGGATTCAATAGTAGTAGATAAGATAGAGTTATACGAAAGTATTAGGGAATCAGGGTTAGAGTCAGTCATGTGGGCTGCGAGGCTAGAACTGAGAGAGGAGGATAGAGCAGGAAGGTCTATTGCACGGGTGTTGCGAACAAGGATAGCAGATGGAGTATCAGAGGAGAGAGGAGAGTAGGTGGTAAAGAAAGTAATTAGATTGTGATCTGAGTGGGAAGGAGTTACTAGCAAACTGAGAGACAGAAAGATATTTGACAGAGAATATACATGGTTTTACAGTTGTTCCACGGAGGCTGCCATCTTTTTCCCCACTGGGTATCCCAATGCTCAATGTCTTAAGGACTGATGCTAAACAGCAAATTCATATACATTTTATTACAGTTAATTACTTAGAATAACAAATTAATACTTCACCTACATTAGATAAGACATTGTAATGAACTTTATGTAAACTAAAAACTGTGCATATGTATTTTTAGAGCACAAGCTTGTTAAATCCTGCTGTATACTGTATATTTATAAAATATAGTTATGGTAGTCAGGGAAGCATCCCAATCACCATCTGTGGTAGAACTAGACTTTGTACATTATCAGGCCTATGTAATAAAAGTTCTTATTGTTAAAAATGGTACTAATTTTTCCCCAACAAATCAGATGGAGATGATGACCATTTATAAAGCTAACATCTGATTGGTTGGGGCAAAAATAGCACAATTTTTAACAATAAGAACTTTTATTACACAGGCCCGTATGTTTATAACAAGGCAGCTAGGTAATAAATGTGTTTAGCTGTTTGAGTGAACAATAAAAAAATTGCCATCCTTATGTGGATTAAGTAATTTTAATTCTAGTCCAACCTCATTATACAGTAACATTTGTCAATGAAAATGATTCCATGTGGCAGCTGTAAATTGCAAAAATTTAATACAGTAATCAATTGTTATGGTTGTTGCCAAATATAACCATCCTAAAAGCACCCAAGGGCACCAATAGGTTATCTTTTAATAAAACACATTCAGGGTTATTCAATAAAAGTTCTTATCGTATAAAATGGTGCTAATTTTGCCCCAACCAATCAGATGTTAGCTTTCAAATGTTAAATAAGATCTGATTGGTTGGGGCAAATTTAGCACCATTTTAAACGATAAGAACTTTTATTGAATAACCTTGATTGTTCACTGTAAAGTGGAACGATATATAATTTGTCAGGTATTAATTGCTATATATATATATATATATATATATATATATATATATCACGGAATGGGTTAATATACCAGCAATGCTCCCTTATTTGCTTTCCATAAACCCTACAACATTTTTGTAGGACTGGTCTGATCAGATTACATATAATATGACACTTGATGGGTTGATAAGATGGATGGAGGGCAGAAACATATTATCTTTATCCGTAGCTGTCACTTTAGTTTCAGTCAAAGAATGTAAGTCCATCTTCGAAGTGTTTCAGCTTGATTTTAAGGCCTTGAGGCGTCAGTAAATCAAAGCATTTATTCTTTCCCTCTGCTCTGCGCTGTTGTCTCTAACAGCAACACCCGTAAGGTACAGGTTCGGAGAATTTAAAAGATGAGCATCTTGATACTATTTGTACATTTTCCAAAGGCAAAACTCCTTACCCGTGAGCAAGGTCTGTATCTTGAGTAGAATCCTAGGCAAAATTTATCTTGAAACACGTTTAACACAAGAAAATCAATTTTACAAACAGTTAATGTCAAACTGAGTACAATAGTTCATGACATGAGGGGGAATTATATTAGGCAGAGAGGTGAGGTTAACAAAACATACAAAATGGGTTACAAAAAACAGAAGAACCTAACCCCTGAATGGTAGCTAGACACTAAATTATATTTTGGTGAAATATTTATTTAGGGGAAAAAAATAATTAACCCATGAAGTATTACCGACATTACACCCATAATTGCAAACCGTGATCTGTCCCAGAAAAAAACACAACTTCACTCACCAATCCAATCGATTAACCATTCATGTTGGATCCAATGTTTAATCAATGTAATATAGAGGCAGTCTATGTCTAACTTAAGGTTGACTGACTGCAGGAGGTGTGGGGAAAGGATCTATGTCTAGTGCTATGATTGTCCCCACCCAATAGTTTTCCAGTGTTTGCTTAAAGTTTAAATGTAAAACAGTTGGGTTTTTTCTGCCTTGCTAGATTCTAATTCCAGTAGATATAGAGTTACTACATCCCTTTTCCATTGTGCAATGCACATATTTTCCATCATGAACAATATATAGAGTACCGTATATACTCGAGTATAAACCGAGTTTTTCAGGCTGTAAAATCAGCCTAAAAACTCGGACTCGGTTTATACTCGAGTCACTCACCATTGAAGATCAGCGTCCTCTCCATTCCGGCAGCAGCGTCCTCTCCATTCCGGCAGCCGCACGATCATTCCATGTACTGGCGCGCCGGCCGACGTCACTGCCCGGCACCAAGCCCGGTGCCAATTAGTGACGTCAGCCGGCGCGCCAGTACATGGAATGATCGTGCGTGCGATGGAGGACGGCTGCGGAATGGGAGGACGCGCTGCCAGAATGGAGAGGACCTTACCTTCATAGCAGCAACAGTCCCAGGAGCCCTGGATTAGGAGAGCCCACAGCACATGGATGAAGAGAGCCCACGGTACAAACTGAACTGGGTGGGAGGGTGAGGGTGGCATTCAAGATTGTTTGGAAACTACAACTCCCAGCTGCTTATAGCATGCTGGGAGTTGTAGGTCCAAACATCTTGAATGCCAAGGAGGGTGGCATTCAAGAGTTTGGAAAACTACAACACCAGCTAATAAAAGCATGCTGGAGTTGTAGTTTTCCAAACATCTTGAATGCCACCCTCAATGGCATTCAAGATGTTTGGAAACTCAACTCCCAGATAATAAAGCATGCTGGGAGTGTAGTTTCACAAACATCTTGAATGCCAAGTGTGGGTGGCATTCAAGATTGTTTGGAAACTACAACTCCAGCTAATAAGCATGCTGGGAGTTGTAGTTTCCAAAACATCTTGAATGCCACCCTCACTTGGCATTCAAGATGTTTGGAAACTACAAACTCCCAGCAAAATAAGCATGCTGGGAGTTGTAGTTCCAAAACATCTTGAATGCCAAGTGAGGGTGGCATTCAAGATGTTTGGAAACTACAACTCCCAGCATGCTTTATTAGCTGGGAGTGGTAGTTTCCCAAACATCTTTGAATGCCAAGTTTTTACCCTCGGTAATACTCGAGTCAACAAATTTTATTAGATTTTAGGTGAAATTGGGTACTCGGTTTATTACTCGGGTGGTTTATACTCGGTAGTAATACGGTAAAACACTTAAGGGCAAGTCCATTCCCCAGATGAAATTTTTTCAGTAAATCACCCCAAAACTGCAATAATAATTAGATAGCTGAGAGATTTACAAACTATTCTGTCTAATGTGCATAGAAATGTCCGTTGGCCTCTGTTTGCTGCTAGCGTGTTGTAGCTTGGTGCAGAGAATGTTCAAACCAGCGAGTTTGAATGTTCTTCATGTTCAAGCCATTTTTCGAGGTACAAATTGAATGTTCAAGGGTTCACAAATTCGAATTTGAGGGTTTTTAATAGCCAGTTGTTAGCATGATAATTTACCCTTCCGGATATTCTGGCAACGTCCAGAGCGCCGGTAATCTCGAGCAAAGGGCGTGATGTCACAAAAGTGCGCCAGCAGTGCAAAGATTCAAATTCAGCCAGATGCTTTACCCTGAAGGCCTATAATAACATTGCTTAGCCGTATGTGCTTTGCTGGGTTCCTTGTCTGCTTCTGTGGACTTCTTGTTTGAACTTTGTTCCTGTCTTGCCAAAGTATTCTCTGGTATTCTTTCTGAGGCCTCCGTCTGTTTCTGTCTTTGGATATTGTGGCAAGGTCCTGCTTTTAGTTTCTCTTGTTGGACTTGTATGTGGATTTCTTCACCATTTGCCTGTCTGTTTCACCTGAATCCTGCTTCTTCGTGGACCTCCTTCCTCGCTGGTCCTGACTTCTTCCTGTCATCCGAACAGGTAAACCTTACAGTATAATTGGGTCATTGAACCACCTGAGGAAACATCCATGGGGCATGAGAAAGGATTTGCAAGTATGGCGGCACATCGTAGGATGCTTACGAAAATCATCAGAATAGGATTGTACGGGCACTAGATACCCTTCTGGCACAGACCCCCGTTTCACCCACAGGAGCCAGTGCAGCTCCTGTTGTACTGCCTCCATTAAGAGCCACGGATTCCACCTCCTCCCCGCTACGATGGCCACCCTCTAACCTGAAGGGGTTTCATAAATTAATGTCTCATGCAGTTTGAACTCCAGCCCTCCCACTTGTGGCGAGTGCCAAGATGGGATACATCTTTCTTTAACTAGAAAGGAACAACCTGGAGTGGGCTTTGCCACTGTGGGAGAAGAATTCGCCTCTTGTAACACAATCTCCTGCAGTTACGACAAAACAACCATAGTGCTGCACAGACCTTCCAGTTCCAGACCTTGGTGGCAGGGTGACTTGAAATGAGGGTTGTAGCCGCCAAGGGCAGGGTTCCTCAGATAATGTAGATGATATGGTCTGTGTTCGATTGCTCCTGTTCGGACTACTGCTGTCTCTTCACATCTTCTGCAGTTACAACAAAAAAAAAACCGTAGTGCTGCCACAATTTGCCACTGAGTTCTGGACCTTGGTGACAGAGGTGACTTGGAATGATGCTTATGTAGCTGCCTATTGGCAGGGTCTCTCGGATAAACTGAAAGATATGTTCCAGAGATTACCACCACTCTAGCTTAAATTGTCCTCCGTATCAAAAATTAATTTACTCGTCTCAGAGAACGCCTTGCTGAGAGGAACGCAGAAGTAATGGAACATTTTCACATTTTGCTCCACACTTGTCAACCCCCTCGTCAGTCTCCTTATGCCTAATCTACTACCAACGTGAACAACGTCCTTAAACAGGAGACTCAAACACCCAATATTGAGTGGGAGGACCATCTGGGTGGGATGATCTAATCCACATCCTGCAGGACTCTTCCCATTTTCTTATTCCGTTCCAACTCAAACTCAATTCTTCAACCATTAAACTACCGTCATTTATTGATTTTGGGGCAGCTGTTAACTTTTTGAACTCTTCATTTGCAAAACTGTTAAATATTCCTCTTCCTCATCTACCCACCCACTCTTGTGTGTTGTTCGTATTATGGGAAAGCACATTTTTTCAAGTATCATCTATCATCATCCACTCTCAAACTGCTATTTAGGGTCGGTCCTCACATGAGGGAGTGATAACCTTTTCGTATGTGATGTCCATCTACTCCAATTGTTCTGGGTCTCCCCTGGGTGACGCCATCACAATCCCTGCATGACTAGCACGCTAATCATATTTCTAAGTGGAGTTCCTTTTGTCAAAACAATAGTCTCCATTTTCCTTCTTCTATTCCTGTCAGATCCATTAATGTAAATCATCTGCCCTCCCAATACCAAGATTATGAGGATGTCTTCTGCAAAAGGTCAGCAGTAAATCTTCCTCCTCACCGCAAAATGGGACTTGACCCCTATCGAACTGCTTTTAGGAAGCATCCCCCCAAGGGTTGGACTATCCTTTCCCTTACGAAGACTAATTGATGAACGAGTAAGAAAAAATCCTGCCAGGCGCAGAACTCTTTTCGTTGAGAAAAAGGATGGGGCCTTCGTCCATACATTGATGATTGAGGGTTAAGCATGCTGGGAGTTGTAGTTTCCAAACATCTTGAATGCCAAGAGGAATTGTTTGAACAGCAAGAGGTGCCAGAGGTTGGTCTGTGGTAGTATACCTGGACAATATACAATTTTTTTCGAAATATCTACATGCCATAGAGACCAGGTACTTTCCCACCTAAGAAAAAATTCCTTATATGCCAAGCTAGAAAAATGTCTCTAAAATCCCTTTCCTGGGCTACACTATCTCCCAAGAGGGCTTTAAGATGGACCCTATCAAGATCACTGCCATCAAAGATTGTTCACTACCTACCAGCACCAAAGCCATCCAGAGATTTATTGGTTTCGGCAATTACTATTGGCAGTTCATCAAAGGATTCTCTTCCCATATTGCTCCTATCCTTAATCCCTAATTTAAAATGGGGGTAAACCTAATTCATGGACTCCACAAGCCTTGCAAGCATTTAAATACCTGAAAGACTCCTTCTCCTCTGCCCTAATTCTCACTCATGCCAACCCCCTCCTTCCTTTCTTCATCGAAGTGGACGTTTTTAATATCGGTACTGGTGCTATCTTATCTCAACTTATACTTTTCAAAAAGTTCTCAGCATCTGAGCAGAATTGTGATGTGGGCAATAGAGAATTATTAGACATCAAATTGGCCTTAGAAGAATGGGGACATTTCTTGGATGGTTCTCCCCATCCGCTTATGATATATACGGACCACAAAAACTTAGAATTCATCCAAACTCTCAAAAGATTAAACCCCTATCAGGCTTGTTGGGGACTCTTCTTCTCAATTCTTCTTCTCAATTTTATTTAGTCATAACCTACTATCCTGGTTTTAGAAACAAGAAGGCTGATGCCTTAGCCAGAAGCTTTTCTTCCTCTTAAATTTTACCTAACCAGTAAGAACTAATTATTCCTCCTTCTAAAACTGTTGCAGTCATAAACTCACCCCTAACCTCCCAACTACTGGTCAGTCAACCCTCTGCACCCTCCAAAACCCCTGTTGGTATGATTTTCATTCCTGAAGAACACCGGTTGACTATCCTTCAACAAACCCACAGTTCTAAACAGGCCAGCCATCCCGGAGTGGCCAAAACTATACAACTCCTTATTCGCCTGGTTTGGTGGCACGGAATATGTGTCTGTGCCACTGCTAAATCAGATCACTCTCGTCCACATGGTCTGCTACAATCTTTGTCCATTCCTTCTTACCCATGGACTTCCCCCCTCCAGGGGTAATTGTTGTAATGGATTGGTTCAGCAAGATGACACATTTCATTCCTCTCCCTAAATTTCCTTCAGCTATTGAACTTTCTCAACTTTTCATCCCCCATATTTTTTGCCTCCACGGTCTCCCAGCCAAAATTATCTCTGACAGAGGTACTGAATTTGTTGCAAAATTCTAGAAATTCCTTTATAAAATCTTTTGAAAACTGAAATGCTACCAAATGTTACCTAGAGAAAAGTTATCTCGTACAGAACCATGCTAATAAAAAAAACTGAGACCTTCCCTCCTTATTCTCTTGGAGATAAAGTATGGCTTTCCACCAAAAACATTAATGTCAAACTTTCCTCTTTCAAACTGGGACCCAAATTCATTGGTCTTTTTTCTATCATCGAAATCATCAACCCTAAAGTCTTCCAGTTCCAACTCCCCCCTGAGATGATTTCTTTTGAAATCTGTGTCTACTAACCAATTTTCTTCCTCACTGCCCTCCTAGTTCCAGTTTTAGTCAAGGGTCAACAGGAATATGAAGTAGAAAAGATCCTCGACTCCAGGTTCTCCAGGGACACCTTGCAATATCTCATCCAGTGGAAGGGCTTCAGCCCTGAAGAATGTTCCTGGGTCAAACACTCGGATGTTCATGCTCCTCGTCTAATTAAAAAAATCTACAGATGCTTTCCATTGAAACCCAGTCATGATGGTCCTGAGACCCCCCCTAGGGAAGTGGTACTGTCAGTAATGATACTTACCCTTCAGCTCCTCCAAGATGGCGGCACAAAGATACAAATTCAGCCAGATCCTTTACCCTGATGCCCAATTATCGCATTGCTTAGCTGGGTTCCTTGTTCCTGTTTCTGTGACTCTTGCTTTGAACTTTGTTCCTATTCTCTGACAGTATTCCTCCTGGTATCCTGTTCCTGAGATAAATCACACATATTGTAGGGGCCTAGGTACACCAAGTAGCAACTCTCCAAAGTTCTCTACCCTAGTCCCTAGGACCATAGTTATAGAACCATCCAGCAAATTGTAGAAAGATGCACACTACGAATATATATGAATACTTCATACATTTTTTATACATTTATTAGTGAATCACACAGTGTGTGTGTGTGTGTGTGATTCACTAATAAATGTATTATGCATTCATATATAGTGTGCTTTTCTCTACCGTTTTCTGGATGGTTCTATCCTGTTTCTGAGGCCTCCTGCCTGTTCCTTTCTTTGGACTATTGTGCCAAGATCCTGCTTTTAGTTTCTGTTGCTGGACTTTATACGTGGATTTCTTCATCGTTTTCCTGTCCATCCCTCCTCACTCCTGCTACTTCGTGGGCATCCTTCCTCGCTAGTCCGCTGGTTAATCATCTGAACAGGTAAACCTTACACCATTGGAAAAACCCAGCCAGTTTAAAATTCTTCTGAAGAAGTTTAAAATTCTGTTGACGCAAAACTCTGATAGCAACACCTTCTGTAACAGTCCGAACATAAAAGGGTATGGCGAAACCAAACTAAGGCACAGACTGTGCTGTGAGAAACTCGTGTTTATTCACACAGATATCCACACGACATGTTTCGAGCGACATGCGCCCTTTATCAAATGCCACTTGATAAAGGGCGCATGTCGCTCGAAAACATGTCGTGTGGATATCTGTGTGAATAAACACGAGTTTTCACAGCACAGTCTGTGTCTTAGTTTGGTTTCGCCATACCTTTATGTTCGGACATGATATGTAAGGGGAGGATTGGAATATCCCCTGGGTGGTGGATGAAACCCATACGTATACCAGCAGTTCGCCTCACCTACTAAGTTATAACCTTCTGTAACAGGTGCTGATTAGCAAGATCAGTGCTAAAATAAAAGATACAATGTTGCAAGTGCTTAGAGCTTTGCTTCAGCAGAATGGATACACACGGTAAGGATTTTTAAAGGGAATGTCCATCCCCAAAATTATATTATAATATATTATAGGTCAGATTGAAGCTTGAAAACAAAAAAATGAAGAAAATCCATTGTTTCTAACCTGAGATACATGGATTTTTTGAGCCTGGTTTTAAAGAGCAGGATCCTCAGCGTGTATTTCCAAACCTCTATACATCACCTTGCGCCCATGCTTTATCCGTTCCTGCGCAGCCTGGATCATTTTTCAGCACAGAAGAACAGGAACTCCTACTTTAATGATGTGAGTGGATTGACCCCAACGATCCCGCCCTCCAGACAGTGCCAATTATTCATGACACGCGTGCCAGAAGAATTTTCAGAATTTTGAAAATGTATGAAAACTCACAGGAATCAGGGCAAATTATATATCCTTTTTTCCGGCACAATGTGTACTTTAACAAGATAACAGACTTTTGCAATTTATCTGGAGATTGAGCAAAATTTTGGTGTGAAAACTGTATTTGGAAAAATAAAAAACATTTTTGAGTTTATCCAAAATCTTATTGTTTCTATGTTTCTAAAAGCTCTGATTCTCCAGAGTACAACGATACCAGATATGTATAGGTACCCCAAACTTTCTGTCCAGGAGAACCCTCAAGACTAAAGCAGCACATTGAAGTATTTTACACCAAATTGTAAAAGCCCATCTAAAAGTCTTTGCAGAATAACTACAAAATTAACTAAAACACCCCCACAAATTAGATCATTTTAGAAACTACACATCCTAAGATTTTTAGAAGATTTTTGATTTTTCTCAGATTTTTCTTTTTTCCTGCAAATACCAAATACCAAAAGTCAAAGGTAAATTTCACAGAAAATTTGTGGGGGGGAGTTGAAAACCAACACAAATATGAAAGTCTAACCCCTTCTGAATAAAATGGTATGCCACATGGGTTGGTACACACAGAGGCATGGCTACCAACTAGCCCTGAAACAACCAATGCTTATAGACAATTACCAATACAATTTCAGTCATCTCTGCATTTTGAACTTCTTTTGTTCAAAATGCTAAACGTTCCCCAATCTCAAAATAACCCCCACAAACTATACATTTTTGTAAAGTACACACTTTCATCTACCATATGGTGTCATTGTGTCATACATACAAGAAGAATTCTAGATGCAATCCTTCATAGAATATCTAGCTTTTAGCAGAAAATCATACCTAAATACCCATGACAAGTAAAAAAAAACACCTAAATATCAATCTCCCAAATGTCCTAAATCGGTATGCCATATGCATGGTTACACACACAGACATGGAAGTGACTAGCCACGAAGTTTGACAAAACACCCCAACAAACTACATATTCCTGGAATCTATACACCTTCAGATATGTAATGCTGTAGTTTGTTCAGTCATTCCATCAATGGTGTGGACGCAGTTCTTTGTAGAATTTCACACTTTTAGCAGATTTTGAAAAAAATTAACAAAAACCTAATTTCAAAGGTAGAAATCATACCAAAACCCCAATGTATCAATGTGACAAGCCACGAAGTGAGACAATGCATGATGGCTCAAAAACAGCGAAAACTCCCCCCTAACTCAGAACACCCAATTAAAGGGTATGTCCACCCTTAAATCTATTTTTGGATATAGCCTTCCCCCTGGTCCCCCAGCCCCAACCGCATCATTTTTATTTTTAGAAAGTGCCCCAAACTTTTACTTACCTCCCCTCTTTCCTTCGTGGCGCTGCCGGCCCTCTGCTTGCGAGAATGCAAGCAGAGGGGCGGGACCGGCAGTAGTGTCTGTGATTGGCTGAGCGGCAGCCAATCACGGATGTGGCTGCCGGTCATTCAGTGCAGCGGAGGAAAGAGGGGAGTTAAGTAAAAGTTTGGGGCACTTTCTAAAAATAAAAATGATGCGGTTGGGGCTGGGGGACCAGGGGGAAGGCTATATCAAAATTTGCTTTGACACTTGATGGGTTGATAAGATGGATGGAGGGACAGAAACATATTATCTTTATCCGTAGCTGTCACTTTAGTTTCAGTCAAAGAATGTAAGTCCATTTCGAAGTGTTTCAGCTGATTTTAAAGGCCTTGAGGCGTCACAAAGTAAATCAAAAGCATTTATTCTTCCCTCTGCCTTGCGCTGTTGTCTCTAACAGACAACACCCGTAAGGTACAGGTTCGGAGAATTTAAAAGATGAGCATCTGATACTTTTGTACATTTTCCAAAGGCAAAACTCTTACCCGTGAGCAAGGTCTGTATCTTGAGTAGAATCCTAGGCAAAATTTATCTTGAAACACGTTTAACACAAGAAAAATCAATTTTACAAACAGTTAATGTCAAACTGAGTACAATAGTTCATGACTGAGGGGGAATTATATTAGGCAGAGAGGTGAGGTTAACAAAACATACCAAAATGGGTTACAAAAAACAGAAGAACCTAACCCCTGAATGGTAGGCTAGACACTAAATATATTTTGGTGAAATATTATTTAGGGGAAAAAAAATAATTAACACCATGAAGTATTTACGCACATTACACCCATAATTGCAAACCGTGATCTGTCCCAGAAAAAAACACAACTTCACTCACCAATCCAATCGATAACCATTATGTTGGATCCAATGTTTAATCAATGTAATATAGAGGCAGTCATGTCTAACTTAAGGTTGACTGACGCAGGAGGTGTGGGAAAGGATCATGTCTAGTGCTATGATTGTCCCCCCCAATAGTTTTCCAGTGTTTGCTTTTAAGTTTTAAATGTAAAACAGTTGGGTTTTTCTGCCTTGCTAGATTCTAATTCCAGTAGATATAGAGTTACTACATCCCTTTTCCATTGTGGCAATGCACATATTTCCATCATGAACAATATATAGAGTACGTATATACCGAGTAGAAACCGAGTTTTTTCAGGCTGTAAAATCAGCCTAAAAACTCGACTCGGTTTTATACTCGAGTCACTCACCATTGAAGATCAGCGTCCTCTCATTCCGGCAGCAGCGTCCTCTCATTCCGGCAGCCGCACGATCATTCCATGTACTGGCGCGCCGGCCGACGTCACTGCCCGGCACCAGCCCGGTGCCAATTAGTGACGTAGCCGGCGCGCCAGTACATGGAATGATGCGGCTGCGGAATGGAGAGGACGCTGCTGCCAGAATGGAGAGGACCTTACCTTCAATGCCAGCACACAGTCCCAGGAAGCCCTTGGATTTAGGAGAGCCCACAGCACTGGATGAAGAGAGCCCACAGGTACAAATGAACTGGGTGGGAGGGTGAGGGTGGCATTCAAGATGTTTGGAAACTACAACTCCAGCATGCTTATTAGCATGCTGGGAGTTGTAGTTTCAAACATCTTGAATGCCAAGAGGAATTGTTTGAACAGCAAGAGGTGCCAGAGGTTGGTTCGTGGTAGTATACCGGACATATACAATTTTTTCGAAATATCTAATGCCATAGAGACCAGGTACTTTCCCACCTAAGAAAAAATTCCTTATATGCCAAGCTAGAAAAATGTCTCTAAAACCCTTTCCTGGGCTACAATATCTCCCAGAGGGCTTTAAGATGGACCCTATCAAGATCACTGCCATCAAAGATTGTTCACTACCTACCAGCACCAAAGCCATCCAGAGATTATGGTTTCGGCAATTATATTGGCAGTTCATCAAAGGATTCTCTCCCATATTGCTCCTATCCTTAATCCCTAATTTAAAATGGGGGTGGGTAAAACCTAATTCATGGACTCCACAAGCCTTGCAAGCATTTAAATACTGAAAGACTCCTTCTCCTCTGCCCTAATTCTCACTCATGCCAACCCCCTCCTTCCTTTCTTCATCGAAGTGGACGTTTTTTAATCGGGTAGGGCTATCTTATCTAACTTAATACTTTTCAAAAAGTTCTCAGCATCTGAGCAGAATTGTGATGTGGGCAATTAGAGAATTATTAGACATCAAATTGGCCTTAGAAGAATGGGGACATTTCTGGATGGTTCTCCCCATCCGCTTATGATATATACGGACCACAAAAACTTAGAATTCATCAAACTCTCAAAAGATTAAACCCCTATCAGGCTTGTTGGGGACTCTTCTTCTCAATTCTTCTTCTCATTTTATTAGTCATAACCTACTATCCTGGTTTTAGAAACAAGAAGGTGATGCCTTAGCAGAAGCTTTTCTTCCTCTTAATTTTACCAACCAGTAAGAACTAATTATTCCTCCTTCTAAAAAACTGTTGCAGTCATAAACTCACCCCTAACCTCCCAACTACTGGTCAGTCAAACCCTCTGCACCCTCCAAAAACCCTGTTGGTTATGATTTTCATTCCTCAAGAACACCGGTTGACTAACCTTCAAACAAAACCCACAGTTCTAAACAGGCCAGCCATCCCGGAGTGGCCAAAACTATACAACTCCCTTATTCGCCTGGTTTGGTGGCAGGAATATGTGTCTGTGCACACTGCTAAATCAGATCACTCTCGTCCACATGGTCTGCTACAATTCTGTCCATTCCTTCTTACCCATGGACTTCCCCCCTCCAGGGGTAATTGTTGTAATGGATTGGTTCAGCAAGATGACACATTTCATTCCTTCCCTAAATTCCTTCAGCTATTGAACTTTCTCAACTTTTCATCCCCCATATTTTTTGCCTCCACGGTCTCCCAGCCAAAATTATCTCTGACAGAGGTACTGAATTTGTTGCAAAATTCTAGAAATTCCTTTATAAATCTTTTGGAAACTGAAATGCTACAAATGTTACCTAGAGAAAAGTATCTCGTACAGAACCATGCTAATAAAAAAAACTGAGACCTTCCCTCCTTATTCTCTTGAGATAAAGTATGGCTTTCCACCAAAAAACATTAATGTCAAATTTCCTCTTTCAAACTGGGACCCAAATTCATTGGTCTTTTTTCTATTCATCGAATCATCAACCCTAAAGTCTTCCAGTTCCAACTCCCCCCTGAGATGATTCTTTTGAAATCTGTGTCTACTAACCAATTTCTTCCTCCACTGCCCTCCAGTTCCAGTTTAGTCAAGGGTCAACAGGAATATGAAGTAGAAAAAGATCCTCGACTCCAGGTTCTCCAGGGACACCTTGCAATATCTCATCCAGTGGAAGGGCTTCAGCCCTGAAGAATGTTCCTGGGTCAAACACTCGGATGTTCATGCTCCTCGTCTAATTAAAAAAATCTACAGATGCTTTCCATTGAAAACCAGTCATGATGGTCCTGAGACCCCCCTAGGGAAGTGGTCTGTCGTAGTAATGATACTTACCCTTCAGCTCCTCCAAGATGGCGGCACAAAGATACAAATTCAGCCAGATCCTTTACCTGATGCCCAATTATCGCATTGCTTAGCTGGGTTCCTTGTTCCTGTTTCTGTGACTCTTGCTTTGAACTTTGTTTCCTATTCTCTGACAGTATTCCTCTGGATCCTGTTCCTGAGATAAATCACACATATTGTAGGGGCCTAGGTACACCACAAGTAGCAAACTCTCCAAAGTTCTCTACCCTAGTCCCTCAGGACCATAGTTATAGAACCATCCAGCAAATGTGAGAAAGATGCACACTACGAAATATATGAATACTTCATACATTTTTTATACATTTATTAGTGAATCACACAGTGGTGTGTGTGTGTGTGTTGATTCACTAATAAATGTATTATGCATTCATATATAGTGTGCTTTCTCTACGTTTTCTGGATGGTTCTATCCTGTTTTGAGGCCTCCTGCCTGTTCCTTTCTTTGGACTATTGTGCCAAGTCCTGCTTTTAGTTTCTGTTGCTGGACTTTATAAGTGGATTTCTTCATCGTTTTCCTGTCCATCCCTCCTCACTCTGCTACTTCGTGGGCATCATTCCTCGCTAGTCCGCTGGTTAATCATCTGAACAGGTAAACCTTACACATTGGAAAAACCCAGCCAGTTTAAAATTTTCTGAAGAAGTTTAAAATTCTGTTTGACGCAAAAACTCTGATAGCAACACCTTCTGTAACAGTCCGAAATAAAGGGTATGGCGAAACCAAACTAAGGCACAGACGTGCGTGTGAGAAACTGTGTTTATCACACAGATATCAACACGACATGTTTCGAGCGACATGCGCCCTTTATCAAATGCCACTTGATAAAGGGAGCATTGTCGTCAAAAATTGCGTGTGGATATCTGTGTGAATAAACACGAGTTTCTCACAGCACAGTCTGTGTCTAGTTTGGTTCGCCATACCCTTTAGTTCGGACATTGATATGTAAGGGGAGGATTGGAATATCCCCTGGGTGGTGGATGAAACCCATACGTATACCAGCAGTTCGCCTCACCTACTAATTAAACCTTCTGTAAACAGGTGCTGATTAGCAAGTCAGTGCTAAAATAAAAGATACAATGTTGCAAGTGCTTAGAGCTTTGCTTCAGCAGAATGGATACACACGGTAAGGATTTTTAAAGGGAATGTCCATCCCCAAAATTATTTATAATATATATGGTCAGATTGAAGCTTGAAAACAAAAAAATGAAGAAAATCCATTGTTTCTATAACTGAGATACATGGATTTTTGAGCCTGGTTTAAAGAGCAGGATCCTCAGCGTGTATTTCCAAACCTCTATACATCACCTTGCGCCATGCTTTATCCGTTCCTGCGCAGCCTGGATCATTTTTCAGCACAGAAGAACAGAACTCCTACTTTATGGTGTGAGTGGATTGACCCCAACGATCCCGCCTCCAGGACAGTGCCAATTATTCATGACACGCGTGCCAGGAAAGAATTTCAGAATTTTGAAAATGTATGAAAACTCACAGGAATCAGGGCAAATTATATATCCTTTTTCCGGCCACAATGTGTACTTTAACAAGATAACAGACTTTTGCAATTTATCTGGAGATTGAGCAAAAATTTGGTGTGTGAAAAACTGTATTTGGAAAAATAAAAAACATTTTTGAGTTTATCCAAAATCTTATTGTTTCTATGTTTCTAAAAGCTCTGATCTCCAGAGTACAACGATACCAGATATGTATAGGTACCCCAAACTTTCTGTCCAGGAGAACCCTCAGACAAAGCAGCACATTGAAGTATTTACACCAAATTGTAAAAGCCCATCTAAAAGTTTTGCAGAAAACTACAAATTAACTAAAACACCCCCACAAATTAGATCATTTAGAAACTACACTCCTAAGATTTTTAGAGATTTTGATTTTTCTCAGATTTTTCTTTTTTCCTGCAAATACCAAATACCAAAAGTCAAAGGTAAATTTCACAGAAAATTTGTGGGGGGAGTTGAAAACCAACACAAATATGGAAGTCTAACCCCTTCTGAATAAAATGGTATGCCACAGGGTTGGTACACACAGAGGCTGGCTACCAACTAGCCCTGAAACAACCAATGCTTATAGACAATTACCCATACAATTTCAGTCATCTCTGCATTTTGAACTTCTTGTTCAAAATGCTAAACGTTCCCCAATCTCAAAATAAACCCCACAAACTATACATTTTTGTAAAGTAAACACTTTCATCTACCATAGGTGTCATTGGTCATACATACAAGAAGAATTCTAGATGCAATCCTTCATAGAATATCTAGCTTTTAGCACAGAGAAATCATACCTAAATACCCATGACAAGTAAAAAAAAACACCTAAATATCAATCTCCCAAATGTCCTAAATCGGTTATGCCATATGCATGGTTACACAACACAGACATGGAAGTGACTAGCCACGAAGTTTGACAAAACACCCCACCAAACTACATATTCCTGGAATCTATACACCTTCAGATATGTAATGCTGTAGTTTGTTCAGTCATTCCATCAATGGTGTGGACGCAGTTCTTTGTAGAATTTCACACTTTTAGCAGATTTTGAAAAAATTAACAAAAACCTAAATTCAAAGGTAGAAATCATACCAAAACCCCAATGTATAAAGTGAAAAGCCACGAGAGTGAGACAATGCATGGGCTCAAAAACAGCGAAAACTCCCCCCTAAATCAGAACACCCAATTAAAGGTGTCCACCCTTAAATCTATTTTTGGATATAGCCTTCCCCTGGTCCCCCAGCCCAACCGCATCATTTTTATTTTTAGAAAGTGCCCAAACTTTTACTTACCTCCCCTCTTTCCTTCGTGGCGCTGCCGGCCCTCTGCTTGCGAGAATGCAAGCAGAGGGCGGGACCGGCAGTAGTGTCTGTGATTGGCTGAGCGGCAGCCAATCACGGATGGGCTGCCGGTCATTCAGTGCAGCGGAGGAAAGAGGGGAGTAGTAAAAGTTTGGGGCACTTTCTAAAAATAAAAATGATGCGGTTGGGTGGGGGACCAGGGGAAGGCTATATACAAAGGGATAATGCTAGGGGGAGGGGAATCCGAGAGGGGAGGGAGAGGGAGGGAGGAGAGGGAGGGGGAGAAGGGCTGCAGTACGCATGCCAAAATTCTCCCGGAGGCCAGGTAGGAGGCAGAGTCCTATATGGACTCTGCTATCCTCCTGGTGGGCAGTTTTTGGGACTTTGGGGGGGACTACAGGAGAATCATCTGGAGCTGGGATGTGAGGTAAGGATTACACTACACTACATGATGGGGCCAGTATGTGGGGGGATTATAGTTTTGGGGTGGGACATGCCCTTTAACCCCCACATACTAATATTCCTGTAATCTAATTCAGCTGCGTAACGCTATGGTTCTGAACGAACCATCAATGTGTTGGGTGCAGTTTTTGTTGTAGAATTTGGGGGGGGATCAAATTTCAAAGGTAGAAATCATGCTGAACCCCCAAGTAATGTAAAAAGTCAAAATATAAATCTCCCAAAAGTCCTGAATCAAATGGAATGTCATATGCGTGGTTATACACGGGCATAGGAGCTACTAGCCACGAAATGAGATAATGCACAATGGCTACATTCAAACATATTCAGCCAACTCCGAATTTGAACAGTCTGCAGTTTTTACCACAAAACAAGCCCAAAACTCAGAAAATATCCCAAGCTATATATTCTGAAATCTACACACCTTCAGCTACATAATGCTGAGTTCATTCATACATCAATGGTGTTGGCGAAATTCAAACTTTTAGCATATTTTCGGAAAAAATTACAAATAAAAACACTTTCAAAAGCAAATGTGAAATTAGTTAGTACAAAATGAATCAATGCACAGTGGCCCAAATACAGAAACTTTCTAAATTTGTCAGATTAAACACCCCTCTATACTAGAAATATCCCCAAAACTAATATTCTTGGAATCTACAAACCCCTAGCTACACAACCGTGCCATACTTTTATGCATACCACCAATCGTGTGCATAGATTTTTGCACTTTTACCAGATTTTCTGGAAAAACGTACAAAATATATTTGAAAGTTAAAAATAAAAATCAGGGTAAATTCTTATGTAATGTAAAAAAAAAAATGTGGAAGGCCACTAATTCACAAAGTGAGCCAAAGTGAGCAACTCTTATTCAAGGAAACATCCCGAAACTTGAAATGTCTGACGCAAATAAAAAAAATCAACTAATGTCAATTCCCCAGATGTCCTGAATTAATGGTATGCCATATGCGGGGTGCACACAGAGAAATGGCCACCATGTCAATTTCAAGAAAAAATCCAAGTGCTCCATGATTTGAACAGCCTACTTTTTCAAAGTAAAAAAGCCCCGAAACTTGGAAATACCCCCCACAAACCATATATTTTTTTATATTTTCTACACACCTTCAGCTTCGTATCAGTGCCATGCTTTCATCAAACATAAAGAATTCTAGATGCAGTAATCCAAAGAACTCTTTTAAACAGATTTTGTGAAAAAATAAAATAAGAGATTCAAAGGTTGGAATCCTACCTAAACCCACTTGACGAGTAAAAAAAAAACACTGATATCAACTCCCACATGTCCTGAATCAAACGGTATGCATATGCGTGTGTGCACACCAGAGACGGAGATGGCCACCATCTAGCTTAAAGGGACGCATTCAAAAGTGTAATCAAAAAAGAAAAAAGTGCTTTTTAATTTGAACAGCCTTAATTTTTCAAAGGAAACAGCCCTAGAACTTGGAAAATACCCTACAAATATATATTTTTGGGAATCTACACACCTTCAGCTACGTAACGGTGCCATGCTTTCATACATACATTGAAGTTATCCAACGAACTTCTGTGTTTTTAGGAGATTTTGTGAAAAAACTAAATAAGATAATTCAAGGTGGGAAATCCTTATTTTTATAAAGTTTAGTGGAGAAACGCACTCTTTCAGATTTTTTTTACTTTTATTGTGACATGCTGGGTGCATGACGTTTCGGGGTCCTCCCCCTTCCTCAGGTGCATAGAACAACACCACATTGTGCAAACTTTAGTCTCTCCCCTCTCAGGGTGGAGTTTACAACATCCTTGTTAGAGACTGGTTAAAGCATTTTTATACTCCATGCTGTGACTAAACCATAACTTTTTTAACTGGTGTTTAAAATTGTTTCCAATATTTATCACAATTAAACATATGTGCTAATAATTATAAATTTTATCCACTTTTAGTGATCTTTATTAAGAACATACCTTTTTAAATTGCTAAATTAGAACCCATCTTGTGCAACATTAGCATTTGCATATGTTGCTAACTGTGCAAATGTTAATTACAACTTAAAGGGTAATGTCCCCCCGGCCTAAAAATAATTTTTTTACCAATTCACCCTGTCCCCCCCCAGCCCCAACCGCTATATTAGTAATTATCATAAAATGCCCAAACTTTACTTACCTTCCCCTCTCTTTTCTCCGCCGCGCTGCCAGGCCCTCTGCTTGCGAGAAAATGCAAGCAGTGGTGGGACCAGAGCAGTCGCGTTTGTGATTGGCTGAGCGCAGCCAATAACGGACACGGCTGCCGGGAGTTCAGAATCAATTTCAAAGGTGAAATCATGCTGAACCCCCAAGTAATGAAAAAGTACAAAATATAAATCTCCCAAATCCGAAATCAAATGGAATGTCATATGCGTGGTATACACGGGCATAGGAGCTACAGCCACGAAATGAGATAATGCCACATGGCTCACATTCAAACATATTCAGCCAACTCCGAATTTGAACAGTCTGCAGTTTTTACCACAAAACAAGCCCAAAACTCAGAAAATATCCCAAGCTATATATTCTTGAAATCTACACACCTTCAGCTACATAATGCTGCAGTTCATTCATACCATCAATGGTGTTGGCGAAATTCAAACTTTTAGCATATTTTCGGAAAAATTTACAATAAAAACACTTTCAAAAGCAAATGTGAAATTAGTTAGTCACAAAATGAATCATGCAACAGTGGCCCAAATACAGAAACTTTTCAAATTTGTCAGATTAAACACCCCTCTATACTAGAAATATCCCCCAAAACTATATATTCTTGGAATCTACACACACCCTAGCTACACAACCGTGCCATACTTTTATGCATACCACCAATCGTGTGCATAGAATTTTTGCACTTTTACCAGATTTTCTGGAAAAACGTACAAAAATATATTTGAAAGTTAAAATAAAAATCAGGGTAAATTCTTATGTAATTGTAAAAAAAAAACTGTGGCAAGCCAGCTTAATCACAAAGTGACCCAAGTGAGCAACTCTTATTCAAAGGAAACATCCCCGAAACTTGGAAATGTCTGACGCAAATAAAAAAAATCAACTAAATGTCAATCTCCCAGATGTCCTGAATTAAATGGTATGCCATATGGGGGGTGCACACAGAGAAAGGCCACCATGTCAATTTCAAGAAAAATCCAAGTGCTCCATGATTTGAACAGCCTATACTTTTTCAAAGTAAAAAAGCCCCGAAACTTGGAAATACCCCCCACAAACCATATATATTTTTTTTATATTTTCTACACCACCTTCAGCTTCGTATCAGTGCCATGCTTTCATACAAACATAAAGAATTCTAGATGCAGTAATCCAAAGACACTCTTTTAAACAGATTTTGTGAAAAAATAAAATAAGAAGATTCAAAGGTTGGAATCCTACCTAAACCCACTTGACGAGTAAAAAAAAACCCACTGAATATCAATCTCCCACATGTCCGAATCAAACGGTATGCCATAGCGTGTGTGCACACAGAGACGAGAGATGGCCACCATCTAGCTTAAATGGGACGCATTCAAAAGTGTAATCAAAAAGAAAAAAGTGCTTTTTAATTTGAACAGCCTATAATTTTTTCAAAGGAAACAGCCCTAGAACTTGGAAATACCCCTACAAAATATATTTTTGGAATCTACACACCTCTCGACGTAACGGTGCCATGCTTTCATACATACATTGAAGTAATCCCAAAGAACTCTGTGTTTTTTAGGAGATTTTGTGAAAAAACTAAATATAATTCAAAGGTGGAAATCCTTATTTTTATAAAGTTTAGTGGAGAACGCACTCTTTCAGATTTTTTTACTTTTTATTGTGACATGCTGGGTGCATGACGTTTCTGGGGTCCTCCCCCTCCTCAGGTGCATAGAAACAACACACATTGTGCAAACTTTAGTCTCCTCCCCCTCAGGGTGGAGTTTACAACATCTGGTTAGAGACTGGTTAAAGCATTTTTTATCCATTCTGTGACTAAAACATAACTGTTTTAACTGTGTTAAAATTTGTTTCCAATATTTATCACAATTAAAATACATATGTGCTAATAATTATAAATTTTATCCAACTTTTAGTGATCTTTATTAAGAACATACCTTTTTAAAGTGCTAAATTAGAACCATCTTGTGCAACATATTAGCATTTGCATATGATTGCTAAACTGTGCAAATGTTAATTACAACTTAAAGGGTATGTCCACCCTAAAAATAAATTTTTTACCAAAACATTCACCCCTGTCCCCCCAGCCCCAACCGCTATATTAGTATTATCATAAATGCCCAAAACTTTACTTACCTTCCCTCTTTCCTCCGCCGCGCTGCCAGGCCCTCTGCTTGCGAGAAAATGCAAGCAGAGGGGTGGGACACCAGTCGCGGTTGTGTGATTGGCTGAGCGGCAGCCTAACGGACAGGCTGCCGGAGTTCAGTGCGGCGAGGCAAGAGGGAAGGTAAGTATTTTTGGCCCTTTTTGATCTTACTAGTAGAGCGGTTGGGCTGGGGGGACAGGGGAATGTTTGGTAAAAGGGTTTTATGGTAGGGGAGGGAATCCCTAATCGGGGGGGAGGGAGGGGATAAGGGCTGCAGTACGAATGCCAAACTTCTCCCAGAGGCCAGTAGGAGGCAGAGTCCTATATGGACTCTGCTATCCTTCCTGGTGGGCATTTTGGGACTTTGGGGGGGACTACAGGAGAACCTTATGGAGCTGGGATGTGAGGTAAGGATTAAACTACACTACCACAGTGGGCCAGTAGTGGGGGGAGTTATAGTTTTGGGGGTGCCCTTTAACATTCCTTAACCTACATTGCAACAATATACTTTCTATATAGTCCATAGAGGCCTGGCCAACTCTGCTGGCAACCTTGTGCAGCTCATCAGCCATCCCAGCATCGGCTCAATGCCATGCCCCCCCCTTTTCCTATGACCACCTGTTCCTAGCCAAGAAAGACCTATCCCACCTGTACCTCTTTTACACCAACTGTTTTTGCTCCCCTATCCACTCACTCTCTCCTCTATGGACTCCCCGCTCCTTGCTGTAAACTACACTCCCTGCTTTCTATTGACACTCCTCAATTCCCTCCTCATTCCCTCCTCACAGGGGAGGGTGTGTGGGTGACACCTGACCACCCCTTTCTTTCAGTTTCGTTTTGCCCTGACAACTTGCCATGTCCTTCATACATATCTTAGTGCTATATATAGTGTAATAAACCAATTACATAAAATGTTCTTTAAAAACACCTCTATGTTAACTATACTTATTTTTACTTTTGTTTTCTGTAACTTATTATCTTTATTTTCATTACTTTTGTATCTATTTGTTTTCCTAAATTTTCTGTCTCATTTGTTTATTTTGTTTCCTGTTTGTTTGTTGTTGCTTTTCTTTTTCTTTCAGGGTTTCTTCTTATCTGGACCTCCTGTTGGACTGAACAGTTGAGTACAGTAGTGTGAAATTGGACCTTTTATGTATTATTATTTTTTGCTTTCATTCTATTTTATTTCTAGAAGCATTAAAATTAATTTCCTCATTTAGTCCCTTTGGGATGCATGGTCTCTATGGTGTATCCAGTATATCTCCCTTTGTAGAAGTTTTAATTATAATTCTCCACCCCTTGGTGGCTTGTTTACCACTTCCACCAGTCATCTGACTTGGCAGCATTGTGTCCTTTTTGTTTAACCCATTCCCTGCCACAGATCGTATATTCACGATCTGTGCAGGAAATGCTCAAACTGCCCACAGTCGTAAATATACGATCTGTGGCTTCCTTTAAAAAACAAAATTGCCCCCCGCTAGCCCCATCAATCCCCCCTCGGTTTCGTCCAAATCCGGGATCGGGAGATACTGTACCTTTCTGCCGTGACCGTATAGGAAGGAAGCCGTCCCCACGTGGAGTCTTCTGTTTCCAGAAAGAGAGACCCCGGTGACGTTATGGAGCTTCCTCCTTCCACCGGGGTCTTCCCTGTGGTCCAATGGAGGTACTGCACTGCTGATCTCCCATTCAATCACAGTGCAGTACCTGGAATGTAAGGCTGGTTCAAACTCAGAGTTCCATTCATAAATAGTATTTTTTCTAAGTCTTTGCTACTTAGCAAGACTTAGAAAAAAATGGGGACAGAGATCAAAATTTGGTGATCACTTCTGATCAAACACCAAATTATTGATGTTTGCCATGAATGAAAAATCACTTCCTGGAAAATGATTTCCGGGAAGTGATTTTTTTTCCGATCGGATTTCGAATTGGAAAACGGGCATTATTGCCCATATTCCAAGTTCATTATCATTCCCTAGGATGATCTGATGATTAATTAATAGGTTATATATTATTATTATTTATCATTATTATTTTTATATTTATATAATATTGTTCTTTATCTCTATATTATTCTTCATTATACTTATTCGTAATTTCTCTTCTTTTCTTACTCTCTTCTCATCTCTTATCATTTATTCGCTTCTTTATTTCTTACTTTCTTCCTCTACCTCTTCCTTAATTCTAGGGATTAATGCTAGGGGGAGGGATCCGGGAGGGAGGGAGAGGGAGGGAGAGGGGGGGGAGAGGGCTGCAGTACGCATGCCAAAATTCTCCGGAGGCCAGGTAGGAGGCAGAGTCCTATATGGACTCTGCTATCTCCTGGTGGGCAGTTTTTGGGACTTTGGGGGGGACTACAGGAGAATCATATGGAGCTGGGATGTGAGGTAAGGATTACACTACACTACATGATGGGGCCAGTAGTTGGGGGGATTATAGTTTTGGGGGTGGACATGCCCTTTAACCCCCACATACTATATATTCCTGTAATCTACTTCAGCTGCGTAACGCTATGGTTCTGAACGAACCATCAATGGTGTGGGTGCAGTTTTTCGTAGAATTTGGGGGGGGATCAAATTTCAAAGGTAGAAATCATGCTGAACCCCCAAGTAATGTAAAAAGTACAAAATATAAATCTCCCAAAAGTCCTGAATCAAATGGAATGTCATATGCGTGGTTATACACGGGCATAGGAGCTACTAGCCACGAAATGAGATAATGCACAATGGCTCACATTCAAACATATTCAGCCAACTCCGAATTTGAACAGTCTGCAGTTTTTACCACAAAACAAGCCCAAAACTCAAAAATATCCCAAGCTTATATATCTTGAAATTACACAACTTCAGCACATAATGCTGCAGTTCATCATACCATCAATGGTGTTGGCGAAATTCAAAATTTTAGCATATTTTCGGAAAAATTTACATAAAAACACTTTCAAAAGCAAATGTGAAAATTAGTTAGTACAAAATGAATCAATGCACAGTGGCCCAAATACAGAAACTTCAAATTTGTCAGATTAAACACCCCTCTATACTAGAAATATCCCCAAAACTAATATTCTTGGATCTACACACCCCTAGCTACACAACCGTGCCATACTTTTATGCATACCACCAATCGTGTGCATAGAATTTTGGACTTTTACCAGATTTTCTGGAAAAACGTACAAAAATATATTTGAAAGTTAAAATAAAAAATCAGGGTAAATTCTTATGTAATGGTAAAAAAAAAAATGTGGAAGCCACTAATACACAAGTGAGCCAAAGTGAGCAACTCTTATTCAAAGGAAACATCCCCGAAACTTGGAAATGTTGACGCAAATAAAAAAAATCAACAAATGTCAATCTCCCCAGATGTCCTGAATTAAATGGTATGCCATATGCGGGGGTGCACACAGAGAAAATGGCCACCATGTCAATTTCAAGAAAAAATCCAAGTGCTCCATGATTTGAACAGCCTATACTTTTTCAAAGTAAAAAGCCCCGAAACTTGGAAATACCCCCCACAAACCATATATATTTTTTTATATTTTCTACACACCTTCAGCTTCGTATCAGTGCCATGCTTTCATACAAACATAAAGAATTCTAGATGCAGTAATCCAAAGAACTCTTTTAAACAGATTTTGTGAAAAAATAAAATAAGAAGATTCAAAGGTTGGAATCCTACCTAAACCCACTTGACGAGTAAAAAAAAAACCCACTGAATATCAATCTCCCACATGTCCTGAATAAACGGTATGCCATATGCGTGTGTGTGCACACAGAGACGAAGATGGCACCATCTAGCTTAAATGGACGCATTCAAAAGTGTAATCAAAAAAGAAAAAAGTGCTTTTTAATTGAACAGCCTAATTTTTCAAAGGAAACAGCCCTAGAACTTGGAAATACCCTACAAAATATATATTTTTGGAATCTACACACCTCAGCTACGTAACGGTGCCATGCTTTCAACATACATTGAAGTTATCCAAAGAACTCTGTGTTTTTAGGAGATTTTGTGAAAAAATAAATAAGATAATTCAAAGGTGGAATCCTTTTTATAAAGTTTAGTGGGAGAAACGCACTCTTCAGATTTTTTACTTTTTATTGTGACATGCTGGGGTGCATGACGGTTCTGGGTCCTCCCTTCCTCAGGTGCATAGAAACAACACACATGTGCAAACTTAGTCTCTCCCCTCTCAGGGTGGAGTTTACAAAATCCTTGTTAGAGACTGGTTAAAGCATTTTTATCCATTCTGTGACTAAAACATAACTGTTTTAACTGTGTTAAAATTTGTTTCCAATATTTATCACAATTAAAATACATATGTGCTAATAATTATAAGATTATAACTTTTAGTGATCTTATTAAGAACATACCTTTTTAAAGTGCAATTAGAACCATCTTGTGCACATATTAGCATTTGCATATGATGCTAAACTGTGCAAATGTTAATACAACTTAAAGGGATGTCCACCTAAAAATAAAAACAAACACACCCTTCCCCCAGCCCAAACCGCATATATTAGTATTATCATAAAATGCCCAAAACTTTACTTACCTTCCTTTTCTCCGCCGCGCTGCCAGGCCCTCTGCTTGCGAGAAAATGCAAGCAGGGGTGGGACCAGCAGTCGCGTTGTGATTGGTGAGCGGCAGCCAATAAACGGACACGGCTGCCGGGAGTTCAGATCAAATTTCAAAGGTAGAAATCATGCTGAACCCCAAGTAATGTAAAAAGTACAAAATATAAATATCCCAAAAGTCCTGAACACAATGGAATGTCATATGCGTGGTTATACACGGGCATAGGAGCTACAAGCCACGAAATGAGATAATGCAAATGGCTCAATTCAAACATATTCAGCCAACTCCGAATTTGAACAGTCATGCAGTTTTTACCACAAAACAAGCCCAAAACTCAGAAAATATCCCAAGCTATATATTCTTGAAATCTACACACCTTCAGCTAAATAATGCTGCAGTTCATTCATACCATCAATGGTGTTGGCGAAATTAAAACTTTTAGCATATTTTCGGAAAAATTTATATCCATTCTGTGACTAAAACATAACTGTTTTAACTGTGTTAAAATTTGTTTCCAATATTTTATCACAATTAAAATACATATGTGCTAATAATTATAAGATTTTATCCAACTTTTAGTGATCTTTATTAAGAACATACCTTTTTAAAGTGCTAAATTAGAACCATCTTGTGCAACATATTAGCATTTGCATATGATTGCTAAACTGTGCAAATGTTAATTACAACTTAAAGGGTATGTCCACCCTAAAAATAAATTTTTTACCAAACATTCACCCTGTCCCCCCAGCCCCAACCGCTATATTAGTATTATCATAAAATGCCCAAAACTTTACTTACCTTCCCTCTTTCTCCGCCGCGCTGCCAGGCCCTCTGCTTGCGAGAAAATGCAAGCAGAGGGGTGGGACCAGCAGTCGCGTTTGTGATTGGCTGAGCGGCAGCCAATAACGGACACGGCTGCCGGGAGTTCAGATCAAATTTCAAAGGTAGAAATCATGCTGAACCCCCAAGTAATGTAAAAAGTACAAAATATAAATCTCCCAAAAGTCCTGAATCAAATGGAATGTCATATGCGTGGTTATACACGGGCATAGGAGCTACTAGCCACGAAATGAGATAATGCACAATGGCTCACATTCAAACATATTCAGCCAACTCCGAATTTGAACAGTCTGCAGTTTTTACCACAAAACAAGCCCAAAACTCAGAAAATATCCCAAGCTATATATTCTTGAAATCTACACACCTTCAGCTACATAATGCTGCAGTTCATTCATACCATCAATGGTGTTGGCGAAATTCAAACTTTTAGCATATTTTCGGAAAAATTTACAATAAAAACACTTTCAAAAGCAAATGTGAAATTAGTTAGTTACAAAATGAATCAATGCACAGTGGCCCAAATACAGAAACTTTTCAAATTTGTCAGATTAAACACCCCTCTATACTAGAAATATCCCCCAAAACTATATATTCTTGGAATCTACACACCCCTAGCTACACAACCGTGCCATACTTTTATGCATACCACCAATCGTGTGCATAGAATTTTTGCACTTTTACCAGATTTTCTGGAAAAACGTACAAAAATATATTTGAAAGTTAAAAATAAAAATCAGGGTAAATTCTTATGTAATGTAAAAAAAAAAATGTGGAAGCCACTAATCACAAAGTGAGCCAAAGTGAGCAACTCTTATTCAAAGGAAACATCCCCGAAACTTGGAAATGTCTGACGCAAATAAAAAAAATCAACTAAATGTCAATCTCCCAGATGTCCTGAATTAAATGGTATGCCATATGCGGGGGTGCACACAGAGAAAATGGCCACCATGTCAATTTCAAGAAAAAATCCAAAGTGCTCCATGATTTGAACAGCCTATACTTTTTCAAAGTAAAAAAGCCCCGAAACTTGGAAATACCCCCCACAAACCATATATATTTTTTTATATTTTCTACACACCTTCAGCTTCGTATCAGTGCCATGCTTTCATACAAACATAAAGAATTCTAGATGCAGTAATCCAAAGAACTCTTTTAAACAGATTTTGTGAAAAAATAAAATAAGAAGATTCAAAGGTTGGAATCCTACCTAAACCCACTTGACGAGTAAAAAAAAACCCACTGAATATCAATCTCCCACATGTCCTGAATCAAACGGTATGCCATATGCGTGTGTGCACACAGAGACGAGAGATGGCCACCATCTAGCTTAAATGGGACGCATTCAAAAGTGTAATCAAAAAAGAAAAAAGTGCTTTTTAATTTGAACAGCCTATAATTTTTCAAAGGAAACAGCCCTAGAACTTGGAAATACCCCTACAAAATATATATTTTTGGAATCTACACACCTTCAGCTACGTAACGGTGCCATGCTTTCATACATACATTGAAGTTATCCAAAGAACTCTGTGTTTTTAGGAGATTTTGTGAAAAAACTAAATAAGATAATTCAAAGGTGGAAATCCTTATTTTTATAAAGTTTAGTGGAGAAACGCACTCTTTCAGATTTTTTTACTTTTTATTGTGACATGCTGGGGTGCATGACGTTTCGGGGTCCTCCCCCTTCCTCAGGTGCATAGAAACAACACACATTGTGCAAACTTTAGTCTCCTCCCCTCTCAGGGTGGAGTTTACAACATCCTTGTTAGAGACTGGTTAAAGCATTTTTATCCATTCTGTGACTAAAACATAACTGTTTTAACTGTGTTAAAATTTGTTTCCAATATTTTATCACAATTAAAATACATATGTGCTAATAATTATAAGATTTTATCCAACTTTTAGTGATCTTTATTAAGAACATACCTTTTTAAAGTGCTAAATTAGAACCATCTTGTGCAACATATTAGCATTTGCATATGATTGCTAAACTGTGCAAATGTTAATTACAACTTAAAGGGTATGTCCACCCTAAAAATAAATTTTTTACCAAACATTCACCCTGTCCCCCCAGCCCCAACCGCTATATTAGTATTATCATAAAATGCCCAAAACTTTACTTACCTTCCCTCTTTCTCCGCCGCGCTGCCAGGCCCTCTGCTTGCGAGAAAATGCAAGCAGAGGGGTGGGACCAGCAGTCGCGTTTGTGATTGGCTGAGCGGCAGCCAATAACGGACACGGCTGCCGGGAGTTCAGATCAAATTTCAAAGGTAGAAATCATGCTGAACCCCCAAGTAATGTAAAAAGTACAAAATATAAATCTCCCAAAAGTCCTGAATCAAATGGAATGTCATATGCGTGGTTATACACGGGCATAGGAGCTACTAGCCACGAAATGAGATAATGCACAATGGCTCACATTCAAACATATTCAGCCAACTCCGAATTTGAACAGTCTGCAGTTTTTACCACAAAACAAGCCCAAAACTCAGAAAATATCCCAAGCTATATATCTTGAAATCTACACACTCTCAGCTACATAATGCTGCGTTCATTCATACCATCAATGGTGTTGGCAAATTCAAACTTTTAGCATATTTTCGGAAAAATTTACAAAAAACACTTTCAAAAGCAAATGTGAAATTAGTTAGTACAAAATGAATCAATGCACAGTGGCCCAAATACAGAAACTTTTCAAATTTGTCAGATTAAACACCCCTCTATACTAAATATCCCCCAAAACTATATATTCTTGGAATCTACACACCCTAGCTACACAACCGTGCCATACTTTTATGCTACCACCAATCGTGTGCTTAGAATTTTTGCACTTTTACCAGATTTTCTGGAAAAACGTACAAAAAATATTTGAAAGTTAAAAATAAAATCAGGGTAAATTCTTATGTAATGTAAAAAAAAAATGTGTGAGCCACTAATCACAAGTGAGCCAAAGTGAGCAACTCTTATTCAAAGGAAACATCCCCGAAACTTGGAAATGTCTGACGCAAATAAAAAAAATCAACTAAATGTCAATCTCCCAGATGTCCTGAATTAAATGGTATGCCATATGCGGGGTGCACACGAGAAAATGGCCACCATGTCAATTTCAAGAAAAAATCCAAAGTGCTCCTTTTTTGAACAGCCTATACTTTTCAAAGTAAAAAAGCCCCGAAACTTGGAAATACCCCCCACAAACCATATATATTTTTTTATATTTCTACACACCTTCAGCTTCGTATCAGTGCCATGCTTTCATACAAACATAAAGAATTCTAGATGCAGTAATCCAAAGAACTCTTTTAAACAGATTTTGTGAAAAAATAAAATAAGAAGATTCAAAGGTTGGAATCCTACCTAAACCCACTTGACGAGTAAAAAAAAACCCACTATATCAATCTCCCACATGTCCTGAATCAAACGGTATGCCTATGCGTTGTTGCACACAGAGACGAGAATGGCCACCATCTAGCTAAATGGACGCATTCACAAGTGTAATCAAAAAGAAAAAAGTGCTTTTTAATTTGAACACCTATAATTTTTCAAAGGAAACAGCCCTAAACTTGGAAATACCCCTACAAAATATATATTTTTGGATCTACACACCTTCAGCTACGTAACGGTGCCATGCTTTCATACATCCATTGAAGTTATCCAAAGAACTCTGTGTTTTTAGGAGATTTTGTGAAAAAACTAAATAAGATAATTCAAAGGTGGAATCCTTATTTTATAAAGTTTAGTGGAGAAACGCACTCTTTCATTTTTTTACTTTTTATTGTGACATGCTGGGGTGCATGACGTTTCGGGGTCCTCCCCCTTCCTCAGGTGCATAGAAACAACACACATTGTGCAAACTTTAGTCTCCTCCCCTCTCAGGGTGGAGTTTACAACACCTTGTTAGAGCTGGTTAAAGCATTTTATCCATTCTGTGACTAAAACATAACTGTTTTAACTGTGTTAAAATTTGTTTCCAATATTTTATCACAATTAAAATACATATGTGCTAAATATTATAAGATTTTATCCAACTTTTAGGATCTTTATTAAGAACATACCTTTTTAAAGTGCTAAATTAGAACCATCTTGTGCAACATATTAGCATTTGCTATGATTGCTAAACTGTGCAAATGTTAATTACAACTTAAAGGGTATGTCCACCCTAAAATAAATTTTTTACCAAACATTCACCCTGTCCCCCCAGCCCCAACCGCTATATTAGTATTATCATAAAATGCCCAAAACTTTACTTACCTTCCCTCTTTCTCCGCCGCTGCCAGGCCCTCTGCTTGCGAGAAAATGCACAGCAGGGTGGGACCAGCGTCGCGTTTGTGATTGCTGAGCGGCAGCCAATAACGGACAGGCTGCCGGGATTTCAGTGCGGCGGAGGCAAGAGGGAAGGTAAGTAATGTTTTGGGCCCTTTTTGATTTCGTAGTAGCGCGTTGGGGCTGGGGGGACAGGGGGAATGTTTGGTAAAAAGGTTTTATGGTAGGGGAGGGAATCCTAATCGGGAGGGGGAGGGAGGGGATAAGGGCTGCAGTACGAATGCCAAACTTCTCCCAGAGGCCAGGTAGGAGGCAGAGTCCTATATGGACTCTGCTATCCTTCTGGTGGGCAGTTTTTGGGACTTTGGGGGGGGGGACTACAGGAGAACCTTATGGAGCTGGGATGTGAGGTAAGGATTAAACTACACTACACAATGGGGCCAGTAGTGGGGGGGGATTATAGTTTTGGGGGTGCCCTTTAACATTCCTTAACCTACATTGCAACAATATAACTTTCTATATAGTCCATAGAGGCCTGGCCAACTCTGCTGGCAACCTTGTGCAGCTCATCAGCCATCCCAGCATCGGCTCAATGAGTGCCCCCCCCTTTTCCTATGACCACCTGTTCCTAGCCAAGGAAAGACCTATCCACCTGTACCTCTTTTACACCAACTGTTTTTGCTCCCCTATCCACTCACTCTCTCCTCTATGGACTCCCCGCTCCTTGCTGTAACTACACTCCCTGCTTTCTATTGACACTCCTCAATTCCCTCCTCAATTCCCTCCTCAAAGGGGGAGGGTGTGTGGGTGACACCTGACCACCCCTTTCTTTCAGTTTCGTTTTGCCCTGACAACTTGCCATGTCCTTCAATACATATCTTTAGTGCTATATATAGTGTAATAAAACCAATTACATATAAATGTTCTTTAGAAAAACACCTCTATGTTAACTATACTTATTTTACTTTGTTTTCTGTAACTTATTATCTTTATTTTCATTACTTTGTATCTATTTGTTTTCCTAAATTTTCTGTCTCATTTGTTTATTTGTTTCCTTTGTTTGTTTTGTTTGCTTTTCTTTTTCTTTCAGGGTTTCTTCTTATCTGGACCTCCTGTGGACTGAACAGTTGAGTACAGTAAGTGTGAAATTGGACCTTTTATGTATTATTATTTTTGCTTTCATTCTATTTTATTTCTAGGAAGCATTTAAAATTAATTTCCTCATTTAGTCCCTTTGGATGCATGGTCTCTAAGTGGTGTATCCAGTATATCTCCCTTTGTAGAAGTTTTTTAATTATAATTTCCACCCCTTGGTGGCTTGTTTACCACTTCCACCAGTCATCTGACTTGGGCAGCATTGTGTCCTTTTTGTTTAACCCATTCCCTGCCACAGATCGTATATTCACGATCTGTGCAGGAAATGCTCAAACTGCCACAGATCGTAAATATACGATCTGTGGCTTCCCTTTAAAAAAACAAAATTGCCCCCCGCTAGCCCCATCAATCCCCCCTCGGTTTCGTCCAAATCCGGGATCGGGAGATACGGTACCTTTCTGCCGTGACCGTATAGGAAGGAAGCCGGTCCCACGTGGAGTCTTCTGTTTCCAGAAAGAGAGACCCCGGTGACGTCATGGAGCTTCCTCCTTCACCGGGGTCTTCCCTGGTGGTCCAATGGAGGTACTGCACTGCGATCTCCATTCAGATCACAGTGCAGTACCTGGAATAGTAAGGCTGTCAGTGTGACAGCCTTACTATTGTATTTATGAATGGAACTCAGAGTTCCATTCATAAATAGTATTTTTTCTAAGTCTTTGCTACTTAGCAAAGACTTAGAAAAAAATGGGGACAGAGATCAAAATTTGGTGATCACTTCTGATCAAACACCAAATTATTGATGTTTGCCAATGAATGAAAAATCACTTCCTGGAAAATGATTTCCGGGAAGTGATTTTTCCGATCGGATTTCGAATTGGAAAACGGGCATTTATGCCCATATTCCAAGTTCGTTATCATTCCCTAGGATGATCTGATGATTATCTTTGGGAATGATCGGAGAAAAAAAGGGGAAATACACACAAACAAATTCTTAAAGTGATACACACACACCCTTTTTTTTTTTTTACACTAAAGACATAAATTAGAAACAAACTTTGTCTTCTCCAAGCTTCCCAATGTCCCCGGTGATATCGGTAAAGTAAACGCAGATACTTATTTATACAATTTCAAGGGAAACTAAGCCTATTTTATAAGGAAATTTTGCAGAGGTACCAAAAAGACCGTATTGAATTTTTAGGATCAGTAAAGTGTGTAAAAATGTGTGTGACTCTCCGTACTAACCGGTTCTCACTAAAATACCACTAAAAGGGCCAGAGTGTGCATGTGGGGGGTGGGTTGTGGTGTTTTTTTAATTTTTTTCTTGTAACTGCACTTCTACATGCGTCCCATTTGAGCTAGTTGGTGGGTGGCCTCGTCTCTGTTTGCACCCACGTAAATGGCACACCGTTTAATTCAGGACATGTAGGAGATTGCTATTTAGTGGGTTTTTTTGCTTGTCAAGTGGGTTTAGGTAGGATTTCAACCCTTGAATTATCTTATTTTATTTTTCACAAAACCTCCTAAAAACACGGAGTTCTTTGGATCACTGGGTCTGGAATTCTTCATGTATGTATGAAAGCATGGCACCGTAACGTAGCTGAAGGTGTGTAGATTCCAAAAATATGTAGTTTGTGGGGGGAATTTCCATGTTTTTGTACTGTTTCCTTAGTAAAATGGTAGGCTGTTCAAATTACAGAGCACTTTGATTTTTTCCTGTAATTGCATTTGTGCATGCGTCCCATTTGAGCTAGTTGGTGGCCATGTCTCTGTGTGCATCCACGCAAATGGCATACCGTTTGATTCAGAACATGTGGGAGATTGATAATTAGTGGGGGGTTTTATTTGTGGGGGCATTTCCAAGTTTTGGGGCTGTTTGAAATTACAGAGCACTTTGATTTTTTTCTTGTAATTACACTTGTGCATGCATCCCATTTCAGCTAGTTGGTGGCCACGTCTCTGTGTGCATCCACCCATATGGCATACTGTTTGATTCAGAACATGTGGGAGATTGATATTTAGTGGGGGGGTTTATTTGTGGGGGGCATTCCCAAGTTTTAGGGCAGTTTGAAATTACAGAGCACTTTGATTTTTTTTTCTTGTAATTACACTTGTGCATGCGTCCCATTTGAGCTAGTTTGTGGCCACGTCTCTGTGTGCATCCACGCATATGGCATACTGTTTGATTCAGGGCATTTAGAAGATTGATAATTGACAAGTTTTTTTTTACATGACATGAAAATTTGCTATGATTTTTAACTTTGAATTGTATTTTTATACATTTTGCCTGAAAGAAAGCGTAATTTTACACGAAACTGCGCCTACACCATTGGTGGTATGCATAAAAGAATCACACCATTGTGTAGCTGAAGGTGTGTAGAGTCCAAGAATATATAGTGTTGGGGGGTATTTCTAATATAGAGGGGTGTTTAGTCTGACAAATCTGAAAAGTTGCTGTAATTGGGCCACTGTTCATTGGCTTACTTTGTGGCTAGTTGATTCCACGTCTGCGTGTGTAACCATACATAGGGCATACAGTTTGATTCAGGACATTTTGGAGATTGATATTTGCTAACTTTTTTTTACATTACTTGGGATTTTGCCATGATTTCTACCTTTGAGAGTGTTCTTTTTTTAAATTTTTAGAAAATCTGCTAAAACTGTGAACTTCTACGAAGAACTGCGCCCACACCATTGATGGTATGAATGAACAAACTACAGGATTACATAGATTAATGTGTGTAAATTCGAGAAATATATGGTTTGTGGGGGTTGTTTTGTGGGGAAAAACTGCAGACTGTTCAAATTCAGATTTGGCTGAAAATTTTTGCTGTTTCTGAGCATTGTCTCACTTCATGGCCATTTGCTTCCACGTCCACGTGTGTAACCACACATATGGTATGAATAAACAAACTAGAGCGTTACATATCTGAAGGTGTGTAGATTTCAGGAATATATAGTTTGTGGGGGTTATTTCTAAGTTATGGGGGTGTTTTGTGGAAAAAAACTGCAGACTGTTCAAATTCAGAGTTGGCTAAATATTTTCGCTGTTTCTAAACCAACGAGCGTTGTCTCTCTTTGTGGCTTTACGCTTCCACGTCCGCGTGTGTATTCACACATACGGCATACCGTTTGATTCAGGACATTTGGGAGATTGATATTTAGTAACTTTTTTTTTACATTCCATCAGGTTTGGGCATGATTTCTACATTTTGAAGTTGTTTTTTGTTCATTTTTTCAGACAAATGCAAATGTCTACGAAGAACTGCGCCCACACCATTGATGGTATGAATAAACAAACTACAGCGTTACATAGCTGAATGTGTGTAGATTTCAGGAATATATAGTTTGTGGGGGTTATTTCGAAGTTATGGGGGTGTTTTGTGGAAAAAACTGCAGACTGTTCAAATTCAGAGTTGGCTAAATTTTTTCGCTGTTTCTAAGCCATTGTGCGTTGTCTCACTTTGTGGCTTTACGCTTCCACGTCCGCGTGTGTAACCACACATATGGCATACCGTTTGATTCAGGACATTTGGGAGATTGATATTTAGCAATTTTTTTTACATTCCATGAGGTTTTGGCATGATTTCTACCTTTTGAAGTTGTTTTTTGTTGATTTTTTCAGACAAATGCGAACTTCTACGAAGAACTGTGCCCACACCATTGATGGTATGAATGACCACACTACAGCATTACATAGCTGGAGGTGTGTAGATTTCAAGAATATATAGTTTGTGTGGGGTATTTCTGAATTAGGGGGGTGTTCTGTGGAAAAAACTGCAGACTGTTCAAATTCAGAGTTGGCTAAATATTTTCGCTTATTGTGAGCCATCGTGCATTGTCTCACTTCGTGGCTATTTGCTTCCACATCTGCGTGTGTAACCACACATATGGCATACCGTTTGATTCAGGACATTTGGGAGATTGATATTTGGTAACTTTTTTTACATTACATGAGGTTTTGGCATAATTTCTACCTTTTTGAATGTTGATTTTTTTTACAAATCTGGTAAAAGTGCAAACGTCTAAAAAGAACTGCGCCCACACCATTGATGGTATGAATGAATGAACTACAGCGTTACATAGATGAAGATGTGTAGATTTTCAGGAAAAACTGCAGACTGTTCAAATAAAAAACTGGCTAATTTTTTTTTTTTTTTTGCTGCTACTGACATTTGCCACTGGTCACACTCTGGGTTAGTTGGTAGCCATTTCTCTGGATACACTCATGAATGTGGCATACCGTTTTATTCGGGAGGGGTTAGGCTTTCATATTTGAGATGCGTTTGAACGTTCCTCCACAGTTTTTAGCTGAAATTCGCATTTGATTTTGTCTCTGACTTTACAGTTATGGAAAAAAAGGAAAATGTGAGAAAATAACTTACAATTGGACGAAGAGCTGCATCCGGGTATCTGCATTTTGATCGAAACTAACCTCAGTAAGATTTTTGTGTGTAACCTTAAGATAACTATACGGTAAGTAAAAATGGGAAAAATCCATGGAAATTTGCAATTTTTTTATTTTTTTTTACATATTTTACCCATAATTCTGGTAAAATTTCCAGAAAAGTTACAAAATTCTGTTACCATGTTAAAGTACACTTTGTGCTGAAAAAAACAATGTATAATATTCCTGATTTACTGCAAGGTTTCCTACTGTAAAATTAGTCTAAAGCGATTAAGGACAAAATCCTGAAAATTCTTCTGGCAGTTAACGCAAAAAAATATATATATATTTTCCTGGCAGTGAAAGGGTTAAAGTGTCTGGACACTGATGTTATTCTTTTATTTTTTTCTAAGTTGTTTAGTTATGTCTCGCTTATGTTCTCCTATACGGACTTTTATTTGTCTTTTCGTTTTCCCTGCATATGTGAGTCCACAGGGGCATTTAAGCATGTATATTACCCTTGTGGTTATGCAACTTGCAAAATGCCTTAGTTTGATCTGTGTGCCTTGTGAGGGATGAGCTACAAAAATATTTTTCACAAACCTTGTGTAAAACATGATTTTAGTACCATACAATTTATTACTTTTTTTTTAATTAATTCTGCTACATTAATGTTAGCATATGCTGCTGCAAACATCGCACCCATACTTGTCCCACATTGTTGATTGTAAAATTTATTATCAAATCTGAAATAGTTTTTAGTGAGTGCTATTGTCAGGAGGTCTAATATAAAGTACACTTTGCCTTTGTTCATGTTATGCTCCAGCAGTCTTTGCTCCACTGTTTTAATCCCTCCTTGATGTGGTATACACGTGTACAAAGATTGTATATCCATAGTTACCAGATATGTGCATTCTTGTATGTTTTTTATGTTTTGTAGCCTATTAAGCAAGTCTGTGGTATCCTTAAGCCATTCAGGAATATTCGTAACCATTGCCTGGATGTGGAAATCCTACCTAAACCCACTTGACAAGTAAAAAAAACCACTAAATGTCAGTCTCCCACATGTCCTGAATCAAATGGTATGCTATATGTGTGGGTGTACACAGAGACACGCCCACAACTAATTCAAATGGGACACATGCACAAGTGCAATTACAAGAGACATCAAAGTGCTCTAAAATTTGAAAAGCCTATACTTTTTCAAAGGAAACAGCCCCGAAATATGGGAATAACCACAAATTAAAAACAAAAACAAAAACACTAAATGTCAATCTCCCACATGTCCAGAATCAAATGGCATGCTCTGTAATTTGAACAGCCTATTTTTTTTTTTTAAAGCAAACTGCCCCAATACTTGAAAATACCCACACAAACTATATCTTTTTGCAATCTACAGAACTTCAGCTTTGTATGGGTGCCATTCTTTCATACATACATGAAGAATTCCAGACGTAGTAATTCATTGTGAAAAAAATAAAATAGGATGAATCAAAGGTTTAAATCCTACCCAAACCCACTTGACTAGTAAAAAAAACCACCATTAAATGTCATTCTTCCACATGTCCTGAATTAAAACGGTATGCCATATGTGTGGGTGCACACAGAGACATGGCTACCAACTAGCTCAAATGGAATGCATGCACAAGTGCAATTACAAGAAAAAATGAAAGTGCAATGTAATTTGTATACCCTATACTTTTTTAAAGGAAAAAGTCCTGAAACTTGAAAATACCCCCCCACAAAATATATATTTTTGGAATCTATGCACCTTCAGCTACGTAACGGTGGCATGCTTTCATATATACATGAAGAATTCCAGACGCAGTCCTTCACAGAACATCATGCTTTTAGCAGAGTTTCTGGAGAAATTAAAGGAATAGTTCACTATCAAAGTGAACTATTCCTTTAATTTATTGATTGAAGCCCGGGAGACTAAGGAGCGCAGGGACCAGGTCCAAATATAAGAAGAAACATACCTTTTGCGTGATCAACCCCAGCCACATTGAAATCTCAGACCGATCCCCTGTTCTGTAGAGCTATAGCGCACATTATCATGCATGCGCGCTATAGCTGTACAGAACAGGGACGAGGTTGGAGATTTCAGTGTGGCCATGGTGGATCGTGCAAATGGTAAGTTTCTTCTTATCTTCGTTCCTGGACCCTGCGCTATTGATAGCTCCTTAACCTCCCGGGCATCAATCAATACATTAAAGGAATAGTTCACTTGAACTATTCCTTTAATAAAAAAACTTGATTTAAAGTTAGAAAATCTTGCGTGAACTCCCATGGCAAGTTAAAAAAAACCTAAATATCAATCTTCTGAGGGTCCTGAATCAAATGGTATGCTATACGCATGGGTGCACATCATAAGGACGAGGCCACACTGCCATGTTTTCTCACGTGTTTGCAATCTGTTATCATGTGAGAATCGCATCACAGTACATGTTAATGCTGATGGCCACATTGCATGCACTGCGCTGCAATCCGTTTTCAGAGCACATCAACATTTCTTTGCGAATCCCATGCGTTCTGAATACGTAAAATTTAATGGATATCAGCCCAAACAGACAGTAACCCACAACTCACAAACAAACTGGTGCCCAGAACACTGACTTTTATACCCTGTGGCTTCGCACTGCTGTAGTTAGTGATTTTTAGGTCATGATCCTGGATCATTTTTAGAAAATCTTCGAATTTTCGATTACTTTCGATTTAAAAACTTAAAAAAAATTATCGAAATTCCGAGTTCAGCGAGATCTGAAAGTTCTGTCAGAACTTCAGAACCTTCAGATTAGATTCGGAATCTTTAGTTAGTAACGGTCAGTCATGGATTTGACAGTTAACACTGGGGTCATAGTCTGGATCCCATCAAGGTGGGATCCAGACTATGACCCCAGTTTATTTGTAGGAGGGCTTCATATTGTTTATTTGACAGTTAACACCACAGTCAGTGTCTGAATGCTATTCCCCTATCTGCCACTTCTGAGCATGTATGACCTAGTAATGAGCTAAGAAAGCTTGGAGAGCTTTTAAAAAACAGAGGGAAGGTGGAGAAGCTAGTTTAGCAGCATTACTACAGTAAATACTACATCTCTCAGCTTTTAAACTTTTTGCTGTATTGGGGTTAAGGGGGTGATTTACCTATGTTGCAAACTGGGTTTCGGGCCTAGGCACTCCTTTTTGGCAGTTTAGCCACAAACTTCAAAGGTGCTCCCTTCTCTGGTCCTCTACCATGGACCCACAGCTATAGCACAAGCATAAAAAGTCATGAGAGGGGCACTCTTCTGTGAATATACGTTTCTTTATTGGATCACATAACACGACGTTTCAGGGACACACTGTCCCTTTCATCAGGTGACACCTGATGAAAGGGACAGTGTGTCCCTGAAACGTCGTGTTATGTGATCCAATAAAGAAACGTATATTCACAGAAGAGTGCCCCTCTCATGACTTTTTATGCTGGTGATTTACCTATGTACAATTTTTCATTTGAGTGGTGGAAAGAAAGGATCTAATGAGAAGGTACTCTACACTGTACCAAATGAGGGCCAATAACAGACATCGCAGAGCCATGGATTTAAAGGAGAACTAAACGTTTTTTTTTATTCCAATGTAAAAAGCTTTTCTCCCCAGAACACCTATACATTGCAAAGTTTTTCTCTTGTAAGTTGCATTTAGTATATATGATTCTCTATCAAAGAAGGCTTTCTTGTTGTTGCTAGTACAAGTCATAGCCCATGTTGTCTTCAAAGAGCCACGTCCCCATACCCCAGAGTTTCTAGCTTCTGTTTCTAGCAAAGTACCTGTGTTTATTGTTGAGTTGCTGGTGGTGTACCATGTAAATGCTGTGTTTTTAGCAACCTACAGCCCAAGAAGTCACAAGTTTAAATCCCCTAGTTTACTTATGAAACAATACTACTGCCTGTGTTTATTGCTTTTTATGTTTGTTTGTTTCCATAATGTTTCAAGTAAAATATTATGTTTTTTACATGTGTACAAACTTTATATATAGCAGGCGGCAGTTCTATTTTTTATTTACCAAACCAGAGTTTTCTGACAGCCTTCCTGGAGCATTGCAAAATAGTGAACTGACATTTCCTCAAATGGACTTGCATGTATTATGCAGAGGTTTGGAAACAAACAGACTATTGGGACACTGGTTCAATTTTCCAGGCTTTCCTTTTCTATTTTTTTGTTTGTTTGTTTCTAGCAAAAGAAAGCGATTCTGTATATACTACTGATATGACACAAGGCTAACTAGGTTATCTACCTCTATGACTAGGCTATCTACCTGTATGACACATGGGCTAACTGCACTAAATGCACTGAAATCTGTATTCTGTGTTGGGGCAGTGATGATCTCTGAGCTGCAACATAACTGGTTGTCAGCTTCCAGGAAGCAAAACTGAAGCTTCCTGTGAGTAGAGACTGACGGGTTTGGTTCCTTTTTCGGATCTCAGGAAAATCCCGAAGATATGAAAATCTGAAAACGGGAGTTTACGATTTTTATTGAACGTTAAAGCTATTTTTGGGTTTCCTATCGTATTTTTGAGTATTATCGAATGTTTAAGGCTATTTTTGAGAATCTTCAAAAATTGCTCGATGTTCGATATAAATTGAAAACTCGCTCCAAAGTCCCGAAATCCGAACAATCCGTCCGGCAGAACATTCGGATTTCTGAACCAAGGGGTTTTGTTTCGTGTTGAACCCGGATCCCATCTCTACCTGTGAGGTGTACTGTGTGTTCCCAGATAATGTGAATTATGGGAGGTGATTTTTGCATCTTTGTGAACGTGCTCTTTCTACTGGGGCAATGTTACACAAAAGAGGGGCTGTGGGAGCACTCCTGTGACAAAATTACTTTATTACAAATAGTGGAAGTGCTACTGATCTGACCAAAACATTAGAACAAACAAGAAAAGAGATGATCAATGCACATTCCTGGGTCCCATATATCATAATATCTATGCTAGTGTAAACAATAAAAACATGGGGATTATAGTTACAATTTTATGCATAAAAATGAAAAGCTTTCCAACCACGTCAAGGTTACCCCAGTATGGAAGGTCCTAACAATTTACTTGTTGTCTGGACAATGTTGGTCAATGTTGTCAGGAGACTTAAGTTCCCCTTTAAAGTTGTTTTCCTGAAGCTTACACATTTACCTAATGGTTTTGTATTTTCTCATTGGATCTTATTTTCTGTATGTGGCGAAAACTGGATAAATATCACTCTACTCTTAAATCATCCAATATGCAGAAAAATTGCAGAAACCGGGGTGTCATTCTCTTGAGATCTGTTTCCTTCATTGGGATATCCTTTCCTAAATCTAAATGTCACTACTATTTGCTCATTCTTCTTGATCTGACCTCTGCTTTTGATACTGTTTATCACCCTCTACTTCTTCAGATCCTGGCCTCCTTAGGTATCCAGGACACTGCACTTTCTTGGCTATCCTCCTATCTCTCTGGTAGGACCTTTAGTGTTTTTTACTCTGGAATTAGCTTCACTCCTCGCCTCCTCCCTGTGTGGGTCCTGCAAGGCTCGGTACTCGGTCCTCTTCTTTTCTCCATCTACACCTATGGCCTTGGATAACTCATTAGTTTATTTGGGTTCCAGTATCACCTGTATGTGGACGATACCCACATTTACATCTCTGCCCCAGATCTCCCCGCGCTGACATCCCAGGTCCCTGACTGCCTTAGTGCCATCTCTGCCTTCATGTCCTCCCGCTTCCTCAAACTAAACATGGACAAGACTGAACTTGTCTATTTCCAACCCTCACGAACTGTACCCCTCCCTAGTCTTACTATTAATATTAGCAACACACCCATATCCCCATCTTCTCATGTCCGCTGCCTGGGAATAATGCTAGATTCCGATCTTTCCTTCAAACCTCATGTCAATTCGCTTGCCAACTCCTGTTAGCTCCAACTCAAAAGCATCTCCTGGATTCAAACCTTCCTTTCGAAGGAAGCAACAAAAATCCTAGTCCATGCCCTAATCATATCCCAGCTAGACTACTGCAACACACTCCTATGTGGTTTACCAAACAACCGCCTGGCACCGCTTCAATCCATTCTCAACTCTGCTGCCTGGCTCATTGATTTTTCTTCTAGCTTTTCTTCTAATGCCTCTCCTCTCTGTCAGTCCCTCCACTGGTTGCCCATCACGCAAAGGATCCAGTTCAAACCTTATCCTATAAAGCACTATCCAAGACAGCCCCTCTATATATCTCAGAGCTGATCCAGCGATATCGTCCCAGGTGCAACCTCCGCTCCGCAAACGATACCCTCCTCTCATGCACCCTGGTCACCTCTTCCCATGCCCGCATTCATGACTTTACTCGTGCTGCCCCTCTGCTCTGGAACTCCCTTACTCTGTCTATCCGTCACTCACCATCCCTTAACACCTTCAAACATATCCTTAAAACCCTTTAGGCTAACATATAACCTGGCCTAAACATTACCCCTCTCACTACCCAATATGATCCAACCCGCCTTTCACGCTCCACTGCCAATCTATTTACAGCCTACCGATTCCCGTCACCTTGTGTCTCACCCCTGTATCCTCTAGTCTGTAAGCTCTTTGGGCAGGATCCTCTTTCCTACTGTATTGTATCATGCCTGAGGAAGAAGCCTAGAGCTTCGAAAGCTTGCATTTTCAATCATTTTAGTTAGCCAATAAAAGGTATTACTTTATATCCAAGATGTCTTCACTACTGTATCACTGTATTGCTTTAAGAAACTCCACACTATGTTTACTTTATATTATGTATTACCTGTGTATGAATTGAAAAGCGCCACGGAAGATGTTGGCGCTATATAAATTAATAATAATAATACCTCTATATTTTCTAAATTAACTGGGTTAAAGTTGAATAACAAAAAATCACAAATACTTTCATTTTTCTGCCCCAACCAAAAAATTACTGAAAACAAAGTAATTTTTTTTTGTTTGACAGATATTTTTTGTTTGACAGTAATTCTTTTGGTTTGATAGATCATAAACAAAACATACACTACCTGGGATTTGAGCAAATCTTGGGCATCATTTTATGCCAATTACCCAATTATGATACAAGCTCTAATAGGAGAGTTTAAAAAAAAATGGCAGACTCTAAACATATCCTCCTTGGGTAGACTGTAAAAATTACTTCATGGCCAAAAATGTTTTACTTTTGTTTCCTGCTACAGTTTAAAGAACAAGCCCTCTCTAAACTGCAGAGAGGTGTTGGTTCAGTTTCACTTTGCTCCATTACATGGTTTCATGGCTGTAAGAAATATTTAATTTCTACTAACCACATAATACACAATATATAGAAAATTGGGCTGTTGTACATCCATATTAGTCATAGCAACTAGAGAACAAAAATATAATACATACAAAAAACAAAATTCTAGTGCATATTGGCTAATTGAAAATTGGGCTTTTATTGCTTTTATTTATCCAGGGTTCAGCAGACTGTTTGTAGTAGCAACCTTATGGAGGTAGCCAATATGCAATTAGAATTGTTTGTGCACTAGAATTCTGTTTTTTGTATGTATTATATTTTTGGTCTCTAGTTGCACTTTAATATAGATGTACAACAGCCCAATTTTCTATCTATTGTGTGTTACATTGAAGGTTTGACCAAGCCTTCTGAGAAATTGTACTTCACCCAGAGTTAGGTCATGTGCTCGTTTGAGCAAAGTACTTTAAATTAGAGAGTCAGCTTCAAGCATTCAGGCCACACAGGAGAAACTGTCAGCTCATGCAGCCAAAAAGGCAAGTACCAGTAGGTTAGGACCCAGTTAAAGAAAGCAACCTTGACGTGGTGACTGGGCTTAAAATAATTTGGCCAACTTATTGAACTAATTGCTTTTATTTATCCAGAGTTTAGCAGACTGTTTATAGTAGCAACCTTATGGAGGTAGCCAATATGCAATTAGAATTGTTTAACCACATAATACTTTTTAGCTACACATATCTACACAGTATTAGGAGCAAGGTCTCAGTGTTTGCTAAGGACACAAAACTATGCAGAGTGGCAGATGAGATTTAATGTTGGTAAATGTAAGGTGATGCATTTGGGGTTTAACAATCCTTGTGCCACGATACATAGCTCTGTGCTAAATAAATCTCTGTTGGATTTTTTGGTTCTAGTAGAGGCTTAGCTGTATCAAGCAGTACCAGACAGCAACTACTAGAGCTAGCAAGATATTGTCCTGTATAAAGGGGGAGATATTATTCTCCCCCATTACAAAGCACTTGTAAGGCCTCTTTTAGAATATGCAGTGCAGTTTTGGAATCACGTATACAAAAGGAACATCTTGGAAATGGAAGGAGTTTCATATAGTAAAATAACAAGTCAGATTAGCAGGGTTGTCGCTAGGGTTTTTGCCACCTGAGCTAAATCTTGAGTGCCGCCTATATGCAGGCGAAACAGAGTGGGCGTGGACTGTGTGTGGGCGTGGCTAGCCATTTTGAACTTGGCATGATTTATTTGTACAGTTTCTTTAAATAGACATTTATCCCACCAAAATTCCAGAAGAATAAAGAATTTTGCCCAATAGAGCCTGCCACTACGTCAAGGTAGACCCTTTTAACAGGACCCCAGTCTAACCTAGCCTAACCTAACAAACTATCTAAAGCTAATCTAACTGTATGAAATGCCTTTTAACAATAACTAACACATTTAGTAAAGAAAATCTGAAAAAATATCTGCAGCAAAGTATATATTTGGTTGAGCAATATAGTGCAATCTGTGAGAACGGACGGTAAAGGTAACATACAGTGAGAACAGATGGTAAAGGTCCTATACAGTGAACAGACAGTTATGGTCCCATACAGTGAGAACAGACAGTAAAGGTCCCATACAGTGAGAACAGATGGTAAAGGTCCCACACAGTAAGAACAGACGTTGAAGGTCCCATACAGTTAGGACAGACGTAAAGGTCCCATACAGTAAGAACAGACGGTAAAGGTTCCATACTGTGAGAACAGACAGTTATGGTCCCATACAGTGAGAACAGACAGTTATGGTCCCATACTGTGAGAACAGACAGTTATGGTCCCATACAGTGAGAACAGACAATTATGGTCCCATACAGTGAGAACAGACAGTTGTGGTCCCATACAGTGAGAACAGATAGTTGTGGTCCCATACAGTGAGAACAGACAGTAAAGGTCCCATACAGTGAGAACAGACAGTAAAGGTCCCATACAGTGAGAACAGATGGTAAAGATCCAACATATTCTCTCTCTCTCTTTCCTGCAGTCTCTATCCTCTATCTCTCACATTATCTCTCCCCTGCAGTCTCTATCCTCTATCTCTTACACTATCAGGCTCATTTACCCAGACTCGGTGGGCAAATATATGGAGTTAAAGTCGCGCTAACCGGTTCGCTACCGGTTAGCGCGACATTAGCGTCGAATGCGCGTGTTACGCAAAAATCACCCGCGCATTCGACACTCGTGATTCAATATCACGTTTGCGCTAGTTTTAGTGCAGGATTTTAACACCAGCAAATAGCTGGCATTAAAATCCCGCAGTGGGTAAATCCCTTATTGGGATTTACCCACATTCGCAAATGTGATATTAAATCGCGGAAGGTGCATTTACCCAGAACGATAGTGGCTCTGGGCAAATGAGCCCCTATGTTTCTCATGCAGGCTCTAACCTCTATCACATACTCTCTCTGCTGCAGCCTCTATCATTTATCTCTTATGCTCTCTCTCTCCTGCAGTCTCTATCCTCTATCTCTCACCTTCCCCCTCTTTCTTATGCAGTCTCTATCCTTTATATCTCAATCTCTCTCTCTCCTAAATTCTCTATCCTCTATCAGGGGTGCTTCTAGAATTTTTGCCACAAATAAAATGTGTCCGTGGCTTGTGGAGGTGGGCGTGGTGGACTAACTAACAATGTCTGGTAAACTGGAGGGCTGACTTAACACTGGCTGGTAACTTGGAGGGGTGACTTGATACTAGCTGGTGAACTGGAGGGCTGCCCTAATATTGGCTGCTGAACCTGTTCAAACGGACACTGTTAGGTCAGCCCTCCAGTTTTCCAGTCACTGTTAAGTCAGGCCTTCAGTTCAGTAGACACTGCTAGGTCACTGCATGTTGGTATATATATGCCACATGAAAGGTGGTAATATATATGCCAAACAGAGTGCCCCCAAACAGAGACTGGTACATACAAGTTTGCTCACAGTGTGACTGGTACATAAACATTTGCCTACAGTGTGTCTGGTACATACACAGTAGCGTAGCTACAGACTTACGGGTCCTGATGCAAAATTTGGGCATGGGCCCCCCAACACCGCCGCAAACACAAATCGGCACTGCAAACCAAATAATCATTGGTAAAATGCTTTGTATATAACTACTGGTAAAATAGTTGGCACAAAGACTGGTTAAATGCTTGGCATGCAGCCACTGATAAACTGTTTGGGAAACTGTCACTGCAAACAGCCAGGCACTGGTTAAATGCTTGGCACAGACAATGGTAAAAATGCTTTATACACAGACCACTGGTAAAACAGTTGGCACACAGACTGGTAGTTTTGGAAACTTAGCACAAAATGAGGCCCCTTCTTGGCCAAGGGCCCTGGTGCGGTCGCATCCCCTGCACCCCTGGTAGCTATGCCCCTGTACATACAAGTTTACCCACAGTGTGACTAGAATATGAAAGTTTGCCCACAGTGACTGGTACATACAAGTTTGCCTACAGTGACTGATACATATTAGTTTGCCCACAGTGGCTGGTACATATAATACTGCCCTCAGTGTGAATGTTACATATAATACTGCCCACAGTGTGAATGTTACATATAATACTGCCCACAGTGTGAATGTTACATACAGTACTGCCCACAGTGTAAATGTTACATATAATACTGCCCACAGTGTGACTGGTTCATAAAACATTGTCCACAATGTGAAAGTTACATAGAAGAATATTGCTTACAGTGACTGGTATATAAATGTGTGTCCACAGTGAGTGTGACTGAGACATATAAGTTTTCCCACAGTGTGACTGTTACATATAATAGTACCCACAGTGTGCCTGGTACATTTAATAGTGCCCACAGAGTGACTGGTACATTTAATGGTGCCCACAGTGTAACTGGTACATTTAATAGTGCCCATAGTGTAACTGGCTCATTTTATAGTGCCCACAGTATGACTGGCATCTTTTATAGTGCCTGCAGAGTGACTGGTACATTTAATGGTGACCACAGTGTAACTGGTACATTTTACCATGCCCACAGTATTACTGGCACATTTTATAGTTCCTGCAGAGTAACTGGTACATTTAATGGTGCTCACAATATAATTGGTACATGTAATAGTGCCCACAGTGTGACTGGTACATTTTATAGTGCCTACAGAGTGAATGGTATATTTAATGGTGCCAACAGGGTAACTGGTAGATTTAATAGTGTCCACAGTGTAACTGGTACTTTTCATAGTGCCCACAGAGTGGATGGTACATATAATAGTACCCACAGTGTGACTGGTACGTTTTAAAGTACCCACTGAGTGACTGGTATATGTAATGGTGCCCACAGTATAACTGGTACATTTTATTGCCTGGTGCATTTAATAGTGCCCAGAGAGTGACTGGTAGATTTAATGGTGCCCAGTGTGACTGGTACATTTTATAGTGCCCACAGAGTGACTGATACCCACAGGTTTCATATAGATGCTTTAGCTGGGAATGTTATATTCAGGACCTGCGGCACAGAATATTTAATGTTTTATCTTTATTGGGAGATAAAGTTGAAGGACTGTCATGTAAAAAAAAGTTTATTCAATATATTATGCTGGGCACAAAGATAAATGTTTCTTCTAAATGATGTTTTAAAGGAGAATCCAGTAATGCAATGAAATGAGGGTTGTCCAGTCCTTTAGAATGCAATCTAAGTGCACTCCCCTTGGGAGTGGCTTTAGTGCATAATTCCAAGGGGAGTGGACTTACTTAGGAGCTAGGGTATTTTACCACAACTGTTTGTTGCGATTGCTTCACCTGAAGAAGGGGGCATGTTCCCCCGAAACGTTGTATTTTGATGTGTGGCTTTCAATAAACACTTTGAATTCACCTAAGGTGTGCGACTCCAATAATCCAGAACTGCTTGATATTCACCTCCCTTGGAAGTGGGGAGTATTTCGGAGGTCAGCACCCACGAAGGTTTGTGTGCATAAGGAACCTATGTTAAATTGAACTATCACACTGTTACCATTTAAATGACCATCAGTAAATGTATATAAAATTTAGCACTGACTTATATTAGGTACAACACAAAATATACAAAATACATAAACTTACTTACAGAGCTGAGATCCCTATTTTAACATGGAATGGTCAAATGGCAGCTTAAACCATACCCCTGTGTCTGCTCCATATGAAAGGAAGTGTTATCCAAAAAAAGTTTCTGTCTGCTATACAGGATATGATGTGTATTGTAATGGACATATACACCAAGGCTCCTTATATACCACCTCCAGCCTGCAGGTGGTGTCAGTGAGTAATAAAATACAAGACATCCCTGCTCTCTATGGTATGAGGAGAGAAAGTGAAAGTGGATTGTGGTGTGTACTTTGGAGCGATATTGACTGCACCGCAAGATCCTGTGTATAAGATCATGTTACCACCTGTTGGGAGGACAGATTATTGGACAGACAAACTCTGAGGCAACAGATAAGTGTACACCAACTTACAAGGACACACAATATACAGGTAAATATTCAAAGTGGTGCACAATAGATAGGGACACCCCTGATTGCTGCATATGTTATGTGGGGAACCTGTTTATGTGCACTGTCTGCTTTGTGCTAGACCACCAGAGTAACCCACTGTGTGCCATGCTACCTAAAATCCTTCAATAAAGCAGTGATCTGGTACAAATTGGTGGCAGCACTGCTGGTAATGCCATTTATTCTCCCCGTTTTCTTTGTATATTTGTTCTCTGTATTCAGCTATGGAGGCTGCTACTGACAGATAAACCTGCAGATAAAATTCCCCAATTAGACTCAGTAGCTCTCAGGCCCAATTGCCAAGCCTATTTTTAAATCTGACCCATTTGATGTGGTAACTAAGGAGTGGACTGATTGGCTAGAACAATTTGAATTGGCAGCCACTATTAATGGTTGAGATGAAGGTGCTTGCTTGCAAGTCCTTAGCCTTTTGCTTAGTGGTAAAGCCAGGCAGGTATACCAAGGATTTACTATAATACTGAAATAAAAAGCAGTTATCAGTTATTAAAAATTGCTCTGAAGCAACTTTTTTCAATTAGATCTGTATAAGAGTAAATAAAGGATAAATCCATTTCTTTAGGTAAACTGGGAACGAGAAATGTTTGTTTATACGTTAGCTTATTAGGGCAATGCTATTACAATAACATGATGCTGTGAGGTACCTTGTGTTATAATATATGAGGTACCATCACCACTTGCCGTAGTGAATACTGATAAGTATTAACCTAGCATGTTTAGTTTCACCCACGCAGTGTAGAAGTATTGCCTGGGTATACTCTCAGACCTGCAGGATTATCCTATTTGGTTTGCTCTGGAAGCTGGTGACTGTCTGAGTAACAGTTTCAAAATATACCTGTGTAAAGATTCTATAGCCACTATATCCACACATAGCAAAACATACACACACATACAATAATTTCCATTGTGCACCAACAGGCACAATTTTGATATATATACAGATATATATATATATATATATATATATATATATATATATATATATATATATTGCTAAAATGAGACTGTTTAACAACTCCTTCAGTGCTGAACTCAGAAAACTTTTCAATGTTGATCACTGCAAAGAAATATGTGGCACAATATGCACACACAGCAGTAGGTAAAAGAGTAACAAATAAATAAATAAGTAGACATACAAGCTAATCGTTAAACATTGAGAAAAAGAGCAGGTGCTGTACAAACACACAGCCTTCCATAGGTCATAAATATACCATTTTATAGTAATGGGCACACATTAAAAGTGAAAATTCACACTTTTATTCAGTCATTGTCACTTACACAAACAGTAATAAGGAACTGCAAACAAAACTAATATAATAGAGGAAGGATGGGAAATAAAGAATAGAGTTGGAAGAGAAAGAGTAAAATAAAAGGGAGAGAGAGATACCTCTCTGTGTTTGATGAGAAGCAAGGCAATAAATTCATTAATCATCATTTTATGCCTCATCAAACACTTTCCAAGTTCCTCCATGGGAGTTATACAAATTAGCCACTGAAAAGGCAGTAATTTTAGTTTAGCTAGGTAAATGCTTTTTGATTGCCTTCTTCAACAATGCCTCCCTTGACAAGCTAATAAATCAGTCCTTTCTGTCTCCAAAGCTCAGCAAGTGCCAACAATAAAGTGCACATCATTTTAAACCTCCATTTCAGCTGGAAAATGCTCACAATGATGGTTTAAGAGATCAAAGCTTTGATCCATTTTTTAAGTCTAAAGTTCTGCACTTTTTTGGAGGGTGGGGAATAAAGCAGAAGTAAAAGAACTTAAGGAAAAAGCTATTAATGAATAAAAAAGATACAATAAATAAAAAAAACTACTTTCTTATTAGCCACTAAAATGAAATCACTTTCAGATTGTGATCTGATCACAATGACCTTATGTGTGGAAGTTCACAACTCAATCTCATCCTTTTCTTGTTTGTTAGAGTCTGGAAAGTAGTAATATTACCATTGCTATACTGCTATGTCTTGAAATATCTTCACTGTTACCCACACAGACAGCTGGGGAGTGGTTACATAAATCTAGTGGATGCCACTGTCAAGAGGAACAGATTGCCAGAGAAAGTGGCAATAATGACTGTATTTAATATGGGAACAAATTATTCTTTAGCTGATCTAGTAATTAGAAATATCAAATCAGCTTGGTGTGTGTCTCTGTTCATGTGAGCTCTGGCCTTTACCATAACCAGTATTCTTGCTCTCATTTTGTCTATATTTGTAAACGTTTACCTGAAATCATCTTCTTCCTAATAGGTCAAGTGTAGAGATAAATAAAACCGATAGGTTTCCCCAAATTGAAATTTCACAGTCAAACCTTATTTATTATTTTGAAATTAAAAAGGTTAATTGCCATAATAAAAGGAGATGGGAAACAGCAGAGGAAACATGTACTACTGGGCAAAATATTTTTTCAAAAATTGTTTAGTACTATCTGAAAATGACAGCTCCCACCCTTCCACTGTTTGACTGGTGTGTTATGGCTCTCAAATAAAGGATTAAGTAGTCCATTTAACATTCCTTCATTTCTACTTTTCTTATTAATTTTATATTTCTGTCTACCTCTTAAAGGGGAACTGTGGTCCAAAAATGACTTAAGGTAAATTGATAGGAATTGCTCGCCTGAGAATTTTTGCATTTTACTTTCATTGTTTATTTTGCATAGTTTTGGAGATATTTACATTTTTGTGTGTGATATGGCAGCAACATCACCAGGTCCCCTGCACTTCCTGCTTCCTGCTCTTAAACCATGTGACAGTCTCTCTGCCCTATGTCTCCTTCTGCCCTTACAGCCCACCTGGTCCCCCTTCCCTTATAGCCCCACTTGGCCCCACCCACTCATGGGTGCCATGTCCCTGCCTACTCGTGGGTGCCATGTCCCCACCCACTTGTGGGTGCATTGGCCCCACCCACTCACGGGTGCTTGTTTTAAGGGTAGGAAACTGGCCTTTCATTTAAAATCAACTTGTATGGAGACCACAGTTTCCCTTTAAGCTTCGTACACATGTATGATCTTTACACCAACGAATGACCCCTGAATGTGCACGCTCAGGGGTCATTTGGTGTTGCAAAGATCGTTCGTGTGTATGAAGCTTTAATTTCTCCTTATGTTTTATTGTCTTTCTGTCTCTTGAGCCATAGAATCAATAGTTGCCTCCTAAAAATTGCCTCACAACTATATTCGTATGCCCTAAGCAAATGATTTCTCCCAGGCCTAAAGGTATAGACTGGCAGATCAGGATTCTCTTTTCATGCATATTTATTTATCAGGCATGCCACTAATTCAGTGAGTGCTTGTGGCTTCCCTTCTGCTGGAGCCTTATTAGAATACTGGGTCTGGGTGGTACAAAATATTTATACCTTAACTGTCACCTGGGACAACATTTTGGGTAGATCAACGAGATGATTCATAGTGATGTATTGTACAACATTGTTACCATCGATTTTGAGAAAAGATGAGTGATAGGACATGTCAGTAATTTTTTTCCAATTACCCAATCTACAATAAGCTAAAAGACTGAATGGCCCAAAACATCGACAGTGTCTTTTTAGTTCCTAACTGACATGCCACCAATTAGTAGATTGAACAATAACTCTGTTAACAATAACAATTAACGAATGGTCGGTCTTGGAATACCATGCGGTAGTAAACTACCTCAATGGTATTCTATGGGAATCGTAAATTTACGACTTTATTGTAGTTTTTCGATCGGTAATTTATGATCGTATCATAAATTTACGATAACGATCGTAATTAACTAACGTTAAACTAATTGAAAATTATTGATTGATTTAACACCGTTTTACCGATCATTAAAGGCTAAAAAGCGATACAGTGCCTTTGTAAATAGGGCCCATAATGCTACCTCAGTAAGGGAGATATTTTAAAAGGAGCGCTAGTTTTGCCATTGCACGAACGCCAGACTTTGCAAAGGCAAATATTATCACTGCATTTTTTGGGCAGATCGTTCTCGATGCAAAAATTCTCTGCAGCGATATGCAGTAATATTGCCGTATTCATTGTGTTAATACCTGTATCACGGAAAAATAGAGAAATATTACCAGAACTTCTACCAGACCAGGCCTGTATCTAAGAAATTAGGCAAATTAGAAATTAGGAAATTAGACCACCAGTCAACTTTATTTTAAATGTACATAATACTGAAAAAATGACTGCCTCATCTTAATCTATAATTGAATACATGTAAGTAGCACTTACTCTGATTTGCGTGTGTTGCTGCATGCCTTCAGTTCAGCGCACATTTTGTTTAGGAGCAGTATCCCCCCTCCCTTTTTAACCACTCCCACTTCCATCTGACCTGACTTTTTTCCCACAAACCAACTGTCAAGCCTGCACGCAGCATACAGCATTCCAACTGTCAAAACTCTGTCACCATTTCAGCTACAGTATAACTATTTACAGAAGAATAGTTTTTCAGAGCAAGAAACTTGATTGACAGCTGAAATATAAGAAGTTTTAGATTGGATATCTAAAGAAATAGGGGGCAGATAAACAAAAAATGGTACAGTGGTGGTTGGGAAGAATTATAGGGCCATATTTATAAAGCTGCCGTATCGCTTTTTAGTGATACCACGGGTTAGTTAATTTACGTTCGCGGTCGGATTTTATGGGGATCGTAAATGTACAATCGGTATCTTAAATTTATGATCATTAATCTTATCGTTAATCTCTGATTGGTTTAACAATTGTAAATTTACGATACCGATCGTTAAAGGCGCTAAAAAGTGATACCGTGGCTTAATAAATATGGTCCATAGTTTCCAGTTATGGTCAATTTAAAATAACCTCATTTTTGGTATAGATGCCCTTTAAAACAAAGAAAATCGGAAATTCTAAAATCAACGATCGTATTTAAGTAAATAATTGAAAATAGTCTAACACCCTGGACCTTGTTTAGATTGGGAAACCCACGATAATGTACTGACACCTTCCAGTGACCTATTTTCAGAAATATATCAACTAACGCATTATTGCCACTTTAGACTTGGGTGTTTTTAAAGGTTTATCATAACACCAAAAATGGCGATATGCAATGCAGCAGTATGAGTTTTCACAGCTGGTCCAATTTTGGCAAAACTGCGGTGATAACGACAACAAAAACTTAACAAACTTTTATAACTATGCCCTATAGTCAGATTAGTCAGGGAAGCGGGATACTGAGCCGAAGTTGTGCAGCAACAAATCAGAGTAAGTGCTGCTTATTTGTATTCATTTATAGATTAAAATGAGGCGAAGTTATTTATTTCCGTTTACATGCTCTTTAAACTTGAAAAAAAACATTGTAAATCTAGATTTTAAAAAAAGTGGGATTTTTAATGCTGCTTTAAACAGCATGTCCAACCTTAAAGTGTATGTATACTGAAAAAATGACTTTGCATCATTTTAATCTATAAATAAATACATATAAGTAGCACTTATTCTGAGGTGTGTGTGTTGCTACATGCCTTCAATACAATACCAGGCTCTTACCACTGACCTGACTTTTTTCCCACATACCAGCTGTCAAAACTGCTTACAACATACAGCACACCAACTGTCAAACCATTCCAGCTACAGAAAAACTGGTTACAGAAATGTTAAAATGTAAGATGTTTCAGATCGGGTATCTAATGAAATAGGAGGCAGATTGACAAAATAAAATGATACAGTGATTGTTGGGATTAATTATAGTTTCCACTAATGGGCAATTAAAAAAAAAAATTCCAGTGTACAATCCCTTTAAAACGAAAAAAACTGGTGACTTGTCAGTTATCTGCCCGCAACCACAACTATTTTTACCAGTTTACTACATAAATATGTAACCAGATATTTAATACATTTTTTGATTAAAAATTGGCTCAAAGCTTAAGCATGTGCAGAGGAGGCAGCAGGGGAATCAGTAGTCAGGAAGGGGGTTTGCCCCCCCCGAAACATTGTATACCTGGTTGTTCAGCACCTTAATTAATTATTGATGTGATAAAAATTCATTCAGTGTGCCTCCCTTCAAACACAGATATTGCAGTTTACCTGCTGTGTACGGATTATAGGGGTGCACCAAACAATTTACCTGTTAGAACTCCATGGATTCTGCTTAAATTGAATCAGCAGTCAATCATTGGTTGTGATGTCAGCACTGAGTCACAGCCTTGACTGACTGCAGGGAGAAAGGAGTTAGCTTACTCTGCCAGAATGGAGGCAATAGTTATCTTTCATTATCTAGTTAGTAATGCAGGTAATAATGTGCTGAATATATCAGTTGGGGTTGGGGCAGGAAACTAGCAGGCATATGGTGAGGGTTTTTTATGCGGGCGAATGTGCCCTGTAAAGAAACAATCCTTTTATGTTGCACTTTAATTTTGATTTTAAAAAAAACCTATAGATCCCAAACATCATGTCAGACTGTTTAACATTTGTTTTGCATCAGAATTACAATAAATAAAACACATTCAGTAATAGTCAAAATATTAAAAAGTGAAAAATGAATGCGTTATGATTATACAAGATAGCCATAAGAAATTATTCAATTTAATATCATTGTTAAAGTAATGGTCTTTATTTTACATTATTTTGATGTTATAAATTACTGTAAAATATACAATTAGTTTGTGTTTCATTGCAGCCAATACATCAAGTTAATTAATTATGTTGTAAAATAATTATTACCTGACAGATAACCTTCCATGAACCCGTTCAGTGTGATATGACTATTGCCTGTAGTTTTTTTGTAATACGATTCAGTAATAAAATGGGGGCACCAATAAGCAATCCTAACAAATACAGTGTGTGTCCCTTCTACAGCAGTCTAGACCGAAGGTATTTTAAGTACAGTATGTCTTTCCTTCATAAACTTTCTTTGCACATATTTCTGCATGCCTCTGAAAATAACTTGGCAAACTGGGAGCCGTTTATCTCTTTTATCATGGGACTTGATCTAATTATATAAGTGCACATTTACATCTGCATTCATCAAGATCTGAATATGGACAGATTTTAGTTTGCCTAAACTCAATTCACTTAAAAAAATGGAGAAGAAAGAAATACAAAGGAAAATGTTTTTGGATGAAAGAATGAAATATGTCATTAGCTGACTAACAGGGGTTAAAATGTGTTTTCAAGCACCCTGCAGTGTGACTGTGTGCTGGAGCAGCAGTGTAATCTATAAGAACAGGTGAAGCCAAGCAAAGTGGAATTCCTTATATCAGTGAGAAAAATGGAATCCTTGTTTTGATAATAGAGAGGGAAACAGCTTGTAAATATATTAGTTATCCAGTATAATGTTTTATGGCTCAGATTTACTAAAGGATTCAATGATAGTTATATGCTAAGTAAATGCATCCCATATTAAGTAATATTTCCTCCTAATGATTATGATGGAATCAATAGTTTGTATCAATAGTTGATCATCACTTTAAATGGCATAAAGATAAATATGATATTCGTTTGATTGCTAGAAGGAAGAATCACTTTTTATCCTTCAAACTTGGAAGGGGGGTACCTGGATCAACTATTAGTCAGGCATTATGGGTAGTACAAATATACTACTATGTATGATACTCTATGTATGCAATCTAAGGAATAAAAATGAAAATTTAACAAATATCTTGAACACATATGTTGTTTTTTTTCTAAGGAATGATAATTCAGCATCAGCTTATGCTAGGTATTGTCCCCTTTGAAGAAAAATAACCCCAAGCTATTATTTATTATAATTGCATACCAGTATGGCAGAGACTATTATGAACTCTTCATGATTTCTTCTGCATACACTGAACTGTTTAGGTTGATAACAGTTCAAGGTCCACTTTTGATGACAGATGGTGTCAAATACCCTGTGGTACAATGAAAAGTTCATAACATTCTATAATAGTGAACTTCCCAAGCTTTGACTCAACCAGACTCTCATACTGCCATGATATGATGTATCTTGTGTATTTCTGTTTTCCCAACATGTCTTTCACCCCCCCCCCCTTTTTTTTTTCCAGATTACATTGTTCCAGACATGCTATACTTTGCTTTATGTTCATGGGCAAACTGTAATCATGTCTTGATGTCCCTTATGGAAAGCAAAGATTTTGTGCACTTTAAAACCAATAGTGGTGAGAGCTACTTGTATATCCTAAATAAGATCCTGAAAACTGAGCTTGCTAAGGGGGCCTTGGAGAGTTGATTGAAATTTCCTCCACTGGTAGATGATGTTCCAGACAGTGGAATGATTTATGTCCAGTTGTTAAAGGAGAACTAAAAGTCTCCAAACAACATTGTCCCAATAGACAGAGCACATTCACAAACATACAACAAGCTGTGTCTTACCTCTCCCTTTGCTGTGGCTGTTGGGTGATATATGAAATTAAACCATGGGTACTAGGGGTCAGCTCTTATAATCCACCTTAGCTGGCTAAACTCCCAGATAAGTTTCTGAGTATAGGCACATGTTCTGTAGTGCTCAACTGATCAAAACAAGAAGCTGCAGCCTTGCTTCCTAGAAGCTGACAGCCAATCACATAACAGCACAGAGATCTTCCCTCTCCCTGACATAGAACAGGGATTTCAGTTTTTGGTTTTCAGACACATTCAGTGATCATGTCCTAACAATAATATAAGTCTGAGGAGTTGAACCTGCAACATATACATTTACTCATTTACTCTGCCTTGCTTAAAGCAAAGCTCTTACCTCTAGGCTAAAAGAGACAATACATGGAACTCCAATAAATGTAGAATCTTTATCTTTTTATGAACATAATGAAAACAACCTGGTGCCTGGTTTTACTAGCACAGGTCAGAGCCAGCAAAGTAACAATCTCCCATAGAACAAAGTAACAAACTTCTATCTCCACCTATGCATGAGACCAGAGCAAGTTTCTGCATGGGAACCGATGACATTTGATTTCATTGGTCTTTGTAAATCCTTCTGGCCATAATGGTCTATGGGATGTGGATGATTATAGTGATGATAATTACAATCTACCACTTGATGAGGTTCAGCTACAACTACAGCAGGAATGTGGACATCTAGATGATTGACATTTAAAACTGCAGACAGGGAATGCTGGGAGTTGTAGCTTTCAAAACATAACATAAATATTTACACCCATATAAAGGTGTAGATATTTCACTAGAGCTCCACCTGCTCCCTACCCATTATTGTAATTTTTACTGTCTCCCTTAATGCAAGTTTACACAGTGGGTTGAGATTAAAATTTATATTCTGCAGGATATAGTTATAAAATCATAGATAGGTTACCAATAGATCTCCAGATGTTTGAAAACTATAACTCCCAGCATTCCTTGGCTATAGAGTGAATGCTGGGAGTTTTAGTTTTTAAACCATCTGGATAACTACTGGTTACCTATCACTGTCACAGATCAACAAGAAAATAGGTGAAGATAATGAGTTATAATGAGCTGAGCAGTAGGGGACAGTAGAGGCCCATGGTTAGGTAGTTGGAGACAGTAGAGATATAGTATATAAAGTGTGCATTGTACTCTATACCAGGCCAGGGATCTCCTACCTATGGGCCTAAATTTGTTTGAAAAATATAACTCCCAGCATTTCACTACAGCACTCACAATATCAGAAGGCATCCAGGGAATGCTGGGAGTTGCCGTTTTCAGATATTTGGATGCCTGCAAGTTGAAGACCCCTGCTATATATTTTATTGGTATGGTAGGTTTGTTTCCATGAACATTTTTGGTTATGAATAAAAGATTTATTAACTTTTAGACTTTTTTTTAACTTCCCTGTACAAATTTTAGGAAGCAAGACTAAAAGTGGGGTCAGGCCTGGGTTTCAGGGCAGAAACTTGCTGGTTGGGTCGCGGGTATTAAGCAAATAGAAAAGCGGGTTGCGGGTCTGGTACGGATTTTTCGGGGTAGGGTCGGTGCGGGTCTGGAAATCTAATCCCCGCTCAGGACTTTAATCCAGGTATATTTAGGAGCTTTGCCTTTTGCTAGGAACAGGATAATAAAAGAAAAATGTCATATAGATGTCTCCACACCAATATGTAATTCTTTGGTAAGACTTTGAAAGCTGCTTGTAACCATGCAATTTATTTTCCAGCAACTCGGGCTGACTGGTAAATAAACTGCAAGGTAACAAGCAGCTTTTAAAGTGTTATCAAGGACTTCTATATTGGTGTGGCTATATCTGTATAGAAAATAGAGATAGTGAATACTGGGGTCAGGGGGTGTGGCTCTTTGATGATTTCATGGACTTTGGGTTGTTTTGGCAACAACATGGAAGTCTTCTTAGTTACAGAATCTTTTACTCATGTGTATGAAAATTAAACTTACTAGAGAAGAATTTTACAATGTCTAGGTGTTTTGGAGAGAAAAGCTTTCATATTAGGATTAAAAAGATTTAAGTTTAGTTTTCCTTTAAGCAAACCTTTTAAGTTACCAGACTCAAAGTCATTTATAACTTGTATTCTAAAGGTCAATTATAATTGGCATTATTTGTACTCACCTTGCCTAATAGTAGTGAGGTAGGGATAATGGTAGAGGTGGTCTATATGGTAAATGTGTTTATTTTAGTTATATTATACAATACAATATGTAAATATTGCAATATTTGTAGTTCATATTTTAAATTACCGTTATCTATCAATACAGTTAACCTTTTTTTTACAAAAATGCATGAATGTAAGTTTTTTTTTTTTTTTTACCAAATATAAAACTATTCAGCTAAATTTAATCTGTAAAAATGAAGAAAAAAAAAAACTTATGGTCTTTTTCAACTTAACATATCCCATGTGATCCCTATTACCATACTACCAATTACTTACTTGAAAAATCTTTTCTGATCATTATCCAGCCAGGAAAATATCCATGGTATTTGCATAATTTGACTTCATATATTTTCAAATTTTTTTCAGCATCCTTTGCCCAATGCTCAGTTGCATATACTTACCTTTCCATCTTGGCTTAATTTACTTCAAAATATGTACAAATATACATGGTACGTTGTCTATCCTTAACCCTTAAATAAAGCTAGTCTTTGTGTAGCTTTATAAAAAAAAAAAAATAGATATTCTAACTAAATTTCCTGCATAGCAACTGCCCAGTAGTGCTTAAGTTGTGCTAAAAGAAAGAATACCATATTCTAAAAAAATGTCTTAAAAGAGCACAGTTTTGCATATTCTTAAACCTTCAGCGAGTTAGTAAAACAGGGAAAATCTTTGAGCTGTTTGAACAGATAATTAATACTCTTCAGGCTGGGATTTGACTAAATTTAAGCTAAAGCATTAAAAGATACAGTCATGCTCAAATCTAGATTTAATTATTTATCCCCTTATGTTTCGTTTACATTTCACATGGCCGAAATCGGAATGAAAAGGCACAGTCCATTTACCTGTTCTCTAGCATAAAAACGGACCATTTCCAAACAGAAACGTGTGCAGCAGTGAGTTTTTTTAAATGGACTGGATCGATCCAACCCATTCAAAAAATGCAATGCTGCATTTTATCTGCCCAGAAATTGACAAAAATGGACCTAGTGTGAACAAAGATGGGTTATTCAATAAAAGTTCTTATCCTTTAAAATTGTGCTAATTTTGCCCCAACAAATCAGGTGTTAGCTTTCAAATGTAAAATAATATCTGATTGGTTGGGGCAAAATTAGCACCATTTTTATCGATAATAACTTTTATTGAATCTCCCTTAATGTTTCCAGGCACCTCTTCTCATGTGCACATGAGCAATTTGAAATAAAATTTATATGCCAAAGAGCACCACATATCCATGTTCCTAGGTTGCCTTAAACTATGTACACACATTAGATTATTGTTTACTGTAGCAGCCAACAAATGACCAATAGTTGTTTATGGTGATCTGTCCTGCCAGTTTGGTATACAATATTAAAGGCCAAGTCCATTCTCTAAAAAAAAAAAAGAAAAAGTTCTTTAAAACTAAGTTTAAAGCTCTTACCCTGACTTCTGTAACATCTGTGTAACTGTGATTCCATTCCTGTTTAGTTCCACCTTTTCACTGACTAGGAGGGGAATGAATCACCACAAGCACATTCCCCTCCTCCTCTGTTTCGAGCCTGTTACAAGCAAAATGATGTGTGCTCGCTGCAGATAAGGAACTCCCCCTTCCCTTCCAGAAAAAGCAGGCAATCAGCATGCTCCATTTTCAGGACCTGCAGAAAAACTCCTCCAGAAACAGTGCATCCAGTAATCTGCTAGAACGGAGCTTGGAATTTATTGTTGCTGGCTGCATCTTGCAGGTATATGTTTTAAAAGTTGTTTTTCATGGCTGATTAGACTGTGTGTGATGTGCAGGGTCAAGAGAATGATAGAAGGAGGAGGAATTGGGGGGGGGGGCAGGTAACTGGAGAACTTGCACTTAAAATCATTTTTTTTTTTTTCCTACCATGCTTTTAGGTTCAGTAAGGTAGGCAAAACTCTGTGTTAAAAAATGATTTTTGGGGTAGACATGCCCTTTAAGGCACCACAGGGGTCTACCAGAAGCTCCCCCTCACCTGTCCATAGAGCAAGATTGCTGGACCCATTATCTAATGTTGGGTTGGAACAATTATATCTAAGGTGTGTACTGCCCATACTTTACCTTCAGACATTCCTGCAACAGTTTCTCCCAACATATGTGTGATGTCCAAAGAACCGTCTGACCCAATTCTTTTTTGCAATCTTCTTGCAATCGCAAAATGAAAGGGCCAGAGAGGAACGTCACAGAAACGTTGGAAAGGTAAGAAACGCGTCCTAGAAAAATGCACCAGTTAGAGTGCTACTACTTTTACATAAACAATGCAGTTACTTTACAGGAGACCTGAGTTTCAAATGTCTGCACTATATCCAATCACAAAAATTTACATGTGAGGGAAAATGTGAGCTCTCCGAAAAGCTGATCTCCCACAGTCTGTAAATTTAAATTTGAAACTCCACTCGTGTTCATGTAAAATAAGGCTAAACTTCTAAAAAACAGCCATTTGGAATCTGATCGGTATGGGATGTATGGACCCATTAGAAGAAGGTACACTGCCAAAACAAACACCCCTCAGAAACACAAACACTTTCAGTAAAGAATGAAGACGAAAGGAATAAACTCGTAGGACTGAGATGAATTAAATGTGCCAACTGGACATGGGTTGCTCCTTTATTCATTTGATGCAGAAAAGTGATCACAGGATGGTCACTTTTTTCATGACTGCTGAATTTTTGCCTAGGGGGTTGTTAAAACTGTTATTGTAGTTTAAGGGCATCTCTGCCCTCTCATTGAAAAGTTTAAAGGGAAAGTTCAGTGGGAAAAAAAAAATATTTTTAAAACTGTTAGTTTATATTATGCATACCTAGTTATTCTACATATTCTCTTCCATTTTGAAATCTGTTAAATGTATACCCCATGCTATTCCCTGCTGTTGACATTAGTGAGCTGGCATTTCTGGTTTAACGGTCCTACTTATTCCTAGAATGCACACTAACATGGAATTTTCCTAACAGTAATTTCTACTGATTGGCTGTTGGATGGGTCAAACATGCTCAGATCTCTACTGAGCAACTGAATCAACCCAGGCACAAGCAGGAAGTCAGTATTTTAGAAACATTTCCTTTTACACAGACAAAATACTGAATGGGCAGGTTAATATCATTAGGATGGAAAAATACAACTTTTTTCTTAAAAGTATATGTATTTGCACTAAATTTCCCCTTTAAGCAACTTTTCAGAAGATGTTTCTAAAGTTACTTACAGGCTGCAATCCCTCGCCACAGCTCTCTCCTCTGCAGTTTTCAGATAACAGCCATCAGTGAAAGCCTAGAGGATAACGTCACACTTAATGCCTGACACGTGCTTTCTTTGCTGCTCTGCAAGTTTGAAACCAGCTCGCAACAGTAGCAGAGGAGGTGTGAATATGCTGTTGAAAGATTAGGGTAATGTGACAGATTTTTGGAAAAGTTAAGTATAATGAAAAACAAGTTTGGGGGTGTTTAACAAATATACAGATTTTTGTTGAGAGGGTGGAATTGCCTTTTAAGGTGCCCAGAGTGTTTTACAGTCATTAATTACTTTAAAAATGTGCCCTGCTGTGTCACTATATTTTCAGCCTCAGTAGTGTGTTCTGGCTTTGTTTTAAGTTATGTTGTTTTTTAAACTTCCACTAAAATGTTCACTTTTTTTTCTCTATTTTCCCTGTAATGTAATCAAAACCCATTGCTTTATAAATTCATTTTAAATGCTGCCATAGTTTCAGACAGTAAAGTTACTAAAGAAGAGTGGTAGATTATTTATGTGTATTGTGAATGACATATGACATATGCTCCTGATCATAATAGGTCTTGTGTATTTTCATTTTAAAAGATGGTGTTATGTATACAAGTCACACATATTTTATCAAGAGTACAGTTAAAGGATAAGTGCACTGTAAAATCAAGTTATGTTCATTTGGAAGCTGCAGTTTTAAAAATACCGTTGCCCCTCCAGAGCCTAGCTTTGTGCCTTGAAAGTTGCTGACATCTTATTACTGGTTTGCTGAATGTTAAGCTCCGCCCCTCTGAGATTTCCTCTGCTTTCTCCTGCTTGAGCCTCAAACAGTAATGCCTGTGAGTTCCGTGCACTCTCCTGCTTGAGCCTCAAACAGTAATGCCTGTGAGTTCCGTGCACTCTCCTGCTTGAGCCTCAAACAGTAATGCCTATGAGTTCCGTGCACTCTCCTGCTTGAGCCTCAAACAGTAATGCCTGTGAGTTCCGTGCACTCTCCTGCTTGAGCCTCAAACAGTAATGCCTGTGAGTTCCGTGCACGTGCGTGTGCACGAACTCACAAGCATTACTGTTTGAGGCTCAAGCAGGAGAAAACAGAGGAAATCTCAGAGGGGCGGAGCTTAACATTCAGCAAACCAGTAACAAGATGTCAACAGTAGAAAGAAACACCATGCACATCAGACTTAAATGCCTATGTATTTAAATACTTCATACATAGGATACACAACAGTGTAACGTTTCAGTACACAAACTGTACCTTCATCAGACAGCAAATTACAAATCAAATGCACAGTACACCTTATATAGATACAGGAAGTATGGCATGATTGCCATCTAGTGGTAACTATGTAACATAACCGTGATAATAGAAATGCAAGTAGTGAAATAACATAATATGTACAAAGTCATCGTTTTGACAAGAAGCAAGACAAACCGAGGTAATATTTAAACCCTTGGGTAAATATCCAAAATGCTTCTCTACGCAGTAAAAGATTATGCCTATCACCTCCTCTGGTTAAAGTGGGTACATGGTCAATGACCATGCCTTTAAGATCAGATGTGATCATGCCTCTCATGCCATACTTCCTGTATCTATATAAGGTGTACTGTGCATTTGATTTGTAATTTGCTGTCTGATGAAGGTACAGTTTGTGTACCGAAACATTACACTATTGTGTATCCTATGTATGAAGTATTTAAATACATAGGCATTTAAGTCTGATGTGCATGGTGTTTCTTTCTACTGTTGATATCGGTCCTTCAACCACGGGCTTCCATTGCACTCAGCCTATATACCCTCTGTTCTACGACAGGTGTGTGCAGGACCACTAAAAGATTGTCAGCAACTTTCAAGGCACAAAGGTAGGCTCTGGAGGGGCATAGGTAAAAAAAAATATGGCAACAGTATTTTTAAAGCTGCAGCTTCCAAATGAACATAACTTGATTTTACAGTACGCTTATCCTTTAACTATATGAGTTGATTTTAAGAAATGTAAATCCAGTGTTACATTTTAAAGACTATAGATCTTCTTTTAATGCAATATTACAGCATTTTGATTTATTCTTGCTTCTTCTGAGTTCTGTTACACTCTAGCTTTGGGCAAATGGGTTTAAAATATTGCTTTGTGGCCAGAATCAGCAACAAACATTTACTTTACCAGCAGCAGTAACAATAAAGTCATTCCTAGCTGTAAAATAACTGTGGATGGATTGTTTTAAATAGAAAAAATAGTCTTGCTTCTATTTCTCAGACATTGTTTCTTATGATGCTGTCATTCAGAAAAAATATCCTCACCTTTGGACTAAGCTAAAAGTCTCAGCCTTCATGGCTCTATTGTCACTGCTCTGGGCTTTGTGGTAACATTTGCTTAATGTGAGGTGAGGATTTTTGCCTAAAATTGTTTAAGAAAAAGTAAATAAAAAAGTAAATGATGACTTTTAAAGATGTGTATTTCATTGGACATGTATTTGTGACTGGTAGCTTGACTTAATAGAAAAAAGTCACAAACAAGTCTGCATTCAGGAGAGAAGATAGTAGTTTTCCATCATTTTTTACTGTATACTCTACACATTCACAAAGATACAGCAAGCAGTGTTTCATCCCTCTCTTTTCTGTGGCTGCTGGGTGATTAATGAAATTAACCTGTGGATACTGTCAATTCCTATAATCCAACATTTTCTTTTGGCCCAGCAAAGAGTATGGAGTAAATGTAACAGAAAGCAAGAGCCTTGCCCCCTAAAAGCTGACAACCAATCATGTTGAGAGATTCTGTCTCTCTCTGACACAGACCAGGGATTTAAGTATATTTTTTGTAAACATATTTAACACTTCCTGATTACATATTGTTTTGCTTTTGTCTGGGCAACCTGTAACCTTGTATACACTGTCTTAGTAACATAGTAAAGGGGGTTGAATAAAGACATATTGTACATCCAGTCTAACCTTTACAGCCTACTCATATACTCATATGAGCCCTACCTTACAGTTGATCCAGAGGAAGGCACACAAAAAAAATCTGAAAATCTGCCTGACTCCACATGGCAATTGGAAGGGATCCCTAAATCAACAAGAACTATAAAGTAATTTTCAATATTTTTTTAAATGTATCTATGCCACCCTTAAAAATTCAATTGTTATTGGCCATATTACTGGATCTACAATTTAACTGGGCCCAAAGTGCAAGCAGAATTGCTTTCAAATATACTTTGGGGCATATTTATAAATGGGCATTGTTACCACCAAAAAATTACTGCCACACATCGCCGCGGTAAAATCATTATTTTTGCCATAGTTATAAAGGCGACCAACGTCGCGGCAAAAAGCATTATCATGGCGATGTGCGGCAGTAATTTGAGCTCTCTTTGCGACGATACTGTACTTAGCACAATGCGCATTGCCAGTGGGGCGCAGCGGGCGTAGCCCTGACAAGGACTCTTTGGGGCTTAAGGGGTACTGCAGCTCGAACCGGGACCCCCGTACCCGGCCCTTATAAGGCCTTGCGGCACTGAGTGCCTTTGTTGGGGGTCCTGCAGCTCAAAACAAGACCCCCATTGTCTCTTTAAAGAGCCCTTTAAGTCACTTTCTTCCATCTAGTGACACCAACTCCGCCAACGTCCAGTGCTAGCAGCTTCAGTGAAGCCGATGTTGCTAGTGTCTTGATCTGACATCTTCTTTCTTCACAGCCAGTGACACCAACTTGGCTGAAGTCGCCAATGCCATGCGAGGTCACTGCGGTCGCCAGTAAACCCGCTGGCACCACCGGCTTTCTGACATCTACTGCAATGACTTCTGAGCTCTGCGGAGGTTTGCAGCTCTTTATATAAGTTTGCTAAGGGACCTAATCCACCCCGCCACGCCCCTCTGGCAGGGGTGCGACCACCAGCGGCAGATTGGGCATACACCCCTGCCCTGACCACAGGCGATCTCATCCATTTTCGTCACGTTTAAGTTGGTGTATTGAAACGGCCGAGATTAAGGAAATCAGTTACCACAAATCAGTTGTCAGGGATGACAATCAGGGATGGCTGGTTCGCGGATCCGAACCCGGATCCACCACGGATTTATCCCGTTCGCGAACGGCGGATTTTTCCGGATTTTCCGCCTTCCGAACTTCCGAACCGCGGATTTCTTGTATTTTCGAAAATACGAGGATTTCTCTTATTTCCGAAAATTTTCGAAATTACGAGCATTACTCGTATTTTCGAAAATATATATTTTCGAAAATTTTCGAAAATACAAGAAATCTCGTAATTTCGAGGATATTTTTCCTTTTAATGGGTCCGCTCGCGGATTTTCGAATTTTTTCAAAAATTCGCGGATCCTCGAGCGGACCGGATTTTGCGAAGTTCGGACATCTCTAATGACAATATATATTGTCCAGTTAGTGGCAAAGCATAGGCTAAATATACATATTGGATTGGCAATGGATTTAACATATTAAGCTATTAGAATTATGGAACAGCAGAGAAAACTAGAAAGAATTTTAGGCTAGTGGGTATTACAGCATCACTGCATAGGAAGCTCTTCCCAGTGTTGCTTAGATGGTTTAAATGCTGTTTTTTAATCTCTGCTCAATACAATATACAATATTGTCTTTAATGAGCCATTCTCACTATCAATGGAAATCAGGTATATGATTATTTTGTAAAAGTATATATTTTTTTTACTACCCGTATATACTCGAGTATAAGTTGATCCGAGTATAAATCGAGGTACCTACTTTTACCTGAAAAATTTGTAAAAACTGATTGAACTGACAATAAGCCCAGGGTAGAAATGATTTGCCCTTTAAATGGACAGTAGAATTCCCATACATCAATCCCATACAGTAATAGCCAAATCCAGTACCAGTAACCCCCAATTTCTTGGCACTCCAGATGTTTGGAAACTACAACTCCCAGCATGCTTTGTTGCTGGGAGTTTCAGTTTCTAAACATGTGGAGTGGCAAGGTTCAGTAAACTTTTAATTAAGCTCACCATAATTTACAATTCTCCTGAACCCCATATTGTAAAGGGCCCTCTGACCCCATATTGCAAAGGGCCCTCTGACCCCATATAGTAAAGGGCCCTTTGACCCCCATATAGTAAAGGACTCTCTGATCCCAATAGTTAAAAATGTCACCTGAAAGTTGTAGTTTCAAGCTGTCATTTGCACTGTACTAGCAGCTGTTTTTTGCCCCAAACTGAGGAGACCCATCAGATTTACAGCATCCAGATGAGCAGTGACAGTGCTGAGTGAGTCCAGCAGCCAGAATACAGGAAGCAGGAACGATTGTAAAGGTAAGAACAGCTCCTGTAACTTTCTATGCAGGTTAACACAGCGCCACCTACTGGATACTATCTGCAATTGCAGAATTTAGATCTAAATTAGGACTTGACCGAAGTATAAGTCGAGGTTAGGTTTTCAGGCTAACTTTAAAACCTGAAAAATTCGACTTATACTCGAGTATAAACGGTGTGTATTTTTTACTTGTGGCTTCACATTAGATGAAATAAAGTCATCAGGTGAGGCAAAAGTTATACTAGCATGCATTATAAATAGTTAGAAGAACCTTTATAAATTACATGTTGATGTAATTGTGTTAGCATGGGCACCCAATGGTGCACTATTTCACTATAATTTAGTGAAAAACATTACTTGTTTTCAATTGGGGCACAGAATAAAACACCCTCACATTTATTGTCTCGACAATGCAGTAACCATAGAAAACTGGTTATTGTGTCACAATAAGTTGGAAATCAGTAAAATGTACTTGTACCTGAACAAAGTTCTCAACCTTACAAAACTAGGTTTGGGAAACAGATAAAACTGTCTAGGAGATAGTAACATAGTAATTGAGGTTCAATAATGACATATACGTCGATCAAGTCCAACCTATACACTCTTCTTTTTAATCCAACCTAACAGTTGCTGACTCCAAACAGCAATCTGAAAGTATCCCTGGATCAACCAGAAATGCAGTATATGTATTAATACCAGTAAAACTCAATATTTTGTAGTTTTAAAAATGTATCTAGCCCACTTTTAAAGCTTTTCAGTGAACTTGCCATTACCACATCTACTGGAAGACAGTTCCACAGTTTCACCATTCTCACTATATAGAAACTTTTCCTAGCCTGAAGATGAAACTTCTTTTCTTCCAGAGTAATAAAGCATAATCATAAATGTTTAAAATGTAATTCAGTGTTCTTAAGTTTACAATGTGTAAAAAAAAGTTCTAAGTTCATAATGTATAGAAAAGTTTTCATGTTAAGTAACATGTATGACCTAAACTTTTGTAAATAAGCAAGAGTAATATATTGTAATGCAAATAGATATAATTTTTCTTCATCAGGTATATGCTTGTGAAGGTTCTCATTCATCCAGGTCATGGTATATCTGTTGTATTCAATTAGATCAACTGGACTTGAAGTTTAGTTCTTGAAGACGTTTCGCTAGTCATCCGACTGGCTTTCTCAATTCAGAATGACTTGTACAAGAATCTGTGGCAATGTGGGGGAGACCAAACAACAACTGCATCAACGTATGGCCCAGCACAGAAGAGCCAATTCCTTGGGTCAGGACTCAGCCGTGTACCTGCATCTTAAGGATAAAGGACATACCTTTGAAGATTGTAATGTTAACATATTGGCAAAGGAACGTGACTGGTTCAAGAGAGGTGTTAAGGAGGCCATTTATGTGAAAATAAAGAAACCAAGCCTAAATAGAGGTGGGGGGGTTCGACACCATCTGTCTGCCATGTACAATGCTGTTTTGACACCTTACTCTGGGCGTTCCTATAACACCTCTTAGCCACTATCTAATCACGCCCTTAACACCTGGCTGTGATATGCTAATTGGGATTTTCCAGGGTACATAATTGCCACAGATTCTTGTACAAGTCATTCTGAATTGAGAAAGCCGGTCGGATGGCTAGCGAAACGTCTTCAAGAACTAAACTTTAATTCCAGTTGATCTAATTGAATACAACAGATATTCATCAAGTATATTAAGTGTAACTGAATACACTTTTGGGATGATGCAGTATCAGCTGCTATCACTAGTTAACTTCCCTGTCTTGTACAGCATATTGCATTCCAATTCTGTCTTATTCTTAGTCTGTATTTAAGGCCTGGTATTTTCCAGCATTAGAAATCGTGCAACAACCCCCCCACATTGTTCCTGTCTTAAAGTATATTGCATTGCTTGTAGTGCATGAAATCCAAACATGTCCATTTATTCTATGTGCAATCATAAATGAAATTCGGGTCATTACCCATGTCATGTAATGAGAATCTGATCTGCTATATTTTTATTTTTCAATTTTAACAAATACCATAAAACCAGTCATTAATGTTTCCTTTCTTCTTGATTCTCCTTTGCTGCTGGTGATGTAAGCCCTATTAAAATCAACGGGAATGGTGCCAAATAAAGATTTGGCTCAGAGGGAGGTGCCACCAGAAGCACTTTCAATTAATAAATGACATTTTGGCTTTTCAAGAATGTTTGGTAAAAAGTATAATTACCCTTATATTCAATAATGGTAATAACAGAATCTCTAATTTTCCAGATCTATTAACTGCCACAGAATAAGCACCCACAGCCTCTCTAATGCTGGTTAAAGAAGTGTATTATATTCCCTATCTACAAAAGTCCTGTAGTTTGCAGCAGCCACACCAGTATCATATTTTATTAGCCTTCTTTACATTTTATTTACATCTTCTGTACATCTTCTGGATAATTAGTTTACAGTACTGGAATAAGGTGGTGATGGAGGCTAATTAGTTCACAAGTATTTAACAGTTCATTTGTGCCTTTTCTTCTCCTAATGTTCTTTTTATAGGCAATAGAAAAATATGCCAGTATAATGGGCATAGTAAAAGAACTAGGTAGACATATCCCTTTATTAAACCACGATGACAGTATAATAATTTGGACATTTCTAGAGTGTTACATAAAAAAAGCTGGATGAGTTTCTAAAAATAAAGAATCTTACATGTTACTGGTAGAGATGTTCGAAACTGTTAGTTTCGGAAATTTCCAAAATTCAAAAACGAACTCATAGAAGTCTATGGGAGAAAATTTTTTGAAAGTTTCTTTCCATTTTGAGGGCCAAATAGTAATAGTAGGTTACTGTAAATGACAGAGAGACCTGGGGAATAGTCTGGGGAACCCATAAATATAACCAAAACTTATTTTAAAACTATCCTCACAATCAGGCTGTTTTCAAGATTCCGCATTCCATTTTCGAGAGTTACCAAAATCGATCATTGCTTTAGAGGATTCATTTTTCGATAATCGTCTACTTTCGATTTTCGATAATTGTCTACTTACGATTTTCGATAATCGTCTATTTTCAATTTTCGATAATTGTCTAATTTCGATTTGCGATAAACATTGAAAATCCCAAAATACCGGGTTTCGTGAAATCCGGGAGTTCCGAAAGTTTTGTCGGGACTTCGAAAGCCTCAGATTCGATTCGAAACTGGGTTCTATTCAAACCCACATTACATCTCTAGTTACTGGTATTTATACATAAAGTTAATCCTGAGTTATTTTTTAATGCCATGTGGAGTCAGAAAGGAATTTTTCACCCCTTCATACTGGTTTTGTTTTTCTCCTTCGTCTGGATCAACTGTTACAGTAGGTCAAGCAAGAAATGTGGGTATTTCTGAGGAGGTTGGACTGAATGAACATGTCTTTGATTTAACCTCAAATACTTTACTGATAATATACTATACTATGGCTCACAAAACAAAAACATCTTTAAAGGGTAACTGAAGAACAAGAGGTAAATGCGCTATGTCTTACCTCCTGTCCTTCAGTAAAACTTACAGGAGAGCAGAAGAAACTATCACTCCAGTGCCGGCTTCACTGAAGTCTCCGCTGCGTCCACGCACCTTTTGACTGTGTGTGCATGCGTACACAATGAAAAGGACTGTGGATCCACCGGGGAATGTCAGTGTAGTCAGAGGCTGTCAGCAGCGCTGGAGCAATACGCGGTAAGTTTCTCCTGTTCTCCTGTAAGTTTTACTGAAGTACAGGAGGTAAGATATAGCTCATTCACCTCAAGTTCTTCAGTTAAACTGATTAAAACATACCTTAAAAATTCGTGGACATACCCTTTTAGGGTAATTTACCCAGTGGCGCTGGGCAGGTATTTAGAGTTAAAATTGTGCTAAGCGGTTTGCTACTCCATATTAGTGTCAGATGCGCTGGTTACGTAAAAGACACCCGCTCATCTTGCACTCACAATTCAATATCGCATTTGAGCCGATTGTAGAGCATGTTGATCAGACGGCGTTAAAATCACACTGTGGGTAAATCCCTTATGGTATTTCCCCACATGCGCAAACGTGATATTGAATATTGAATTGTGTTTGCAATATTTACCGAGAGCGATGGCGGCTCTGGGTAAAATTGCCCTATTTAAATACTATTATCTGTGAACAGAGAACTGCTATCTTTCCCTGGTCTATTTTATGATGCACTGAAGGAATAGCAGCTCTCAGTACATTCTTTGTATAACGCACATAAAGGGCTAGGCCACACTGCTGCGTTTCTTTTTGCGTTTGCGCCTGCGATTGCGCTTGCGTTTTTAAAAAATAATTGAAAACGCGGCAACGCAAAAATAACGCGCGTTTTTCGGTGCGATTGCGTTTTGCATTCTGCATTTTTAATCGCAATCGCATGCAATTTCCTATACTTATTGAAGAAATCGCAAGCACAAACGCAACAAAATCGCACATGAAATCGCATGCGATTGCGATTGCATTTGCGTTTCAGTGTGGCCTAGCCCTAAGTCATTATAATTTTGTTGCATCACTTGGGTCGACTGTGTGCATTTTTTTTCCAAAGCACTACAAACACCACAAACCACATCTTCATACATAAATGGTCCTCCTTCTCCCCGGGGCAATAGTCAGTCAAATGTAATTGCCAATTATTGCTACTGATTGGACCACCTCTTCTGGGCATGGCCAGAATCTGGTAAAGAGGACGACAGTTTGCAAGCTTATTATTAAGTTACTATTGCGAGGTTGAAGTTTTCGGTGGTGGGAAAATTAACATGAATTTTCGTCTGAGGTGGAAATGCCCATTGACAAATTTTGTCTGATTACCCCACATCAGTGTGGAGATAAATCCAGGACTGACATTACTTTTTTATTTTACTGGATTACTGCAGTTAGAATAAACTATAAAATTGTTTTTGCATTAAAAAAAACAAGCAAAAAAATTATATTTTCCACTGTGGTTGTATCTTTCAAAGCCGCATTAAGGAATTTGAATGAGCCACCCTTCGCTCTGGAATCCCTTTCTTTATGTCATCTGCTACACAAAATCCCTTAATATCTTTAAATTTGACCTTAAAACTTAAAACTTAATATCATTTTGGCCTGTGATACTACCCCTTCCACCGAAACCACATTATCCTAACCCCTAGTTGAACTTAACTGACAGCCTACTGAATCATTTTACCTTATATCTTTTCAACATTTTGTCTTGACTGTAAGCTCACTTGGGCAAAGCAATTTCTCCTATCGCTGCTTCCCATTGATAAGCTATTGTGATATTGATAAGGTAAGTTCACGGAAGAAAATATTAACTTGAGCAAAGTGTTTAAAAAAAAAACATTTGAACCCAAAACGTACCCAGAGCAATAATGAATAAATGCTTCAGAGCCTCTTAGGCCGTGATGCAGTAGTCATTTATTCTCAAAGACTTAATCTGAGGCTGCGTATACTACAAAATATTCAATTTAGGCATGTAAGCAGGCCCTCCTTGATGGGGCCTGAAAAACACGATTCTGCAAATTAGGACTGTAATTAGCACAATCTGATTTAGAGGACATTTAAGGCACTTAAGCAAAAACAAAAATTGTATTTTTATATATATATATATATATATATATCCCTTCACTCTTTCACTGACATAAGACTCTGGACATAATAATTTATTATATTTGAATGTATTAATCATTATAAGGTATCCTTCTTATTATGCAGAATGTATTTTGAAATTATCTGATAAAACCAAATTCATGTGATCAGTAACAGAAAACAGTCTATATTTCTAGAGACACATCTCATTAGTAGAATGTGCAAGAGAGCTGGGACTCTGAACAGAACCTGTTTTATAATGTCTTATAATGAAGCTCAGATTCACATCTGCAGGATAAGCAGGACATCCCTGGAGGATGCAGTCAAAGTTGGGGGATGTTGGAATGTGATATTTATTTTTGATACTTTTGTTTGTTCCCAGGGAGTAGACATTTGATGAAGTAAACCCCTTGTACATTAGGGAAATTGAACAGAGCACTTGTAATACTGTCTCACTCTGTTTCCACTGTCTTAGAGGCACATACATAAATATTTTAAACTCTGCTGCCACTTAAGCCTGAGTGAAAAAGCAGTCAACTCTTTCACATCATATCTACTAAAATCATGCAATTGGATATCAAAAATATATATGGATATGTATTACAGATTTAACTTCCATTATTGCCTAATTACTTGAGTTTTTATACCACTCATTAGCAGAGAGCAAAGTGAACTAATAATAATATCTACAATAATAACATTGGTTTGTTTTTTTTTTCATTTTGGGGGGCTCTTTTTGGTTACCATAGCACAGCGCTTCTGAAAAACTAATTCTACAAACTGCAGTCTAGGGCAGTGTGTGATACAATTAAAAATAACTTTTCTGCAACAACATGGATATTCAGACAAATATATATAATGCCACAAAGCAAACTAAATCAATTAACCTTTTTTTTTTTACAATTTGAGTACATTCCTGATAAAGGCAATGCCTGATAGACAAGATATTGGTCACCTTTTCTGAAATACTCTTATAGCATACTGTTATGTTATATTTACCTCTGTATGCAATAGTCAATTCATTAATTAATTTGACTGTTAACAGTAATATTTTTTTTTAATACACACATATACAGTGTGTTTCTGTGTATATATGTATTGATACACATATATTCCACATACATGGGAAATTTACACATGTATTTCATCTACTTCTGCAACCTTTAGGCTACTGAATGTGTTTGCCTTAGATGTGCAAACAAGGGGAAAGGCACAGCTGGCTATAAATTGTTGTTCACATAATTAATTAAGTGTCTCTGTCTTAGGTTATGATGATTCAATAAGAGAACATTTTATTCCCAAAGAGAATTTTGTGAATACAGATCAAGACTCCTCTCCATATCATCTGGTAACAAGGCAAGCAAGATTAGGGCCTTTTCTCTCTTTCTTATGGAAAGGGAAAAAACATGTGAGAAGATTATATCTAGCACAAAACCTAAATTAAAAACTGCCACTTGTTTTGCTGAGAGCAGTCCCAATCCCCTATTGATGTTTTTAGAGGCAGTTCTTCTTTTCTTTTTTGGCTGAAAAAAAAAAAAGTAGAAGAGGGGTCTATAGAATTAACATATTGCTCACTTGGAAAAACAGACGGTTTTCTTTTTAGAAACTCTTGTTCCACTGCCAGCCCAGATGTCCTTTCTAATAATGAGAGCAGGTCATATAGAAATGAGAGAAAGGGGAGGTTGATGGGAATTAAGAAGTAGGGTAGAGGAATAAACACTAGAAACAAAACAGGCTGGTCTGATACTTGATTTAAATGGCTTATTTAAGCCACAATAAATCTTACTATTGTAAATGAGAAATATCAGTAATTAACAAAGCAAGACCATGTCAAAAAAAATGAAAGCAAAGATTGAATACCCTTTTTAGATTACAATATTTATCATGATGCTTAAAGAGTTTATTTTACCATTTTAAGGAAATCTGTTTTTCTTATCTGAACCTATGATCCCAACAAATTAAAGGAAATTATCACTTGATTAAAAAAAACTGCAGTAAAGTTTCATGCTATTTTGACAGTGCGTGAACTGGTTCAGATTAAATAAATAAATAGTATTTTCAATTACAATGAATTAATTAAAATGTGCATTAAATTTGGGTAGCAAACATGGCACCAGTGGTATTCCATGCACTGTGAATATTAATTTAATGCAAAAAAAACAATGTAATTATTTCACTGATATATAATTATCATATTAATAGGAAGTACCAAATTAAAGGTTCAAAAGCCACTGTTTTTATACCCTATGTTCCTCTGTGTTGATAATAGGTCACTATTTTAAAAAACTAAATTTAAAGACATACACTACCAAGTATTTATTAACTTTTTTGTGGGTGGGGGTATTTTATTCCTTTTTTCATTAAATGAGTATTATTAACAACTGACAGGTGATAAAACAAAGATATTAAACTACAGTAGCATTCATAATTTTAAAAATGTCATATTCATCAATCAAGCCATTTTCAGCTTCCAGTGTCCAGGTTAAACACATCCAGTGGCCACTAATGGCAAGAAAAACTTGTCAACTTTATCTTAAAGATTATGTCCCAATATACAGAAATAATATAGGGGGTTTAAATGTTTTAAATAGCATGTATTGATTTCTATAAATCTACTCACATAAAGAAAATGTGAAGTAGATTTCTGCTTTCTCCACAATGAACAAATTGATGGAAATCAATCTAATTCTTCCAATACTCATACTTTTCTTAAAGCCACTGTGCATTACACACATTTGTAAAAAAAATAGTTTAGAAATGCTGTGATAAATATATTTTCCTGAGATATCGTTCCGGATCTTTAATTGTCTTTTGACTGAAGGGCTAAAATTTCAGCTATTCAGAAATATATATAAAGAGAGAGACAGAGAGAGAGACAGACAGACAGGCAGGCAGGCAGACAGACAGACAGACACATAAATGCAAGCATATATAGAAATAGATTCATGCTTTCATGAAGACATATGTCCATCTAGTTCAACATGTTTTTCTGCTTATGATGTCTGCCTAAGAGCCTAAAAGTTGATCTAGAGGATTAACAAAAAAAAAAGTCTGAATCTTATACAATTTGCACCAGAAAGAATCCCTAGATGAAAGGACTTATGGAGTTTTATTAGATTTGAAAACGTTGATGCATTTGACTAAGTTCTGTAATTATGGAGATATCAGAAAGAGAAACAGCATTGCCATGTTTTATTACCCATAAATACCCAAAACTTAGTTAAACTATTCTACTTAGTTATGGATTTCTATATATATCCTATAATTGGCTAATCTATTTAAAAATTGCCAATAGCATTCTTTCTGGCTTCCTTCATCTGTGATTGGTGAACATAAATGATTTTTAAAACACACAAACACACATATAAAATCAAGATTACTAAAGTTTTTCTCAGTATTAATTTGCTTACATCATTAACGATCTCATCATTAACAATCTGGCAATATTCACAATTTAAAATAGTTGGGTTTTTTTGTTTTTTTTTAAACTGATATTAATGTCTAATAATTCTCAATCTCATAAAATCATTTTCTTTGCCAAACGTGTTCGATGATAATACATTACACAGCTTTGTGATAGAGAAGGGTTACATTTATCTTGACTTGCCCTTTGTATGAGGAAGATTGGGTACAGACACAATAGCAGATCTCTACACTTGGGAGAACCTTTATATTTTTATTATGGGTCATTAAAAGAAACTGCTGCAACTACTTTCCATGCATGTTGTACAGAACAGTTCTCTCAACAGTCCCTTGTTGACCAGAATGTCAAGGGCATAAGGTCAATGGAGTTATTTCTATAGGTGGGTAACTGAAGTGGTTACTTGATTCATACTGCAATAATTTTCCTATGGGACATCAATTCCGCATGGACAGCCGTCATGATCGTTTAATTAAAGAGCAAATCCTGCACCGAATATTTATGTGGTTTGAAGAAAACGGTTTGTAATAAACTACAAGTGAGGAAACTACAGTAATTTCTGTCATCCAAAGGTTTGCTTAGTATCTTTAGCAGTGGAGATTTTCTATCCAATGTCTTTACATAGTATCTTTATAGAGACCAGTTAGTAGAAAATTAAACTGTATCGTTATTTAAATCCTGAATTCTTTTTATCCCTATATTGGCTAGAATAAACCAAGGATTTAAAAGGTAACTTATCGACCATAGAGAATTAGAGTTTTTTTGTTTTTTGTTTTTTTATTTAGACAAGTTAAATAAAAAGGTTAATAACATCAATGTCAGGGGAAAAAATATCTTTCTAGTGGCTACCGTAATTCATCTAAAATCCAGTTCTAACGAACTAAACGTTTATCAGTTAAATGTTCAGTCTTCCGAGTGACCTGTTCAAGGCTAATGGTGTAGATCATTCCCTTTACTTATACCTGGGGTTTCGATCTATTGGTCTATCGATATATATCTATTGATCGAATCTATCGATCTGTGTCTATTTATCGGACTTTTTGTGTAAAAGTATTTAGTTCCTACTAATTATTACTAAATGAATTATTGACAATGATTTAATCTCTGCTATTTTTCGTTTTAAATGTAGTGAAAATGAAACATAGTTATAATAAACAGGTTTTAAACTATTTGTGGCAGACATGTTTCTAGATTCCCCCCTAAATAAGAAACATTGATGTTATTAACAGTAGTTAATGTTACAGTGTTTAATTCATATCAAAGTGTGTTTAATTGTGTGACTATGATCAGATTGTTAGGGATCAACCACCAGAATGTTTCCATAAATAGCATACTATACTATACTGTACTATATTATACTGTAATATAATATATTGTACGATAGTATACTATACTATGCTGTGCTATACTATAAAGAAAGGACAACTTTAATAAAAGAAGATGGTTTGTGTTCGAATGGAAGTCAAGGTTCAATGTGTTGTTTGGAAACTCATTCTAGTATTTAAAAACATGGTTTGCAGTTGTGGAAAGATTTAAAAGGAAATATTTTTTTTTTCATTGCAATCTTGTAAAGTGAAAATAATAAGAAACAATGCTAAAATATAGCCCCTTTGCTGTCAAAGAATTCTAGTATTTGCAGTTTATTTCCAGTGTTTGGTTTTATATGTATATAACATATACTTTGCTTGTTGGTTACCTAAATAAGCAATTTCACTTCATTTCTTTTTATAACTAAATTATCTGTCTTAATAGGAGATGGTTTTTCTACTTTCCCCGTGTCCCTATTGCTAATTATTAGGTTTCAATCCAGGAGCAATATTGACACCTATCTGCCACAGAGAGCATAACAATTCATCTCTCTTCAAGGACTTTCATCCAGTCCACCGCTCTCTGCCCTAACAAACCTGCGACGCTCTGAATATTACAAACACTGCTCTTTAATATTATTAACTAGAACAAAGCAAACACATGTAGGTTCCTTTAAAGAAATAAAAGCATCATATTATTTATAAATATGATGCTTTTATTAAAATATATATATATATATATATATATGTAATATAGGCAAATATGTTCAATTGAATCCAATTTATTAGCCTTAGCTAATTTTTAGGCTAAATCAAGAATTTGATTTAAATAAAAGTGAAACGAAAAAGAAAAGACAACAAATAATAAAACAATAGCTATTAACTGACCTTGAACCCATTAAGTTTTGGTGCCTGTATTAACCACTGGACATTGTACATGTATAACTAACTGTGTTCCCCTATGAAAAGTTCATGACTATGGTTTAGGAGAATGGAATTTGATTTCCTTCTTGTTCCCTTTAATGCTTAGCCTTCTTATTTCGCCTCCTTATTTAACCTCCTTATTTCCCCTCCTTAATTAGCCTCCTTATTTGGCCTCCTTCATTTTCGTTTGTTGCAGTACAAAGTAACAATTTCTCGATCGAAATAAAATGAATTTGGTTAAAAGGTAATATATATTGTTAAAACGTTGGTTTTGAAGCATTGTCTGTACAACAAACCTCTCATCTATGGACTCTTATAAGAACACAGTGATACTAGATGTATTTTGTTTACCCTTAAAAAAAAAACTTTTAATTGTTTCAAAACTACAACCTGTGTTTTCGTTTTTGTGACTTTTGTTGCTCTTTCCTGTATTTAAAGTTAACAAAGAATGGAAAACAGAAGTGTAAGAATTAAATTAAAATTGTATATATTTATAGAAATGTTTTTCTTTGTTTTTTAACTATGAAACATCTGAGAAAGTAACAACCAGAATTTATATATTTCTATTACCAAAACAGCATTAACCACTGTACAACTGTCTTCAATTCATAATTTACTGATATGGATGGTCCATTTAAATACAAATTCGCTACGTTAAATATACAGAATCCGATTAAACTTCAAGCCAGGTATATTCTTGGTTGGTTTAAGACAATCTGTTAGATCAAAGTACAGAAAAAATACTTTGTATGTGTCTTAATTTTTGCACTCTTTGCCTTAAAGGTGAATGAATGCATTATCAAGACATTGTTGTATTTAATTTTTTTTAAAGGGGGAAATTGTCCAACTCCTGTAGAAGAAGCCAAAATTAAATGCTGGACATACCTTTCTTCATTTCATAAGGCGTGTCTTTATTAAGGTCTACTTGTGTCTGGCTTCTGAGTTTGCACTCTTTGGCCAAAGCCTCAGCTCTGTTTAATACAGTCTGGTTTAATCCATTGAAGTGATGGGTGCTGTTAACAGATGGATTAGTGGTGCTGGGTCCATGATGACTGTGGATATGACTTAAAGTGCCATAGTTCGTATAGCCAGGGTAAAAAGGGCTGCTGTAATATAGGGGGCGAGATAGGACTGAGTTGTTGGGGAAATGACAAGGTGCTGAAGGAGATCTGGATGGTGAAGAGGCATTTACAACAATAGATGGGGCGTGAGTTGATCCTGTCCCGGGAGTAGCCTCGCTGCTGTCTTTGCTTTTGTCCGATGAAGTTGCAATCTCTGCCAGGGACCACAGTTTAGGTTTTGATGTGGATGCTGGTGGGGAGTGGATGACTGAGGTGGCATTGTTGGTGACTGGGCCATGTTGTACTGGGCTGTTTCTATGTGCAAGGTTTACAGGATGAGGTTGGTGGTGAAGATGATGTAATTGCTGATGGTGGTGAACAGGATGACGATGTAAATTTTGGTCCTCAGGGACAAGTTGGAGCTGATCTGAAGGACACATGGGAGGACTTGGGGGAGCAGAACCTTTGGAAAGTAGATCACTTTCTTCAACTTCGTTTAAAACGGAATCGCTCCTTATCTGGTCCAATTCCTTCCTTTTTATTTCAGCCTCTAACCGGTCTGGTTGTGTAACACTGGGACTCCTTTTCTGGTCCACTGCACAAGAAAACCGCACACAAAACTTACTTTAGTAAGGACATTAACAATTATTCTCTATCATATACAACAAACAATGAATGTATAAGAATTCTGTACATCTGGGTCAGGCTTTCAATTTACATTTACATTTATTTTATTTGGCCTTTCAATAACAATACATTTATTTTAATTTGCCTTTTGATAACAATACGTTTATTTTAATTGGCCTTTCAATAAAAATGCATGTATTTTAAGTGGCCTACAACAATACATTCATTTTCTGAACACAAACACATTAAACTCATTAATAGTACCTTGTGTAGTTGCGACAAACACACCAGACATGATATGCACATCTTTATAGCCACTAGCGTTAAATAGTATAGACAATAACCCCCAATAACCTACCCGTATCTCCATCTTGGTCTCCCTTTTCTTCAAGTTTATTTTGTTCATCATCATCATTTTTTTCAAGATCAATATTTTCTTCTTCTTCCTCATCCTCACTTCGGTTCCTTGGAGTCCAGGTCATTTTATTCTCCTTTTTCAGTCTCCTCCTTGCGTTGGCAAACCAGGTGGACACTTGAGTGAGGGTCATCTTGGTGATAATGGCCAACATGATCTTCTCCCCCTTGGTGGGGTAAGGGTTCTTCCTGTGCTCATTGAGCCAGGCCTTTAATGTAGCAGTTGCATCTCTGGTAGCATTTTTCCTATAAGCCGGGTCCCCATATGGGTAAGTTCCCAAAGGGGCAGCATATGGATGGTACCCTAATGACCCAGCCATGCCAGCACTGTGATCATATGGAGAGCCCTGCAAACAGGAGACATGTCACATTTTAAGCAGCAATACTATTAGTCTGGCTTAGATATTTACATGTTTATATCTGTTTATGAGGTTTAAGGAAATTGTACTTTGATATGATAGAATGTGATACTGTGACAAAGTTTAAAGTTACACAAAAACTAGATAAATGCATGTCATTGTACGCAATATCTATCTATCTATCTATCTATCTATCTATCTATCTATCTATCTCCATCCATCCATCTATCTTGTCTGTTACACAATATGCCCTTAAGAAAGCAGTTTAGACGAATCTCTTTCTCACACACACATAAATCCACATGTATTCAAAGTTGGTATCACACAAACAAACATCAGAGGAAGTAAAAACGTGTCCTTTAATTTCCCCAATTTAATTAATATTATTATGAGACATCTTTGTCCGATTGCATGTGTAAATAAAGTGCTAGAGTGATTGTGATTGTGAACTATATAGGTGTGTGTACATATAGGTGTGTGTACATTTCATATACACAAATTAAAGAATATATTGACTTGAGAAAATAAAGTTCAGGCTTAATTGTTCCTACTATAAAGACTGATTACTAAATACTGAAGTGGCACTTATTTTATTAAAACTTTATTTCCCCCTGCGTCTATATATTACAGGAATCCAGACCTTATATTACTGACAGTGGTATAGCAAGTTGCGAAAATGTTCATCTATCCCAGGCTGATCTACAAGTCTAGAGAAAAAATCGTTTCATGGACTGAATGCTCTTTAGATCATATTTCGATATTTCCCCTTCTGTTAGAGGAATCCTCTCTAATTGAAACCATGCTCAAACCTTCAGATCATCCTTTAACTCTTTCCCATCCACAGACATGACACATGATACATCTTGATCTCAGGCAACGCGTCCACCATCCACCTAAAGGTTAACCTCCCTCCGACTACAGTATAATTGTAAGTGTATGATGGAAAGAAAACAAATATTAACCATATAGTGTAGAATGTTGTGAAATCAGGTTTTTGTTTTATTTTGAGATGTTTTTTGTAGAGATCTTACATTGTTTATAACACTGTGGGAGTTATTTCCAATAAGTCCTCCCACTTATTGTTTGTGGTTGAAATGTGTGAATTCCTTGCATTTGAGTACTAATGACTAATTGCTAAGATTAACATAAATGTTACAATACACACACACACACACACACACACTATGTGGGACATACTATTATAATGTGTGGGGTTTATACTGATCAGCGGTGTTTTAACTCATAATCGTCCACTCGCAGCTCTGTGTGTTATGGGAGTGATAATAGTCACAGCTCTTACCACGTAGGAAGTAAAGGCAGCAGCTGGATCCCCGCTGTACTGAAGGGGAGAGTTGAAGCCAGCAGAGCTGGTAGTAAAAGCTGTAGATCCAGCATAAGGAGAGAAGGCAGAGCCAGAAGGGGATCGTCCCAGCTCATCAGTTCTGGGTCCTGAGATGACACTGGTGCTGTAGGCAGGGCAGGAGTACAAAGCCAAAGAAGCAGCTGGTTGGTACAAGTAGCCCTGAGGATAGGACATGGCAAGACACATGCATATATACTCTGATAGTTGGAGACACACACACTACGAGGAAAACAGACACCCAAATTCCTCTTGGGGCACTCGGAAACAAGAGTGACTGAGAAAGCCCCACAGTTGCTGAGTTAACAATGAGTCCTAGAATTGGTGTCTTCTACTGGCGCTGCTCTCTTTTCTCCCTTCCTCCTGCTGTCTTGCTCCCTTGCTAGGTTTTTTTTTCTTTTGCTTTGACTCTGCACAGAAAGGGAGGAGAAAAGTTGAGTGGGTGGGTTGATGGGGGGAATCTTAGCGGAGAAAAATAGGGGGAAAGGGTATTGCCAAGACGCTTAGTTGAAAATTGAGGATTCTGACGCTCGATGCTCCTCCTACAGGGGTGTTGTCAGTGAGTGGGATGGACGGTGGATGAAAGGGGCTGCCCAATTATCTCTGTTCTCTCTTCATTTCTTTCTTCCCTGGCAAAGTCTGCCCCTTCATGGTCATCACACACAGTGCAAGGCCAATAAAAAAGAAAACACAACGTAACTTTCTATGTTGTAGTTAGAATCTCATATTCCACCACCACCAACTCATCGTTGCCTAAATTGCAGAGATCCATATATACATAATACAGTAATGTTTCACTTACAGCAGAATAAACTTGAAATTCTGGGAACTAACTGTGTATCCTGTGTGTGTATAGGACCTTTTATATATATATATATCCTTGAGTTTGGAACTCTACTGAATATGTTAAACACTAGAGATTACAGCCAGTAGATTATTCTGAGTGTAAAGAACTATGTGCTGAACTTTAAAAAGGGAACAATTTAGCCCAGGGTCTTGCGGAATAGAAAAAAACATTTTAGCTTCCTCTCTTAAAACTCATAACAGGGTTTGGAGAGAATCAGATTAAAACCATATGAATGAAGCTAAATCCCCGCAGATCAAAGAATGTAATCTTTTTTGATTCCAGTGGATATATATTTTCCAGCATAATGATATATACATGTGTGTGTGCGTGTGTGAGTCAGTTGCAATACAGTAAATATGGAGTAGTATGGCTGCTTTTAATCAGCCCAGCTATATAATCTAGATGTATACATTTACACTAATGGGAATATAAATAGATCTAGCATCCCCACGTGTTCTGTAGCTGATCTATCAGCTCCTAACATGACAATCTGTTCTCGTTGACAGGTACATAAATTCCTACTGCTGGAATTCTAATCGTTGTTGGATGATGACTCGATTCCTCGGGGACAATAGAGATGTGAGCAGGTGACCTTGCAGATCTTCCCACACTGGGAACGCCCACTCGGTCAGGGGTCTGGTGACTGGAATTTGCCTTTCTTTTGCTACAATGAATTGACCATGTCAGTGGACAGACAGAAGGAGGAATGGAAGATTCTGTAAGATACATAGTACACTTTGTGACTTTGGGAGTAGATCATTCAAATTGCAGTAAAACGAATAACTTTTCTAACCGCTGTCATTGAATTCAAGCAAAGGGGGTGGGGGGGGGGGTTCACCCTCGTTCTTATAGTTGTTCTAGGCAGGGTCACTTCCATTGGTGACTATTCGAAAACTTCCCCCATGATCCACTGACAGATTTCTACTGCAGGGTCCTGGTTCAGTGTCTAGAATGGAGTGTTCTGTGTCCCCGTATTAAGTAACGCTAGAATAGAGAAAGGCGCCTTGGAGCTGCAGCCCAGTGCCATCTTAAGGGAAAAACAATAACTGGGAATCTCAACCTCTGATTGTCACAGATTTACCATCTTTTGTTAATGTCTCCGTTTCATCCTACTACCTAATGAAATACATTATATGACGTTGGTGATCTACTGTCACGTCCGCCGTTCACTCGTTTCATTTTGACAGGGAAGAGGCAAAGGTCCGAGAGGAGCAGCGATACTGAGCTTCTTCCTCTGTGCAGTTAACCACAGACCAGTTCAACCCCCTGACATGACAACAGCGCAATCTCCTGCCATTACATGCTATGGCTTTTCATAGATCATGATAATGCTTTACATTAACAACAACTTTGACTGTCTGTAAAAGTAATTAACCCTCCGCTAGGTTAATGAAATGTGTTCAGATTGTTCCTTTTTACAATGGCCAAACATACCCACTTAAGTAGTCATAGTCAGTAGATATACATTGTAGGCAATAAGCAAGTTTATGCTAAATAAACACACCGCAGTTAAATGAACAGGTTCATGTACAGCCAGAGACCGACCAGCATTGACCAATTCCCAACTATTTATTAGTTCGAAACAGTTAATCCCACGATCATAGAAAACTTCCCTAGTCTTTTTAACTATTGTCTCCTCCCCCTGTCACTCATTGGCTTTCCGCTCGCAAGCCTCTGTATGCTGATTGGCTTATGGGAGGGTCCTAATCCTCAGCGCCTGATGGTGCCCTTGGAGTGACGTCATGGCCCATTGATGCACAATAATGTGCCAATAATGACCTGCTAAGCTTCCATAGTGCTTAAGAAGACAGTCAATAATTACCGAGATCCCGGCTGGAACAGAGATCCTTAGAAATACAATCCTCGTTGCGGTACCTAACAAGGTAAGCGCTAGATATGGTACTAGGTACTACCGGACCTAGTAGGGCACAGGGACAATTTCTCTAACCTGTCAGTGTGCACCACTTTCTGCTCCTTTCAAACTGAAAAAAAAGTGTCCCAGGGAGTTTGTTGGGCAACTTTTGTTTCTATTGTAGGCGGCTCCGAGTCCTTTCATTTTTCTTGTTCTGTCAAGTGGAAAAGCCTCTAACTGTGCAGTGTCTGCGCTGGGATCAGCGTTGGGTCACATCATTCACTAGAAACATCTGAACATCGTTAACTGGACTCCTGTAAAAAATAAAAAGAGAACAAGGGACTGTGTAAAACAGATCTCTTACCCTGTCACTCCCACCAACCCATATACATTATACAGTGCTAGTTTATTTTATGATTGAAAACAACCCAAACTCCTTTTACTATGTGTGTGTGTGTGTGTATATATATATATATATATAAAATAACAAAATATATAAATATATAGACACATATTTACACACACACTCCCATTGCTTCCGTTGTGTTTGTATTTCTCGTTCGTGTTAACCCTATGAGCACCGAGTTGTACTTCGTTTACACCAACCTCTTCCATTACTCTGCACTGTGTCATTAGACAATGGGCAATAAGTCGAATGTGCCATTTTGGTTTATAACTATTAAGTCTTGATGTCTTCCTTTCTTACATTTAACTGCACCATTGAACTAATTACTGTTTAGAACCTCGTTGCATTAGTGACAATGACAGATCTGCGAATAGAAACAAAACTAGTTGAGCGAAACATAATCAACCTTGGCATTAAGTTCAATAGCAGTGAAATGCCGGAAGCAGGAGTGTGATTTACAGTCACCTATCACCCATCTGGGTGAGAAAGGACTTTCAGCCACTTTATGTTTTAATACTGGCTAATGTCTGGGCGTCTTTCCTATTGGTAAAATATTCTTATTTCCTTTTATTCGGAATTAGTTAAACTAGCTATAAGGTCAGTACATTCCAGTCCAACTCTTCCCTTATACACTTTCTGTTTAGGAGATTTGCACTTTCTTCTTGTTTGTTGTCCTTTATTCCAACATGTTTATTTTTTTACTTTATTTAAGGTTTGTTTAAAAAATTCGAAATATTTATTTATATTTAGGGGTAATTTTTTTAAATTTGTTAGTGTATAACTAATCATTGCCATGAAATCAATTGAATGGACCATGTGTTACATTTGATGAACATGAGATAGATGATTAAAAGACCAGTAAGGCAACGTTCCTCGACCACCAGACCACATACCAGTTACCAGTCCGTGGAGCATTTTGTACCAAGCACAAATTATCTGTACAGTCTAGTATACTATACATTTAATTGTATTTTTTTTTAAATCTGGTCCATGGAAAATTGCCTAATAATGGAACTGGTTTAAAGTGTAAAAAAGGTTAGCAGCCTCAGCATTAAGGGTTAACTCTGAATACTTGGTCTAAAAGCAACCAGTTTGGAGCGCTGCTGAATGCTAAGCAATTATAATTGAAACATAGTCTTGCAGCAGACTGTGTTCCCAGTGCCTGGGGGAGATTGCAGTGAATTATAAAGCAGTTGAGCTAGCACTGTTTATAAACATTATTTAAAACTGGCATTAGGCAGAAATCTTCTTAGCATGATGTGAATCACTGATCATTCCAAGACATCTGCCTCTTTTGATACATTTGTTTGGAGAACCAGTTATTTTTGCTGGCAAATAGCTAAGGATTGATGAGCATTTTTAGCATTTTTATATAGCATGTATTTCTGTGCTTTGTCTTCATACCTTATAAGAATTTATAATACAGTTTAATAGACCTAATCTAAAATATGGAAAGTAAAATTTGAAATAACTTAACTTTGTCCATTATACACTGCTTTAGGTATTTCTCTGTGTTATTTCTGTCAAAGTATTTTTCTGTCTCACTGAGACAACTGTAAAAAATTGTCATGCTGTTTTAATACAAATGAAGGCTTATCATACAATTAACTGCTTGCAAGTTTAATGATATTCTCAGTTCCCACCATAAGTATAGGGATAACTGTTAATTTAATGTTCATTTACCAAAGAAGAATGGCATCTGTGCAACATATGAAACTGCAGGATAAATTGCAACTTGTAATCATGTGATTATTGAACAGGCAGGGCAAGCCTTATACATTAACAACTCTAAGCTACTTCAATCAATCCTCTCAGAAATGAGGCCCCTATTTTATTTGATTTTTTCGGTATTATACATATAATAGGAGCAAAGAGCTAATTTTTGGTTTATGTGGGCTAAAATGATTTGTTTTTTTTCTAGGGGAATATATAATGAGCCGTATCTAATTCTGCAGACACTAAGCCTAAAATAAGCATTCATCATTATTTGCCCTGAATAGTTTAGTATCTAACATTCTGTATAAGTTAAAACATATCTGGTAAAATGGCATTTACCATGTATTTTTATATTTCTTTATTTGAAGCCATGTTTAAAATGGTTTTGGATAACTGTAGGTTAAGTGTTACAGTCTGCAATCTGAGTTGGATATAAAACATTGGGTCTGCCATCTGTGATATCTTTAAGGTATGATAACATTTAGAAGCAAATATGCTAAATGAAACATTGGCTTCTTCCAGCATAACCTTTTACTATCACCATACTGTCCTTATTGGCTTGGTTGCTACATTTGCCCTTATCATAATTGGCTAATAGGAACGTACATTAGATAGGCTTGCGTTTGCGCTTGCGTTTTTTCATATATTGAAAACACAGCAACACACCGAAAACACACATTTTCGGTGAGTTGCAATTGTGATTTGCGTTCCGCATTTTAAATCGCAATCACATGCGTTTTTCAATACTTAATGAAAAAAACGCATATGTGTAAATGCAACGAAATTGCACAAAATGAAATCGCATGCGATTCCGTGTTCAATTGCGTTTGCATTGCAGTGTGGCCGTGTACCTAACTCTGTTAATAAGTCTATTTTCTTAGGCCTGGTACATACAGGCTGATTCCAGCCTGATCTTGGTCCTGATTGAAACTTATTAACGGGAAAGGGAAAAGGTGATAGTTCAGCATAACTTTTTGATCTGGTATTAAGATGTGCATGCATTTAATAAATACCCAGTGTCGGTTGGTTTGTACTGGTGAGACTATCAAATAAAAAAAGAGATTTTCTGTGCATAAGTCACTTCTAAAAACAGCAAAAAAAGAAAAAAGTCAAATAAAAGCCAACATAGGATAAAACCCCATAGAATTGCACTTAAAAAACAACTTAACAAACAAATACATTATTATTAAGCAATGGGGAAAAAGGAGGACAATAGAAATGAAATATTGCTCTGCAGAAAAGCAAAATTAATTTATTATATGCATACAGTACATGTAAGGGGATTAAATATCCATTTATTATTTAAATGCTTTTTATTTATTTTTTTACTAAACTCTCATGATTGATCTCTGTTAGCTGATGGTATTTTCTATAGGAATGTTTTAAACAAATGGTTTGTGTATTGTCCTATTTCATAAAGGTGTATTTTATGTGCTTTATTACAGAAGACTCCTCCTCTCTTGTCCTTGGCATTAAAAACTGTCTTGGTGGTAGGTGTGTCTTGTACTGGGTAGGTGAATAGTTTTTATAGGTGTTAAGAGTTTTTTTTTTAATATCCTGAGTGTTCTCTGAGAAGCATCAAAATAAAATTGCATTTTAACATTGATCCTATAGCAACACAATGTTAAACAGCTAGAACCAATGATAATCAGCATTGAATAATCTAATGTACTGCTTTATGTCGTTGCTGAGAAATTAGATGACTAATAATTACAATTAATGCTGTTTACTGTTGAAATTCATTGATTTTCCAGCAACAGGACAGCAAAAATATATTAATTTTCAAATTGTTGCTACTCTACATTAATATATTATTTTATTTTCCAGGTCAGGGACTCTCATTATATTAAAAGCTCTTATTAACCTTACATACAAAAACTAACAACCCAGAGCTTAGCAGCATCTACTTTCATAGTGCATGGACCAGTATCAACAGAAGGGACAAAATTCAGCTAAGTAACATGGTTTGTTTCAAAGCACCTGTCAATATGATTGCGTCTTACTTTTTTACCCTTGAATAACCACCAAGTCTTGTCAGGCCCCAATAAATGATTACATTCTAAAAAATTCCTAGGATAGTTATTAGACAATACATATATACATATATAAAAAAATTTAGATCATTAAGATTTTATTTCAAACCATAAAATGCCATAAAGAAAAGATAATATTTTTTGTCAGTATAGCTGACTTTCTGTTGCTTTAATATGCTTTGATTCCTGTAAATTGTCAATGTTCCGGCCAATTTATTTCAACCTTTTTTAAGTATCTATTAAACTGATCAAACAAAAGTACTGTTTAATGACACAATTAATTTAAAGGGCATGTCTACCCCAAAACTATAATCCCCCCCCCCCAACTGGCCCCATTTTGTAGTGTAGTTTAATCCTTACCTCACATCCCAGCTCCATATGGTTCTCCTGTAGTCCCCCCCCCCCCAAAGTCCCAAAAACTGCCCACCAGGAGGATAGCAGAGTCAATATAGGACTCTGCTTACTACCTGGCCTCCGGGAGAAGTTAGGCATGCGTACTGCAACCCTACTCCCCCTCCCTCTCCCTCCATCTCAGGATTCCCTCCCCCTAGTGTAAAACCCTTTAGCTATATGATTCCCCCTGTCCCCCCAGCCCCAACCGCTCTATTTTTATTCTTAGAAAGTGCCCCAAACTTTACTTACCTTCCCTCTTTCCCCCGCCGCAATGAACTCCCGGCAGCCGCGTCCGTGATTGGCTGCCGCTCAGCCAATCGGTGGAGGAAAGAGGGGAGGTAAGTAAAGTTTGGGGAACTTTCTAAGAATAAAAATAGAGCGGTTGGGGCTGCAGGGACAGGGGGAATCATATATGAAAAAATGGTTTTAAGGGTGGACATACCCTTTAAAATGGTATTTTTATAAAAAAAACAACAAAAGCTATACCAGAACTCACACGTAATTAAGGAAGTCAATAAAAAAATCTGTTCTATTGTTAAAATAAAATACAAGTAGATTTGCACACAAAACAGGTCTTTAAATTATGTCGAGTGCATCTGTACAGTTGGTGCATCTGTTGCCCTCAAGTAACAGAGACAACCACAGCAGTTTTAATTTTCCAGCAAAATGAGCCTAAAGTTTATTTGTCTATTATGGCGCCTTTCCTTTTTTTTGCAGCACATGTAGAGATTACAATTTAAAGACAAAGCTTTCCTTTATTCAAAAAAAAGTCAAAAACTGTAGATTAAAGTGATCACTTGTCTTCGTAGGTAATTTAAAACTAAAGGTATACCTGTTAGATTTCAGTAAAATCATTCTTTATAACCACCCTCTTCTAATTATATTCTAACTTCCCATCCCCCTACTGGAGAAATAACACTGAGCATGCCAACTTAACAGAGATGGGAGCAGTAAATACAAGGTTCTCTGCACTGTACAATTTAAGTGTGTATCTTTGATTACATAGAAAGACATGACAGACATTGTGTTACTTTGCAGACTCTGGCCCATGAGTCAGTGAAAAGGTGTTTTAGTGTGAACATCTTAAAAGGGGAACTGTAGTCTCCATACAAGTGGCCTTTATTTAAAAGACAACACATCTACCTTTAAAATGGCACCAGGATCATGCTTCTAGCGGAGGTATATCCAAACTTACAGCAGTGTTCTTGCTAACACTGTGAGATAAAATCATTAGCAACACTGGGACAGAGCTTTAACAGCTGCATCATAAGCCTGATCCTAAACTTATCAATCATTTTTAAATCTAGCCACAAGCCTGAATTTTTTCCCTCTTCCTAAGGTGACCATAGACAGAGGATGGTTGCAGGTCTGTAACTTTAGAAAAGATATAGATTTTTGGGGGGTAGGGCTTTTTGCACAGCTCATTGTATGCCTGTCACAGACAGACGGACAGGACAGACTAGGAAATGTAACTTTACAAGCCTATAATTTAAACGGCAACTGTGGTCTCCATACAAGTGCACAAATACAAAAGGAGCACAACTCCAGGATCATCAGGATTCTAGCTGTAATCTATACAAACTTATAGCAGTATAAAGGGTGGTTTTTCCAGCCAGCACTGTTAGCACATCCTGCTGCAATAATTGTCTTTAAAGGGGAACTGTGATCTCCAAGCAAGTTGAGTTTAAATAAAAGGCCAGTTTCCTACCTTTAAAACGAGCCATCAACCACCTCTCTATGTGCTCCAGAGCCCAATATACACAGAAATGACTGACCAGAAAGTTAATGGGTAGGAGGCTGACATGTGACATTCCTGAGGCTTCTCCTGCACAGTGCTGCCTGCGAGCACAGCCTCAGACTGCCTCAGTGTGTAAGGATGACAGGAAGTCCCTCCTCCTCTCTGCAGGTCCATGGAATTGCAAGCAGAAGGCGGGACCGGCAGCCGCGTCTGTGATTGGCTGCCTCTCAGCCGCTCAGGTGCCTCTCAGCCTCTCCGGTCGTGGCTGCTGGGAGTTCTGAAGAGCAGAGGAGAGAGGGAAGGTAAGTAAAGATTGGGGGACTTTTTTGCAATAATATTAATGCGGTTTGGGCTGGGGGAGCATGCCCTACCGCATACCCAAATGTTTTAACGTTAGGGGGAGGGAGAGAAAAAGAGGAGGGACAGGGACGGGGGGAGGGCTGCACTGAGCATGCCTCAAACCTTGACGAGGTTGAGGCAGACTCAGGCACAGCATGAGTCACACACTGCTTCTACATAGCAGTTTCCTGGACTTTGGAGGGGCACAGTAGGGGAACCATTTTGAGCAGAAATGTTAGGTAAGGCTTGTTTTAAACTTCTTAATGTGGCCATTAAGGGGTTAAATTTTAGTTTTGGGGGTGGACATGCCCTTTAAAAGCATATAACTTAAGAACCAGAGAAGCTAGATATATCCTTCCTGACTTGTGAATAAGAGAGCACTTTTAAATAGTGGACACTTGTATGGACACCACAGTTATGGATCTTAAAGTGTAACTGTGGTCTCGAATTCTTCCAAACTATTAAGAATTATATAAAAAGCCTTTCATCATACCTTAAAAATAAAACCTAAATCACATCTCTGAATAAAATTTGTGAGAAGTTATTGCTGGAAAGGTTCAGCATATTACTTCCTGTTTTCAGCCATGTGACCAGCTTGTAGTCGTTTGACCAGCCTCTGTCTGCATTAATAGGCTCCCCTTCTCAACTGTCATTTTTTCCTTAGGTACTTACTGATTTCTCCAGCATTAAAGGGCAATTATAGTGAGAAAATTGTTTTTTTTTTAATTTCTTCTAATGTATCCTATAAGTCATCCCAACCACCAGGGTACCTTTAGTTTCTTTAAATTCTTCATAGTCCCCGAGATATAAGCCTTTGAATATGCCGTGATTTGTAGGAGCTGCTACACCTCATCTGTCACTCAAAGGCACACACCCACACAATCCAAAGCTCCCATGCAGTACTGTCACACACTCTCTCACCCACACTATATGTACCATGTGCAACATATAGTCAAATGCTGTAGTGCTAAACACAATCAATAAACCATTAACCCAGTAATATGAGCATAACACACTATAAAACAGCCCCTCCCCCCAAAAAAAAATCTTATATACATACAAAACCAGTGACTCTAATGGAACACTAATACAGTATATATAATACAGTAATACAGACTATATACCAAACAAGACACACAGTGCAATGTATGAAATATATAGACTAAAGCAACTGAAATGTAACAGGACAACAAGCAGTGTCACTGTGTTTCTCACTACAAGCTGCTGTTACACTGACTCTCTTCAGAGTGATTATGATCTCAGCTAAGCAGGGGAGAGATATGAACTTTAGGTAAAAAATAAATAACAATTAGCAAAGTTAGAGAACAGGGAGAGTTCAGTAACTTACTTGTAAAGAATCTCAGCACCACTTGTCCTCCTCTCTCCCCCTCTGCCCCTCCCTTCAGCATATTGCTACTTTATTCCACACTTTGATTGCTTGCAGTCTAGCTCTGGAAGGGAGGGGTCAACAGGATGTCAGCACTTCATTTAAAGTCCTTTCAACTGACAATGCTCGGACTCTGTATACAGCCCGTCACTGCTTGAGGGGGAGTAGACAGAGAGGGGAGGGGGACTACACAGCTTGGTACAAACTTCTGCCAGTGTGAAGAAATGAAGCCACACAGAAACATGAAAGTAAGGCAGCTTATACTAAGTGATCTATACATTGTATACAGACAAAGTTTTTTTTTCACTATAGTTGCCGTTTAAGTCTTATCTGAGCATGCTTCTCCTCTGGGGCGGATGGATGGGGTAGATGTCAAGTGATGTCACTCAACTTACAGGAAGTTTGAACATTCACCCCAATCTAATTTCTCACAGGCTCCTAACAGAGATGTGATTGTTGGCTCATTTTAAAGAAAATAATGCAGGTTTTTATTTAACCCTTACATGTTTAGATAACACAGTTGCCCTTTAAGTTCCAAAGAAGCTGGAGACATCATACTAGGCTTGTTTGAACCACAGTTTCTCTTAACGTTTCTTTAATACAGCATTAGCAAACATTGCATGTGTGTGCTTTGTCATATAATACACAGTGATAATTTTATGACTTTGCAAACTGATATCTAAACTGATGTCTAAAATATCTAACATGTTTTAGAAATTTTATTTAGAGTCTAAATAAGGATGCCAAAGGACTTAAGACCATGTCTAAACCTATGTTCTCCCCAATGGGTTTACCTTTATTAGCAGGAATTCTTGAATTTCTGATCGTCATTCTGTTGATAGCTCTGCCCAACCCCATCCGGGCCTTTGCATTGGTTAGGCCCTAGGGTGAAATAGGGGCAGAGCTACAAATTACACAGGTAATTGGAAATTCAGCTAAAGATTTGCACCTAATAAAGGTTATATCGCTGATCAGCAGGATTTAAAAGTTTCTCACTAAAAACTTTTTTTCTTTGATTGGCTGTCTTTTCCTGTACTCTAATGCTACTGCATGTAACCATGGCTATCAGATGTTCCAAATTTCCTTGCATCTCTTTTGTGCCAGGAAAAGACTAAAGACTTAGGCTAGAACTTGGAGTATTTTTTTAAAATTTGTTCTGGTGCTGCTAACCAGTATTATTCATTGGGCAGGCTAATGCCTGACTTTAAAAAAAAAGGGGGCAGCTTGACATTCTTTGTTATGGCCTAACAATGCCACTGGGGGGGATGCAATATTATGAGCTGCACAATAAGGTCATTATAAAATGCATGCTAATCACTTAAGGGCTTATTTATAAAGCCTTGTTAAGTTTTCGCGGCCGTTTTCCCCGACCTTTCCGCATAAATCGCGTTAATGCGATTTCTTAATGTTGGGAAACGGGCGCGAAAAGTTTACGAGGCGTTAACTCTTCGCGCCAATACTTACCTGTTACTGTTTTGCATTGCTAGTATCGGCCGTTTTGCTTCACCACCTTCAAGGTTGCGAAAGCAGCCGATACTAGCCGCCCTGCGGCGGAGATGGGCAGACAACCCACGGCGGGTGGTCGCACCCGCCCCGGGAGGCATGCCCACCCTGCCCTCGACCCCCCCGCCGTCGCTGGCAGAGACCACTCCGCCATGGCAGAGACCACCCACCGCCGCTTCACAGCAGCGGAGCCGATGTTGCCAGACACTTCTTTCTTCTATCTTCAGCCATCTACTGCGATGGCATCTGAGTTCCACAGCGGAGTGCACCTCTTTATATAGGTTTGCAGAAAACCCTAATCCGTTTCTGATTGGTCAATTTTTTAATGCTTGGTTTACATGCTTTACATTAACAAATCTTCTGGTTTCTGCAAACCTATATAAAGAGGTGCACTCCGCTGCGGAACTCAGATGCCATCGCAGTAGATGGCTGAAGATAGAAGAAAGAAGTGTCTGGCAACATCGGCTCCGCTGAGGCCGGCGGTGACAGCGGGCTCACTGGCGGCCGCAGTGAGCCTGCCTGGCATTGGCGACCTGAGTGGGGTTGGTGTCGCCAGCCCGAAGATGGCGCGTCGGTGGGGCAGGGGGCTTGGAGGGGCTGCTGGGGAGGGGGTGCACGGCGGGTGGTCGCGACCACCTCCTGAGGCCCCTTCCCAGCAGCCCCTCCTAGCCTCCTGTTCCGAGATTGCCGCGAGTGGGGAAGAGGTTGGGAGGGGCTGCTGGGGAGGGGCTGCTGGGAAGCGGCGGCGGGTGGCCGCTGCCGCGGGGGGTAGTCATATGCCCCGCCCCCTTAGCAGAGGTGTCGGGAAGGGATTTTAAGTCCCTTTGCGACAAGTTTTTTTTTGAGTTATTTTCGGTTTTTTATAAATATACCTCTTAGTGTTGATGCAATAAGTCGCAAGTGTGAGTTTTACATTTAACTTTCAGAGGCTGTGTGAATACAAATAGGTTTCCACTAGCAATAAAATCATTTTGTTGTTTAACCAAAGTTCAACAACTGTTCTCCAATGTAAGACAACTAGTTGAAACTTTAAAGCTTAGTTATGTGTAGCACAGAGAGATTTATTATATGAATGTTCACCAAATAATTCTGGGTCTTTACCTCACTAATGCTCCTTACTATCATCAAAAGTTTAGAATGGAACACTCCAACTTACCTTCCTGTGCATGAAATGTTATGCAATGGCAGCTTTTATAGAATAATCATGGGCTAATTATGAACTGCATTTTACTTAATATGTTTGTTGCTTTATAAATGTATATATATGCATGTTATAATAGTGTGATATAGGTGGGTTGAGAAGTGGATCTTGCAAATAGTGTCAGTGTCTTTCCCTAGGATGTTTTTTATCCATCTCTCTGTACTTTCAATTGATGTTTGATGCAAAATTCACAATGTTCTTGTTATGTTAAAATCAGTGCTCAGATTAGTATCTGGAGGAGGTGGGCAGAGCACATATCCAAAATGGTGGTCTTCCTCTCTAGTTCTCCACATGCGTTCACAGGCTCAAGGGGTCCGCTCTTGGCCAAATTATGCATAAACAAAAAGGAAAGAGGGAGTCTGGACGCAGGAGTAGATTGCTGACACTCGTGGTGTTTTTATTTGCACATGTTTTGAGCCCAACGCTCTTTATCAAGTGGGCAGAGGTTTGAACCTTGGAAATAGTATAGAGTAAAATCAAAGTTTAGCACCTTATGACAGTGCTAAACTTATGACATCTGCCCCTATAGTATTTCTTTGGGTGCAATCTATCTTCATGCTTTACCCAAAATGCCATGCATTTTTTCTATAATGAATGTTTCCACATTGGCACTATTTTTATTTTTTTCAGATGAAGCTACCTGGCAAGTACATACCTCCCAACTGTCCTGGCTTGTCCGGGACATTTATGGATTTTACCTCCCGTCCCTCTGTCCTGGATCACGCCGCAAATCTCCCAGATTCCTTTCAATGTCCCGGCTGGCAGTGTCAGTTATGAATAAAATTAAAAAGAAAAAAGGAAAAAAGAAAAAAAGAGATAGCACTGAGACACAGGAACCTCCCGCGCCTACTGAGATTGGGAAGAACTGAGAACAGGAGGAGGAGGAGCAAACTTAGCTGGAATGGGCTTTTGGAGGTCAGTAGGTTTGGGAGACACTTTACTGTCTCCCTGTTTAAAGTGTATGTGCTGCTTTCATCTTCAGGTTAGGAAAATTTCTTTACAGTGAGAACGGTGAAACTGTGGAACTGTCTTCCAGCAGATGTAGTAATGGTAAGTTCATGGAATAGCTTTAAAAGTGGGCTAGATAAGTTTCTAAAACTAAAAAAATATTGAGAATTACTGGTATTAATACATATACTGTAGATCTGGTTGATCAAGGATACTTTCCTATTGCCATCAACTGCTGGGTTAAAGAGGAGAATACAAAGGATGGACTAGATGGTTTTTATTTAACCTCATTTACTTTGTTACTGGGAAATACAACTGATGTGACTTTAGAAGCACCTTTTTAATGCCATCATATGACAGATCTTAAATACACAGTAAGAAAAAAGGTGCCCATACACTATAGGGGCATTCCTAGACCATTTGTCACCTAAAAAATAGGGGACATGGCTTGGGGAACTAGGTGTGGCTTGTGGAGGTGGGTGTGGCTTGTGTGGGTAGGTTTGGTGGTATAACTAACACTGGCTGGTGAACTGGAGGGGTGATTTTATACTGGCTGGTGAACTGGAGGATTGACTTTACACTGGCTGGTGAACTGGTCAATATAAGTATCTGCAACACAGACTGGTAAATAAAGCTGTCCACAACACAGACTGGTAATAATAAGACTGGTAAGTATTTGATGCCCGTGTGCTCAGCCCAGACTGCAGGCAGAGGCAAGATAAGAGACACACACACAGACTGGTATATATAAGACTTCATGCCCAGCTTACACAGACTGATATATTTAAGATGCTCTCAGGCCCAGCCCACACAGAATTGTACATATAAGATGCTCTCATGACCAACCCACATAGACTGGTACATAATAAGATGCCCTTATTCCCAACCCACATGGATTGGAACATGTACAATAGATGCCCTCTTGCCCAGCTTTTATACACAGAATTATAAAGATGTGCAAAGCACTGTCCATGCCGTCACTTACCAAGATGAGCACTGCATGCACCAAGCATGCCCCCAAGTGTAGTTCCCTGGTATGGGACACATGCCTGTGTCCTTAAATTTAGATTTCTTTCCTCTAAACTTGCTTTTTTCTAGTGGACCACAGGTGTGAGCTGCAAGAAAACGTTTCGGTTTGCTTCATGGTAGGTGCACCCCTTAAGAAACTGGCGAGTTTTGTTTCCAACAGCATTTGTAAGTCACTTTTACCAATTGCAAGCCTCTGTTAAAAGAAAATGGAACTGATAGTGATCATGGTTATGTGTATTCTGCTAAATGATCACGGTCTATAGAGAAGGCTACTCAGGTGAATCTTTTCATATAAGGTAGCTACCAGCTGCCCACCCCCAACCGCTGTAATATTTCTTTTAAAATATGCTCAGATCGTTACTTACACAGCCTTCTCTCCCACCACGTCTCTGATCTGGCTCCCTGCTTGCAAGTAGTTGCAAGCAGGGACCGGACCAGCAGCCTTGTCTGTGATTGGCTAAGACGTGGCCAAACAAACACATAGCTGACGTCATTGAAGACGCTGCGGGAGATAAGGCTGTGTAAGTAATGATCAAAGATTTTGTTTTAAAGAAATATTACAGTGGTTGGGGATAGGCAATTGTTACTTACCGTATGTGAAGAGGGATTCACACTAGGTGCCACGGCTGTAGAGGATGGATCCGGATGGTGGGAGGGAGGAGAGGGGAAAGAGCTCCCCTGCACATGCCTCAAACCTTGTTGAGGTTGATTAGGAAACAGGCACCGGATGAGTCACTGACAGCTTCTACTCTTTAGTTTCCTGGACTTTGAAAAGGCATAGCAGGAGAACCATAAGGAGCAGAGATGTAAGGTAAAGAATGTTTTTCAACTACACAGTGGGGCCAGTATGGGGTTAAATTTTAGTTTTGGGGGACATGCCCTTTAATGATCGCTTGCACTTTTTTTGTAATTGTTTTCATTGTTTAAATTTGATTGGCTTCCTAATTGCAAGATGAAACGCTGTTTATATTAATAATTTAGTAGACTGTGAAAGCTAGAGAGGTTTTTCAGAAGTCATATTATGATTAGTATATTTGTTAGTGACCTTGTAGATGTCTGAAGGGGAAACTGTGCCTTTTGCAGATGACAAAGATCTATATCTCAGATGAAAGTGCCATTTTAAAAGAAAAAATCAAAAGGAACTAAAAAAAAAAAAAAAAGCCTAAAGCATGAAATGTGATTTAAGACCAGTAAGTGCAAAATAATGGAACCTGGGCAAGACATAAAACCAAAGACAGTTTTACTGACATTATACTAATTTGATTTTAGTGTAAAGGGCAAGTGAGAGATTACCTCAAGTGTCTTGAATATGTTTAAGAATTATGGGGTAAAATATATAGGACATTGTTAGCTTTGGTAAAATATTAAACTGTCCCATTATACCACATAATATTCACAACTTGAAAAGGCATTCTACCCAAAATGATAATTAGTAGTTTGTACCTGACTCCTTTTTATTGGATTGCAAATAAAGAGACAAAATAATTTCTGGAAACAGGCTGAATTGGTCATTTTATGAATTATTGGTGTATTTCCACTTCATGGAATTTGCCTCTTAAAGGGGAACTGTGGTCCAAAAATGACTTAAGGCAAATTGATAGGAATTGCTCTCCTGAAAAATTTTGCAATGTATTTTCATTGTTTATTTTGCATAGTTTTGAAGATATTTACATTTTTGTAGCCCCCCTGGTCCCTCCAGTTGCAGGCCCCCCTTGGCCAATTTTCTTACAGCCCCATGTGGCCCCGCCCACCCATGGGTGCCTAAGCCCCACCCACTCGCTGGTGCCGTGGGTCACTCAGACCCACCCCCTACAGAAAACTCTGTGGAAACAGCCATAGTGGGAGAGATGGGCTGTAGATTCCCTAATCTTCTCTGTCAGGACTTCACACAGCAGAGAGGAGGAGGGACTTCCTGTCTCCCTCACACACTGAGGGAGTCTGAGGCTGTACAGGAGAAGCCTTAGGAATGTCACTTCAGCCTCCCACCCATTAACTTTCTGGTCAGTCATTTCTTTATATCATGGGCTGTGGAGCATGTAGGGAGGTGGTTGATGGCTTGTTTTAAAGGTAGAAAACTGACTTTTCATTTAAACTCAACTTGTTTGGAGACCACAGTTCCCCTTTAATGTTGGCAATTGGGATTTCTGGGTGAACTGTTTAAATAAGCGAACTCTTGCTTTTCATGAGTGAAAACATTCTCTAAGAGTGAGGTTTTCAGGAGTGTGGCTGGGGTATAGGAAGGTTGACAATATATGCTAACTTAGAGAAAAACAAACATACTTGTATTTTATTAACTGTTCTATATATTAATAATATGTTTGTGAAGCTTCTCATTCATCCAGGACATGGTATATCTGTGGTATTCAGTTAGGTAAACTTAAGTTTATGTTTTGGCTTGTCAATTCAGAGAGACTTGTACTGTTGGCAATAAATACCCTGGAATGTCTCAATCATCAGCGATCTCCTAAGTGCAAGATCTTGAGTGCTTTAATTTCTCTGGCACTCCCCATTTTCCACTTTGTCATTCATAAAATCCCAGTTGGTAAATCTTGTTTGGTGGTTCCAGATTATTGGCAGTGTTTAATAAATAAAATATTAGACTTAGCATTAAGTTGAATTCCCTTTGTCTGTTATGAAAAATTTAAAAACAAAAGGTAGGAGAATGGACTAAATCTGCTTACTCTAGGGAAGAGGGGTAAAGAGGGGGAATTGAAAAAAAACAAACTTCCAGTCCTTCAAGAAGCATTAATAATCTTAACTAAAGGAACTTCAGGAACATGTACACCCTTTGTTCACTCACCTTCATTTGCCTTATTTGTTTTTTTTCTGGTAATTTCACCAGAATTTCATACCCCCAGTCTTTATCAAAAGATAAAGAGTCTCCTCCCACTGGATTTCAGTGAGATCTCATTCTAGCTAAGGCTACGGTCACACTACATAAAACAAAACACACAAAAAATTGCATAGCAATTTAAAGCATTTTTTTCGCGTTGCATTTTAATGCAGTGCATTTAAGTGCTTTTTGGGTTAAATGGCAAAAAATAGCATTTTTATGCATTTCTATGTGTTGTTTTCCTCTTCCCTATAGACTTAGGTCATGAGTACATTATCCCTGCTTGCTTGTTTTTTTCCCAATACATGTGTTATAAAAGTGCATAAAAATGCTATAAAACGCATCTAGTGTGAATAAGCCCTAAGTTAGTGTGTTAGTGCTTAATTGAGTAATTAACAAAAATGTGGAGCCAGACTGATCTGCTCAAGGTTTCATTCACCTTCAGATATGTATTCTATTGAGAAATGCATTGCACAGAGCTGTGCTAAAATCAGGTTCACTTCATTATCCTAACTCAGCTCTGTATTGTGTTCTATAACTGTAACTATTAAAGGGGTAATATTATAGTGTATGCAGATGGAATGCAATCAGTGAGAGACTGTGCAAAATTTAAAGCAATTTTAAGGAGATTCTGTCAGATTGAAGGCAATATGTAAAATACTGTGACAGTTAAGATTAAATGTGATCATGTGGAGCTTCTTAAAGACTGAGCCTAAACAAATACAAAATCTACATATTACAAGACTGTGTAGCAGTCATGCATGCAACATGGCTGAATTAATGTTGTTTAATTGCAATCACAGTGCAGTACTACTTTTTACATGTATTAGGTGTGTCCCTAATAGAACAAATAATCTGGCAACCCAGTTGTCACCTTCCCCTTTAAGACACAAGCACGTATAAAATCTACACAAAAAAAGATTTCTTGGATGCAGACTAGGGGGAATATTTATAAAGGTTTGTTAAATTTTTCGCCAACGTTATCACTGCCTTTTTGCCAAATTTGGACTTTTCCAAATTTATAAAGCAGTGATAACCAGTGGGGAAAAGTCATATTTATAATATGGCAAAAAGTGTTTTATTGAGTTGAGTTCAGCAATTCAAAATCGCCAAGTATGAGGTGGTGAAAATGCACAAGTGGCCATTTATCTAGCCTGCCAGTGGGTCCATGGAAGGTGTCATTACATTGTGAAGTGTTTCTCAATACAATACTAATAACTATCGATCATTTATAAATATGTCTCTAGGAAATTTGAATTGCTCCCTCCAATAAATTAATACCTCTGCCCTTTGGTCCACCCCTGTTATGCAGATTTTACTGTGACGTGTGAACATGTCATATATCTTATTAATTGGTCAAACTTATAGTGTGGGCAAATTTTTGCACTTCCTTTTGTATCAGACTTATTCTTTTCTAATTTAAAGCTCCAAAACTGAGTTAAGGGCATTTCTTCTCCCCATATCTAAAATGTGTACATAAGAAGTGGACCCCCCCAAACCCTGCAACTGCAATATTTATCATTTTCATGGATGCTCCTAAACTTACCTAAACTTACCTAACCACTTCCTTGTTATTAGCTCATGCAGCTTCAGAAATGCGGCCTCTGGTTATGGTTGTCATTGGCTGTGACATCACATGGCTGTAACTGACACAACCCTGGAAGAAGCAGCCTGAAGAGTGCAGCTGGCAGTGGGGATTGTGGTGGATAGGTTAGTTTATGAGCATCTGTGAAAAAGGTAAGCATTACAGTTCCAGTGTTTTGAGAGGGGGGGGGTCCTTTTCTTATATTTTAGAAATGGTAATGAACATGGCCATGCTCTTTAAGCTGATTTTTAACCAAACTCTTTACAACAGAAGCTCTTCAGTTTCCTCTCCAGCTCTCCTTCTTCACCTTAGCAAATTGAATGTCTCGCTGGGGGAGGGACAATCTGTGGTTAGAAAGTAAAACATTTTATAAATTTGGTTAGAAATCTAAGGGCTAGAAGTCAGGAAAAACACATTTTACACCTTAATTCTATTTTCAGAGCTGAACTGAAGGCCAATAATAAGTTGATTGTCCTTCTTAGCATATAATATCATAAAAGGTTCAGTGTGTAATATAAGGGTTAATACGCTACCTACAGTGTAATATAAGGATATTACGCCACCGAGGAGTTCCATGACCATATAGAAATATTACACGTATATTACACTGTAGGTAGCGTATTATTTATTATAATACATATGGCCAGCCAAAAAAAACCTGCCCATTACCACTGTCTCTCCCCCTTCCTGTATTAGTCATTTATATAGGAATCCCTGTTTAATGTATAAATAGTTATTTACTTTTCCTATTGAAAAGAGAAGGAACTAACATTGTCTGTCAACAATAAACAGGGCTTCCTATATAAATGACTAATACAGGGAGGGGTAGACAATGGGCGGGGCAGTCGGAGACAGGAAGTCACTCAGTGACATCACTGAGTGATTGTAATATAGATTCTCACCACTGCACCTCCCCATTGAAAATGCCTAGCCTTATGTATTATAATATAAATTCACACTCTGCTGCAGTGTCAAGCACACAAATGATATGGCACTGGCAAGCACATAGAGGGAACATTAAGAACTGTCAAGTTCATTCCTGACTTTTCTCCTTGCTTGCTTTGCTGCTTGTCTTTTTCTCTTAGGCAGCTAGCAAATAGCATTCCATTTACAATGGGCACGAGCTTGCAACATCTCTTTCATTTTTGCTATTAAATAAATCTCTTTGTACTGAGTTTAACTGAAATCTCAGAGCTTATATGGTGACAGATGATTACATGTGCTGATCAATTTAAAAGTGAAGATAAATCTAATAATAAATTAATTTTAGATGATTCCCCGTATAATGCAAACTTTAACCTCTATATTTTTAGAATGCTAATGCATATTTAAAGGGGAACTGTGGTCCAAAAATGACTTTAGGTAAATTGAGGTAAATTGATAGGAATTGCTCCCCTGGGAATTTTTGCAATTTATTTCCATTGTTTATTTTGCATAGTTTTGAAGATATTTACATTTTTGTGTGTGATATGGCAGCAGCATCACCAGGTCCCCTGCACTTCCTGCTCTGAAACTGTCAGTCAATCTGTCCTGTGTCTCCTCCTCCCCTTTGCAGCCCCCCTGGTCCCTCCCATTCATGGACTCCATGGTCCCTCCAGTTGCAGGCCCCCTATGCCCCATTGTCTTACAGCCCCATGTGGCCCTCCCACTCGTGGGTGCCGTGGTCCCACCCACTCACGGGTGCCTAAGCCCCGCCCACTCGTGGGTGCCATGGGTTACTCAAACACCACCCCCCAGAAAACAGTGAGAACTCTGCCTGAAAAGGCTGTTTTCACACAGTGAAAGAGAAGGACTGTAGATTCCCTTACCTTCTCTGTCACGAGTTCACACAGCAGAGAGGAGGAGGGACTTCCTGTCTCCCTTACACACTGAGGTAGTCTGAGGCTGTGCTCACCGGCGGCACTGTGCAGGAGAAGCCTCAGGAATGTCACAAGTCAGCCTCCCACCCATTAACTTTTTGGTCAGTCATTTCTGTATATCTTGGGCTGTGGAGCATGTAGAGAGGTGGTTGATGGCTCGTTTTAAAGGTAGGAAACTGGCCATTCATTTAAACTTAACTTGTTTGTTCCCCTTTAAATACAATATTTTCATTTATTCTGCCTTTAATCCTCTTCCCGTGACCACCTGCATCTTGTCAAATCTGCAAATCCATGGGGCTAAAAGGAACTTGGGAGGAAAACTGCTTATACTACAATTGCACCAACTTTCATGTAAGTATTTTAAGTGTTACAATTTTGTTACCATTGTAGTATTTCAATAACACTGATGGTGTGTGCAAAAAAAGTCCTATTAACAAGTATACCACAATAGATGCTCTAGATGCTCTTATCTTTACACATGGATATAAGAGGGCCAATTCAAAACTTAGCCATTGCTTTTTCCCCCTCCTCCTCCCATGTTCCCTATAAGCTGTGGGTAAGTGGGCACGCACACAATGCGCCATGCCTGTGCACACAAATGACCCATGGCCCTTTATAGGCCAACCCACCCTTTCTCTTTATTTTTTGTTCTTTGTTCATTTCTTCAATACCAATTATTTGCTAGCTTATTCTTCAGCTACATACACACGTTAAATATTTCTCAGGTCGACTGTTTGGCGGTCATTCATTGATCCGTTAAATAAGGGCTGCTCAATGGGGCTCTATTTGTCACAACAATATTTGTATAACAAGACTATGACAAAAAGAAATAAAGGTTAGTGCAGTAAAAATAAATAGAAATAAAAGTAAGATCGTAAGCTCTTTGTAAGCAGGGATATCTTTCCTAATATGTCAAGGCACACCTCACTTAATTTATATATATATGTATGTATGTATGTATGTATTCTTAACATAAAATGTATTTATGTAAATGTAATCGCATGCTCCTATCCCCTCTTTGTATACTCTGTATTTTATAATGTAAGGTGCTACATATCCAAGTGGCACTTGAAAGAAATGAAATTATACATACATACAAATAGTTTGTTCATCCTTACTAATATCATAGTAGTTCATCACCCAGTAAGTGTAATAAATGCATTCAATCTACCTTCTTTTAGCAGTTTTAGACATCAATGATTTGTGGGGAGGGGCAGAAAAACTGTTTGAGTGAGGCATAATACCTAAATAAAAATTGAGTGAGGGGCAAAAAGGAAGGCTGAAAAGACTGATGCTTTTTTAAAGCTTTTTTCTCTTCCATACTGTGTTTATTTGGGGAAATTATTCTTGCATGACACATTTCTCTTCTGCAATTAGCTGCAAAATTATACAAATATAAATAAGGCTCACATTTGAAGATTACAGTAGAAGCAGTCATGTTACGCTTAATCTTCTCTACTGGAATCACATTCTTACATAGGATGTAGCACTACTAATGCCTACACATACCATACAATTTATAACTTACAAATACGTCTCACTATTACAAAACAGGGTTTTGGTGTTTTCATAGAGTTAACATTACTGCGTTTGACTGCAGGATGTAAATGCATAGCTTATCAATCATCAATAGAGCAATTATCATGTAGTCAAATAACTTTTGTTCTACATACAGATGGACAGCTGGACTATTCTGCTGAATCTCTCAAATAGGATCCCATCACAGTTGGGATTTTGAGGCATGGATCCGATGTAGTAATAGTGGTATAAAAATAAAACTAATTGGAGCCTTGCTACAACGTTCTCTAAATTGCCATGTAAAAACACACAAAAAAAATTATAGCCACTAAATATAAAATAAAAAAAAACTAAAAAATACAAAGACTATGGAAGTGATAGAAGATAGTCAGATTATCTATGGAATTATTTAGGAATGAAACATGTATTTTTAAAAATGTAATTTACATGTGCATTGTGTTTCTTCTAAAAACGGAATATTAATTGTGATTATATTTGTTTAGATTCCTTATTACTGCTATATGGTTCCAGCACTAATTAATAATATGGAGTAATTCTATGTTATCCACAAGAAAATAAAATTACTGCCACTTACAGCTTACATCTAGATTGTACCATATATTAATTGTCATTCTGCTACAAAAGACCTTTATTGGATCTTTAGTAAAGCTGGGTACACACATTAACGATAAAGAGGCAATTCCGGCAAAGATCTGTTGGAATTACCCCTTTATTTGCAAAGTGTGTACTGTATAAATGGTTGGCGTCAGGAACAATAGTTACTTTCCGAAAATCTACCTCGACTGTAGTCAGCCTCCTGTACTAAAGTGTAGGGAGCCGACCACAGTGGTAGCTAATGTGTCAGTCACGAATGTTCTCCCTATACCTTATATAGGCAGAGTGTTAGGGACTGTGCATAGCCACAAAATTGAAAAATGATAGACAAAATCTTACAGATTCTGTCTGTCATCTTTTAAAAATTGGTGCTGTGTTTACCCAGTTTAACAAGAATTTAAAGAAAACCCTGAACTTCTAAGTTAACATATTAAGTTAATACAACTTACAAATACAAAAAATATTTTGCCTCATCTTAATATATAAATGAATACATGAAAGCAGTACTTACTCTAAGGTGTGTTGCTACACAAATTCAATCCAGTACTTGCTTTGCTCAGTCCCAATATACTGCACTTCCTGACTAATCTGACTAACTGTAAGGGCAAGTATGCTCAGTAATCACTGAGCAAGCACTGGGAGAGGAAAACTCCCACGAAGCAATTCACACATACCAACTGCCACCATTCCAGCTATACATACTGCATATAGCAGAATAGTTTATGATAATATGGCACTTGATTGACAGGTAAAATTTAAGACTATTTAGATTGGAGATATAAAGGAATAGGGGACAGATAAGAAAAAAACAAACAAAACAATACAGTGATAGCTGGGAAGAATTATAGTTTCCATAAAAAGGAAATTAAAACATTATACTTTTTCAGTTAAGATATCCATTAATGCTTTCCATACTTAGATTTGATGCTTGATCATCATGGTGGCTAGTAATTTCAATGTTGCACGTAATAGCATGATGGCTGAACAGGAAAGTTTTATTATGTATGGCCAATATAACACACCCGTCTATCCTTAAACCTACTAATATAACTGAAACACTTGAGCAGAATTCAGCTCTCCCTAATTTTTGTCTCTCAAATCAAGAATATCTAGAATAATTTCAGAGATTTCCCATACAGGCTAGTAATATTAAATAAAAATGTAGTTCCTTAGTTAAGATGGATATTTATAGGCAGATTTCCCAACAGATCCCAAAAATATTATCTGATATTTACTGTTTGCTTATCACCTGTTTTCTAATCCATGCAAATGTTAGGGAGATACTTTAGGAAGTTTGTTGCATAGTAAAACACATTTTTGTTTTGTTTACCTGTACTGACATTTTTGGAATTCAAAGATAGGTTTGTAGAGATGTGTTTGCCCCAATAGTGGTCATTTATCAGCAGAAATAGGTCAGAAATGTCAGAGACTTGGCCAGGAACTGGCAGGGTATGGAAAGCTTTAAGCTCTGGGATTTATCTGAGATTAATTTTTATGTCACCTGTGTAAAAGACAACCTCATTCTTTTGTATGAATTACATTGTGTCATCTGTTGTATTACTTTCAATTGTACAACATAACAACAAGAAAATTCCCTGGGTAGGTGCCTGGTAGCAGACCAGTTAGGGAAGTTGAAAGCAGTTGATGTAAACATAGCAAGTAAATTAAAATGTATTTTTACTTGGCAAATATTAGTTGTGCCTACACCAAATAAATCTGACTGCAGGGACAGTGTGAATTGAATATATTAACATTAAACCATCTTTGCAAATACACACATAAATCCATCCATTACCCAAGAGAGCTGTGATAAACTGTTAACTCCTCTGTGGCTGTTTTTTTCTCTTTTTTTTTTCTTTTAATCTATTATTCATGGAGTATATTTAAAAATGCTGCTGACATTTTCATTTTATTTAAAATGACTCCCAAATTAAATGAATAATAAAGAATGCCAAGAATTATACTAAATCTCAGAGAGAGAAGGAAACTTAAATGTCAAACAAATGCTATACCATTGCATTCTTACATTGTTGCATATTATATATTAATAATGGAAAGCAGTTCTTTCATAAACAAAATGTTTAATCCTAACTTTGCAATTTAAAGAAGTCATTATTAAAAATAAATACTTTTCATATCCCAATATGAACATCATCTTGAAAAATAGGAACAACGGAAGATTTTTTTTAGATCAGCTTTTAGGTATGTATGCATCACGGAAAGGGGAGAAGGGTTAAACTTAAAGGATGCATATGTTTATTCAACCTTGATTACCTTGATGTCCTGAAAGTTCTAAAAATGTCACAATCTCTGAAAATGACTGTACAAGGATGTTCATTGACCAGTGTATATTTTTAATAATTTTGACTTATTTAAAGGGCATGTCCAGCCATAAAATTAAATTTTATGCAGCACCCTTCCCAAATTCCATTTTTGTTTTACTTACCTTCCCCAAAGATGCCCTTAAGAATTATTACAAGACCCAGCCCCATGCTAACCTTACTGATCCCTTCTTTAAAATATATGCATTTTTTCTGTAGTATAGAAACTCTAACCGCCATCTTTGAATCTAAAAAAGTGTTCAGAAACATACTCACCAACCTTCATTCACTCGGTTCTCTCCATAGCCAGCAGCCACGTCTGTGATTGACTGACTCTCAGCCAATCACAGATGCAGCTGCTAGTCCAGCCCCTAATGCTACTCCGTTCCCGGAAGTAGCATTAGAGGCAGAGGCTGAAGTAATGAAGGTTGGTAAGTAAGTTTCTGGACACTCTTTTAAGATTTAAACATGGTGGTTAGGGTTGGGAAGGGGGACACTACACTACAGAAAAAAGTAAATTTTGGTTTAAATAACCTCTAATAACCTTTTGGCTACTGGTACAAAACAAATTAACCAAAACTTTCTTCCTAACTGTAAAAAGTGAATTTTTTAAAATGATGACCGTTCAGAAACAAACTTAAGAAGGCCAACAATCTAAATGTATTTTTAGAAAGAGTGAAGAGGAAGAAGATGCTGAGATCCCTGCTGCTCTCAGACAGTGTATTAAAGGGGAAGTTGAGTGCAAATGCATATACTTTAAAGAAAAAAGAGCAGTATTTTTCCATCTCAATGACCTTAACCTGCCCATTCAGCATTTTGTCCGTGTATAAATAAATGCCTCCGAAATACTGACTTTCTGTTAGCAGGACCCCTAATAGAGACCATTATGGTCTTTCCCTTGACTTAGCACCAGAGTTGATTCAGTTTCTCAGTAGAGACCCATCAGCCAATAAGTAGAAATTACTGTTAGGAACATTCCAATTTAGTGTGCATTCTGAGAAAAAGAAGGACTGTTACAGCACCTGAAATGGCAGTTCACTAATGTCAACAGCAGGGAATAGCAAAGGGTATGAAATAATCTGATTTTTCAAAACGGAAGATAATATGAAGAATAACTAGGTATGCATAATTTAAAATAAAATATTAAAAATAATGCTATTTTTTCTATGAATTTTCCCTTTAACTTACAAAAACGGGCTTGCTCCTGGTGCCAGAATTTATCTTTTTTTATGTAGTGGCTTTGTTATGAAGGAGTGTTGTCTCTTCTGCTTTTTATTATACTTTTTAAATTATAACAATTTAAAAATAAAACCTAGGATTCTGACTCATAAACAGTATAATTCTGTGGACAGATGTTATTACCTCTCTCCTGAGTAGTACAAGACCTTTTTTTGTAAATTTTTCAATGCTTGGTTTACATGGTTTACATTAAAACCAGAAAATCTGGAAATCTGATTGGTTAATGTAAACCAAGCATTGAAAAATTGACCAATCAGAAACGGATTAGGGTTTTCTGCAAACCTATATAAAGAGGTGCAACCCTCCGTGGAGCTCAGAAGTCATCGCAGTAGATGGCTCTGCCAGCGGGCTCACTGTTGGCCATAGTGATCCCGCCTGGCATCGGCGACCTCAGTGGTGTTGGTGTCGCTAGCCCGAAGACGTCGCGTCGGATCAAGACGCCAGTAACATCGGCCTCGTTGAGGCCACTGGCGCTGGAGGTACCCCTGGCAGCCGCAGGTGTACTTCTCAGGGTTGGTGTCCTCAGCGGAGCTGGTGCCACAAGATGGAAGACGCCGCCCCAAGGGCTGCGGGACCCCCAACAAAGGCACTTATCAGTGCCGCAAGGGCCGGGGAGGAGGGTCCTGGGTCGAGCTGCAGGACCCCTTAAGCCCCAAAGGGCCCTTCCAAGGGCCGCAAAGGTCCTTGTAAGTACCCGGGAGGGGGTCCCTTGGGGGGAACTGCGGGACCCTCGAACGTCTGGCCATGGGATGGTCGGCCGTTCGGCAATCCTCGAGTGGCCGTTTTCAGGTTCGAGTTCGAGTCCATCCCTAGTTGGTAGCTATGCCTTTTACCTATTTTGTACATCGCACTTTATATACAGCTATATGTACCTTCATGATATGCTTCCATTAATGCTTTATATGGTATATAGTCATTTAGCACTGGCTTTTAGGTCTTTAGCTTTTAAGTAATTGTAAACATAACCCTGATAGTGTTAATAAAGTTTTTTTTTACTGCATAATAGGGAATAGTAATTCTATTTTTTCTGTACCTTCACCAAACCCACAGGTCTTAAACCTGTACCAGACAACAGCCCATCTGCAGTCATTGCATGTCACCCATGCTGAGGAATGTGCTTGAAATAATGGATTTTGCTGCCTTTCTGCTCCTTGACTTGATCTGGACAAACAGCAGATTTCCCTTAAAGCTGGGTACACACGGGGGTACTTTTTGTCCAGACAAATGACTGTTGGGTGCGGCAATAGTGGCAACTAACATGGAGAACCGTATAATCGGACGTGATTTATCAACAGCCCGTTCGCCACATCTGGATGAACAGGCAAACCAGGTTGGTTGCGGCTGCCTCCACCCACACCATGTGATATTTCCGTCCAACCGATGCATGGTACTTTCGGTTGGTCGGCCTGAAAATATTGTATGGTGTGTACCCAGTCTAACCATTTTCAATTAATTTTCAAATGTCAGCCTATATACCTCTAAAACTGGTAATGTGCAATATAATGTCTTTAAATACAGACAGGGAGATTTACCCAGAGCTGCATTCACGCAGGGTAAATCTAGCAGCTATTAGTATTGAATCGCTTGTGTAGGCTGACAATACCCACTTCCAAATAATTAATAGATTAAATAGAAGCAGCCCCAACACAGAACCATGTGGCACCCCACTTAGCTCCATAATGATGAAGCCCCATTAACAACTACTTTCTGCATCCTATTCATTAACCAATTTTCTATCCATGTACAAATGTGACTCCCCAGACCAACAGACCTCAGCTTATACATTAGGATTGTATCAAAAGCCTTTGCAAAATCCAAGTAAACTACATCTACTGCTATACCAGAGTCTACATTTCTACTTATTTCCTCATAAAAGGCAAGCAAGTTAGTTTGACAAGATCTATTCCTCCTAAATCCATGCTGGTTACTACTTATAATGTCAGTACTTGAAACATACTCTAGAACATGTTCCCTTATTAAACTTTCCAGGATCTTCCCCACCACTGAAGTTAAACTTACAGGCCTGTAATTACCCGGCTGTGAATGACTACCCTTTTTGAATATTGGAATAACATCAGCCTTTTTCCAATCCAGAGGCACACCACCGGACATGAGGGATTCAGCAAAAATAAGAAACAATGGCCTAGATAAAACTGAACTTAGCTCCTTAAGTACCCGAATATGTATTTTATCCAGTCCAGGAGATTTATTAATATTAACCTTATTTAGTTCTTTCTGTACCATATCCTCGGTTAACCAAAGTGAACTTGAATCTTGTATACCTTTATTGCTACTATACATAGTACTATATACTATGATATCTGTACTTGGATCTTCTATAGTGTATACAGAGGGAAAAAAATTATTCAAGATTTGCTTTATCGCCATCCTCCGTAACTAACTTATCCCCATTAATTAATGGTGCCACATTCTCAGTCCTCATCTTCTTACTATTAATATACTTAAAAAAATGTTTAGGCTTAGTGATGCTTTCTTCAGCTATCCTAACTTCATTATTAATTTTAGCTAGTTTGATTGCTTTCTTACACTCCTTGTTCCAGTTTTTATACTCCCTAAAGGCCCTTTCCGTTCCCTTAAAGGTTTTTAACATGCCTTTTTCTTCCTTACATTGCATCTTTACATCAAGAATTCATTGGATTTATTTTTTTTACATTTATTTCCCAAGGGTATAAATTTAGATGTGAACTGGCTTAAAATCCCCTTGAACACAGTCCACTTCTGTTCAGTACCTTTACCTGATAATACATTATCCCAGTTGACATTCTGAAGAGCTGCTTTTAACCTGGGAAAATTTGCTTTCCTGAAATTAAATGTCTTTGTTAACCCAGCGCACTTTTCCTTTCGATAACAAAGTCCAAATGCCACTGTTTCATGGCCACTATTCCCTAAGCCTCCAGTTACCTTTATATCTATAATGCGCTCCACAATGTTAGATATTACCATATCCAACAGAGCTCCTTTTCTAGTAGGAACCTCAACCACCTGTGAGAGAAAATTATCCTGCAGCAAATTCAGGAACTCATCGCCTTTTTCTGTGATGGCAGTTCCACCACACCAATCAATGTCAGGGTAATTGAAGTCCCCCATAATGAGCACACTCCCCAAACTTGCAGCCCTTGCCAACTGCATATGAAGTTGACTCACCTCCTCTCTGCTAGCATTTGGCGGCTTATAGAAGACACCAACAATGACATTACCCCCTTTCCTGTTGCCTAATTCCACCCATATTGCCTCCACTTTATCATCCAGTTATCTCTTCTTTTAAATTTGGCTTCAGTTCTTTTTCAACATAAACACATACTCCTCCCCCTTTCCTTTTTTTTCTGTCCTGCCTAAACAAGGCATATCCTTCTATATTTACAGCCCAGTCGTGAGAACTGTTCAACCACGTTTCTGCTATACCTATTACATCATACTTTTCATTCAATGCCATCATTTCCAATTCACCCATTTTGTCAGCCAGTCTTCTCGCATTTGCAAACATACATTTTAGATTATGATCCTGTAATTTATTCGTACACTTTGATACACATTCCTCCCTTTCCCCTATGCTAGCCCCACCCCCCTTTCCGCCCTCCACTGGCCTATCTACACCCTGCTTTCCTCCTGGACAATCTATCCCAGTGAGACTGCTAATACCCCCCCCCACCCTCTAGCCATCTTCTCCCCTAAAACAGCTGCACCACCATCAGTGAGGTGCAACCCATCCCTACTAAAGAGCCTGTAGCCGACAGCAAAGTCTGCCCAGTTCTCAATAAACCCAAACCCTTCTTCCTTACACCACTCTCTTAGCCACGCATTAATACTCCTAAGCTCCCGCTGTCTCCCTGGCTTAGCACGTGGCTGCGGTAGTATTTCTGAAAACACTACCCTGGAGGTCCTTGCTTTTATCTTGGCCCCTAGTTCTCGGAAATCATGTTTAAGGACCTCACCTCCACCTCTAACTTTGTCATTGGCACCAATGTGAACCAAGACCGCCGGGTCACACCCGGCCCCACCCAATAATCTGTCTACACGATCCACCACATGCCGAACCCTAGCACCAGGCAGGCAACACACAGTTTGGCATGTAGGGTCTTGGCGGCAGATTACCCTATCTACCTTCCTTATAATGGAGTCCCCTACCACTACCACCTGCCTTGCATTCCTGACCCTTCGCTCCTCCTCCCTTGTATCAGAGATGGCAGTCCCCTGGGTGCTCAAGGGACTATCCCCCTCCATACACGCTAATTCCGAGGTGTCCTCCTCCACTTCATTACCTAAGGCGGCAAATCTGTTGGGATGGACAATCTGGGAAGAAGCCCCCCTACTCTTCCGTCCCCCACTTCCCCTAGTAACCCTAACAAAACTACCTCCTTCCTCATCCTTTCTTGTCCCTCTTCCACCCACCTCTATACTGGCCCCAGCCAGTGCCTGCTGACCCCCCAGTTCTGCCAATCCCCGCAATGCTGCAAGCTGCCCCCTTAGACTCTCCACCTCAGCTTCCAAACGGGCAACCCACTCACACCTGACACAGACATAGGTTCCCCGGAACGTCTGCTCCAGGTTCCTATACATGTGGCATGATGCACATTGCATGGTACTGACAAAACTGTCCCTTCTAATATACCACACCAACACAGTGACGCACAAACCTTGTTTAATTGTCCTTCTTGTTTCAATGTCCTTCTTTTTCTATGTCCTTGAGATCAAGGTCCTTAAGGGACCCTCACTAGTTTGTTTCACTCACAGGAATCTTCCTTTTGTTAGGTCCAAACCACAGGCCCAACAACTGTGAATCCTATTTAACTAATAGGCCCCAACCCCCACACCAATTAGTGCAAGAGCCAGAAAGAGAGGGGAAAAAAACACTTATTAACCCTTTCACAGCCTGTTTGTGATTACAACAGGTACAATACTAGAATATAGAAGTCCAGCACACCCCTTAAACTGGAAGAAGAAAGATTAGTCTGCTTACTGCACACTCAGTCCTGCACACATAGTTCTTAACAGTACAAACAATCCTTATTTTCAAACTGTCAAACAATCCTTATTTTCAAACTTTCACACACACCATACAACCATCAAATGATTAAGTGTCCTTTTTATATGTCCTTGAGAGCAAGGTCCTTAAGAGAAAGGGCCACTCACAAGTTCGTTACACTCACAGGAAACTTCCTTTTGTTAGGTCCAAACCTAACAAAGGAGGATTCAAAGGAGGAAAATGTTAATTCTCCCTCTTTACAAAGCATTGGTAAGGCCTCATTTGGAATATGCAGTGCAATTTTGGAATCCTGTGTACAAAAAGGACATCTTTGAAATGGAAAGGGTTCAGAGAAGGGCAACTAAATTAATAAGGGGATTGGGGGAGCTTGAATATGAAGAGAGACTGGAAAAGTTACAATTATGTATGCCGGAGAAAAGGCGCTTGCGTTGGGATATGATTACTGTGTATAAATACATTAACGGGCCATGCAATAAACTATCTGGGGTATTGTTCAGCAATAGAACATGTCAGAGGACACAAGGACATCCCTTAAGACTTGAAGAAAAAAGGTTTAGGCTTCAAGTTAGGAAAGGGTTTTTCACTGTGAGAACGGTAAAGCTATGGAACTGTCTTCCAGTGGACATTGTTATGGCAGGTTCATTGGTCAGTTTAAAAAAAAAGCTGGATGAGTTTCTGCAAACAAGGAATGTTGCAAGTTACTGGTATTGATTCATAAAGTAGAGTTGATCCAGGGAAATTTCAGATTGTCACTTGGAGTCAGGAAGGAATTTTTTCCCCCTTCATACATTTGGTGTTTTTTTTTTTGCCTTCCTCTGGATCAACAGTTAGGCAGGAAATGAGGATATTGCTAGATGGGTTGGACTGGATGTACGGTATGTATGTCTTTATTCAACCTCAAATACTATACTATACTATACTATCTTGGTTCCTCCTACTGTACACGTTGAGTATTGCAAATGCCCAATACCATTCTCCAATAGCCATGCCTTAAGGACTATAGGTAAATAGTAAAATCATCTCTATTCTGCATGTATAATTACTAATCAGAAATTATTAATACTGCACCTATTTCAGATAAGAAATAGTAATGCACAGTTTGTGCATTTAAAACAAATGAACAAGCTTACTAAATCCTGTTTATACTGGAAATTTAAATAGGGCCGGAAGAGCACAGGCAAGCTCACACATTTCTGGTGTGCTGGTGCGCGAATAGCAATGCACCTAGTGAGGCCAGAGCAATTGGCCAACACTAGCGTGCACTTTTTAACGAGCAATCACAATCATGATCAGAAACATGATGAAACAACGTTAAAACATGGCAGTGTTGTCTAGTCCTGTGTTTTCTGTGTCCAGGTTAAACCTTATCATTAAAATCTGATGAAATGTCTGTTTTAGGGAGATTTTGATGTGTATGTTAAGGGATAATTTATTTCAGGTTAATATCCCATATGCTCCAACATATTCAATATCAAGCAGAAACATACCTTCCTATATTGCCCATTTAAAAGGTACATTCAGGCTACTTTCACACAGGTTTTTTTTTAGCGGCGACCATTAGGGAACCACTCTGGAAACTTTTAGCATCTGCTGTTCGTCATAGAAACAGAGCTGCAAGGGGAGGGTAATAAAGTGAATTTGATTTAGCAATGTGCAATGCATTTCTCATCAGTGTTCCTTATTAAAGGGAATGTTGGAGGGTATACAGTAATTTGTTTCTTTGTGAAACTTTTTGTAACTAGTTTATTATTTTAAATTTAATTGGCTGGTGAATGTGTCAAATTTTGTAAATCATTGTGATTGTAATATTACAACCTCAATTGTAATTGCTGACAATTGTAGTTATAGAATGACTATTCATTAAAGGTGCTGTATCACAAACGCATTTATAAATATGTCTCTCAATGAAAGTCTATGGGCAAGAGGAAAAATGTTTATAAACACACATTTTAAGTGTTTTAGCCATGTAACCCAAAACACCCTAAAACTCACTGCAGAAAAACACACAGAAACCCTAATGCATATGTTTAAAAACATATTGCAAAAATTAATCGCACTGCAATATATAGTGGGGGGTGGGTGGGGGTGCGTGTTTTGTGTATTGTGAATGTAGCCTTAGTGACCTGTAGTTAAAGTTAATAATGAAGGATTCATTTTACCATTGATTTCTTTAGCTACTAACTTTTACTCTTCTTTTGCTTTCTATTTTCATGTTTACTTTGTTTGCACTTTGGATCATTGTATATATTCTTCATATGATCACTAGTTTCTGCCTGGTAAATTAGCATTGCACATACTGTTAATGTCTTGCTTAAATCACAATTTACAATAAGGAAATAATCTCCTTAGCATTTGGGAAAATACAGTTCTTTGCAATATTGTGTGCGCCAGACTTTACATACTGACTGCTGATAACAATTTATGTAGTGGCCATAATAATAGTTCACTTAATAAATATACAGGTTTTCAAAATTACTGAGGCATATTGTCTTTGCTGCACTGTGTATAGAACCTACACCAATAGGACATTTTCATGATAACATTATACAGGACGATTAACAAGAGAGGGAAAACCTTGAAAAGATCTGTATTTGTTCTCTTAGCCTCCTAACCCTGCAGCTCAGGACATTCTGATTGATTTGTTTGTGACAGTCTGCAGGAAGCAGCCATTGATTTTCCAATATTTTCCCCTAAAATTATTTACAGTTGTTACCATGGGAGGGGATCTTTAGAATCCGACAGGCCGTGACAGCGCTGGCATAATATTCACTGCTCACTGACAAGACAAATTACCTGTAATGAGAGCTGTTGCTGAAGGGTAGACTTTTATTTTATAATTTGTCAATAACCCTACTGACTAAACGAATATCGATTCAGCATAATGAAGCTGGAAACATGTGCAAGGATATGCCTGACACTGCTAAGGTTTCTGCAAGCAGGAATATGTTCATTTCTAGCAGCAATTCAGTATGAATGATAAATGTTTACATTAGGCAATATAATTTTACCTGTAAAAAGGGTTTACGGTATGTTGTGCTTGTAGCTGTGTTAAAGTCTATGAAAACATTGGTTAGGCTTTTTCTTAATTGTCCCTTATTAGCAGTAATTGTTAGTAATATTGCACATTGTAGTTATGCACACACATATGCTTCACAGGTACAACAAGAAGAGAAACTTGTTTGAATATACCCCGTACACGTACAGCAAACATACATAATTTATTTCAGATCACCAGACTTGTCACTGGGTCATATTGTTTCTTGCTGATGTCCTCTTTCTGCACATAGATGAGGGTGGGCTGGGGGGGGGGTGCAGTTTATATATGTACCATGTTAGAGTAGGCAGCTGCCTAATGTGCTGCCTCGGGCATTGATATGCAATAAAATTGCAAGTAAATAAAGTTATGAAAGCATTGAGAATGTATTTGATGAATAAAATTATGTGACTATAAAAATATCATGTTTCAAACTATCACCATTATTAATAATTATTTCTCTTAGGCTTTTATTCTGTGTATCTGCTGGAAAAATAAAATTATAAGTTGTATTTCAGATACTTTCCAGGAACAGAAATATACATAGTTGTATTTTATGTAAATGTCATTGCAGTGGATCGGCACCTGCCGCAGCCAACCATGTTTGGAGCTGAATTCAAATTCGAAAAATGTTATATACTTACAATAGCCAAGAATCAACCAGCTATCCAGAATCCATTTTCCACAGCAAATCTGTCAGCATTAAAAATGATCCTAAATACTTTGGAAATCCATTACAGATTTGCTATAAAGATGTTTATATTATATTTGTAGAAGTTAATTTCCCTGAATACCTAAAAGGCATCTAGGTAAAAGGTCACAGAATCTAGCACAGATTGTGCAATGAACATAAGTATGCACTTTGGTACCTGATTGACAGAGTTCTGATGTATTAGGAATGGCAATGATCCTTATTTAGTTCTTAGAACACATATTTTCCTCAGTTGGCGGATCCATCTACCATTTAAGCTTTGTCCCTTAAGAGAAGTCAGCAAATCATTTATCTGAGTGAATAACCAATAAAGTATATCATACATTCAAATTGATAATCTCTGGCTGAAGTGAATATACTTACAGCATCATGGAGAATACAAATTTGATTTTCCAATCACACTTTAGCCCTGCAGGCTTTTGTCTCAGACACTAACGCAAAGTTATGACATTATCATTGATTTGTGTATTATTATTTTTTTATTGTGCTATAATAGCTAAAGACTGACTGCATTCTGTTTAAGATTCTGTTACTTTACAGCAGGATTCTGTATACCAAGGATATGATTTCACTGCAGGAAAAAGACAAAGCACTAGTGTGTGCACTCGTTGGAAATATGTGCATTGGAAGAGAAATACAAGGTAATTATGTTCAACAATAAAGGTGCACTTTACCAAGGAGTCTGTCTCATTTATCGTTATTTCAAGGGTAATTGTAATAAAGGGTAATATGCATCCTGTTCCCATTTCATATGTTGTATTCCAATTTCTTCTTATCCATTGCACTTGTTTAAGTTTTATAATAATATAAACCTCATTCCATTTCTTTTTGTTTGTTACATTGCTTGTGCTGCACAAAAAATAACTAGTAAATACCACAATCGGGATCTGAAAACCACGATAATGCTTTACTACATTGCTGTAAATGGGTTAACATTCATTTGAGGGTGGAGATGGCAGTTAGTGATTCATATTGCATTGTTCTGTAAGGCTCAGGTGGTTAGGTGCAAAAGCAATGAGCACAGCTAAATCTTAAAAAAGCATAGGCACTGGATAACACTGTAGGAAAATGATCAAGAAACTAGTAAGTCAACTACAAATAAACAAGGCTTTTGAAATAGCTCAAAATATAAGACATACGGAACACAGTTTATATACAATAACCAAGTTAGCAAAATGGCAGCTCTGATCCTCTCCCATCCAGCTTGTTCGTGGAGCCTGTCCTGTGTGCAAGCACAGCCCGAGGACCGCTCACTCCTCTCAAATGCATGTAAAAGAAAAGGAAATGAGCTGCAGCACCACAAGGGCTTATAAAAACATATCTTTATTAAGTATCTGTAAAAACTTCACAGTCCGGTGGTCACACAACATCACCAGGGCAAAAAGAAAATAAATTGCCAACGAGGGTGATTTTCTTTTTGCAGCTCTTTTCCTTTTCTTTTATATACAACGAGCAATGGTAAATTTAAAGCTTAAATAATAATGATTATAACAATAATAATTAATGATTATAATAATAATTTAAAGGGCAAGTTCATCCCTTCTACAAAAATGTAATATGTTATGGATCATCCCCCCCAAAACCCTAGTTTCGTTTTGCTCACACTCTTTATTAATGCTCTGATCATGATCCATGCCACTTGTGAGTGTGAGTAAAAGGCAACTGGGGTTTTAGGGGGTGCTCCATAACATACAACATTTTTATAGGGGTGGACAATGCCCTTTAATTAAAAACTTATATACTGGTAAATTCCCCCCCCCCCCAAACAAACAAAACTGCAGCACGGTGGCTCAGTGGCTAGCAAGGATGCCTTGCAGTGCTCATGTCCTGAGTTTAAATCCACCCTTGGGACACTGCGATACCATTAAACCATTAAATTAATGGTTAAGCGATCATCAATTTACAATCGTAATCAGAAATTAATGATCGGAAATTACCGATACCGATAAAATATCATTTCGGTAGTTTACTACCACATGTATTCTACGAATGAACGCTCGTTAATTAGCGAACATTCGGCATAAATGTATGACCGTAGCCGTACATTTACAGTTGCAGTTGTACATTATTGATATCATGCAGTCTTGCTAAATTGCAATACCATGTATTTACAAATAGGGCCCTTGGACACATCTGCAAGGAGTTTGTATGTTCTCCCCGTGCTTGCGTGGGTTTCCCCCGGGCACTCCGGTTTCCTCCACAATCATAAAGAGATACTGACAGGTTGTACGTGTCAAATAAATGTGCTCAGATTTTAAAGGGTATGTCCACCCTTAAAAAAATTTTTGATATATGATTCCCCCTGTCCCCCCATCCCCAACCGCTCTATTTATATTCTTAGAAAGTTCCCCAAACTTTACTTACCTCCCCTCTTTCCTCCGCCACGCTGCCGGCCCTCTGCTTGTGAGAAAATGCAAGCAGAGGGGCTTGACTGGCAGTCACGTCTGGGATTGGCTGAGCGGCAGCCAATCACGGACGCGGATGCCGGGAGTTCATTGCGGTGGGGGAAAGAGGGAAGGTAAGTAAAGTTTGGGACACTTTCTAAGAATAAAAATGGAGCGGTTGGGGCTGGGGGGACGGGGAATCATATATCTAAAGGGTTTTACGCTAGGGGGAGGGAATCCTGAGATGGAGGGGGAGAAGGGCTGCAGTACGCATGTCACACTTCTCCCGGAGGCCAGGTAGGAGGCAGAGTCCTATATGGACTCTGCTATCCTCCTGGTGGGCAGTTTTTGGGACTTTGGGGACTTTTCAGGAGAACCATATGGAGCTGGGATGTGAGGTAAGGATTAAACTACACTACACAATGGGGTCAGTAGTGGGGGGGATTATAGTTTTGGGGGTGGACATGCCCTTTAAGCTTTTGGGGGAAGGGCCTTGTGAATGTAAACATGTAATTGTACTATGGAAGAAGTTGGCGCTATATAAATCCTCTATAATCATAATAGTTAGATATCTGAGAGATGGAGCAGAGCCTTCTTTTAACAGAAGATATGTCTCATTCAAGAAGTCATTTCTCACTCCCAAGTTTCCGAGAGAAATATGCAACATTTCTTCTTTATGTCCTATGGCTAATGCATGTGTCCAGAACCACTGGCTTATTAACATGCAATACAGCCTATGGTATAGAGCCAATCATCTGATGTTCTGACCTGACATGTTTCGATCTTGTTAGATCGAAACATGTCCCACCCCTAACCATAATGTTAGATTAGTAAAAAAAGCATCACAAACATACATTGCTTCATTCCCTCAGTGCTCTGCATTGCCAGCAGCTGCGTCTGTGATTGGTTGCCTCTCAGCTCAGTCCGGCCTCTTTTTGCAAGTTCCGGCAAACATAGGGCTGGAGAAGACAGCCACAGGAACGAAGGGAGTGTGAGAAGATTTCTGATGCTTTTTTAACTGATCTAAAACGGCGGTTGGGGGTAAGCAGGTGTGCCCTGCAATATATAAAATATTGTTTACAGGGTGGAGATACCTTTAAAAAAATGTAAGGTTTGTTCTACTTTATACCTCCCAACTTTATCAATGGGAAAACCATAAAGGTGGCAGAGCTATGAATAACCATGCCCCAAAATATCATGGACAGCCCACTCATTAAGCCCCGCCTACCCCAGGGCATTTCAAACCGGGACTGTTGTAAGGGATGCTTAAGGAATGCTGGGAGCTGTAGTTTTGAAACATCTGGAGGGCCATAGTTCTAGGATCCCGCCCTGGAATGAATGGGTGCATTCATTTGCCACAAATACCTCAGTCACTTTTTAGCACATTAACCCTTGCCAGTGCAGTTATTTCATGTTTTTCTTGAAATGCTAATGCTGTTTATTTAAAAATTTCCATGGTTAAAAGAGTGATTCACACTCTCTAGGCTTTTATGTTTTAAAAAAATATGTATAAGGCAACTGTGGAACCTTTAAAATGAACACATGGATACTTCCTGCTTTTAACATTTTGTAGCCATCTCTCCCTGAAACAATTGCCCCCACCCCCTCAATTGTCATGTGGTACTTCCTGTTAAAGCAAATACAAAGTAGGAGCCGCGTAAACACAAAGAAAAAGTGGTCCTTAACCCATTTATTTCAGGGAATCCCCATGATGAAGTTTCGGGGGAACACAGCTACCATTGGTCAGTGTGGTCACTGACCTTTGTGTCTTTTGCACATGCCCAATTCTAAGTAACTGCAGGAACTTATTATAGCAGGTCACACCTACTAGTAGTCTCTAGCCAATCCTGTTACAGTCTATATTGGGCAGAGGAGCATGTGTGTGGAGTCAGGAGGTGTGGCCAGACAGTGCACATGCATTCAGTTATCTTAGTCATTTCTTATTAACTTCAATGCCATTTACTGAAGTGGTAATTTCAGTTAATTGGTGTAAGGTGCTTTCTAAACATAAAGTATAAAACATTTGGTTTAGTTCCCCTTTAAGTTTTAAGTGAGCAGGAGTGGAGCAGAGAGAGGATCAAGTGATGTCTCTCAAGCTGCTGGAAACAACGTCAAAGCTGCAGGCTTTAAACACAAATTGAGGTAGCAAGCAGTGCCAGGCAGCAACAGCTAGAGACAGCAAGATATTGTCTGATATAAAATTAGATATGGATTCAAGGGAGAAAAATGTTATTCTCCCTCTTTACAAAGCATTGGTAAGGCCTCATTAGCAAAAATGCAGTGCAATTTTGGAATCCTGTGTACAAAAAGAACATTTGGAAAGGGTTCAGAGAAGGGCAACTAAATTAATAATTGGAATGGGGGACCTTGAATAAGAAGACTGATTGGTTAAGTTACAATTATGTACACTAGAGAAAAGGCACTTGTGCTGTGTATAAATACATTAATGGGCCATACAATAAATTATCTGGGGCATTGTTCACCGTAAGAAGGGTAAAACTATTGAACTGTCTTCCCCTTCATAATTCTGGTGGGGTTTTTTTTTGCCTTCCTCTGGATAAACAGGCAGGAAATGTGGATATTGCTGAGTTGGTTGGAATGGACGGTAGTATGTCTTTATTCAAACTCAAATGCTTTTTTAGACTGAATCTCCTCCCACAATTTTTGAGCTAGTGACATGAAATTTGGTACAGACGTGCGGGGCATATAGAAGAAGTGTGTTAACTAAGGAATTCACATAAGTGTTACGGCGTTACTGGCAAATTGCGGGACATTTTTTCCCATAGACTATAATGGTAACAATCCACAAATGTGAATATTTCCAAACAGACACAAGTAAACCCACCTACTGACCTACCTTTACATTCCCATGGAAGTCATACTTAAAGGGTAACTTTAGTCAAAAAACTAATTTTGATTATTCATCAATAAAAGTTTTATGGTCAAACATGCAAAAACACATACCCCCAACCTCACACATTTACACACACCTACTTGATAAAGGGACGGTGTGCCCGAAACATGTCATGGGAGAAATAAAACCAGCCTTTTTGCAGCATACCCTGTGTCTGCCATAGTTCCTTCCTCTACTGTGATATTTTGATTTACTTACCTGCATTTTTGGATGGATGCTAAATGAGGAGTGTGGGACACTACTGCCATTGTGTGTAAGGTATTTCCTATGTTCTTTGTACACCTACTGACCTACCCTTCCATTCCTGTTGCAGCCATACTAAAGGGTAAATAAAGTAAAAAAAAACAATTTGATATATCCTCAATAAAAGTTAGTTATATGATCATACATGCAAAAACACATATCCCCCAACCTCACACGAGCACACACACCTACTGACCTACCCTTCCATTTCCGTGGCAGCCATACTTAAAGGGAAAATAAAGAAATAATTTTGATATACTCTCAATAAAAGATAGTTTTATGGTTGTAAACACAAAAAAGACATACCCCAACCTCACATGGGTAAACACACTTACTGACCTACCCTTCCATTCCTCTGGCAGCCTTACTTAAAGGGTAAATAAAGTAACAAAAAAAACAAATTTTGACATCCTCAATAAAAGATAGTTTAAAAGATAGTTTTATGGTTGTAAACACAAAAAAAGACATACTCCCTCAACCAGACCCAGGTACACACACCTACTGACCTACCCTTCCATTTTCATGGCAGACATTTTTAAAGGGTAACTATAATCAAAAAACAATTTTGACTAATCATTAACAAAGTTTGTTTTTTTAACCCCCAACACCGACAAGTACCACACATACGTGTCTATCTATCCATTACTGTGGCAGCCATACTAATAATAAAACCAATTTTGATCAAATAAAAAAGTTTGTTTTTTAAAACCCCCAACGTGACACAGGTACACACCCTACTGATACTACCCTTCCATTTCCGTGGCAGCATACTTAAAGGGTAACTATAGTAAAAAAAAAAACCTAATTTTGACCAGTCATCAAAAAAGTTTGTTTTTTTTAACCCCCAAACGGAAACAGGTTCACATACCTACTGACCTACCTCTCCATTTCTGTGGCAGCCGTACTTAAGAGTAACTAGTTCAAAATAATTATGATCAATAATTTATTAACTTCCAACCTGACATAGATACATACACCAACTGAGCTACCCATTTATTCATGTGGCAACCATATTTAAAGGGTAAGTAAAAAACAACAATGTCCTCATCATTGGCATTAAAAAAAATCTGCAGCACAAACACACACATTCCCTTCCAAAATGTGGCCTTTCAATCCAAACTCAAAGTTAATACCTAAACTTTCCCTTTCTAGTTATTATCTGTTGTATTCAATTAGATCAACTGGACTTGAAATGTAGTTCTTGAAGACGTTTCGCTAGTCATCCACTGGCTTTCTCATTCAGAATGACTTGTACAAGAATCTTTGGCAATTATGTACCTGGAAAATCCCAATTAGCATATCACAGCCAGGTTGTTACGGTGTGATTGGATAGTGGCTAAGAGGTGTTATAGGAACGCCCAGAGTAAGGTGTCAAAACAACATTGTACATGGCAGACAGATGGTGTCGAACCCCCGCCACCTCTATTTAGGCTTGGTTTCTTTATTTTCACATAAATGGCCTCCTTAACACCTCTCTTGAACAAGTCACGTTCCTTCGCCAGTATGTTAACATTACAATCTTCAAAGGTATGTCCTTTATCCTTCAGATGCAGATACACGGCTGAGTCCTGACCCGAGGAATTGGCTCTTCTGTGCTGGGCCATACGTTGATGCAGTTCTAGTTATTATTACAATATTTATTCTGTAGCCTTTTAAATGCTGGCTTATATAGTATAGTGTGGGAAGATGAATAAAGACACATCAATCTAGTCTAACCTACTCAGCTATCCCCACAATGCCTGCCTAAATATTGATCATGGGGAAGGGGGAAAAAACGAGATTAATGAGAGGACTGGGGGACCTTGAATATAAAGACAGGTTGGATAAGCTACAATTATGTACACTAGAGAAAAGGCGTTTGCGTTAGGATATGATTACTGTGTATAAATACATTAACATACAATAAACAAAATAAGACTGGAAGAAAAGAACATTAGTCTTAAGCTGGGTACATAGAAGTGTCCTTTCAAACAAACCTAGAATGATGTCTCTAGCTTCTCTGGGTCTTAAAGGGACACTAAAAATGACTGGGAAAAAATGATCTTAAAGAGGAACTGTGGTCCAAAAATATTTATTTTACATAGTTTTGAAGATATTTACATTTTTGTGTGTGATATGGCAGCAGCATCACCAGGTCCCCTGCAATTCCTGCTTCCTGCTCTGAAACCTGTCAGTCAATCTGCCCTGCGTCTCTCCCACTTGGCCCATTCCCTTACAGCCCCATGTGGCCCCATCCACTCGCAGGTGCCATGGCCCCGCCCACTCAGGGGTGCCATTGCCCTGCCCACTCGCAGGTGCCGTGGCTCTGCCTACTCGCAGGTGCCGTGGCTCTGCCCACTTGCTGGTGCCTAAGCCCCACCCACTCACAGGTGGGTCACTCTGAGAAGTGCTGAAGATTCTCTTTTTTCAATAGTTTTGTGGAATCCCAACAGGTAAGTTGAGACGTGCACCCCCTGAGGCCTGTGCCACGTCAGGTAAGTATTAATCCAATATAAAATTGCAGGGAGGCACACTCAGATAAGAGTTAATAACAAAATTCCATTTGTTAAGTGTTCAACATACAAGCCAGATACACAATGTTTTGGGGGGTCCAACCCCCTTCCTCACTCTTATCTGAGAGTGCCTCCCTGCAACTTTATACTGAAGATTCTCTTACCTACTCTGCAGCTGCAGGTCCTTCACACAGCAGAGAGAAGGAGGGACTTCCTGTCTCCCTCACACACTGAGGGAGTCTGAGGCTGTGCTCACCGGCAGCACTTTGCAGGAGAAGCCTTAGGAATGTCACATGTCAGCCTCCCACCCATTAACTTTCTGGTCAGTCATTTCTTCATATCTTGAGCTGTGGAGCATGTAGAGAGGTGGTTGATGACTCGTTTTAAAGGTAGGAAACTGGCCTTTCATTTAAACTCCTTCCCCTTTAAGAGTAAATGGAATAAAGAAAAGGATACTTAGAGCAAATGGCATCTGTTAGTCCATGAGCAAGGTCCATGAAAACTTGGTAATTCAAGTGGAAAAATTACAAAGTCCAATATGTTAGTCCAGAATCGTAGCCAATATACAGTCCTCCTAATTGGCCAGTGATCTTTCCTTGTCCTGATGTTAAATGGAGAACTCTTCTTTAAAACAGATACCCTGCTGAGTTAAATAACAAAATGGAGATAGGGGAATACTTAGTCAGGCAAAGGTTTTATTAACCCTTTAAGTACCTCTGGGTTGAAATAGGTGGGAGATGCCATATTGATTGACACTACTATTGAAGTGAGATAAGTTGAAAATTACTGCTTCCATTATAGATATTATCAATGGGAGTTAAAATGCTTGTGACAAGAGGTATTAGCCAGGAGACACAATTGCTTTTGGCCCCCGAATATAATATTTTTCCATAGTGTAGGGCACCCCAGCCCACCCCCAACCACTGTGTTAGCTTTGTAAAATAAACACAAGAAATATACTTAAGCTTCTTTGTTCCCTCGGCTCTCTACTCTTGGCTCTCTGCTTGCAGGAAGCAGCAGAGAGGGGCCTAACAGGTAGCCAATCACAGACGCGGCTGCCGGCAATGCAGACAGCAGACAGCCGAGGGAACGACGGAGCATAAGTATATTTCTTGTGCTTATTTAATGCTAAGGGATGAGGCAGCCATAAGGAGATCAGGAGGGTGGGGAGGGGGGAGGGCTCCCCTGTGCATGCCAGTGCCATCAGGGAGGACAAGGAAGAAGCAGGGACTGGATGACACACAGAGACTTACTTCAGAACCTTGAACAGGCACTGCAGGAAAACCATAAGGAGCTGAGATGTTAGGTCATTTTTGTAAGGTGTATTTTTGAAATTTTGTAAGATGTAATTTTTCAACACTACATATGGGGCCAGTTAATGGGTTAAATTTTAGGGGGGGGTTGGGGGGGGACATGCACTTTAATATTGCTGGGCTCTCTGTAAATCCTAAAATCTTAAGCTAAAATCTTAAACTTCTCATTGGCTCATTGGTTAGCACTGATGCCTTGTAGGGATGGCATAGAACTCGAACCCGAGTTCGAGCCGAACTTTCGAGTTCCGGACTGACCCGGACTTTTCGAACTATCTTGGACGCGGACTTTCGATATTTCCTGGAATTTCGATGATTTATCGAATGGTCGAACATTCGAAAAATCATCGAATTAAAAAAAAAAATGTGCCCACATGTACAAAATCACCCAATGGCAGCTAATTTGAGCATTGCCGGCCCCCTGGGTATAAAAGGCAATGCGACAAGTGCCATTTAGTCAGTGTGTTGGAGAGTGTTTAGTGGAGACCTGACAGTGTAGGTATTGGAGAGAGATTTTTGCGCTTTTTGACCTTTCGGTGTGTGGATTTCAGCGTTGTGGTTTAGCACTTGTAGTTACCCACCCCTGTATTCACACATCTTGAGACCCAACAGTCCTTTTAAGGACTAACCTTCCTTGTGAGACCCAAAAGTCCTTTTAAGGACTACCCTTGTGAGACCCAAAAGTCCTTTTAAGGACTAACCCCCCTATAAGTCCTTTGGACAATTTTTGTGTTAGACCTTTTAGAGGTCTAGGGGGCATATTTATAAAGGTTCGTTAACTTTTCGCGGCCGTTTTCGCGGACATTAACGCATAAATCGCTTTTTATGCTAGGGGTATGAATTCGCATCGCCATTACGGAGAATCGAGGAAGTGTGTCGTAGGTGGTGTGGAGGTGGGCTCCTGTTCTGCATGCCCATATGGGCCATCAAGGGAGGACAATGAGTCAAGTCGGGACTGGATGACACACAGTGAGAGCTGGGAATCTTCCCAAACCCGTGGGAACCGGAAGCAACTGCGGAAAACCATAGAGCTGAGATGTGGTTTAGAGTCATTTTTGTCAGGTAATGGATATTTGAATTTTTGTAAGATGTGGTGGGAAATAATTTTCAAGCCACTGACACTATGACTTCAAGAGGAGAGTGAAAAGGGGGGGGGGCTGCTCGTACAGCCAGAGATAAGTTTCTGGACAACGTGTGCATGGTAGCAAAATAATGATATATACAGCATGGGGTCATACATCAGTACTGAATTCTATATGGTGCACAAACAAGGCTTATGGGGGCAGAGGGTAAGGCGCGCGGGTCGTCCTGAAGTAGTGCTTGCGCATTATGGACAGAACGATGGGCCGGCAAACCCTGGCATAAATAAATGGGGCAGAGGGAGCAAAGGATCAGGGGAAAAAGAGGGGTGCGCAAGTGGGGGGCTCTGAAATCCTAAAATCTAAGCTAAATCTTAAACTTCTCAGGCCATCGGTTACACTGATGCCTTGTAGGGATGGCATAGAACTCGAACCCGAGTTCGAGCCGAACTTTCGAGTTCCGGACTGAACCCGGACTTTTCGAACTATCTTGGGACGCGGACTTTCGATATTTCCTGAATTTCGATGAGTTATATCGAATGGTCGAAATTCGTAAAAATCATCGTAATTAAAAAAAAAAATTTGCCCACATGTAAAACACCCACCCAATGGCAGCATATTTGAGCATTGCCGCCCCCTGGGTATAAAAGGGCAATGCGACAAGTGCCATTTAGTCAGTGTGTTGTGGAGAGTGTTTAGTGAGAACCTGACAGTGTAGGGTATTGGAGAGAGATTTTTGCGCTTTTTGACCTTTCGGTGTGTGATTTTTAGCATTGTGGTTTGTAGCACTTGTAGTTACCACCACCCCTGTATTCACACATCTTGAGCCCCCAACAGTCCTTTTAAGGACTACCCTTCCTGTGTAAACCGGCAAAAGTCTTTATAAGGACTCCCTTGTGAGCCCAAGTCCTTTGTAAAGACTAACCCCCCTATAAGTCCTTTGGACAATTTTTTTGTGTTAGACCTTTTAGAGGTCTAGGGGGCATATTTATAAAGGTTCGTTAACTTTTCGAGGCGGGGTGCGTTTTAACGCGGCGGAACATTAACAGCAAAATCGGGGCGGTTACATAACTGAGATTTATTAGGGGAAATTCGGCGTCAGAGGAGCTAGCCCGGGCGAAAGTAGGACGAAGCGTGGTATAAAATAGGAGCCTTTGGGGCCGACGCGATACGTTACGCTTATTACCAAGGCCGCTTGGCTGAAATTTATAACGCGGTCGGTAAGCTGGTTTCGCTCGGGGCAGTAGTTCGGCTGGGTTGTTTACTTCTGCCAGACCGGGGAGGGGGGGGGGAACACCGGGGGGGGAAAAGAAGGAGGGGGTTGAATAGGGGTGGCGAAGGGTCAGGCGGGCGCTACTAAGGGCTCGCACCAACGGGGAGGGGCGGACGTCGATGACTAGAACCTCACAGGCGCGCGGGTATGGTGTCGATTCAACCGCGCGATCGTGTGTGGGTCCCGCACAACACCCTCACACTTTATACAGACGCGCCACACCCTCGGCCACACAGGGGCCAGAAGGGGCAGGGGGACGCGGCAGGGGCCCTGGTCGTCGCACGGCGGGGGGGGGGGGGGGGGAGGAGGAAACAAGCCGCCGGGGTACCTGCTATCCGCAGCAGCCCCTCCCAGAGACCCCTTGTTCCCCCACGGTTCCCCGCGGTCGGGTCGGGGGTGCAACTCTCTTAACTTGAGGGGGATAGAGGGGTCTTCCTGTGAAGAGTGGGCCTCATCAGGTGGGTGCTCAGGGGGGTACGCGCAACCGCGCGGTCCGACGGGCCGCCAACCTACCGCCGTGCACCCCTCCAAGCCCCGTGCCCCTGCCGGGGTGCGTGGGGGGAGGGGCCCTGGTAGGAGGAATGGTGGTAATCCGGCGGGGGGTTGGGCTTGGGGGGGAAGTGCCCTCCAAAGGCTGGGGGCCCGTGAGAAGGGATCCTAGTTGGTGGGGGTCTGGGAAATAGGGGGTGGTCCCGCAGCGTCCAGCCGTATGGACCGGGGCCGCCGCTCGCCGCAGGGCCCTTATAAGAATTGTCCTAAAAAATTGCGTGGCATTACAAGTCCCGTTGCGGCAGCTGACAGGGGAGCCTTTTGTGAGGTTGGTGGTGGCATTAAGGTTGGTCACCGGGGCAGCGGTAACGAGACCGAGGGAGCCCCCCTCCCCGGCCCTATCATGGCCTGGGGTGGGGGGGAAATGCGGCACTATTCCAAAGTGCCCTTTCGGCTCGGAGGACAGAGAGGCCCTGTTGATGGGGGCTGTAGGGGTGGATCCCGCAGTGAAGCAGTTCTGAACGGGGACCCCCGTCCCCGGCCCGTGTAAGGGGGACCTTGAGTCACTGGGGGTACAAGGTGGGCCCGGTGTGCTGCAGGGCGTTGTGACGGAATTGGAGCCTATTGGGGGCGGGGGGTGTGGTACCGCATCTCGAAGGGAACCTGTACCGCCGCATGTGCCCCCCGGGGGGCTCTTAAGGGGAAAGCACTCCCTTGGGACGAAACGTGCTTCGGGAAAGGGGGGAGGCATGGGGGGGGGGCGGACAGGGGGGGGGGGGGGGCAGGGCGAACGCCCACTCAGGTCGCCGATAGCACATGCAAACTCACTAAGGCGGCCCGACAGTGAGCCCCGTGGCAAAACCGGGAAAGCCGGCCTCAGCATAGCAAGCCGATGTTGTTCATCCGCTTCTTCTTTCTGCTCTTGTCTTCATTTTCCGTTCAGCCCATCTACGCTGTGGTGCATCTGAGTTCGCCGGCCGCGGGCGAGAGCTCCTCTTTATATATGGTTTGCGAAATCCAATGACCAATCCATTTCTGATTGGTCAATTTTTAATACTTGCTTTCATTACCAATCAGATTTCAGAACTTTCCAGAAAATGGTAACGCATGACCTTCACCATTTTTGGTGTCGTTACAGCATGCGTTTCCATAAGCAAAAAGGCAAAAACACATGCGCAAACGCGAACACAAAACAGCACAAGAATCGTCACACAATTGCGTCTGTAAACGCTCGCTTTGGTGCACATTCCTGTGCTTGTGCAGTGTGGCCTCACCCTTACTAACATTAAAAATATATACTTTGAGTCGTTTATGAAAAAACTTTCAAAATCTTTATTATAATTAAATATTATAATATTTTTTCGTGTGTACTAAATATAATATTAATGTGATACTTCCTTGGACATTCCGCTGGATGTCCTGGACGTAGTTTCGTCTCTGCCATTTGAGGTCTGACCACCTCTTTGGAGCTGAGATGGTCAGATCAATTTGAAACTGAGTCTGCAGTTTCGCCTGCAGGTGGTGCGCATTATGCGCGTTGCGCTCTTTAATATGGGCGTGCCTATTGGCATCCCTTCATAACCCCGCCGGTGAGATATTCCACCATCAAACGCTGCACTTGCATGGTGGCCTGCTTTCTGGTGGGGAAAGTAATGGTGGAATGACTACACCCACTTTCCAGACCGTGATTTTAGATCCTGGATTGCATATAGAAGTCAATGGGAAGAAGGGATTATAATTGAATGTCGAAATCGAATCCGCGAGTAAAATGTCCATGGTATCTAGGCGCAAACATCGAATCCGTGAGTAAAGTGTCCATTAAAACCTATAAGTGAGCATCGAATCCGCGAGTAAAAATGTCCATGTTATCTAGGCCGAACAAACGAATCTACGAGTAAAGTGTCCATTAACCTATACGCAGCATCGAATCCGCGAGTAAAATGTCCATGTATCTAGGACGCGAACATCGAATCTACGAGTAAAGTGTCCATGATAACCTATACACAGTATCGAATCTGAGAGTAAAATGTCCATGTTACGTTCGAACGCGAAAGCTCGAAAGTAGCGCGCGTGAGAGTAAAATCGATTTTACGAAAGTCGCTGGTTGGAAATGCTCCCCAGACCATTTCCACGGTCCCACAGCCATTTAACCTTAAGTTACCATTAATATTTTAGTTGTATTTGACTCGAACTTTTTGACTATTTGCCTCCCATAGGGCCCTATTTATAAAAGATCGGTTTCGTTAATCGTAAAATACCGATCGTTATCGTAAAAACCGACCGGTGGTTTTTACCGATACGACCGTTATTTACCGATAGGACGGACCGGTATTGTACCGTATCGTTAATAGCCGGTCGTTATCGGTAAGTACCCGGTGCGATTATCTGTAAAAAAAGGAACCGTCGTTATTTACATAACAGTTATTGATACTATCGTATACGCGTGTATAACCGATCGCTATTATACATAAATACGTCGTTTTGGTAAAACAGGCCGTCTTTATTCGAACGATTTAAGTCAACTATATCGTTAACTACTTTACTGGCGTTCAACTTTAACTTACAATCGAAGTTCGAAAACGGACCGAACTTTCAATAGTTCGACCATCTCTAATGCCTTGCAGTGTCTGAGGTCCTGAGTTCGATTCCACCCTTGAACACATCTGCAGGAGTTTGTATTTTCTCCACGTGCACTCCGGTTTCCCCCCATAATCATAAAGACATTCTGATAAGCACGGTTTCCTCCGGGTACTCCGGTTTCTCCCCCATAATCATATCATAAAGACATTCTAATAAGCACGGGTTCCTCCGAGCACTCCGTTTCCCCCACAATCATAAAGACATACTGATAGGTATGTTTACATAAAGTGATTAGATTGTAAGCTCTTCGGGGCAGGCCTGATGTGAATTGAGTATATAATTGTAAGCGCTGTGGAATATGTAGCGCTTTATAAGAAATAAATACAATACATACAATACATTTTGTAATGCATCCTAAACTTAGGTTACCTGCTGCAATACAAAGTACACAGACCATGTACAGTATAGACTGACTATATGGCTTTATGAAATATTACAATGCACTCCTCACCAATTCTCAATATTCTGTAAGATAAATAAATTAAAAAAGCCTGCTATAATTATTTAGTGAATCCTGGACCTATCTAGCCATGCACATTAAAAAAATAGAGAGACCAAGCAATGTTAGTCTTTTTCAGCTGGTGAAATTATTTTCCTATATTAAAAGTAGAATTGATTTTAATGATAAAAAATGTTCTTTATACATGCTTTCACATAGCAACAGGGCATATTGAAAAAGTAGCTTAGCTTTGGGCTCCCAAACACAAAACAAACTTCTGACTCTTGTGGGAAAAATGACTAATTAATAATAAATTCCACGTCTCAGAATTGGGTTTTCACAAGAAAGTGGAGCTCAAATACGAATATGATCATGTTTTAGGATTATAGCGAGACTTGCAGGTGGAAATAAACTTTGTGCGTGTTGCAGACTGTAAACAGACTTTCCAAGAAAACACAAGGACATTGTTGATATAGCCGAACCACTGGCAATTGACAATTTTAATAAATGGTTTTAAAATCTATAACAAACAATAAAGCTAATTCACTGTATTCAATATAGAAACAGGAATCACAGCACTTCAAAAGGCAATTTTATAAAGCTTAATTTGTTACATATATAATTGCAACTAGCTTTAAGGCACCATACTTCTATTTAAAACAATATTATATATTACACAAGAATAGAAACAGTTGAAAGAGACACAAGAACTAGAAAATGAGGCAATTAGAGCCTTTCCTGGAATATCACTATCTCAAGGAAGATCAGTTATATTTTCATTTTATCCTGTTAAATATTATGGACAGTGAGGTGAATCAATGAACTGGTCATTCCTCTTTAACTTCTGACCATTGCACAGCTCAAATTTTGGTTTGGTATAAAAACATTTCTTCTAGGCTTTAAAAGTTTCAACATGCATTTAATGTGGTCCCTCAGCTCTCTTGTGTACCCCTCACAATCATGATCTGACTAGTATTTGGCCAAGGATAACGCTACTTACAAACATAGCACACACGTGCAGGAGCATTTCCACTTCGCTTCTAGTTTGTGACCCACTGAATCTCTGGCGTATAGATCCACCTTCTCCAATAACAGCGGCCAGCTACATGCCACCAAGTACACTCTTTCTGTGTCTCTGAGGAAGCAGCCTAGTCCCCGTGAAATGTGTCAAACCCCTGTGACTCCCTATGTGCCTTGACATATTTTTTATGTTGTTTTTGATGTATTGCCCAATAAAGGTAACATTACAAGCTATTGCTGATCTTTGTCTATCAGAGTGGGCACCCTACAGTTTTTTATTTTTGCATTATGGCCAAGGATAACATTGTCCTAAAAGACAGACACACATTCACAAAGACACAACAAGCTGTATCTCCCTCTTCCCTTTGTGTGTGCTGTCTGATGGTTTCTGAAATTAACATTTTAGTACTGGGGTCAGCTCCCACAATACAATTCTTTTTTTTGGTGGAAGCTAACTGTACACTGTACGTTTCTCATCATCTCTGGTGAATGGCAAGATCAAGTCTGGGATTTCCAACCTGCAGCCTCATGTACTTTCTTTCTGACTGATCCACCAAAACTAATACAAGTCTGTACATTTAGTGACATTATGATTTTGCTCAGCTGACTATTTAGTATTGTTTCCTGCAGTGTAGGTTGTCATTTGTTCCATCCATGGCTGATGAAATTAAACTGCAGTGGCTTCCTATTTGTCGAGAGAATGATAAGCTGGAAGTAGAGGTTTAACAGAAAACCACACCTAAAGAGACATCAGTAGGTCGATCTTGGTACTAAAGGTGTTAAATTTGAACAGGTAACTGTAAGAGAACTGTACATGTAATTGAGGTTGAATAAAGACATCCATCCATCAAGTGCAACCTTAATAACACCGTCCTTTTAACCCTACCTAACAGTTGATCCAGAGAAAGACAAAAAAAAAAAAAGCTAAAAAAGGAGGGAATCGGAAGTAATCCTGGGTACCAGAACTACAGTATCTGTATAAATACCAGTAATTCTCAGTATTTTTTAGTTTTAAAAAACTTATCCAGCCCAATTTAAAGCTATTCAATAAACTCACCAATTACCATCTGCTGGATGTGATTCCCATTCTCACTGTAAAGAAACCTTTCCTAACCTTAATATGAATCTTCTTTTCTACAAAAGAAGTCCACGTGTCTTCTGATAGGACCTATATAGTGAACAATGCACCAGAGAGTTTATTGTATTGTATGGCCCATTAATATATTATAGAGTGATCATATCCTCACACAATTGTGTTGCTTCTCTTTATCAAACAGTCTAACTTGTCTAATCTGCCTGAAGAAAAAAACACTAATAATACGAATGAAGGCAAGAAGCCTGATGAGAAAAACCTGGTGTTTTTAAGAAATTAGGAAGAATTTTTACATTGATCCCTGTTGGTTTTAAACCCAGCAAAATGCTGAGGCAGCAACTGGTGCATCCAAGAAGAACATGAGAAGAACAATGTCATATATATGCAGAAGTGCTCTGATTTGTACGTGGGGAGTGCTAAACAGCAGCTGCAACCAATTTATCCCGCACAAATTGTCCAAGTAGGACGTGTACCTGCATATTTTAAAAAAAGGACACACGTTTGAAGACTGTGAACATCTGACACAAAATGGAAGACTGGTTCAAGAAAATATTGAATAAGAAGTTTGTGTCAAAATAAATTTTTCAACCAGGGCACATTATTAACACTGTTATTCGACTGTTTCGAACTTTTGAACTTCAGTAAAAGTTCAAAAGTTCAAATTCGGATACCCATTAAGTCAATGGGGAGTGATAGTTTCGAAAGTCTGGGTGATTTACAGATAAACTAACAATGGTAACTTACTGTAAATGGCTCTGGCTCCTGGGAAGTGGTCTAGGGAACATGTTACTATCACCAAAACTTGTTAAACACTTCCTAAACATGAGCGGGGGGAAGGGGGGGAGATGAAGTTGGTCGGGTTTTGCGGAGCGACATAATAGAGAGTTATGTTCAGAGTATACGAACTGTTTCGAGGTAAGCGAAAATAACAATAAATTTGAGATTACAAAGTCGAACGATACTTTCAACACCTTCCAATATTTTCAATGGGATTAGTCATTATCGGTTCTCTATACTTTAGTATAGGGTACCAATAACACCCATTGGTACATCTGTTATGGGATCAGCTGTTTTTAAGGAAGATATACTTTTCCCCTTATATATATAGCTATTCTCATTATTTGACGTGTAGGGCAGCTTTACTTCTGGCATTACTTCCATTTTTCTGGTTAGATTCTCAGCAGAAGTCTCATCAAGGACAGTTATAAATTTATTTTATCATTCCACATGTGTGGGTTTCTTTCCAACATTGGGATTTCCTGAGAGGCCTGGGTTCTATCATGGAGTTTATGTCATGTGAACCAATTCAATATCGTTAGTGCGTCTTTAACTCCTTCATCCCGCAGGCTGATCAGGTATCAGTGCAACCTATTCAAATGCAGTTTGCGCTAGTTTTGTGTGACTATTTAAATCCTTTCTGGGATTCACCCACATGCGCAAACCACATATTGAACCTCCAGAAGGAAGGTTATCCACAAGCATTTGCTGCTCTAGCAAAACTCCCTGAAGATAACTCAAAAAATTCTACTCAGAGGGCTTTACCATTTATACAATCTAGACTACCATACCACTACAGCAAACTCTATTTTGTATATTTTTAAAAAATGTTATGGAGCCTTGCAAAAAGCTAATTTTTGGACAAATGTTTTACTTCATCTGATAAGACGAGCGCTTTCCTTTTTTTACTGTTTCTTCTTTCCATAATATTAAACCAGTGGAACTCCAGCCGCGAACCAAAGACATCATACATCCTTCACACAGGCTGTACTTTAACGGATGAACACAGCACTCATCTTCACAAACGTTCTACTCCACGCAAATTAGCGAAGGTCCTAGGGAGCAAACTGACAGTGGTTACGGTATCCATTGTATCTAATTAATTGAAAAATGCTCAAATTGCTTTACAGTTGTTATTAGAAGCAGAATCCATGTTGCCATGCTCAACCATAATTAAGCCCCGGAATTAAATATTTAGCATTAGTAATGTACCGCTCGTAGGACAACCAAATTCTATTTTCGTAATGAAAGCGCGTGTAGTGTAAGTGCAAGTGGTGAACCGACACGTGTGCAAGCAGACAGGCCTGGGGTATATCAATAGACACCCCATTGACAGATAGCTTACTGCATTACTCGTTTGTAAAAGATCTGCAAGCCTATCCCACTGACCACATTACCTCTCAACTATTTAGTTTTCTAATTGCAACAGGATGAACAGCTTCGTACTTCCTAGCCATAGTGCTGGGGAGATGTATAAGGTTCTTTTTTCCCTTAAATTGCCCCTCTAAAGTTCACAGCATTGTCAGATGAGAAGAAAACAAAAAAAAGGTGGTTGCCGTGAAGGTTAGATATGTTTTGTTTAAAGTTTAATTATTTTTAAATTCAGGCGCTCTGGATAAACATGAAACCTAGGAATTGCCTTCAATGAGCTGGGTGTTCGTATGGCAGAGACACAAGGGATTCACAATTAAATGTGAATGTAGAGTACTTAGTGTGTGAGCAGTGTGATTCCTCAAAAAACAGAAACATGGTTGTTCTCAAGGCGTTTTTCATTATAAACAATGTGGAGGCATTAACAGCCCCTGTTACAACCACTCAGCTTGTCAAAAGGTATTAAGTTACCCTCTAATAAGAAGAATAAAGGAATTTGACTATATTTGCCTTCTTGCAGGGCAGCTAGATTTAGAAGTTTGATGAGTGCAAATGGTTTCACTTAGAAGGAATTAATCTGCAGGCCTTGCGTGTCACTATGGTTTAAAGTCCAGCTCATGAAGTTGCTCAAAGCATTATAAAGAAAGAGAAAAGGCTGCCATGATTTTATATTTTCATCTGTGATGGCAATAAACGTCTCATGTAGCCATTAATTTCAAAGAACAAATATGTCAATTATTTGTTGGGGTCTTTAAAATAGATTGGTGAATGTAGTTGTGTCACATTATGAAGAATGGGTCATACTTAAAATATGTCAGTTTTCCAAGAAGGCATTAGCATTTGGTTAATTAAGCTTTTCTCTTCTAAACCCCTAATAAAGCAGTGTCAAGTTCATATTGATCTTATGTATTATACATAAAAGGCACTTCTGATTAATCCTTCGCCTTTTTACCTTGTGCCCTCTTTTGCCATAGTGGCATCACCACATATCTTGCTAGGATATCTAACCTTGTGAACTCTTTTTTGATTATTAAAGCATATTTCAAGACATTCTGTTTTCCCAGAGTTGCTCAGTGGAACAGATGTGTTGCAGCTGATTTTAAACTTGGGTGTATTTTGATGATCAAAAGCTTTAGTTTTGAAAAATGGCATCCCCTCTAACCTCTCTGCAAAAGGAAGCAAAACCCACAAGATGGGAGAGAAGACTATATAGCAGAGATGTCAAACTTGTGGCCCTTCAGATGTTTAAAAACTACAACTCCCAGAATTCTTGAGTGCTGCAAAAATTTGACATCCCCACTATATAAAATAGGGTCTAATAATAATTACAAGTTCGGACTAAATAACTAAATAGCTCTTCACACAGATCTATTTAGGTTATTTTTTGTGCCTGATTTAAATGTCGAGGTTAAAATTGATAAATCATCAATGCAATAAACTATTGCTTTTATATAGTGTTGGGTAGATGGATATAAATATAGATTTTGAAAGCTGTCATATTTTAAAATATTTATAGAAAAGAAAAGAAAAACTAAATAAGAAATACAATAAAGCAATAACTGTGCTGTACATTCTTCTTCCAAAAATACAGGGTCTCATATGCTACTGCCAGCCTTTTCTCCTTGTTTGTGATTTATTTCTCCGGTCTTTCCATCATCTGTTCCATCTTTATTACTAGACCAATATTAGTTAGGGATAAAGTAGAACCAAAGGTTTAAATTTACACAATTGATAATGTGACTTTATTGTTCCCCTATAAAATGTCCTGTTAAATATCGCTTTATAAAAGGAGCTTAATGATGGCATCAGTTTTTAATCAGAGCTCAGCTATGCCATCTGCATCAAGCCTCATTGACATTTTTTGTGTAATATTGAAAGTAATTTACCCCACTTGGTATGTAAGGATAATGATATGGTCTTCCACACAGATGTAAAAGCAGTACTGTCTAACCTGTGGAAGATGTTCAGCATTCCACCCAATGGACTATTCATTCATCAAAATCAATCATAAACTGATTGATCCAGACATTTTGTCTGAAATTGCTGGAACAAGAGGTAAGTCTAATATGTGTAGGCGGCAAAAAGCAATATGTTTAAAGGGCATGTCCACCCTTTAATTTTTTTTTTGATATATGTAGAAACTCCCCCCGATCTTTACTTACCTTCTCTCTATCCTCCGCCACACTGTCCCAGCCCTTTGCTACATTAAACTGCAAGCAGGGGGCCGACGGCAGCCGCGCCTGTGATTGGCTGCCTCTCAGTTCAGAACGGTGGAGGAAAAGAGAAGGTAAGTAAGATTGGGATTTTTCTGGAGATAATAATAATACGGTTAGGGCTGGGGGAGGAAGCCCTACAATATGACAAATGGGTTTTGTGCTAGGGGGAGGGAGACCAAAACGGGTGGGAAGGGAGGGAGAGGAGGGGGGGGGGGCTGCAGTGCGCATGGTAAATTCTCCCGGAGGGAGACAGGAGGCAGAGTCCTTTGTGGACTCTGCTAGGCTATTGGTGGACAGTTTTTTGGATTTTGGGAGAACATTGCAGGGCAGCCATTTGGAACAGGGATGTAAGGTAAGGATTTTTATGCACTACAGAGTGGGGTCAGTAGTGTGTTAAATTATAGTTGGGGGGTGGACATGTCCTTTATTTATTCCACCTAACCACAATATATCACCCATAAACTTTTTGTTAACAAAGATAATTCTGCCAAGTGCCAGAATGAAAGGTAAGGCAACAATTACTCCTTTGTACTATTATTTTGTTGCTTGCCCTTGCTATCATAAGGTATTGTTTGTACACATTCATCCATAGAATGTTTTATTTTTTCATGCATTTACAATTACTATGTTACTGTGTTAGTCCAAATCTACCCTTGCTCGATTATTCACTAATTACTGTTTAAAAGAAAACTAATAAGAAATTTGGTTTCCGGTGATACCTCATGAAAAGATGGCCGAATCTGGAAAAACCTGAGGTCCAAAATCCAAAACGGAACGTACTTTTGAGGGTTTGGACCACATTTTCAAGAGTTACCGAATATACAAAGTTATTTTCGGTAACCCTCAAATCATCTCAATTTTTGATAACTCTCCAAAATAAGATCAGAAACTACTTTCGAGTTTCCACGTGTTTTCAAGGTTATCGAACAGTATCGAACCGAGGGTTTCCGTGTTGGATCTGGGTCCGAGTCAGACCTGTATCCCATCTCTACTCATGTATTCCTTGTAATCCCATATTTTTAACTTAATTGCTTTTACTTAAAAAGGTGAAGTGATACTTCAATAGTCCTGCAGTGCTAAGCTAGCCATACACACGTTAAATGGATAAGGTGGTAGTGATCTTTGATATATATTCCCATTTTTGCATTCTAATCTAAAAAGCATGCAAATTTATGTATTTATTATATAATAATGAAGTTGATATTCCTTATTCTGAACTTTAAAAAAAAATCTAATTCCAAAGGGGAGCAATAAGATCCATTTAGACATGCATTGTGCTCCATGGAACAAAGTACATTTGCAAACCTACCATTATCTTAGAGGTATTATTGTCAACAAGAAAGAGATGTATTTACAATGTGGCAGTAGTAACATTTCTATTTATTTGTTTATACGTAAAGCACTGTTGAACTGAAGCCTATTTATGTAGTTCAATATTAATACATTTTGAAAACAATGCAAAGCTAGTTAGCATATGGTTCCCCCCTATTAAATGAAATAAATACACAAAAGCTATATATATTAAAGACAAAAACTTTTGCTCAGACCCTGAAATAATGCATTTCCCATAGTTCTGCAATGCCTAAAGAGACAGATTAATATATATGAATATCTTCCAATTATCTAAATGAGCACAGATATTTAACCTTCAGTTTAAACTAAAGAGTTAAGCTCTGTGCCTCCAAACTCTGACATTTGTGTGATGGGGAACAATCAGAGCCTTTCCTTTCAAGTACACTGAAATATTTTTCATCATAAGCTTTTAGCAGGCCTCGGGGATTGTTCTGTCAACATATCTTTCTGCTAATTTGCTAGCAAAAGAAAACAGAATCTTTTCTTGCTAATAATTACAGTCCCAATGAAAATTTAAGGCAATCATCTTATTTGCTGACCCTATGGTGCATTTATATATGTTGATGGGGGGTGGGGAGGGGGTTGGTGGTGCTCTCTAGAATGAAAAGAAAAAAACATAGTCTACTATGATAAAATACATTCCTTATAAATCTGTATTTCTAATATTAGTTCAGAAATCAGTAGAAAGACATGGTGACATTCATTACTGTTAAGAATATTTGTGCAGTGTAGTAGTTTATTTGTTTGATGTATTATTGTTAACTGCAATGTTTTGCTTAAAATTCTTCTTAACAGCATTTTTTCTATCTATATTAATTTGATATAGATATATATATTTTTTAAAACAATTTTAGTGTGGCCACACTATCAACAGACGGCAACATGCATGCTAACCACAATTTTAATGTGATTTTTGCAATAATCTGTTATCGGAGCATGTGCAATTTGCACAAAAAAAGTGATCACATGCGCTTCAAATGGGATCACAGCACAGCGCATACGGTGTGGTAACACACATTGAACTGTGGAACTGTCTTCCAGCAATGGAGGTGTAATTGTGCATGTTAAAATTGATTATACATTGTAAATAAGTGACTGATATGTTACAAATTAGCATACAATAATCAAAATTAAGGTACTTGTTGTTAATCTAGAGGATATCTTATCAATTGCGCAGTAGTATCTCCTCACTGACTATCATACTCATCGTGTCTCAGATAATTACTGAATTTGCAATATGCCCTTGCCCTACGAGATAGAAAACTATGACACATACAATGTTGTGGTACTGCCTGGCCTCGTTTGTGTCTTTAGTCTGTCAAATATTTTCTTCTTTTAAAGTTTGTGTGTTTTTTTTCTAACCTTTTGCCTCTAACTGATTGGAGTTTACTTGAAAATAGATTTGCAAATATAACATCCTAGTGCGCAAAGCTCTGCCCTCCTGTTAACTTTAAGCTTCTAAGAGGACAAATGTGTGAAAATGTGACAGATCACTTAGCAAAATATGGACGTGTGGGCCTGTGTGTTTTTGCTTTTTGCTAACTCTGCTAAATAATGTGTAGACATGTCTGTTTTGAAGTCCTGTGTATGATGGCTAATTACCAACATTTAATTGGTCTAACATTCGTGTCAACTTGGTGAGAGTGAGAACTTTATAATTAGTGGCTACAGATCAGGTTCCTGTCAGATTTCTAACCTCTCACTCTAATTTAATTCCTGCTTCTGCTGTGTAATGTCAAACTTGCACCGGCTCAAGACTTGTATCCACTGCCTTTTCACGCTGCATGGTTACAAAGTTACTCCTTATCACGCAACTGACAGAAGAGCAGATCATTCACTTGGATGTAGAGAGGAAAACCGATTGCTAGATTTTGTTAAACTACGCTCTGCCAGAAAATTGGCCTCCCGTCTGAAAATGGGTTAAACTGGACATTTATACTTTTTGAAATGAATCATAAATACAAACTGAGGAAATGACTTTGGATAAAAGTTCACTTGTCCCTGGAAAGCAGCAATTAAATAAGTTTATAATATGCACAGTAAATCTTTATTGGATCACAGTAGCTTGACAGACACCACTTGCTGTTTTAGTATGTCTAACAGGGATTACATTAACATATTTGAGAAATCTGACCTGATGCATATGAGCCATTAAGCCAACCGATACAAATTTCCAACTACTTGTTTTTCAAGTTTTCAGAATACAGTATGTTGTCTCTCGTTCTGATGCAACCCCCCTCACCCCCGCTTCAATCTTTTGACTCACTGTAGATTTTTTGTGAGTTGTGCAAATGTCAATAACATAATGTATTTAATGGATGACTATTCTGCCTATGCTTCAGCCTTCCACCACTCCTCCAATTGTAGCCAGAGCTTTAAGGTACTCACCCCTGGTTTTGCACTAGATCCCCCATACCATTCAGTCAAAGTCTTATCTGTGGCCCTGCCTCTCCAACAATTCTGGGACTTGTACAATGGGAATGCATACTCTACAAGCAGTACTTCTTCCCACTGGTCAGTCAGGGAACAGTACTGGACTGTGAGAGGGGCAGGGTGAGGGTCTAGAGCAAACCCAGTGGTGAAGAGTTGAGGACCTAGCGGTTAAGAGGAAAGAAGGGGTTTAGCGCAGTATTATTGCCTTTTAACAGGACGGTCTGTTTTTCATCAAATGTGCAGATTGTTGGATATTTAGATTGTTTTTTATATTATTTATTGGTTTGAATCAGAAGAGAAGGAAAAATGTGCACATCAGACTTTGGGCACTAAAGTTTGGTGTTTCAGTATGGAATTTCACTATGAAATGAACTCCAGTGGGCTTGTACATTTTGGATAGTATGATCCAATAATTACTGGTTCTTCAGCCCCAGTAGGTTTGTGCATCTCCACTAAATCCACTCATTTTAAATGCACACCTAAAGGCTAGATTATGCTTAAAGGGCATGTCCACCCCATTTACAAACCTTTTCTGTAGTGTAGGGCTCCCTCCCCCAGCCCCAACCGCCATATTACTTTTTGCAGAAACTCCCCTGGTCATTACTTACCTTGCCTCTCTCCTCCGACGTACGGTCCTGGCCATCCGCTTGCAGGAAACTGCAAGCAGGGGCCGCCCAGCAGCCACGTCTGTGATTGGCTGAGAGGCAGTCAATATAAGTACAGTTTAGGGGAGTTTCTTCAAAAGTAATATGGCAGTTTGGGTTGGGGGAGGGAGCCCTACACTACAGAAAAGGGGATTTATGCTAGGGGAGGGAGATCAAAACGCGGTGATAGAGGGGGGGGGAGGGCTGCACTGTGCATGGCAAAATTCTCCCAGAGGAGAGAGAGGAGGCAGAGCCTGCCAGCTCCTGTGTGCCAGTTTTTGGGACTTTGGAGGGGCATTACAGGAGAACCATTTGAAGCAGGGATGTAAGGTAAGGATTTTATTACACTACACATGGGGCCTTAGTGGGTTAAATTATAGTTTGGGGTGGACATGCCCTTTAACACCTGTATCTTACTTTTGGGTTTGCTTGAGATGCACGTCTTATATATTGGCCAATGTGAGCATTAAAGGTGTACAGATTAGAATTGCTTCCTCTTGGATATTGAAAACAAACAAGACAATGAGGCCTTAAGCTTGCCCTGCATTGCATTGATTCCACATTCATATGACCCAGATATCAAATTTATAGTAACATCAGGCCAAGGAACGGTTTCTTACCTTGGGAATTTCCCATGACATTCCTAGCTTGATAATACTGTACTTTGCATACAACTGTACAGATCACAGAGTATTTGTGCCTTGTGGTTTTCTAAAACATTGCAGAAATTTCACGTTAAGTGTATGGTCACTTTAAATCACATCTGACTGGTGATCTTACCAAATTGTCTTTTTGCAAGAATTCAGCTCTCTTTTTAAAGAGAAACTGTGGTCTCCAAATAACTGCCCATCATTTCACACATAAACTATTTGCTACTGTACCTTTCAATCAAGCACAGATTACATTTATTTTAAAAAAGTAACTTTTCTTGCTTGCAATGCCATTGTTAGACCCTCTTAACCTCTCCAGTACCCAGGTTCTGAGAATGCTCACTGCTCTCATTACTCAGGGAAAATAGGTAGTTCTATCCACTTATAGCTACAATTTGCATATATTTATAGCTGGTACTTAGCACATCAGGTATTCTACATTTTAGTTTACAGAGAAACAGATGATGCATGATTGCCCTGCCTTAACTTAAACATAGGGGAGCATATGCATTTTGCAGGTGCCGGGTCTTTGTAAAAAAAAAATAATAAATAAAATGTTGTGGTATGCTAATGCACTTTCAATGAGGGGCTTCCTCTTTGTCACAGCTGGAGACTATAAAAGCATGACAGTTTAACCTCTCTGGCAGTAAGTCTAGATAGACTGCAAGTAAGAGACATGATTCTAGACTTGTTTGAAAGTAACACAAAGGTCTGTTAAATGGAGTAAACTTTATAAATGCACATCTTTAAAACAACACCTGAAATCTCTAGCATATTGCAGAAAATAAAAGTTTGTTATATTTCAATAATTCATGTGTTTTAATAAGAACAGAAAGCTGTGATCTCCAAGCCTGTTCTTTGTGTTATTCACAGTTTGATCAAGCTTAGCCAGGGGTGTCTCTTTAATGAGGCAATATGAGCAAAATGCTCCCTTTTAAATGAAGAGGGGCGGCAAGAGAGCTTACACTCACAGACCCCCAATTTCCCCCTCTTAGCTCTGCACTAACTGCTGCCTTAATGCATGCCCGCTTCTCTGATCATCATACTGTAGGTAAGAGGGATAATTATCTGTGTGTGCAGAGCTGAGCACAACTTATTTCAATATAGTTTTGGTGATCTAGGCATTAGGACATCTTATTTGTACCTATCTGTGTGATTTTGTGCATTAGGGCATGTTATATGTACCCATGTGTGTGATCTGGGCATTAGAGCATGTTATATGTCCCGTGTGTTTTGATCTGGATAATAGGGCATGTTATATGTACCCATGTGTCTGATATGGGCATAAGGCATCTTATATGTACCTATCTGTGTGGAGTTGGCATGAGGGCAACTTGGTTAGGTTACTTAGGGCCCTGCTGAAAGATCTACCTTGACGTAGTGGCAGGCTTACAAATCTTTTGGAAAAAATATTTTATGCTAACGGAATTATGGTGTGGATAAATGTATTGTTAAGGAACTGTATAAATCCTGCCATCATATGAAGTTTAAAAAGACTAAATGTTTAACCACGCCCATTCCTGGAAGCCACACACACATAAACCTGGTTGCGGTGGCTCACTTCATGCACCTAGTGGTACAAAGTGCAGCATTCAAAGTTTAGCTCAGGTGGCAAAACCCTAGAGACGCCCCTAAGCCTAGCCTAATCCTGTTGCATAACATTTAGGCTCGGTTCAGTATGTTCATGGTTTTCGAGTGGTTCCAGATGTTCTGCTGTTGGGAAAACATTGCATGTATATTTTCCAATCACCAGCCACTGTTAAACTGCAAATAAAACACTGCATACCGATCCTCTGAACTTAGCGGCATATTTATAAAGCTGCAATAAGTTTTTTGCCACCATTATCGGCACTGCTAATGGACAAAATTGGACCTGTGGCGAAAAGCCCCTAAAAATATATATATATTCTGGGAGAATATAACTATAAAAGTTTCTTGTTTTCTCGCCTTAAACCTTTTTCTTTTCTGGCTCCCGCCCTCTGGAATTCTATATCCCTCTCTCTACGAGATGGCTGAACTTCATAAAGTTCTGATGTTTTCAAACTTTCGAACTTTGATAGAAGTTCGAAAACAGACTCATTAAAGTCAATGGGAGTCAAATAGTTTAAAAAGTACAGTTAAAATAACAATGGTAACTTAATGTAAATGACCTCTGGGCCCTGGAAAATAGTCTGGGGGACACGTAAGAATATCCAGCAACAAAAATGCATTTTATTCTTACATGCGCTACTTTTGACTTCTGCGTCCATTTTCAATAATTATCCCACAACGAATAGAAGATTCGAGGATTATCCAACCCTCGACTGTTTCGATAATTATCGAAGCCTGGAAAGTTTGAAAGGTCTGGGATAATTTGAAAAGTCCGGGTCTGTTCAAACTTGTTAAGTACGCCTCAAACTCGCGTTCGAGTTCGGTTTTGTGTCCATCTCTACTCTCTACATCAAGAAACCTTAATAAACAAGTTTAAATCTAACCTCTCATCCTACCTATCTGAGTGCAGCACAGCATAGGACTGTTGACACTGCACCAGTTATTACTTTAGCACTCCACCCTTTCCTATGTATCTGTATGTTACCCACCTAAGTAGATTGTAAGCTCATGGGACAGGGACCTCTTTCCTCATGTTACATGTTTCAAGCACGTGTATATTTCATGATGCTCATACTTATTATATATTTTATAGTAATTATTTATTATTTCTATGTTCAAATCTCAAAGTCTTTCCCTCTTGCTTTGCTTGAAGCCAGATGTGCACACAAACTTGTGTGAGTAGATCCATCATCTAGAATAAGAATAGCAGCAATAAAATTCCCAGCTCCTTTTTCAGATGATTTATGGATGGGCACTGGGTGAATCAGATTACAGTACAGGGAATGACAAATGCTGCCTATCTCTAAGCTGTAAACTGGAAGCAAGCAGCATCTGAGGTCATCCAATGTAATCACATGTACTTAAAAAAATATAACAGTTGCAGTTCTTGGATCGCTAAATTCTGCCTTGCTAATAGTTTTTATGATTTTATTATACAAGATCTGCAGTTTCCCTACCCTAAATTACTTACTACTTATGCCTAATTACGCAGGGGTCCAACCCCAGTTATATTACCTGCACAGTTAAGGGCATGTCCACCCCCAAATAAAATTTTACAACTACTGGCTCCACTGTACAATTAAAAAAAAAATCCTTACCTTACATCCTGGACCTTACTCCTGTGGTTCTCCTGTTATGCCTCTTCAAAAGTTCAGTAGGGTAAGTTCACTGTAGGGTAGGAGCTGTCTTCCTGTACTAAAGGTCTCTGCCTCTTGTGTCCTCTCAGTTTGCTGCTGGCAATGTGCAGTGGAGCCCTTTCCTCCCAACCCTCCCGATCCCTCCCTGCTGGCATTCAGGTAGCATAAAAAGCTTTAGTTATCTTGCAGGGCTACCCTCCCACCCCCCAACCGCGTATTCAGACGAAAAAATGCTTCCTATCTCTACTTACACCTTTGTTCCAGCGCCCTTCTGCATTGATGGCAGCCGCCGCTGTGATTGCTGCCTCTCAGCCAATCACAGCCGCGGCTGCCGGTCCGGCCCCGTTTGTAGTTCCAGCGGGCAGGGGGTCTGACCAGAATGCTTCTGGTCGAGAAGCAGTAAGTAAGATTGTAAAAAAGTCTGAATAGAGGTTGGGTGGAAGGGTATGCCCTCAAGATCTAAAAAATTTTTTTAGAGGGTGGGATGCCCTTTAATATATAGTGTTGCCAGATTTGAATTGGTAACACAATGTCACTCACAAGTAAGTACTATTATCAAAGGATTGTTTAATAAGGGTAAAGTAACTTTTTCTTCAGCAAGTCACAGTTAGGTATTTTATTTGTCTGTAATTCCATCCAGCTTTGCATCCAGTTTAGTGTTCATTTTGTGCTGTACTATCATCCTATGATATTTTTGAGTAACCTCTCTTTTAAAAGCTTACAAATAATGTTAATGAGTATAGGAATGTATTGAGCTTTTGGCTATTAGATGTGTGCAGAGTTCTTCATAAAGAACTACACCAAAGTGACTGTTAATTATAAGATAATGGTAAATAAAATTTATTAATGAAAAGCCTTTTGTACTGCATAATTTATTGAAGAATATTGTGAGAACTATTAACAATTACAGCTCCACCTGAAGCTAGAATCCAGCATGCTGGGGACCAGCAAATATAACTAATATATACAAACTCTGCTTTCCTTGCCTAAGGGCCCTGCAATGAATGATCAAGATAACAAAAATATTGAAATTACAGTTTCACAGAATATACTTTTATTGATTTATTATCTTGATGTTGCCCAAAGATTTGTGATATAATGGCTGATTATATCCCCTCAGTGTTTAAGCCTGACAAGCAGTCCTATGTGGAAATTCAAGCTTCTAGTTCTTATTTCTAGTAATAGTAAAACAGTAGATCTGCTAATTACATATTTAAGATGGGTGTATATGCGTGTCTATACAATTTAAAGTATTTACACATAAGGTAAGTGGTCCCTGCCCCAGGTTAAAAGCTCAGATTTAATCTATTTGATGAATTTTATGATTATTAAGTAGGTATAAAGTTCCTATAGCATGGAGGAGAAGTGAGAAAGAAATGTCTGGGTTGGTAGGAAGCAATGTTTGTAAAGGTTCGTTCTGGTGTAACTATGGGGATACAACAGAATAAACAGAGTGAAGAATTTTTGAGTTTAAAGGCTGATTTTGTAAACAATGGTATACATTGTAATTGTCTGGAGCAAATAATGTTTATCGTACTTAGGACAGAAACAGTAAGCAGAAAAATTTAAATTGGGCACAGGGGAATTTGTTAACTGAAACACGAAGCTGAGGTAGGTTCAGGTCTAGGTAGAAAAATAATAACTTTTTTATTAGATTAATTTTATGATGGTGAAATGCATCCCAAAGTCAATTGCAAGGAACGAGTTTAATACGAGTTAATATAAAGAAGGAAATAGATTATTATTCACAAAATAATTCATAGTACCAAATAAAATGATTACATCTCCCAATCAACTAACTGCAAGGATCCAACAACTGAGTTATGTGATAACCCCACACTAAGGTCCGTACACATGGGCAATCACAGCATGACCCGTGGCTAGTGTATCCACGAGTGCTCAGTCGGGGGTTCATAATGATTTGGCCCAGCTTACTGGTATAATGCATATAGATCTGGTTTATCCAGGATACTTTCCGATTGCCGTTTGGAGTCGAAGGATTTCCCCCCCCCCATTTTAGCTGTTTTTTTTTGCCTTCCTCTGGTATCAACTGTTAGGTAGGGTTAAAAAAAAAAGGGGGGGGGGTGAATAGGTTGGATTGATGGACGTATGTCTTTATTCAACCTTAATTACTATGTTACTATGTTTATTTGTTACTATTTAAGAGGAACGGGGAAAAAAGGTAATACCACCAGTATAAGTACAATCAGACAAAAATATAAGCGGTCTTCTGGTCCTCCCCTGGGGTTCTAGAGCATGCATGTTTGCTCCAATTAACTGAAAGATCAAACCATCTTTAAACCAACACTTCCTATACAGTTAGCATAACTTCAAAGACATTGGTTCATTTTGGATATACTCAGAATCGGACAATTAGCTTTAAATAATTTTATATCATTTATAAAGTAAAACAAGTGCATAAAAAAAGTACAGAAAAATGCTAAGTAAATTATTAAACATAAATGTAGCACACAGCTAGAGTTAAAGGGGGATACAGAAGCGATACGTCTGATAAGTTGTATTAGCAGAGTCCAGAATATTGTATCCAATATGGGAAAATAAACAACAAAATCCAATATGTAATCCAGATGGAAGTCCATACTCCCAATTTATTCCCTTTCGCTGAATTTTGGGAGGGTTTGGTCATAATGTGGGGTGTCTGTTTCACCTCGAAAGGTTGATTTTTGGAGGGAAACTTTCAAAACTCAATTTTTCCCTCTAGTCTATACTGCGATTACCGTGCATATCACATACAAATATTACCGGATTTGAATGCTCACTTATTTTACAGTCCAAAGTACCAAACATGATATCGTTATGAGTTTTGCATGACTAGAGTACAATATCTCAGTTCTCCTTTTGGATATCATCTCATACAAAGTATGGGCAGATAGTTTTTTTATTTGTGAAAATATTACATAATTCTTACCCCTGAATTATTAATGAAATATTGAATTGACTTGAACCGACATTTGGTTTAGCTTAGTTGTAAAGCAGCAGTTCTCCTGCTGAAAGGTCTGTCTTTTGCTACTGGCTTCAGTTAAATTTCACACCTATTGCCTTTCAAATCTAAAAACCCTGCTGGGTTATACAAATAAACAAAACTCAGTCTTTTACAAATGGTCAGGCAGAGGTTTAGTTAACCCTTTGACTACCTGACAATTGGACCATGTGGGAATTGCTATAACTGATTGACCTGCTATTGAGGTAGGATAAATTGAAAACTACTGCTGCCATTATAACTATTACCAGTGGATTTAAAATGGTCACCCACGTTCGCGACAGTCGGCATGTTCTGTTAAGGTCCTTGTGCTTTTTATTTTTCTTGATTTCTGCTGAATTTCCTGTTAGCACCCCCTATCCATTATCATGGGTTTTCATTGGTTTGTGTCAAGGGCATCAATATATTGCATCTTTCTGATTAAGCAAGAAGTGGAGTGCTAAAATGCTCTGCATCTACTGAATATTTATTTAATTTAGATAAAATGTTGAGGGTGCACAATTATTCCCCTGTAGCATATAAAAGCAAATTACCTAAAACATATGCTACACAATGTTCAAGGATTGTATCAGAACCGTAGAACCTTGCATGTCCGGCACCCTTTACCTGACTGCGTTCCCATGATGCAGTAACTGCCACAAGGCTGCAAACAAGAGGTTGGTTAGTAGAAGCCATAGATTCTAATCTTGGCATCCCCCCACCGGAAGTAACAGTAATGCGGAATACCGTCAAAGTCCCGTCCTCTCGGCTTGAAGAGAAGGTCCATCATCTACGTGTGCGTCGCTGGCCAGTCCTGCAATGCACGAATGTCAGATATTGGAGCATTTGGCGACTATTGATTGGTGTAGTTGAGTTTTTGGTCAGTTTGTGTCATTGGATGACCTACCTGGTCTTAACATCACAAAACCTCACGCTATAGTCTGACCGGACGCACCCACACAAGCAAAAAAATGATAGGCCGCTAAAACGGACTTTGTCCCTGACACTGTGCCTTTCCCTTACACATTCTAACTAATGGCATAGTGATTACTTTCACCATTCACATTCCATGCACTGCCTATATTATATTTTGCAGAATGAATGATTTGAGCCACACATTCTGAAAGTTCTATGATCTGTGTTCAGCACTCGCTTTGCATCCTATGGTTGTTATGCTTGTTCTAATATCCGTTTATTTTAAGAATAAACGATATTGAAAAAAAAAAATATATATATATATTATATCCCTTATATTTATATAATAAATGTACTATTTTAGAGCAACTCAACTAGGTGGGGTATATAGCATGTATTACACATAGGAAAGGTCCAATGTATGGTGTATATAGCACTATTAATTAAAATCACCATAAGAAATAACACCATACAAATTATAGAATCTACAACCTACACTGAATTAATAAAAAAAAAAAAAAGGACGCAGAGGCAGGCAGACCGAAGCGGGGGCCGCAGTGAGCCCCTGGCAAAAACGCTTGGGGGTTGTTGTGGGTTGGAGGGGGGGGGGGCGGGAGAGGTGGGGAGAGGGGGGAGGCGGGGCCGGAGGGGGGGGGGGGTGGGCTGCAAGCCCCGGTCTGGTCGCGGCGGTGGCGTCAGCACCAGCGGCGAAGAACTGCGATGGCATCTGAGTTCCGCGGCGGAAAGCTCCTCTTTATATAGGTTTGCAGAAATCCATAATCCGTTTCTGATTGGTCAATTTTTAATACTTGCTTTACATTAACCAATCAGATTTCAGAACTTTCCAGAAAATGGTAACGCATGCATTCACCATTTTTGGTGCGTTAACGCATGCGTTTCCATAACGCAAAAAGGCAAAAACACATGCGCAAAACGCGAACACAAAACGCACAAGAATCGTGCACACAATTGCGTGCGATAACGCTCGCAATTTGGTGCACGATTCCTGTGCGTTGCAGTGTGGCCTCACCCTTACTAACATTAAAAAATATATACTTTGAGTCGTTTATGAAAAAAGAGCTTTCAAAATCTGTATTATAATTAAATATTATAAATATTTTTTCGTGTGTACTTGTCCTTTAACATTTACTAACATTAATTTAATATATATATATAATGTGATACTTGCCTTGGACATTCCGCTGGATGTCCTGGACGTAGTTTCGTCTCTGCCATTTGAGGTCTGACCACCTCTTTTGGAGCTGAGATGTGGTCAGATCAATTTGAAACTGAGTCTGCAGTTTCGCCTGCAGGTGGCGCATTATGCGCCGTTTGCGCTCTTTAATATTGGGCGTGCCTATTGGCATCCCGTCATAACCCAGCCGGGTGAGATATTCCACCATCAGACGCTGCCATTGCATGGTGGCCATGCTTTCTGGTGGGGAAAGTAATGGTGGAATGACTACACCCACTTTCCAGACCTGATTTTAGATCCTGGATTGCATATAGAAGTCAATGGGAAGAAGGGATTATAATTGATGTCGAAATCGAATCGCGAGTAAAATGTCCATGGTATCTAGGCGCAAACATCGAATCCGTGAGTAAAGTGTCCATTAAAACCTATAAGTGAGCATCGAATCCGCGAGTAAAATGTCCATGTTATCTAGGCACGAACATCGAATCTACGAGTAAAGTGTCCATTAAAACCTATACGCGAGCATCGAATCCGCGAGTAAAATGTCCATGTTATCTAGGCGCGAACATCGAATCTACGAGTAAAGTGGCCATAGAACCTATACACGAGTATCGAATCTGAGAGTAAAATGTCCATGTTACGTTCGAACGCGAAAGCTCGAAAGTAGCGCGCGTGAGAGTAAAATCGATTTTACGAAAGTCCCGGATATTGGAACATGCTCCCCAGACCATTTCCCAGGTCCCACAGCCATTTACATTAAGTTACCATTAATATTTTAGTTGTATTTGACTCGAACTTTTTGAACTATTTGCCTCCCATAGGGCCCTATTTATAAAAGATCGGTATTGTTATCGTAAAATACCGATCGTTATCGTAAAACAACGACCGGGTTTTACCGATAACGACCGTTATTTACCGATAACGACCGGTATTTACCGATATCGTTAAAATACCGGTCGTTATCGGTAGATAACGGCCCGCTATCGGTAATAACGGTCGTTTTCGATAAATAACGGTCTATTGGTAAAAACCGGTCGTTATTTTACGATAACGATCGGGATTTTACTATAACGATACGATCTTTTATAAATAGGGCCCATAGACTTTAATGGGTCCGTTTTCGAACTTTGGAACTTTTACAATAGTTCGAAAGTTCGAAAACGGACCGAACTTTCAATAGTTCGACCATCTCTAATGCCTTGCAGTGCTGAGGTCCTGAGTTCGATTCCACCCTTGAACACATCTGCAAGGAGTTTGTATGTTCTCCACGTGCACTCCGGTTTCCCCCATAATCATAAAGACATTCTGATAAGCACGGGTTTCCTCCGGGTACTCCGGTTTCCCCCATAATCATAATCATAAAGACATTCTAATAGGCACAGGTTTCCTCCGAGCACTCCGGTTTCCCCCACAATCATAAAGACATACTGATAGGTTGTATGTGTACATAAAGTGATTAGATTGTAAGCTCTTCGGGGCAGGGCCTGATGTGAATTGAGTATATAATTGTAAAGCGCTGTGGAATATGTAGCGCTTTATAAGAAATAAAATACAATACATACAATACAATTTTGTAATGCATCCTAAACTTAGGTTACCTGCTGCAATACAAAGTACACAGACCATGTACAGTATAGACTGACTATGATGGCTTTATGAAATAGTACAATGCACTCCTCACCAATTCTCAATATTCTGTAGATAAATAAAGATTAAAAAAGCCTGCTATAATTATTTTAGTGAATCCTGGACCTATCTAGCCATGCACATTAAAAAAATAGAGAGACCAAGCAATGTTAGTCTTTTTCAGCTGGTGAAATTATTTTCCTATATTAAAAGTAGAATTGATTTTAATGATAAAAAATGTTCTTTATACATGCTTTCACATAGCAACAGGGCATATTGAAAAAGTAGCTTAGCTTTGGGCTCCCAAACACAAAAACAAACTTCATGACTCTTGTGGGAAAAAATGACTAAATTAATAAATAAAATTCCACGTCTCAGAATTGGGTTTTCACAAGATAAGTGGAGCTCAAATACGAATATGATCATGTTTTAGGGATTATAGCGAGACTTGCAGGTGGAAATAAAACTTTGCTGCGAAACTGTAAAAACAGACTTTCCAAGAAAACACAAGGACATTGTTGATATAGCCGAACCACTGGCAATTGACAATTTTAATAAATGGTTTTAAAATCTATAACAAACAAAATAAAGCTAAATTCACTGTATTCAATATAGAAACAGGAATCACAGCACTTCAAAAGGCAATGTTTATAAAGCTTAATTTGTTACATATATAATTGCAACTAGCTTTAAGGCACCATACTTCTATTTAAAACAATATTATATATTACACAAGAAATAGAAACAGTTGAAAGAGACACAAGAACTAGAAAATGAGGCAATTAGAGCCTTTCCTGGAATATCACTATCTCAAGGAAGATCAGTTATATTTTCATTTTATCCTGTTAAATATTATGGACAAGTGAGGTGAATCAATGAACTGGTCATTCCTCTTTAACTTCTGACCATTTGCACAGCTCAAATTTTGGTTTTGGTATAAAAACATTTCTCAGGCTTTAAAAAGTTTCAACATTGCATTTAATGTGGTCCCTCTCAGCTTCAACTCTTGTGTACCCCCTGCAATCATGATCTGACTAGTATTTGGCCAAGGATAACGCTACTTACAAACATAGCACACACGTGCAGGAGCATTTCCACTTCGCTTCTAGTTTGTGACCCACTGAATCTCTGGCGTATAGATCCACCTTCTCCAATACAGCAGGGCCAGCTACATGCCACCAAGTACACTCTTTCTGTGTCTCTGAGGAAGCAGCCTAGTCCCGTGAAATGTGTCAAACCCCTGTGACTCCCTATGTGCCTTGACATATTTTTATGTGTTTTTTGATGTATTGCCCAATAAAGGTAACATTACAAGCTATGCTGATCTTTGTCTATCAGAGTGGGCACCCTACAGTTTTTATTTTTGCATGTATGGCCAAGGATAACATTGTCCTAAAAGACAGAGCACAGCATTCACAAAGACACAACAAGCTGTATCTCCCTCTTCCCTTTGCTGTGGCTGCTGGATGGTTTCTGAAATTAACATTTTAGTACTAGGGGTCAGCTCCCACAATACAATTCTTTTTTTTGGTGGAAGGCTAACTGTACACTGTACGTTTCTCATCATCTCTGGTGAATGGCAGATCAAGTCTGGGGATTTCAACCTGCAGCCTCATGTACTTTCTTTCTGACTGATCCACCAAAACTAATACAAAGTCTGTACATTTAGTGACATTATGATTTGCTCAGCTGACTATTTAGTATTGTTCCTGCAGTGTAGGTTGTCATTTGTTCCATCCATGCTGGATGAAAATTAAACTGCAGGGGCTTCCATATTGTCAGAGAGAATGATAAGCTGGAAGTAGAGGTTTACAGAAAACCAACCTAAAGAGACTAGTGTCGATATCTGGACTATGGTTGAAATTTGAACAAGGTAACTGTAAGAAGGAAACATAGTAACATAGTAATTGAGGTTGAATAAAGACATCCATCCATCAAGTGCAACCTTTACACCGTCCTTTTTAACCCTACCTAACAGTTGATCCAGAGAAAGACAAAAAAAAAAAAAAGCTAAAAAAGGAGGGAATCGGAAAGTAATCCTGGGTCCACCAGAACTACAGTATCTGTATAAATACCAGTAATTCTCAGTATTTTTTAGTTTTAAAAACTTATCCAGCCCAATTTAAAGCTATTCAATAAACTCACCATTACCACATCTGCTGGATGTGATTCCCAATTCTCACTGTAAAGAAACCTTTCCTAACCTTAATATGAATCTTCTTTTCTACCAAAAAGAAGTCCACGTGTCTTCTGATAGGACCTATTAGTGAACAATGCACCAGAGAGTTTATTGTATTGTATGGCCCATTAATATATTTGTATAGAGTGATCATATCCTCACACAATTGTTGCTTCTCTTATTCAAACAGTCTAACTTGTCTAATCTGCCTGAAGAAAAAAACACTAATAATACGAATGAAGGCAAGAAGCCTGATGAGAAAAACCTGGTGTTTTTAAGAAATTAGGAAGAATTTTTACAGTATCCCTGTTGGTTTTAAACCCAGCAAAATGCTGAGGCAGCAACTGGTGCATCCAAAAGAAGAACATGAGAAGAACAATGTCATATATATGCAGAAAGTGCTCTGATTTGTACGTGGAGGAGGCTAAACAGCAGCTGCACCAATTTATGCCCAGCACAAATTGTCCTAAAGTAAGGACGGTGTACCTGCATATTTTAAAAAAAGGACACACGTTTGAAGACTGTGAACATCTGACACAAAATGGAAGACTGGTTCAAGAAAAATATTAATGAAGCAAGTTGTGTCAAAATAAATTTTTCAACCAGGGCACATTATTAACACTTCATAAAGTTCGGACTGTTTTCGAACTTTTGAACTTCAGTAAAAGTTCAAAAGTTCAAATTCGGACCCATTAAAGTCAATGGGGGAGTGATAGTTCGAAAAGTCTGGGTGATTTACAGATAAACTAACAATGGTAACTTACTGTAAATGGCTCTGGCTCCTGGGAAGTGGTCTAGGGAACATGTTACTATCACCAAAACTTGTTAAAACACTTCCTAAACATGAGCGGGCAATTGTCGGGTTTTGCGCAAGCTACATATGAGAGTTAGGGGTAATTCGAGAGTTACCGAACGATACTTTCGAGGGTAAGCGAAAATAGAACAATAAATTTGAGGATTACCAAAGTCGAACGATACTTTCAACACCTTCCAATATTTTCAATGGGGATTAGTCATTATCGGTTCTCTATACTTTAGTATAGGGTACCAATAACAACCCATTGGTACATCTGTTATGGGATCAGCTGTTTTTAAGGAAGATATACTTTTCCCCTTATATATATAGCTATTCTCATTATTTGACGTGTATGGGCAGCTTTACTTCTGGCATTACTTCCATTTTTCTGGTTTAGGATTCTCAGCAGGAAGTACTCATCAAGGACAGTTATAATTTATTTTATCATTCCAACATTGGTGGTTTCTTTCCAACATTGGGATTTCCTGAGAGGCGCTGGGTTCTATCATGGAGTTTATGTCATGTGAACCAATTCAATATCGGTTAGTGCGTCTTTAACTCCTTCATCCCGCAGGCTGATCAGGTAATCAGTGCAACCTATTCAAAATGCAGTTTGCGCTAGTTTGTGTGTGACTATTTAAATCCTTTCTGGGATTCACCCACATGCGCAAACCACATATTGAATCCCAGAAGGAAGGTTTACCCAAAGCATTTGCTGCTCTAGCTAAAACTCCCTGAAGGATAACTCAAAAAATTCTACTCAGAGGGCTTTACCATTTATACAATCTAGACTACCATACCACTACAGCAAACTCTATTTTGTATATTTTTAAAAAATGTAGGTAATGCCTTGCAAAAAGCTAATTTTTGGACAAAATGTTTTACTTCATACTGATAACGAGCGCTTTCCTTTTACTGTTTCTTCTTTCCATAATTATTAAACCAGTGGAACTCCAGCCGCGAACCAAAGACATCATACATACTTCACACAGGCTGTACTTTAACGGATGAACACAGCACTTCATCTTCACAAACGTTCTACTCCACGCAAATTAGCGAAGGTCCTGGAGGGCAAACTGACAAAGGGGTTACTGGTATCCTATGTATCTAATTAATTGAAAAATGCTCAAATTGCTTTTACAGTTGTTATTAAGAAGCAGAATCCATGTTGCCAGTGCTCAACCATAATTAGAGCCCCCGGGAATTAAATATTTAGCATTAGTAATGTAACCGCTCGTAGGACACCAAATTCTATTTTCGTAATGAAAGCGCTGTAGTGTAAGTGCAAGTGGTTGAACCGACAGCTGTGACAAGCAGACAGGCCTGGGGTATATCAATAAGACACCCCATTGGACAGATAGTCTTACTGCATTACTCGTTTGTAAAAAGATCTGCAAGCCTAATTCCCACTGGACACACATTACCTCAACTATTTAGTTTTCTAATTGCAAACAGGATGAACAGCTTCGTAACTCTCTAGCCATAGTGCTGGGAGATGTATAGAGGTTCTTTTTTTCCCTTAAATTGCCCTCTAGAAGTTCACAGCATTGTCAGATGAGAAGGAAAACAAAAAAAGGTGGTTGCCGCTGAAGGTTGAATATGTTTGTTTAAAGTTTAATTACTTTTTAAATTCAGGCGCTCTGTGATATAACATGAAAACTAGGATATTGCTTCTAATGAGCTGGGGTTCGGTATGGCAGGAGACACAAGGGAATTCCAGCATTAAATTAACTGTGTAGAGTACTTAGTGTGTGAGCAGTGTGATTCCTCAAAAAACAGAAACATGGTTTGTTCTCAAGGCTGTTTTCATTATAAACAAGGCATGTGGAGGCATTAACAGCCTCCTGTTACAACCACTCAGCTTGTCAAAAGGTATTAAGTTACCCTCTAATAAGAAGTAATAAAGGAGATTTGACTATATTTGCCTTCTTGCAGGGCAAGCTAGATTTAGAAGTTTGATAGATGCAAATGGTTTCACTTAGAAGGGAATTAATCTGCAGGCCATTGCGTGTCACTATGGTTTAAAGTCCAGCTCATGAAGTTGCTCAAAGCATTATAAAGAAAGAGAAAAAAGGCTGCCATGATTTTATATTTTCATCTGTGATGGCAATAAACGTCTCATGTAGCCATTAATTTCAAAGAACAAAAATATGTCAAATTATGTTTTGGGGTCTATTAAAATAGATTGTGAATGTGAGTTGTGTCACATTATAGAAGAATGGGTCATACTTAAAATATGTCAGTTTTCCAAGAAGGCATTAGCATCTTGGTTAAATTAAGCTTTTCTTCTAAACACCTAATAAAAGCAGTGTCAAGTTCATATTGATCTTATGTATTAATACATAAAAGGCACTTCTGATTAATCCTTCGCCCTTTTTACCTTGTGCCCTCTTTTGCCATAGTGGCATCACCACATATCTTGCTAGGATATCTAACCTTGTGAACTCTTTTTTGATTATTTAAAGCATATTTCAAGACATTCTGTTTTCCCAGAGTTGCTCAGTGGAAACAGATGTGTTGCAGCTGATTTTAAACTTGGGTGTATTTTGATGATCAAAAGCTTTAGTTTTGAAAAATGGCATCCCCTCTTAACCTCTCTGCAAAAGGAAGCAAAACCCACAAGAATGGGAGAGAAGACTATATAGCAGAGATGTCAAACTTGTGGCCCTTCAGATGTTTAAAAAACTACAACTCCCAGAATTCTTGAGTGCTGCAAAAATTTGACATCCCCACTATATAAAATAGGGTCTAATAATAATAACAAGTTCGGACTAAATAAACTAAATAGCTCTTCACACAGATCTATTTAGGTTATTTGTGTGCCTGATTTAAATGTCGAGGTTAAAATTGATAAATCATCAATGCAAATAAACTATTGCTTTTATATAGTGTTGGGTAGATGGATATAAATATAGATTTTGAAAGCTGTCATATTTTAAAATATTTATAGAAAAAGAAAAGAAAAACTAAATAAGAAATACAATAAAGCAATAACTGTGCTGTACTATTCTTCCAAAAATACAGGGTCTCATATGCTACTGCCAGGCCTTTTCTCCTTGTTTGTGATTTATTTCTCCGGTCTTTCCATCATCTGTTCCATCTTTATTACTAGGACCAATATTAGTTAGGGATAAAGTAGAACCAAAGGTGTAAATTTACACAATTGATAATGTGACTTTAGTTCCCCTATAAAATGTCCTGTTAAATATCGCTTTATAAAAGGAGCTTAATGATGGCATCAGTTTTAATCAGAGCTCAGCTATGCCATCTGCATCAAGCAGCTCATTGACATTTTTTGTGTAATATTGAAAGTAATTTACCCCAACTTGGTATTGTAAGGATAATAGATATGGTCTTCCACACAGATGTAAAAGCAGTACTGCTTAACCTGTGGAAGATGTTCAGCATTCCACCCAATGGACTATTCATTCATCAAAAGTCAATCATAAACTGATTGATCCAGACATTTTGTCTGAAAATTGCTGGAACAAGAGGTAAGTCTAATAGTGTAGGCGGCAAAAAGCAATATGTTTAAAGGGCATGTCCACCCTTTAATTTTTTTTTTGATATATTGTAGAAACTCCCCCCGATCTTTACTTACCTTCTCTCTATCCTCCGCCACACTGTCCCAGCCCTTTGCTAGCATTAAACTGCAAGCAGGGGGCCGGACTGGCAGCCGCGCCTGTGATTGGCTGCCTCTCAGTTCAGAACGGTGGAGGAAAGAGAGAAGGTAAGTAAAGATTGGGGGAGTTTCTGGAGATAATAATAATACGGTTAGGGCTGGGGGAGGAAGCCCTACAATATGACAAATGGGTTTTGTGCTAGGGGGAGGGAGACCAAAACGGGTGGGAGAGGGAGGGAGAGGAAGGGGGGCTGCAGTGCGCATGGTAAAATTCTCCCGGAGGGGAGACAGGAGGCAGAGTCCTTTGTGGACTCTGCTAGGCTATTGGTGGACAGTTTTTTGGATTTTGGGAGAACATTGCAGGGCAGCCATTTGGAACAGGGATGTAAGGTAAGGATTTTTATGCACTACAGAGTGGGGTCAGTAGTGTGTTAAATTATAGTTTTGGGGGTGGACATGTCCTTTATTTATTCCACCTAACCACAATATATCACCCATAAACTTTTTGTTAACAGAATAATTCTGCCAAGTGCCAGAATGAAAGGTAAGGCAACAATTACTCCTTTGTACTATTATTTTGTTGCTTGCCCTTGCTATCATAAGGTATTCGTTTGTACACATTCATCCATAGAATGTTTTATTTTTTCATGCATTTACAATTACTATGTTACTGTGTTAGTCCAAATCTACCCTTGCTCGAGTTATTCACTAATTACTGTTTAAAAGAAAACTAATAAGAAATTTAGTTCCGGTGATACCTCATGAAAAGAGATGGCCGAATCTGGGAAAAACCTGAAGGTCCAAAAATCCGAAAACGGAACGTACTTTTGAGGGTTTGGACCACATTTTCAAGAGTTACCGAATATACAAAGTTATTTTCGGTAACCCTCGAAAATCATCTCAAATGTTTGATAACTCTCCAAAATAAGATCAGAAACTACTTTCGAGTTTCCAATCGTGTTTTCAAGGGTTATCGAACAGTATCGAACCGAGGGGTTCCGTGTTGGATCTGGGTCCGAGTCAGACCTGTATCCCATCTCTACTCATGTATTCCTTGTAATTCACCATATTTTTAACTTAATGCTTTTACTTAAAAAGGTGAAGTGATACTTCAATAGTCCTGCAGTGCTAAGCTAGCCATACACACGTTAAATGGATAAGGTGGTAGTGATCTTTGTATATATTCCCATTTTTGCATTCTAATCTAAGAAAGCATGCAAATTTATGTATTTATTTATATAATAATGAAGTTGATATTCCTTATTCTGAACTTTAAAAAAAAATCTAATTCCAAAGGGGAGCAATAAGATCCATTTAGACATGCATTGTGCTCCATGGAACAAAGTACATTTGCAAACCTACCATTATCTTAGAGGTATTATTGTCAACAAGAAAGAGATGTATTTTACAATGTGGCAGTAGTAACATTTTCTAGTTATTTGTTTATACGTAAAAGCACTGTTGAACTGAAGCCTATTTATGTAGTTCAATATTAATACATTTGAAAACAATGCAGAGCTAGTTAGCATATGGTTCCCCCTATGTAAATGAAATAAATACACAGAAAAGCTATATATATTAAAGACAATACTTTTGCTCAGACCCTGAAATAATGCATTTCCCATAGTTCTGCAATGCCTTAAAGAGACAGATTAATATATATGAATATCTTCCAATTATCTAAATGAGCACAGATATTTAACCTTCAGTTTAAACTAAAGAGTTAAGCTCTGTGCCTCCAAACTCTGACATTTGTGTGATGGGGAACAATCAGAGCCTTTCCTTTCAAGTACACTGAAATATTTTTCATCATAAGCTTTTAGCAGGCCTCGGGGATTGTTCTGTCAACATATCTTTCTGCTAATTTGCTAGCAAAAGAAAAACAGAATCTTTTCTTGCTAAATAATTACAGTCCCAATGAAAATTTAAGGCAATCATCTTATTTGCTGACCCTATGGTGCATTTATATATGTGTGATGGGGGGTGGGGAGGGGGTTGGTGGTGCTCTCTAGAATGAAAAGAAAAAAAACATAGTCTACTATGATAAAATACATTCCTTTATAAATCTGTATTTCTAATATTATGTTCAGAAATCAGTAGAAAGACATGGTGACATTCATTACTGTTAAGAATATTTGTGCAGTGTAGTAGTTTATTTGTTTGATGTATTATTGTTAACTGCAATGTTTTGCTTAAAATTCTTCTTAACAGCATTTTTTCTATCTATATTAATTTGATATAGATATATATATTTTTTTTAACAATTTTAGGCTGTGGCCACACTATCAACAGACGGCAACATGCATGCTAACCACAATTTTAATGTGATTTTTGCAATAATCTGTTATCGGAGCATGTGCAATTTGCACAAAAAAAGTGATCACATGCGCTTCAAATGGGATCACAGCACAGCGCATACGGTGTGGTAACACACATTGAAACTGTGGAACTGTCTTCCAGCAGATGTGGTAATTGCATGTTATTGAATAGCTTTAAAAGTGGGCTGGATATGTTACTAAAAAAAAAATTGAGGATTACTGGTATTAATACAAATACTGTAGATCTGGTTAATCGAGGGATACTTTCCAATTACCGTAGTCTCACGCATAATTACTGGAGAATTTTGCCAATATGCCCTTGCCCTACGAGATAGAAAACTATGACACATACAATGTTGTGGGTACTGCCTGGCCTCGTTTGTGTCTTTAGTCTGTCAAAATATTTTCTTCTTTTAAAGTTTTGTGTTTTTTTCTAACCTTTTGCCTTTCTAACTGATTGGAGTTTACTTGAAAATAGATTTGCAAATATAACATCCTAGTGCGCAAAGCTCTGCCCTCCTGTTAACTTTAACAGCTTTCTAAGAGGACAAATGTGTGAAAATGTGACAGATCACTTAGCAAAGATATGGACGGTGTGGGCCTGTGTGTTTTTGCTTTTTTGCTAACTCTGCTAAATAATGTGTAGACATGTCTGCTTTGAAGTCCTGTGTATGATGGCTAATTAGCCAACATTTAATTTGGTCTAACATTCGTGTCAACTTGGTGAGAGTGAGACTTTATAATTAGTGGCTACAGATCAGGTTCCTGTCAGATTTCTAACCTCTCACTCTAATTTAATTCCTGCTTCTGCTGTGTAATGTCAAACTTGCAACGGCTCAAGACTTGTATCCACTGCCTTTTCACGCTTGCATGGTTACAAAGTTACTCCTTATCACGCAACTGACAGAAGAGCAGGATCATTCACTTGGATGTAGAGAGGAAAACCGATTGCTAGATTTTGTTAAACTACGCTCTGCCAGAAAATTGGCCTCCCGTCTGAAAATGGGTTAAACTGGACATTTATACTTTTTGAAATGAATCATAAATACAAACTGAGGAAATGACTTTGGATAAAAGTTCACTTGTCCCTGGAAAGCAGCAATTAAATAAGTTTATAATATGCACAGTAAAATCTTTATTGGATACACAGTAGCTTGACAGACAGCCACTTGCTGTTTTTAGTATGTCTAACAGGGATTACATTAACATATTTGAGAAATCTGACCTGATGCATATTGAGCCATTAAGCCAACCGATACAAATTTCCAACTACTTGTTTTTCAAGCAGTTTTCAGAATACAGTATGTTGTCTCTCGTTCTGATGCAACCCCCCTCACCCCCGCTTCAATCTTTTGACTCACTGTAGATTTTTTGTGAGTTGTGCAATTGTCAATAACATAATGTATTTAATGGATGACTATTCTGCCTATGCTTCAGCCTTCCAAACCACTCTCTCCTAATTGTAGCCAGAGCTTTAAGGTACTCACCCCTGGTTTTGCACTAGATCCCCCATACCATTCAGTCAAAGTCTTATCTGTGGCCCTGCCTCTCCAACAATTCTGGGACTTGTACAATGGGAATGCATACTCTACAAGCAGTACTTCTTCCCACTGGTCAGTCAGGGAACAGTACTGGACTGTGAGAGGGGCAGGGGATGAGGGATCTAGAGCAAACCCAGTGGTGAAGAGTTGAGGACCTAGCGGTTAAGAGGAAAGAAGGGGTTTAGCGCAGTATTATTGCCTTTTAACAGGACGGTCTGTTTTTCATCAAATGTGCAGATTGTTGGATATTTAGATTGTTTTATTATATTATTTATTGGTTTGAATCAGAAGAGAAGGAAAAATGTGCACATCAGACTTTGGGCACTAAAGTTTGGTGGTTTCAGTATGGAATTTCACTATGAAATGAACTCCAGTGGGCTTGTACATTTTGGATAGTAATGATCCAATAATTATACTGGTTCTTCAGCCCCAGTAGGTTTGTGCATCTCCACTAAATCCACTCATTTTAAATGCACACCTAAAGGCTAGATTATGCTTAAAGGGCATGTCCACCCCATTTACAAACCTTTTCTGTAGGGTAGGGCTCCCTCCCAGCCCCAACCGCCATATTACTTTTTGCAGAAACTCCCCTGGTCATTACTTACCTTGCCTCTCTCCTCCGACGTACTGTCCTGGCCATCCGCTTGCAGGAAACTGCAAGCAGGGGGCCGGACCAGCAGCCACGTCTGTGATTGGCTGAGAGGCAGTCAATATAAGTACAGTTTAGGGGAGTTTCTTCAAAAAGTAATATGGCAGTTTGGGTTGGGGGAGGGAGCCCTACACTACAGAAAAGGGGATTTATGCTAGGGGGAGGGAGATCAAAACCGGTGATAGAGGGGGGGGGGGGGGCTGCACTGTGCATGGCAAAATTCTCCCAGAGGAGAGAGAGGAGGCAGAGCCTGCCAGGCTCCTGGTGGCCAGTTTTTGGGACTTTGGAGGGGCATTACAGGAGAACCATTTGAAGCAGGGATGTAAGGTAAGGATTTTATTACACTACACAGTGGGGCCAGTAGTGGGTTAAATTATAGTTTTGGGGGTGGACATGCCCTTTAACACCTGTATCTTACTTTTGGGTTTGCTTGAGATGCACGTCTTATATATTGGCCAATGTGAGCATTTAAAGGGTACAGATTAGAATTGCTTCCTCTTGGAATATTGAAAACAAACAAGAGCAATGATGGCCTTAAGCTTGCCCTGCATTGCATTGATTCCACATTCAATATGACCCAGATATCAAATTTATAGTAACATCAGGCCAAGGAACGGTTTCTTACCTTGGGAATTTCCCATGACATTCCTAGCTTGATAATACTGTACTTTGCATACAACTGTACAGAGTCACAGAGTATTTGTGCCTTGTGGTTTTCTAAAACATTGCAGAAATTTCACAGTTAAGTGTATGGTCACTTTAAATCACATCTGACTGGTGATCTTACCAAATTGTCTTTTTGCAAGAATTCAGCTCTCTTTTTAAAGAGGAACTGTGGTCTCCAAATAACTGCCCATCATTTCACACAATAAAACTATTTGCTACTGTACCTTTCAATCAAGCACAGGATTACATTTATTTTAAAAAAGTAACTTTTCTTGCTTGCAATGCCATTGTTAGACCCTCTTAACCTCTCCAGTACCCAGGTTCTGAGAATGCTCACTGCTCTCATTACTCAGGGAAAATAGGTAGTTCTATCCACTTATAGCTACTAATTTGCATATATTTATAGCTGGTACTTAGCACATCAGGTATTCTACATTTTAGTTTACAGAGAAACAGATGATGCATGATTGCCTCTGCCTTAACTTAAACATAGGGGAGCATATGCATTTTGCAGGTGTCCGGGTCTTTGTAAAAAAAAAATAAATAAATAAAATGTTGTGGTATGCTAATTAGCAGCTTTCAATGAGGGGCTTCCTCTTTGTCACAGCTGGAGACTATAAAAGCATGACATGTTAACCTCTTCTTGGCAGTAAGTCTAGATAGACTGCAAGTAAAGAGACATGATTCTAGACTTGTTTGAAAGTAACACAAAGGTCTGTTAAATGGAGTAAACTTTATAAATGCACATCTTTAAACAACACCTGAAGATCTCTAGCATATTGCAGAAAATAAAAGTTTGTTATTATTTCAATAATTCATGTGTTTTAATAAGAACAAGAAAGCTTGTGATCTCCAAGCCTGTTCTTTGTGTTATTCACAGTTTGATCAAGCTTAGCCAGGGGTGTCTCTTTAATGAGGCAATATGAGCAAAATGCTCCCTTTTAATATGAGAGGGGCGGCAAGCAGAGCTTACACTCACAGACCCCCAATTTCCCCCTCTTAGCTCTGCACTAACTGCTGCCTTAATGCATGCCCTGCTCTGATCATCATACTGTAGGGTAAGAGGGATAATTATCTGTGTGTGCAGAGCTGAGCACAACTTATTTTCAATATAGTTTTGGTGATCTAGGCATTAGGACATCTTATTTGTACCTATCTGTGTGATTTTGGCATTAGGGCATGTTATATGTACCCATGTGTGTGATCTGGGCATTAGAGCATGTTATATGTACCAGTGTGTTTGATCTGGATAATAGGGCATGTTATATGTACCCATGTGTCTGATATGGGCATAAGGGCATCTTATATGTACCTATCTGTGTGAGTTGGGCATGAGGGCAACTTGGTTAGGTTACTTAGGGCCCTGCTGAAAGAATCTACCTTGACGTAGTGGCAGGCTTACAAATCTTTTGGAAAAAATATTTTATGCTACAGGAATTATGGTGTGGATAAATGTATTGTTAAGGAACTGTATAAATCCTGCCATCATATGAAGTTTAAAAAGACTAAATGTTTAACCACGCCCATTCCTGGAAGCCACACACACATAAACCTGGTTGCGGTGGCTCACTTCATGGCACCTAGTGGTACATAAGTGCAGCATTCAAAAGTTTAGCTCAGGTGGCAAAAACCCTAGAGACGCCCCTAAGCCTAGCCTAATCCTGTTGCATAACATTTAGGCTCGGTTCAGATGTTCATGGTTTTCGAGTGGTTCCAGATGTTCTGCTGTTGGGAAAACATTGCATGTAGTATTTTCCAATCACCAGCCACTGTTAAACTGCAAATAAAACAGCTGCATACCGATCCTCTGAACTTAGCGGCATATTTATAAAGCTGCAATAAGTTTTTTGCCACCATTATCGGCACTGCTAATGGACAAAATTGGACCTGTGGCGAAAAGCCCCTTAAAAATATATATATTCTGGGAGAATAATGTAACTATAAAAGTTTCTTGTTTTCTCGCCTTAAACCTTTTTCTTTTCTGGCTCCCGCCCTCTGGAATTCTATATCCCTCTCTCTACTAGAGATGGCTGAACTTCATAAAGTTCTGATGTTTTCAAACTTTCGAACTTTGATAGAAGTTCGAAAACAGACTCATTAAAGTCAATGGGAGTCAAATAGTTTAAAAAGTACAGTTAAAATAACAATGGTAACTTAATGTAAATGACTCTGGGACCTGGAAAATAGTCTGGGGGACACGTAAGAATATCCAGAACAAAAAATGCATTTTATTCTTACATGCGCTACTTTTGAGCTTCTGCGTCCGATTTTCAATAATTATCCCACAAACGAATAGAAGATTCGAGGATTATCCAACCCTCGACTGTTTCGATAATTATCGAAAGCCTGGAAAGTTTGAAAGGTCTGGGATAATTTGAAAAGTCCGGGTCTGTTCAAACTTGTTAAGTACGCCTCAAACTCGCGTTCGAGTTCGGTTTTGTGTCCATCTCTACTCTCTACATCAAGAAACCTTAATAAACAAGTTTAAATCTAACCTCTCATCCTACCTATCTGAGTGCAGCACAGCATAGGACTGTTGACACTGCACCAGTTATTACTTTAGCACTTCCACCCTTTCCTATGTATCTGTATGTTACCCACCTAAGTAGATTGTAAGCTCAATGGGACAGGGACCTCTTTCCTCATGTTACATGTTTCAAGCACGTGTATATTTCATGATGCTCATACTTATTTATATATTTATGTAATTATTTATTATTTCTATGTTCAAATCTCAAAGTACTTTCTCCTCTTGCTTTGCTTGAAGCCAGATGTGCACACAAACTTGTGTGAGTAGATCCATCATCTAGAATAAGAATAGCAGCAATAAAATTCCCAGCATCCTTTTTCAGATGAATTTATGGATGGGCACTGGGTGAATCAGATTTACAGTACAGGGAATGACAAATGCTGCCTATCTCTAAGCTGTAAAACTGGAAGCAAGCAGCATCTGAGGTCATCCAATGTAATCACATGTACTTGAAAATATAACAGTTGCAGTTCATTGGATCGCTAAATTCTGCCTTGCTTAATAGTTATTTATGATTTTATTATACAAGATCTGCAGTTTCCTACCCTAAATTACTTACTACTTATGCCTAATTACGCAGGGGTCCAACCCCAGTTATATTACCTGCACAGTTAAAGGGCATGTCCACCCCCAAACTAAAATTTTACCAACTACTGGCTCCACTGTACAATTAAAAAAAAAATCCTTACCTTACATCCTGGACCTTACTCCTTGTGGTTCTCCTGTTATGCCTCTTCAAAAGTTCAGTAGGGTAAGTTCACTGTAGGGTAGGAGCTGTCTTCCTGTACTAAAGGTCTCTGCCTCTATTGTGTCCTCTCAGTTGCTGCTGGCATGTGCAGTGGAGCCCTTTCCTCCCAACCCTCCCGATCCCTCCCTGGCTGGCATTCAGGTAGCATAAAAAGCTTTAGTTATCTTGCAGGGCATACCCTCCCACCCCCAACCGCGGTATTCAGACAGAAAAAATTGCTTCCTATCTCTACTTACACCTTGTTCCAGCGCCCTTCTGCATTGATGGCAGCCGCCGCTGTGATTGGCTGCCTCTCAGCCAATCACAGCCGCGGCTGCCGGTCCGGCCCCCTGTTTGTAGTTCCAGCGGGCAGGGGAGTCTGACCAGAATGCTTCTGGATCGAGAAGCAGTAAGTAGAGATTGTAAAAAAGTCTGAATATAGAGGTTGGGGGTGGAAGGGTATGCCCTACAAGATCTAAAAAAATTTTTTTAGAGGGTGGAGATGCCCTTTAATATATAGTGTTGCCAGATTTGAATTGGTAACACAATGTCACTCTACAAGTAAGTACTATTATTCAAAGGATTGTTTTAATAAGGGTAAAGTAACTTTTTTTCTTCAGCAAGTCACAGGTAGGTATTTTATTTGTCTGTAATTCCATCCAGCTTTGCATCCAGTTTAGTGTTCATTTTGTGCTGTTACTATCATCCTATGATATTTTTGAGTAACCTATCTTTTAAAAGCATTACAAATAATGTTAATGAGAGTAGGAATGTATTGAGCTTTTGGCTATTAGATGTGTGCAGAGTTCTTCATAAAGAACTACACAAAGTGACTGTTAAATTATAAGATAATGGTTAAATAAAATTTATTAATGAAAAGCCTTTTGTACTGCATAATTTATTGAGAATAATTGTGAGAACATATTAACAATTACAGCTCACCTGAAGCTAGAATCCAGCATGCTGGGGACCAGCAAATATAACTAATATATACAAAACTCTGCTTTCCTTGCCTAAGGGCCCTGCAATGAATGATCAAGATAAACAAAAATATTGAAATTACAGTTTCACAGAATATAACTTTTATTGAATTTATTATCTTGATGTTGCCCAAAGATTTGTGATATAATGGCTGATTATATCCCCTCAGTGTTTAAGCCTGACAAGCAGTCCTATGTGGAAATTCAAGCTTCTAGTTCTTATTTCTAGTAATAGTAAAACAGTAGATCTGCTTAATTACATATTTAAGATGGGTGTATATGCGTGTCTATATCATATTTAAAGTATTTACACATAAGGTAAGTGGTCCCTGCCCCAGGTTAAAAGCTCAGATTTAAATCTATTGATTGAGATTTTATGATTATTAAGTAGGTATAAAGTTCCTATAGCATGGAGGAGGAAGTGAGAAAGAAATGTCTGGGTTGGTAGGAAGCAATGTTGGTAAAGGTTCGTTCTGGGTAACATATGGGGATACAACAGAATAAACAGAGTGAAGAGATTTTGAGTTTAAAGGCTGATTTTGTAAACAATGGTATACAGTGTAATTGTCTGGAGCCAAATAATGTTTATTCGTACTTAGGACAGAAACAATGTAAGCAGAAAAATTTAAATTGGGCACAAGGGAATTGTTAACTGAAACACAGAAAGCTGAGGTAGGTTCAGGTCTAGGTAGAAAAATAATAACTTTTTTATTAGATTAAGTTTATGATGGTGAAATGCCATCCCAAAGTCAATTGCAAGGAGACGAGTTAATACGAGTTAATATAAAGAAGGACAAATAGATTATTATTCACAAAATAATTCATAGTACCAAATAAAATGATTACATCTCCCAATCAACTAGAACTGCAAGGATCCAACAACTGAGTTATGTGATAACCCCACACTAAAGGTCCGTACACATGGGCAATCACAGGCATGACCCGTGGCTAGTGTATCCACGAGTGCTCAGTCGGGGGTTCATAATGATTTGGCCCAGCTTACTGGTATTAATGCATATAGATCTGGTTTATCCAGGGATACTTTCCGATTGCCGTTTGGAGTCAGGAAGGATTTCCCCCCCCCCCATTTTAGCTGTTTTTTTTTGCCTTCCTCTGGATCAACTGTTAGGTAGGGTTAAAAAAAAAAGGGGGGGGGGTGAATAGGTTGGACTTGATGGACGTATGTCTTTATTCAACCTTAATTACTATGTTACTATGTTATTATGTTACTATGTAAGAGGAACTGGGGGAAAAAAGGTAATACCACCAGTATAAGTACAATCAGACAAAAATATAAGAGGTCTTCTGGTCCTCCCTGGGGTTCTAGAGCATGCATGTTGCTCCAATTAACTGAAAAGTCAAACCATCTTTAAACAACACTTCCTATACAGTAGCATAACTTCAAAGACATTGGTTCATTTTGGGATATACTCAGAATCGGACAATTAGCTTTAAATAATTTTATATCATTTATAAAAGTAAAAAAAAGTGCATAAAAAAAGTACAGAAAAATGCTAAGGTAAATTATTGAACATAAAATGTAGCACACAGCTAAGGTTAAAGGGGGATACAGAAGCGAATACGTCTGATAAGTGTATTAGCAGAGTCCAAGAATATTGGTAATCCAATATGGGAAAATAAACAACAAAATCCAATATGATAATCCAAGATGGAAGTCCATACTCCCAATTTATTCCCTTTCCTGAATTTGGGAGGGGTTTGGTCATAAGTGGGGGTGTCTGTTTTCACCTCGAAAGGTTTGATTTTTGGAGGGAAACTTTCAAACTCAATTTTCCCTCTAGTCTATACTGCGAGTACCGTGCATATCACATACAAAATATTACCGGATTTGTAATTCACTTATATTTTACAGTCCAAAGATACCAAACATGATATCGTTATGAGTTTGCATGACTAAGAAGTACAATATCTCAAGTTCCCTTTTGGATATCATCTCATACAAAGTATGGGCAGATAAGTTTTATTATTTGTGAAAATATTACATAATTCTTTACCCTGAATTATTATGAAATATGAATTGACTTTGAACTGACATTTGGTTTTAGCTTAGTTGTAAAGCAGCAGTTCTCCTGCTGAAAGGTCTGTCTTTTGCTACTGGCTTCAGTTAAATTTCACACCTATTGCCTTTCAAATCTAAAAACCCTGCTGGGTTATACAAATAAAACAAAACTCAGTCTTTTACAAATGGTCAGGCAGAGGTTTAGTTAACCCTTTGACTACCTGACAATTGGACCATGTGGGAATTGCTATACTGATTGACACTGCTATTGAGGTAGGATAAATTGAAAACTACTGCTGCCATTATAACTATTACCAGTGGGATTTAAAATGGCACCCACGTTCGCGACAGTCGGCATGTTCTGTTAAGGTCCTTGTGCTTTTTATTTTTCTTGATTTCTGCTGAATTTCCTGTTAGCACACCCTATCCATTATCATGGGTTTTTCATTGGTTTGGTCAAGGGCATTCAATAATATTGCATCTTTCTGATTAAGCATAGAAGTGGAGTGCTAAAATGCTCTGCATCTACTGAATATTTATTTTATTTAGACTAAAATGTTGAGGGTGCACAATTATTCCCCTGTAGCATATAAAAGCAAATTACCTAAAACATATGCTACACAATGTTCAAGGATTGTATCAGAACCGTAGAACCTTGCATGCCGGCACCCTTTACCTGACTGCGTTCCCATGATGCAGTAACTGCCACAAAGTGCTGCATAACAAGAGGTTGGTTAGGTAAGAAGCCATAGATTCTAATACTGCATCCCCCCCACTGAGGAACAGTAAGGCTGGAATACCTGCAAAGTCCAAGTCCTCTCGGCTTGAAGAGAAGGTCCATCCATCATACGTGTGAGGTCGCTGGCCAGTCCTGCAATGCACGAATGTCAGATGATTGGACATTTTGGCTGACTATTGATTGGTGTATGGATGTTTGGTCAGGTGTCATTGATGACCTACCTGGTCTTAACATCAACAAAACCTAACAGCTATAAGTCTGACCGAGCACCCACACAAGCAAAAAAATGATAGTCAGCTAAAACGGACATTTGTCTGACACTTGTGCCTTCCCTTACACAGTCTACTAAATGGCATAGTGTTACTTTCACCATTCCATGCACTGCTCTATGATATTTTGCAGAATGAAGATTTGAGCCACACATTCATGAAGTTCTATGATCTGTGTTCAGCACTCAGCTTGCATCCTCATGGTTGTTATGCTTGTTTCTAATATCCTTTTATTTAAGAATAAACGATAGTTTGTAAAAAAAAAAATATATATATATATATATATCCCTTATATTATATAAATAAATGTATATTTTAGGAGCAACTAACTAGGTGGGGGTATATAGCATTATTACACACAGGAAAGGTCCATATGTATGTGTGTAATTAGCACTATTTAATTAAAATCACCATAAGAAATAACACCATACAAATTATAGAACTACTACCTACTACTGAATTACAAAACAATTTATATACAATTAATAAACTAAACTTACTTTACTGGACACCCCTAAGTTTGAATGGAAAACTCAAAATGATAGGTTAAGACACACCTCCAGGATTTCTACAGGGTCTCCATGTAGACACTAAAAGGAAGTGGAATTTTACTAACATCCAATGAGAGGTTCTGATCTTCCACTGTTAGCAAATCAAAAAATTCTCTTAGGCACTGTCCATGACAAGACAGGAAGTGTAAGGAAGTCCCTGTATTACACCCAGTTATGTGCTGTTTGTAAACATTAGAAAATTCTTCAGACTCTCACATTTACTCCCCCTCCCCTCTCCATAGAAAGTAATGAGACAATCCAGTTTCTGTTTGCTAGACAGGAAGTGTCTGTTTATGATTAAATGACTTTGCATGTCTCTGAAACTACCCAGCATTCTTAGAGAAATGGACAGTTTTTAACCCAATATTAATATATTTAACATGGTCAGGTACCTTTAGTTATAAGAAGGCTCTACTTCATTTTATACCTTGTGGGGAGCTTTTAGCTCCTTTATCCAAACCTCTCCATCATTTGTCAATCTAATCAGAATCCTGTGTTTCCTAACCCCATAGTGACTGTTAATCTGGAACTTGCTGTGGTAATTACCAATAAGTATGAACCTAGCATGTTATTCTGGATCCTGTATAGGGTCTCAGGATGTCCAATGGAGCTGTTCAGATTGAATTGCACATTGTGGCAGGATTGCCTGGATCTGTGTTCAGATCTGCAGGTTAATACCATTTTGTCTGGATACATATAATACATGTGTCCCAACTGAGCATCTGCTTTGTGTGAGAGCCCTGCCAGGACAGATGACTGTTGGTTACAGTAACAGTGGCTGCAGCCTGCAGTGCATGTAACAGACTGATCATGTGGTCCCATAGGGAACTGCATGATTGGCCGTGATCTACTAACTGACCCATTTGTCTGATACGGATGACCGAACTTGGTCGCGGCTGGCCACCCCACACCATCACATATTTCCAGCCAACTAATCCGTGGCACTATCGGTTCGTTACTGGTGTTTACCCAGCCTTAAGGTTGGTACACACATGCGATCACGGGTCCCAACCCGTGACGCACGATGTGTACGAATGTCCGATAATCGTGCCATGTATGGGCACTTTATGGGGTAAAATGGCCGTTCTGTCGATACACGGCATGAATATAATCCGAAACGGCCGTTCGCACATGTGTCGGCACAGGCAATCGCATGTGTGCACGAACCTTTAGACTTTATAGATTATAACTGCCAGGTAGGTGGTATTTGGAAGTGAGTGCAAATATGGTAAAGTTTATGACTCTAACAGGGAGATTCACCCAGAGGCACAAGCTCTCTGGGCAAATCTCCCGTACAGGATTTACCAGAGGCTATGCGATTTTGGGTGAATCTCACCCACACATAAGTATTTATCGCCAGCTATTAGTTGGTGTTTAATACTTACGTGTAAAGTGACACGCAACCTCTGGTAAATTACATTGAATCGGCCGCACGAGTGCCTCCTCTGGTACTCGCGCTGCCGCCGTAAAGCGGGCATTAACGTTGCACCAACCAATCGACCCATATAATGCTTCCCTAATCCAATAGTCTAATAGCTATGGATGTAAGGGAAGGGCAGATGAATCACTAGACTGTTCAAACCCTTGGGTAGGAAGCGCTAAAGCATGACCGTGGGCTTTTAATGTCTGTAAGTCAGGAAAATGTCTTTATTCCAGGATGTATGAAAACTAAGTTTTCCAGAATTCTGTGCAGTTAGGGAATGCTGGGAGTTGTAGTTTTAAACACGTGAAAAGTTCATTAAGAAGACACTAACTGCCAAACAGAGAATGCTGGGATTTGTAGTTTTCAAACATGTGAAAGGTCACAAGCTTAGGCTGTATTAGATCTTGACAGATGCCTTAGCTACAGGATATTAAGAAAAAACTTACTGCAAAGAGAGAATGCTGGTAATTGTGGTTTTCAAACACGTAAAAGGTTAGTTAAATACGCCTGCTCTATATCATTATGCTGTATTATATCTAGACCAATGCCTTTGCTACAGGCAATAAATAAGATACTTTGCATGTCCCCACCCATTTCTTTAAGTGAGAAATATGTGTTTATATGTTAGATTATTAAGGCAATGCTATTACAATAACATGATTCTATGAGGTACCTTCTGTTATAAGAAGGCTCTATTTCATTTTATACTCTGTGTGGAGCTTTTAGCTCCTCTATCCACACCTCTCCCTAACATGTATATTCAATCAGTATCCTGTGCTCCCAAGTCTTAACCCCATAGGTTAGTTAAACTTGTTGTGGTAAATACTAATAAATATGAACCTTGCATGTTAATCAATATACTGTATAGGTCAGGAAAGTAAAATTGGATATATGTATGGGCTGCTTTTGATTGCCCAAAGGTGCTGTTTAGATTGCCTGGGTCAATTCTCCGACCTGCAGGTTTATTCCACATAGACCCTCTATATTCTAGCTGGCAGGTAGTATAGGTACGGGAGGATATAAGTGTGTGTTTGTTCATTTAATATGATGCGATTATTTGGTTGTTTTTTTAGGACCTTCAGACTAATTTTATTATTGCCCCCTGGATCTTAGCAAAACATACACACATAATTTCCACTGTGCACCAACGGGCACACTTTTGCTAGTATATATATATATATATATAAAATGAATATAAAAAATTAACATTGGATGGTTTGCCAGGATGGTTAGGCATAAAGTTCATATAGTTATCAAAACAAAAATATGCATACAAATATCAACATGCTATTAGGGGAATACAACAGAAAACACATCATGAAGTGGACATTCAATTTGGAGTCACAGTTACAATATTTCAGCGTGTCATTTGATAGACATAAGTTAGCCATTCATTTATGTTCAAATGTTTTTAATTTTGGATTGACTTGTCAGATAAACAGTTGATCAAATATTACTTTGATCAACAGAACCACATGCAGGAAGAAATGTTCAAAAGTTCAATTCTTTACTATCATAAAAATGCTTTAGTGATCTGTTTGGCAAGACTGGGTTTACATTCAATTACAGACAAATATTTATTTAATTTTTAACTCATTTGCATGGGATTTGTGTTGTCAATTTGTTCTTCAAAACCAGATCTCCAAGTAAATGACCATATTATAATGTGAATAAATACAATTCTCGGGATCAGTCAGAGAAGATTGTATATTAAACACATTGATTACACATACATGTACATAAATTGACTGATCAATAGGTAGGAACTCATGAAAAAAATACATTTCATTTATAATAATAAACAATCCAGTCATTTTGTTTATAAAAACAAAAATCGTCTGTACTGTGTCTCTAGCTCAAAATCTAATTTTTGGACTATTTGCACAATTTTCAATGAGCTGCATGCTCATTAGTAAGTAATAAATGTATGTATTGTCCCCACTTACAATTTTGATGGTGTTTAAAAACATAATTATGTACCAGACACACTGTAAGTGACACAGGACCATATTTATCCAATTGCAGTATTGTGTCATTACTCCTTAACTTGCTTGTAGTACTTACAAAATATTGAGAGCACAGTGTGACCTTCTTGCCAACTATAGCAATAATTTCTGACTGTGATACAGTCAAAAATTACAGATTTTTTTGACTGCACCACAGTTGTTATTTCACACCCGTATCATTATTTCTATATGCCATGAGCATTAGTAATAATAACAAAAGTATAATATAACAAAAGTATAATAACAAACCTCCAAATAAAGGACCAATATGCCTTTATAAATTTCACCCTGTAAGGAACAAATTTCTAAAGCAGTGTTTTTTCTCTGTATTTTTAACAAATATTCTCTTGCCACAATTTTTCAAATATAATTTTTACAGCAATAATACTTTTTAAAGTGGTGAATAGAGTTTTCACACTGTCAGAACCACAAAATCCTAATTTCTTCCAAATAGGCAATAACCTTTGCAGACAATTTTTAATGTTGGTTTTGATGTTATTAATAAGGCCCAAGTAAAAAGTGTAGCTATAAGGCCCAGAGTAAGGTGGCTATTTTGTGCAGACATTTTTAAAATTGAAGGATGCGCAACAAAATCCAGGCTGGTATTTAACAACAACAGGATGCAATTGACTTTAAGCAATGACTAATGTGTAAGATAACCCATGGTAGCATCTTTTTCCATACTGATCTTAATGTTTTGCCATTGTTTTTAAATTGCCTTTTTCTCCATCAAATTTAACCTACTGGGGAAGGTGTCTTTAAAAATAAATACCTTATTCCAATTTCTCTATCAAATTTTAAAATATCCTAATGGTCATGGGTCCAAAAGACAGCAATTGTTGAGTATTGAATAGAAAAGTGTGAAATGGCTTCAGAAGTAGGAAGTTATTTGTAAGTGGCTGCCATGGTTTTGTTTGTATTTCAGGTTGGTGCAAAAGAAAGTAGGAGCCCAAGAAGACAAAAGAGCTGGAGACCAGAGGCAGGAAAAAAGGAGGGCTGGAGTGTGGATGAAGGAAGGCTTGTGTGCTTGAGATGAGAATGCCGGGCTGGAATGCAAGTAAGAAGGAGGGCTGGAGACTGGAAGGCTGAAGGCCAGAAGCAGGACTGTACTGGCCTTTGAAAGAGACATGGGTTGTTTTATTTGCATTTTTATTTGTCAATTTTCCTTAAATTTTTATTAATTCTATGCTACTTTTAAACCCCAAAAAATGACACAACTTGTATTGTGATGTTTTGTTGTGCAGATGCAAAAATAAGCCACTTATTATTTATTTATGCTGAAAAATACAGTCAGAAGTTTTCGTTGATGCGTGGCACACAAAAAAACCGAAGAGAAATTTAAGCACAACTTTATTAAAATGCCTCTTAGAGAATAATCAGGACATGTTTAAGCAGATATCAAAGACATTGCATAAAATTTGAAAGTTATAGTTTTACTTCCATGAAAGTACGGTTTTGAAAACATAACAGTACAACAGACAGCTGTCATATTTGCACTCCTGTTTATATGGCGCCTTTAAGTCACATTGTATAGGCACCAAGGGAGATCACTGCTGCTCATTAGAAAGAGGTTATGGTTTATAGAAGGTGATGTGATACAAACAGGAAACTGTAAAATGTAAGCATTTTTTTTTTATATTTAAATTACTTGGGGGGGCAAAATAAAATTGGCACACTTTTCTATTTAAAACTAGCTTAGTGGTGTCCTGAAAACCATTATCCTAATTTATTGTAGTTTCTCACACCATCATTTCTTTGTTTATAATTATGTGTCTGTTTCTTGTTAAAAAAAAAAATCCCAGTTAAAACTTTCAAATGATCTTGCTTCAATTTTGCATCTTATTTTCATCAATATTGGCCATAATTTGTACTCTTTATGTGACTTATTTTACTAGGGGTTACTCTATGATTTCTGTCACCATACAAAGGGCATGGGAAATTTGAAGTTAAAATGTTTAACAAAGCATAAAAAGCGCAATTACATTTAAAATATGTACAGATCATTGATAGATCAGGACTCCTGTCCTGTCATGTGCGCAGGCAGTTTGCTCACAGTCTTTTTCTTTGATGAGCCTTCATTAAAGTTGGATTATGGAGAAACCTTTTTTCACAACAAAACTAAGTAAAAGTTGCACTATGCACTATGGGGTGCCGTTTGTTCCCAGATTATTTTGTAAAAAAAAAAAAAACAATATATGTTGTTGACCAAAAGAAATTCTCAGTGGTAACAAAACACATTTAGCAAACAAAAAACAACATTTTGGTGAGAAAACGATATTTAGTCGACCAAAAGAAATTCGGGGGTAACAAAATACATTAAATAAAAAAACCCCAAAAAACAATGTTTTCGTTAAAATCTATATTTAGTCGACCAAAAGTAATTTGGTGGAAACAAAATATACATTAAGTCAACAAAAAACAACTGTAGCCTGGGTCTTGCAAAAAGTGGTTTTATTAAAACTTGTAACGGCAAGTTGTCTTGGGCCCATCCCTTATATATTATATAAATATATTTATATCTTCATTGGAGATTGCATTGAGTTTTTAGGAGCTACCAATGTGGTGGGGGGTATATGATATTACATATAGGAAAGGTGTATATGCATATGTGTACTATCTCACTATTACCATTTAAATGACCATCAGTAAATGTATATAAAGAATAGCACCGACTTATATTAGGTACAACATAAAAATACAAAATACATAAACTTACTTACAGAGCAGAGATCCCTATTTGGAATGGTCAAAATGGGAGGTTAACCCACACCCCTGAGTCTGCTCCATGTGAAAGGAAGTGTAATCCAAAAAAGGTTTCTGTTTGCTACACACGATGTGATGTGTATTGTAACGGACATATACACCAAGGCTCTTATATACCAGAAAGTGAAAGTAGTTTGTGGTGTGTGCTTTGGAGTGATATTGACTGCAACACAAGATCCTGTGTATAAGATCCTGTTTCCATCTGTTGAGAGGACAGATTATTAAAAAAACATATTAACCTTATTGGATACAGACTCTGAAGTAACAGATAAGTGTACACCAACAAGGACACTCAATATACAGGCCTGGTAAATATTCAAAGTGGTGCACCATAGACAAGGACACCCCTGATTACTGTGTTACTTTGTTATGTGGGGAACCTGTTTATGTGCACTGTCTGCTTTGTGCTGGACCACCAGAGTAACCCACTGTGTGCCATAATCCATAATCCTTCCATAAAGCAGTAATCTGGTACAAATTGGTGGTAGTGGTGCTGGTAATACCATTTATTCTCCCTGTTTTCTTTGTATGTATGTTCTCTGTATTAAGCTATGGAGGCTGCTACAGAAAGTATTGATTTAAATCCTCCTGTCCTTGTACCTGCAGATGAATTTCCCCAATTAGACTCAGTACCTCTACCAGGCCCAATTGCCAAACCTATTTTTAAACCTGATCCATTTGATCCAAATTGCATTTATTTATCCAGGGTTTAGCAGGCTGTTTGTAGCAGCAACCTTATAGAGGTAGCCAATATGCAATTAGAATTGTTTGTGCACTAGAATTCTATTTTTTCTATGTATTATATTTTTGATCTCTAGTTGCACTTTAATATGGATGTACAACAGCCCAATTTTCTATCTATTGTGTGTTACATTGAAGGTTTGACCAAGCAAGGTACTTTAAACTAAAGAGTCAAATATAATCAGGTAAATTGTTTAGTTTCCCTCTAATCCCTTCAGAAAAAATGTGTGTGTATGTAATGACTCTCTTGCCCATAATATATTTCTCTTTGAACTCTTTAATAAGGAATATCTGGTATACGATACACTCTTCCTTTAAAAATAGTAGTTGCCATGCATCTCCTTAAACCCAATAATAATAAAATGATTGTAAATGGCAAAGTAGAAAACTCTAAACACATTTTCCTATTCATTTCTATAACAAAAAAGTAGTACATGACACTTGCCCTTTAATCTCTGCAGCAAAAAAGGCTTTTGTAAATTGCACACTTTACCTTTAATATCTGCAGTAAAAAAAATATGGTTAAAGGGCAAGTCCAGACCCAAAATGAAAATTTATATACAGGTAAATCACCCCCTAAAACCCAAAACGGTAATAGTTTTAAATCTGAAATAAATAAGTCTAACCTTAAATTCTGCACAATGTCCTGTTTCCCCTGTTTCTACTTCCTGGTTCTTCCAGTTAACAACTGTCAGTTATGGATTTGGCAGTTGACATCACAGCCAATGACTGAATGTTAATCCCCTATCTGCCTCTTCTGAGCATGCCCAGGCTCAGTACAGGCTCAGTACAGGTTTCTAAATTGCTTAGTTTCCATGTGGCATCCAGAAGCATAGCAGGCATAAAGTAATGAATTCACAGGACAAAATATGATATATCAGCATATTTAAAAGAGGCCATTCTTTCTAAAAGATGTTCTTATGAGGGTGAAGTTGTCCTTTAAATTGTTTTTTCAGTTGCATTTGTTGCATTTTGGCCAAAAATTTGGTAAATGGAATATTTTTCCTTTAATCTCTGCTGTAAGGAAGACTCTTAATGGCACAGTACATGTTTTCTTTTCATTTCGTTACTTAACAGACATCCCACCCTGCCAAATGTGGCTTCTATGCAGGGTGGGGGGTAGGGGTCATGGTGGGGAGACAGGAAGAGGGCGTGGTATGGTGTAAGTGACATCTTTCGAGGGTGGGGCAGAGGCGGAATTAGGGCGTGAAGGGCATTCCAGGGGCATTACAAAAATAAAAGGGGCATTCTGGGGTGGAAAATATAGGTGCTTGCGATTGCAGGAGTTTGGGGTGGTCTCACGGGAATGTGCAGGGTCGTTTCTAGCCATCTTGGTGCACTAGCGTGATCAGATTGCAATCCAATCTTGCTTATAATCGCAGTAATATGGCCTAGCCCTCCAAGAGTATTGGACTCAACACTTTCAGTCTTGACATTAACCCTTTAGTGTCAGCAGACTTCCCCAGAATATTGCAATTACCACTTTCAGTGCCAGCAGAGTATTACCATTAACCCTTATTGCCAGCTGACTTTCTTAACAAGGAGAGCAGTTCTAACACATTATGGAATTAAAGAAACCAACTACAGCCTCACCTATCTATCTAAATAAAAAATTCATATCACAATATAAATTATTAGGCAATGCTAAAATCTATGCAACCTGATGCATCAGATTTACACTAATTTTGCGTTGACTGTGTTATTTCCAAAAATTCTCGAAAATAACAGGTATCACACCCTCCCGGACATTCCGGGAGTCTCCCTCATTCTGGGGTGGTCTCCCGCACACCCGCGAGACCACCCCAGACTCCCGGACTTGAGATGAGACTTGAGTCTCTTCCCCAGTCACGCCCTCTTTCATGACCACGCCCCCAGAACGCCCCTAACTTTGACCTAACCCCGGCTCCCACCACCTCTAGAATGCTGGCCCCGCCCCGACATGACATCACGCCCAGCTAACCATGCCCCCATTCCCACCCTGCCCGGAAGCCTGAAAGGGCAGGGTGGGATGCCTGAAATATCACAGCACAGTCTTTGCAATATAGGCAGCATTGAGTTATCTTGCTATCTTGCTATCTTGTAGCATAGAACTTAATACCTGTAAGGCAGAGGTGCAAAGCAGTGCTTGTTACCTGACCGAGATCCTGCAATGAAGTAAAACGCGCAAAGGGATTTACTGCATCGTTGGATGGTAAGTACTGCCGCTTCTGGTTCTGCATCGGCCCTTATGTTTGTAATATTATAATGTTCACCAAATAATTTCTGTAGAACAATTCTGTTCACCAAATAATTTCTGTAGAACAAGTCTGTTAATTCTGTTCACCAAATAATTTCTGTGGAACAATTTTGTTCACCAAATAATTTCTGTAGAACAATTCTGTTCAGCAAATAATTTCTGTAGACCAAAATCTGTAAATTTTGTGCATTTTGTATATTGTATTTTATATTTTGTCTATTTTTTTTAAATTTGGTCATATGATACTTTTATAAGTAACCTATAGATTTGCTACATTTTACCTTAATAAGTAGTGCAAAGTAATAAAATGGTGATAAAAGTAAAAAGGCAGATAGAGGGAAAAATGATACACAGTCAAACAGGGGGAAAGCTAATGTGGCAAATCTAAAGGTTTGTACACACGTCCAATCCGGCAGCGAGCATCAACCTCCGATACCAATATATTTGCGCCGAAGGACCCCCGACCTAACAAATACATACAAAAAATAGAATTCTAGTGCACAAACAATTCTAATTGCATATTGGCTACCTACGAACGAATACACGTGCGTTTCTCGGACGGAATGGGCGTTCGTTGTGCGGATGTATCGGCATCAGGGGTCACTGCTCGCTACACACATTGGACGGACGTGTATATAAGCCTTAAAGGTTCATTTGAAGGTTACTAATTAATCTATCATTTTACTAGTTTCACTGAACATTTGAGCAAATGTACAAAATGCACAAAATATAGAGATTTGGTCTACAGAAATTATTTGGAGAAATAATTTTTATAAAAACAATTTGGTGAACAAATTTGTTCTATAGAAATTATTTGGGGAACAGAACAGTCAGACGTGTTCTACAGAAATTATTTGTTGAACAGAATTGACACACTTCTTCTACATTATATGGTGAACATTATAAGATTGTTGTGTTTTACAAACATACGAGTCGATGCAGAACCAGAAGCAGCATCACTTTTTAAGGTAGAGGCTCTGCGCCTCTACCTTAAAAACGTTAAGGTCTGTGAAACAAGGTAGCACAAAACTCATATTGCATAGGCTACTCTGCATTATTTTCAAGAATTTTTGGAAATAGTGCAGTCAACACAAACAGTGTAAAACCAATGCAAACCCAATAATACATCAGGTAGCATGGGTTTTACACTAATTTTGCATGCAAACAGGCGATTTAGCATCACCCTGATGATTTATTAAGTGATATGCAGTCTTTCTTTAGATAGATAGATGAGGCTGTAATTGGTTTCTTATTTAGCTGTTTGTTTCAGCTATCCCACCTCTCCCAACAGTTGTGGTAGTCTCCTGGATTTTGGAGTGGTCTCCCGCACCCTCCCAAGACCATCCCAAACTTCCGTGACCGCAAGCATCTGTATTCTCCTCCCTCGGAATGCCCCTTTAATGTAATACCCCAGAATGTACCTCCTCCTTGTAATAACTCCGCCCCACCCCAGATGTCGTTGCTTGCACATGTCCCCTCCCCGTCTCCGCCATGCCCCCTTACTCCCCACCCTGCCTGGAAGCCACATTTGGCAGGGTGAGATGTCTGTAAAGTAAGGAGATGAAAAAAAATATGGACTGTGGCATTTTGTAGTCTTTCCTTACAGCAAAAATTAAAGGAAACGTTCTGTTTACCAGATCATTTTTTCCCACCAAAATGAACTGAAAAAGCAATTTAACCATATTTTCTTACTGAAGATATTGAAGGTAAAGTGTGTTATTTACAAGCTTTTTTTTCCTACTGAGATTAAAGTGCAAGTGTCATGTACTACTCTTTTTATTGTAGAAATGAATGGAAAAATGTGTTTAGACTTTTCTACTTTTCCATTTACAAGCATTTTATTATTAAAGAGATTAAAGGGAAATATATTATGAGTCTTTCTGAAGGGATTACAGGGAAAGTAAACAAATTGCTAGCTTGTATTATCTTTTAATACAGATTAAAAGGAAAGCTTGCCATTTATAATTTTTTTGCCATTTTCGAAACATAAATCTTGGTGCACAAAAATTAAATTTGTAAGACAAAAAGTATGCTACAGTTGTTTTTTGCTGACTAAATGTATATTTTGGTCAATTAAATATAGTTTTGTCACCAACATTTTGTTTATTGATGACTTAAAGGACAACTATACTCACCTCACCCTCGCTCCTCTTCCTCCATAGCTGCATAGTACCCAGGGTGAGGACCTAAAATCGCTAAGTCCTCACCCTGGGTACTTTCCCTAACTCCTGCACTACTTACCGCAAATCTGCTTCGCCGATCGCTCCATTCCTCCGCTCTTCCTGCTTCAGTGACAGATCGCGAGGCAGCCAATAGGAAGATACGCTCTGCAAGGAGGCGTGTCTTCCAATTGGCTGCCTTGCGACTGTCACTGACAGTAGAAGAGAGGTGGAACAGTGTGGATCGGCGAAGCAGATTTGCGGTAAGTAGTGCAGGAGTTAGGGAAAGTACCCAGGGTTAGGACTTAGCGATTTTAGGTCCTCACCCTGGGTACTATGCTGCAGTGGATCGGGGAAAAGGTGAGTATAATTGTCCTTTAATATGTTATTTTGATCGACTAAATGTAGTTTTCTAACCAAAATCTTTTTTTTAACTAAATGTATGTTTTGTTACCACAGTATTTATTATGGTCGACTTAATATAGTTCTGTCACCAAAACTTCAAATCATTTCCCTTCCGATTTGAATTTCATCTGCTCTTGATCCACCTTGGAGAATGGTACAATGTTACTTCCATAACAGAAACCTTAAATAGAACAGGGATAGGTAGCAGAAACTCACAGAGGGCCCAGGATAGGCAGAAAAGAATCATAGTCAGAGGGTCAGCATACGTCAGCAACAAGAATCAGAACCCAAAAACACAAATCACAAGAGGCAAACTAAAAATGATTATTAGCAATGAAGAACAGAATACAGGAACTTACAAAGGGTAGACAGACCAACCATAAAAGCAGAGGAAAGAAGCAGGAGCAAGATTGGCAGAAAGGCCGGAAACGAACAAAGAGCCAAAGATCAAAAACAGCTAAAGTCCCTCCAAGTTAGTAATGTATGGGAACCTTAAAGTATACTTACATATATAGAGAGCGTGCCTTCCTATTGGCCTCGTCGCCGACGGGGAGGAGGGGGCGGAGCCTACAAGAGCAGCGTTGCTGCAACACGCTGCTGTAGGTTTCGTGAGGACCTAGCGGTTCAGGACCTAGCGGTTCAGGTCCTCACCCTGGGTAAAAGTTACTACATGAAGATCTGGAGCGGAGGGAAGGTGAGTATAATTGTCCTTTAATTACCCAGAAGCAGGGCCATTTTTAGACATAGGCCACCTGGGAAAATTGCTAGGGTGCCTAGGTTAAACCAGGGCGCCCAGTGCTCTCCATAGCATCTCTCCTTGTCAGCTTTTACTTTCTGTGTTAGAACTGCTCTCCTTGTTTTACTGTAATTTGCAACATTGTAGTGAGCAGAGAGCCTGAACTCAGCTCCCTCTACTTAGAAACAATGAAGCAAATGAACTAAAGGTGAAGGAAGGAGGAGGGTGAGCTCAGCTAAAAGAATTGAGGAGAACAATTTGGTAGAAGCTGTTGCAGACTTTATAACAGTGGCCCCCATGACTAGCAGCCATGAGATCACTATCCCTGCCTCTTTCTTCCTTCCACCCAACTCTCCAATTAGAACTTAGAGTAAGTGAGGAGTGAACAATTCAGTGGAGGAGACATGGAAAGCAGGTGCATACTGTATATCATGTCAATGCTGGCAGCTGAAAGGGTTAAAGGTAATACTCTGCTGGCCCTGAAAGTGTTAACGCCAACACATAACAGTAGATGTAGTATACTTGGATTTTGCAAAGGCTTTTGATACAGTCCCCATAGGCGTCTAATGTATAAGCTGAGGTCTGTTGGTCTGGGGAAGCACATTTGTACATGGATAGAAAATTGATTAATGAATAGGATGCAGAGAGTAGTTATTAATGGGGCTTCATCATTATGGACTAAAGTGCTAAGTGGGGTGCCACAGGGTTTTATGTTGGGGCCGCTTCTATTTAATCTGTTTATTAATGATTTGGAAGTGGGTATTGTCAGCAAGGTTTCTGTGTTTACTGACGACTCAAAACTTTCTCGACCATTAAAAACTTCAGAGGATGTGCAATCGTTGCAAGGGGATCTAGATAGATTGTCACATTGGGCTGCTAATTGGCAGATGAGATTCAATGTTGATAAATGTAAGGTGATACATTTTGGACTTATACTACTGCTTATACTATAAATGGCTCTGTGTTAAGTGAATCCCTTTTAAGGGATCTTGGAGTTTTGGTGGATAACAAACTTAAAGGTAGCAAGCAGTGCCAGGCAGAAACAGCCAGAGGCCAGCATGGTATTGTCTTGTATAAAGCGAGGTATGGATTCAAGGGAGCAAAATGTTATTCTCCCTCTTTACAAAGCATCGGTAAGGCCTCATTTGGAATATGCAGTGCAATTTTGGAATTCTGTGTACAAAAAGGACATCTTTGAAAAGGAAAGGGTCCAGAGAAGGGCAACTAAATTAATTAGGGGATTGGGGAAGCTTGAATATGAAGAGACTGGAAAAGGCTGGAGAAAAGGAGCTTGCGTGGGGATATGATTACTGTGTATAAATACATTAACGGGCCATACAATAAACTATCTGGGGCATTATTCACCAATAGAACATGTCAGAGGACACGAGGACATCCCTTAAGACTTGAAGAAAAAAGGTTTAGGCTTCAAGTTCGGAAAGGGTTTTTCGCTGTGAGAACAGTAAAGCTATGGAACTGTCTTCCAGAAAACGTGGTTCATTGGCAGGTTCATTGGTCAGTTTAAAAAAAAGCTGGATGAGTTTCTGCAAACAAGGAATGTTGCAAGTTACTGGTATTGATACATAAAGTAGAGTTGATCCAGGGAAATTTCCGATTGCCACTTGGAGTCAGGAAGGAATTCCTCCCCCCCCCTTCATAAATTTGATGTTTTTTTTGCCTTCCTCTGCTGTCACTGAAGGGTTAATGTCAAGACTCTGGGAAAGTGCTGGCACTGAAATTATTAGTCAGCTGGCACTAAAGGGTTAATGGTAATACTCTGCTAGCACTGAAAGTGGTAATCACAATATTCGGGGGAAGTCTGCCGGCACTGAAGGGTTAATGTCAAGACTCTGGGAAAGTGCTGGCACTTTTACTCCTGGATGGCTAGGCCACACTACTGCGAGATGGGATTGCAATCTGATCATGCTAGGGCACCAAGATGGCTAGAAACCGCCCTGCCCAGAAGTCTCTGTTCCTTATTACTATTTTTTTTAAGTTAACTTTACATTTAATTTGTTGTTTCCGAGTTTCAATGCATTTGTAATCACAGATTATTATATAAATCACTTTCCAACTGTCCCTTCTCTTTGGATAAATAAAGGCTAGCTTTATATAACAATATTATAAACCTTTGTTTTTCTTGCTATATTTAATACTGTCTAAAAAAACGTTCTGATTTAATCCATCCCTTCCATGTAAGTACAGGGGGAAAATTCTCATACATCAGACACAAAGCACCAGCAGTACAACATTGAATTGTAATTGATATAAAACAGACCCAGGGGTGCAACTGCCTTTGAACTCTGCAAAAGCAGTAAAATGATATTCAGTTTTAAGGCAAATATTTTGTTATGGGCACACTGAGCCCAGAACATATATCCTGTTAACCACGTCAATGCCTGTAATTACATTCAGGAAAAATAGGTAATATTTTTCAGTTACTTTAATACTGTATACATTTCTTTTAACTCTTGAGTGTAAATGAGTATCCAAACAAAGACTATTTATAATTAAATTATTACCCAATGCTATACTACCTTTAATTCCCCCCCCCCCCCCCCCTTGACTGGCACATCTTTTGCTATCCCATACGGCTATAGCGCATGTGCTGCCACTTAGCATAGTTGTCATCTGTCGGGAAAGTAAAGTGGGTATGTTGACAAAAGGAAGGGCAATTACTGGAACAGACAGTTTTTTCATTTTACAAATGAAAATGCAGATTAGAATGTAAATAGGATCTCTGGGCTTGGATAAAATTATTAAATTCTTATAGAAAATCTATTTTGCACATTAGTGTTCTATTTTAAGCAAATACTAATTAAATTAACTTGCAGTTTGTTTCAAAAAAAAAACTTTGACCAAAGTAGTTCATCTAGTGCAGTAAATGACAGCTACTGCAGTAACTCACATATCTTTTTCTTCTCTCACAGTCTGCTCTCATGTGCACCCTGAAAATGAACTTTTAGCACCCCCAATCGCTGATATATTTCTTCAAAAAAATATTTAGATCGCTACATACAGCCCTTACACTTCCGTGGCGTCTCCTCATGGCTTCCTGTTTGGAGGTAGTCGCAAACGGGCTGGACCGGCAGTTGCATCTGTGATTGGCTGAGAGGCAGCATCACTTTAACACCATAAAAGAGCTAAGCTGCTCTCTGTAAATTCCCCCATACATCTTTTACAGTGATAAATGTGGAGCAATGCTCAGAATGTGTCCAGCAAGAACCTACTGTACTTGCTAGACACATTCTGAGCATTGTCAGAATGTGCAGAAACTAAACCCATTATGTTGAAGAGAAAACTATAGGGGTTTATTTTGTAGGGAACAAACTGCTGTTAAATAGATATCTGAAATACTAAAAAAAATTAACTTTTTTAGTTTAATCAATTATGTTTTATTTGGTTAGTCAATATTCACAAGAGGTTTCATTGTTGACTGCTCTTAAATTATGTCTGCTTACTAAGTAGAGCTAAAACTTTTACTATACTGAAACAATTTTTGCACACTCCCGGAACTCTAGAGCTCTTTTATGCTGGGTAATGTGACACTCTCATGTTGCACTAATAATTCAGCTTTGTTGTAACAGCTGTTATGACAGATTTTCTTGCACTGCACAAGGACACGTTATATACAGAATTACATTATTATATTTAACTGCCTCCTGCATAAAATAATCCCAAACTAAGGATCCTGTTTTTATGGCAGGCACAATTTTAATTTCTTGTTAGTGGCTCCATTATAATAGTTAATGTGCTGGGGGTGTTTACACATTAAAATATATGTACAAATACAAGTATACGCAGATGATACCACCTTACTGGGTTTAATCACCAACAATGATGGGCTGAGGTTGTATCACTAATTTCGTGGTGCATATACTGTATATACATACAGTATATACTATGTATATACATACAGTATATACTATGTATATACATATACATAGTTTCTACATGGTATTGAACAGTTAGAGTATTTCAAATGTGACCAAAGTATAAGTAAATGAAGCAGCTAACAAAGCATTGATGTTCAATGAAATTGTATGTGTAGTTAGGAATTGTTTGGCTGTGTGAAAAAAAGGGATGGCTTTCGGGTTTGTTTCGAATCAGGCTGTGATTCAAAATTGCTGGTTTCGAATATTTAATGGGTTTATCGATTATTTGATATCCAATTTGAATATTCTATATTGAACGTTCAATATTTTATATGAAACTTCGAATATTTGATACCAAACTTTGAATATTCGATACTGAACGCATGAAATAATAAGAACTCTGACTCCCATTGACTTTTATTGGGTTTGAGTCAGAAAGAACCCTATAATATATACTTCAAAAGGGCTGAAAATCACTGGGTGTGCAGATTAAGGTTAGTGGAATGAAAAGAAAATCCTCATTTTGTAACTGGCTACTAGAACCCCCAAATCTTTTTCCACTAGAGATTCACTTAGCACAGAGCCATTTATGGTGTAGGCGGCATAAGGATTCTTAAACCCTTCCAATGCATCACATTTATCAACACTGAATCTCATCTGCAATTCTGCTGCCCATTTTGATAATCTATCTAGGTCTGCTTGCAGCAATTGCACATTTTAAGTGTTGAAAGCTCTGCATAGTTTAGTGTCATCAGCAAACACAGAGACCTTGCTCTCAATGCCCCTTCTAATTCGTAATATATTGAAATATTTAATATGAAATTTACGAATTTTTTAATAGCATAGTTTATAGTTTATAGTATTTTAGGTTGAATAAAGACATACGTCCATCCAGTCCAACCCATCTAGCAATATCTTAATTTCCTGCCTAACTGTTGATCCAGAGGAAGGCAAAAAAAACCCACCAAATTTATGAAGGGGGGAAAAAATTCCTTCCTGACTCCAAGTGGCAATCGGAAATGTCCCTGGATCAACTCTATATTATATCATATAAGATGCCCTTATGACCAGCTCACACAGATAGGTAAATAAAATATGCCCTAATTCCCATATCAAACACACTGTTACATGTTACATGCCCTAATTCCACGATTACACAGATATGTAGATATTAGATGCCCTAATGCCCAGATCACACAGACAGGTACATATAACGTGACCTAATGCCCAGATTAATGCCCAGATCACCCAAACTACATTGAAAATAAGATGTGCCCAGCTCTGCACACACAGATAAATACCCCACTTATCCTATGACGATCAGAGCAGGGCCTGCATGAAGGCAGCAGTTAGTGCAGAGCTAAAAGGGGAAAATTGCGGGTCCGCGAGTGTGCACACACGCACCCACCCGTAATTCTATTTTCCTTCTGCTCTTTCTGCTGCTAAAAAAATGGCTTTGTCTGCCTCTCTGATATTTAGCAATGACGCCACCCTGAGCATTTTGCTCATATTGCCTAATTAGAGAGACACACCTGTTTGTCTGTCTCTATAAGTGTACAGTATAACCATTTGTGTGGCTGTCAGCAGCTTTTGCTGTCTGATTGCTCTATAGCTGTGCTGTCAACTTTTTTGTTTCCTTTCTTTTGTCAGTGTGTTTGAGTAATTTTTTTGTGGTGTTGTGTAAAAATTTTTTTACTGTGTTTGTTTTGTTGTTTTTTTCTGTGCTTGTGTTTGTTTATTTTTGGCATGTGTTAGTGTATAAAATTAAACCCTGCTTGTTTCTGTATATTTTAGTGCATGTCCCCCCCTCCCCATTTTTTGTGAGTGGGAATTATCTAAGTTTTGTGTTACATACACACACATAGGGACATATAGAGAGAGAAGCAGGGCAAGATGATGAGGTAGAGGCAAAGGAAGGGACAGGAGTGCCTCTGCATGTGATGTTAGAGGGAGAGGTGGGCAGGAGCCATCTGGCCAATCACAGGGCAGGGCAGTGCAATGATTTGGGGTAACCATGCTAGGACTATCAATGCTGGTCAAGGAAGGAAGGTAATCAGTTAGAGCATCCAGCATTCTTCTTTCACCTCCTCACAGGCACAAGACGGCCAAGCTACCACAACTGGCATGTGCCTGCTTCTTCCTCTCCTGTGGCTCTTACTGTTGGCATGGACCCTTATGGACCCTGATCCACTGTGTGAGGATGAGGAGATTATCCATGGGTGCCACAAATGGGAGAGGAGGATAATGTCTCTGAGGGATGAGCATGAGCACGATCCTGAACCTAGAAGCAGGACTAGGGGAAGAGGCAGCGTTTACTGTTTCTAGCAGCTGGTCAACTCCAGAATGTGGGCTAGGCCAAGCACTGGGACTAGGGTACTTCTAGCAGCTGGTCAATGCCACAGCGTGGGTTATACTGAGCTTTAGGGATTATTTTGTATTTTGTGTAAACATTTTAGTTAAATACTATATTTCTTCTTGTTGTCAATCAGCCTTTAAATAAGAAACTTCTCATAGTTCTATTTTAAATAGTTGCACTAATGGCTCATTGCCAACCTACTAGAGCTTCTAATAGTGCAACATGGTCCTATTACTCATTTTCATTGGTGGCTAGGGGACTTTATTATAAATGCATAACAGACTTATAGGGCTATGTACCGAGAGCCGGTATCACTCTCTATTGCCTCCTCTAGGCAATGCACTGAGCTGATAATGGTTGTCAGTGCATAGTGAATGGGGTTTTCCCATTCCAAAATTTTAATGCCAGCTATGTGCTGGCATTTAAATTTCTGTCTTAAAGAGCTGTTAATGGCTCGGTACATAGCAGTTTTTATGTACAACTTCTGTAAGTTATGACTTAAAGTCATGTTAACCCTTGATGCACGGGTTAATGTGACTTTGCGACGGAAAAAGCGGTACATAGCCCTTTTAGAATGATACCAGGCAGAGAAGAAACTCAAACTTAAACTTAAAATAGTTTCTAGCCACCACACCAGAGCCTCTTTATCAATGTTATGTGCAACACAGTCTTATTACTCAGGTACTATGCTGGGGACTTTAAATGCACTACAGACTTATAGAGCTATGTATGGAGAGCCGTTATCCGCTTTTTCTGTCTTAAAGTCACATTAACCCATGTATCAAGGGTTAACATGACTTTAAGACATAACATTGGTTGCAGTGCTACGCAAAAACTGTGTCACGCAACCGTGTGTACCGAGCCCATAACAGCTCTTTAAGACAGAAAATTAAACACCAGCAGATAGCAGGCGTTAAAGTTTCGGAATGGGAAAACCCCATTTGGCTCAGTGCATTGCCTAGAGGAGGCAGATAATAAGCAAGAATAGCATTAAAGGGCATCTATACCGAAAAATGGGTTATTTTAAATTGACCATAACTGAAAACTATAATTCTTCCCAACCACCACTGTATCATATTTTTGTTGATCTGTACCCTATTTCTTTAGATATCCAATTTAAAACTTCTTATATTTCAGCTGTCAATCAAGTTCCTTGCTCTGAAAAACTATTCTTGTGAGTAGTTTTACTGTGTGCTGTGTGCAGGCTTGACAGTTGGTTTGTGGGAAAAAAGTCAGATCGGATGGAAGAGGGAGTGGTTAAAATAGGGAGGAGGGATACTGCTCCTAAAATAAATGTGTGCTGGATTAAAGGCATGCAGCAACACACACAAATCAGAGTAAGTGCTACACACAAATTAGAGTAAGTGCTACTTGCATGTATTCAAATATAAATTAAAGGGTAACTGTGGTCTCGAATTCATCCAAACTAGTAAAGATTATATAAAAAAGCCTACCATCACACCTTCATAATAAAACCTAAATCACATCTCTAGACAAATTTGGTGAGAAGTTATTGCTGGAAAGGTTCAGTAATAATACTTTCTGCTTGAACATTTCCTGTTTTCAACCATGTGACCAGCTTGTAATCATGTGACCATTCTCTACCTGCATTAATAGGCTCCCCTTCTCAACTGTAATTTTTTTTCCTGATTTCCCCAGCATTATGTCTTAACTGAGCATGCTTTTCCCTTGGGGGGGATGGGCAGGATAGAGGTCAGGTGAAGTTACTCAACCTACTGGAAGCAGGAAGTATGGAAATTCACCCCAAAGTAATTTCTCAAAGGCTCCAGACAGAGATGTGATTGTCGGCTCATTTTAATGGAAATACTGCAGGCTTTCATTTAACCCTCACTTGTTTTGACACCACAGTTTCCCTTTAAGATGAGGCAAAGTCACTGTTTTTTAAAGGAGAACTATAGTCTCCAGACAATGTTGTTCCAATAGATAGAGCACTTTCACAAACCTAGAAGAAGCTGTGTCTCACCTCTTCCTTTGCTATGGCTGCTGGGTGATTTATGAAAATTAACATGCTCTACAGATCAAAACAAGAAAGTTGCAGCCTTGCTTCCTAAAAGCTGACAGACAGTCAAATAACAGCACTGACATCCTCCCTGACACAGAACAGGGATTTCATTTCATTCCATGCTCCTGTTTTAAAAATTATGTAATCCTTTACTTTTCATACAAAAAGGAAAGTAATCTTTACAGTGTATTTCATAGCTAGCTTGGATGTAAGAAACATAATAACATTTCGGTAACAATTAAAAATTAAAAGTAAGTCTGGGGAATTGAACCAGCTAAGCTCTTACCTCTAGCAGAGATTCTATGTGGATCTCTAGTCCATGTAGAGCCTCTATCTTTTTCTAGGAGCATAATGGGGAAAAAAAGGAAGTCTGGGGATATGAACTTGTGGCCTTCTGGACTTTATATTTCTAAAACTGGTGCCTTACCAGGTACACCACCACTGCATAGGTGGAAAAGCTAGGTACATTTAGAAGCTTGATCTTTAGCTAATATAAAAAAATGTCCTACAGATGTCTTATAAGTACCTGATAAGACTTTAAAACCTTAAAAATGTGTGGAGACATTTGTATAGAAAACACACTGCATAGAGATAGTGAATACAGGGGGTATGGCTCTTTGGTGATTTTTATAGGCTGTGGTAACTATTAAATATACAGTATCTATTAAATATATGTACTAAATGCAGCATATTTTAGTAGAATCTTTCAATGTATAGGTGTTCTGGGGACAAAAGTGTTCATATTAAGATTTTAAAAATGTAAGTTTAGTTCTCCTTTAAATTATTTTTAAAAGCAAAATGTGTGCTGGCAATTTCCCCCAGTTTTGTGTGCACAAATAATGTCTTTTTATCGTTTCTAGCAGCTGGTCAACTCCAGAACGTGGGTGAGGCCGAGTGCTGGCACTAGAGTGCTTCTAGCACATGGTCAACACCACACAGCATGGGTTAGACCGAGTGCTGGCAATTTCTTTTTTGTGTTTTTTAAAAACAATATGTATTCTAGATGTTTTCTAATTTATTACATGAATGTCAAAGGTTTACATAACTAGTTTATGTAACTATCTACAAGAGGTGTCTTAATATAGCTTAATTTCATTGTAGGTGGTATTGAAAGGGTCAGCTCGTATTATAGCAACACTAGGTTCTCTACTACTACCCTGTTGCCATTTATATTAATGTTTAAATAGGCAGGGGGCAGCACCATTGCCTACATCCAATGCTCAGTGAAGCCTTTCTCATATATGAAATACTGAATATATCAACCATTATTTAGCATCAGAATCAGTTCCGCTTGTCTAGCTGATGGACAATTTTGCCTGGCCCTAGTCTCCCCGTGCGTGACCTGTAGAGTCTAGACTCTTGCATATTACTTGAAAATTTATTTCCGATCCATCTTCTTAAGAACTAAGCAGGATATATTTGTATTTTCCTCTCAATAAGATAGATTGCAAGACACACAGTAGTGATTGTTAAATGCCTATTTCTTAACCCTTTCAATTCTTTGCCACAGGAATTGAAAACAGACTGTGTACCTATGTACAGTCCTTCTATCTTGTTAAATTCAGCATTGAACGTTAAACCTGATGCACCCAACTAGGCCAAATCAGAATTTCCAGCTGTGATCTTTCACCATTCATAGTTTTAAAAAAAAAACTAGAGACACTTTTTATGCGACAGTGAAATATTTTTTGACATTATTTTACATATATACTCCCACAAATACTATGATAAAAACAGAAATCTCTTCAGTAATACAACGGAGACAACGGTGGCGCAGGTGTGTGTGCTGATGGAAAGGGGGGGGGCATTTTACACTAGTTCCACCCCGTGGGGGTGCACACTAGCAGGGGGCTCCCCCAGCCCTACACGTAGGGACTGACAAGTGTCTATTAGGGCTTAAGGGGTCCTGCAGCTCGAAACCGGGAACCCCCTCCCCGGCCCTTGTGGCACTTAGAAGGGCATTTGTGGCACTGACATCAGCATCTTGATCCCAGAGTCTTCTGTCTTCTCTTCATCATCAATCAGATGACTTTGTCATCAATCAGATGTGTTTCGTGCAGGTTTACATCTTTATATGGGATTACTAAAAGACCAAGTCCAATTTTGATTGCTTAAGATTTTAAATCATTGCAATCATATGGTCACATATTGACCAAACATAGTTTAATAAATTATTAAAATATCATTGGTCATTGTGTGACCATATGATTACTAGGATAGAAATGTTAAGCAATGTCACATATTTAATCCTGCCGGCAGTGACGTTGTTGGCTGCCAGAACCTCAGTATCTGCGGCAACACCAACATCGGCGAAAAAGAAGGTGTCTGAGTCCTGAAAATGTTTATTTTACGACCAGGCGTGGGATCAGGCGTGGTCCCGGTTTCGAGCTGCCGGACCCCTTTTCCTAAAGGCTCCTATTAAAGCCACAAGGGCTCTTTTAAGAGCCGAGCCAATGGGGGTCCTGGTTTTTACAGCTGCAGGACCCCCAACAAAGGCACTTATTAGTGCCACAAAGGCACTTCTAATGCCCCACAAGCACACAAGTGCCAGGGAAGGGGGGTCCTGGTTTTGAGCTCTAGGGCCCCCTTGAGCCCGAAAAGGCTCATTTAAGGGCCCCGGGTGGGGTACAGGGTCCCTGTCCGTGGAGGTGAAGTAGGGCCCCCTGCTAGAATCGGTGCTCATAGCACCAACCCCCGTGGGTTTTGCACTTATTGTACGATGGACGATATTGTATCGGTCCGTTATTTACACATCTCACCACTCCTGCATGTGCTGGTGAATTCTGATAAATTCCATAAAAATGATTGCATAAGAATACGGATTGAGTTTAAATTGGATAATTCAAAAATGGTGAAAATTGGGAGAAAAAGACAATAATAACTTTTACTTAATAATTTACTTACTTTAAATTTAACTTACCTTAGAAGATTGTTGTATTTTAATGTAATTTTCTGCATACAAATGTATATAAACAAAATAGATTATTAGTGTGCATCCAATTACAGTAAATGTAATTGTGTACATGCTAAATTTTCTTTGTATTGCTGCATATACAGTAAGCCTTCTCTTCTCAATGTATAAACGGAAAGCAATTGATTTAATAAGCTGACCAGTTTATTTTAAGCCTACCATCCACACCAAAGTAGCTTTTGTCAGCTGTATATACCATAAAAAAATTAAAATAAATAATAGCCAATATATTTTTAAAATATTATATAAGATAAACATTTATTAATAAAACCAATACTATACACAACCATATGTGTTATATAAAACAATATATTATTGACTGCAATAGCTTTTTTATCCTAACTATTAGCACTTTTATGAACATGAAAGGAAACTCTCTCGCTAGTATACTATTTTGTTTATATATATATTCATGACTACAGACGTTATTGAAAAAGGTCTGATTCGAGATTGGCCCTTAATTATTAAATGGAAAGTTCACTGGAAATTATAGGGGGTTATTCAATAAAAGTTCTTATTGTTTAAAATGGTGCTAAATTTGCCCCAACCAATCAGATCTTTTTTAACATTTGAAAGCTAACATCTGATTGGTTGGGGCAAATTTATCACCATTTTAAACGATAAGAACATTTATTTAATCTCCCTGAAAAATTTTTTAAAAAATTCTTAGTTTATATTCTATATATACCTAATTAGTCTACATATTCTCTTCCGCTTGATTTCATACCATTTGCTATGTATAGCCTGCTGTTGTCATTAGTGAGCTGCCATTTCTGGTTCTGTAACGGTCCTTCTTCTTCGTATAATGCACAAAAATGTGGAATGTTTCTAACAAAAAATTTTTACTGATGGATGGGTCAAACATGCTCAGATTTCTACTAAGCAACCAGAATCAAGCAAAGTGCTGGGTTAAGGGCAAGGGTTAAAGGGCAGGTCCAGCCACAAAATGAAAACTTACATACAGGTAAATCATCCCCCAAAACCCTAACCCTAAATGGTTTGAAATCTGAAATATATAAGTCTAACCTGAAATTCTGCACAATGTCTTGTTGCCTGTTTCTGCTTCCTGGTTCTTCCAGGAAGCAGATCCAGTTATGGATTTGACAGTTGACATCACAGCCAATGACTGAATGTTAATTCACTGCCTCTTCTGAGCTCAGTACAGGCTCAGTACAGGTTTATAAATTGCTCAGTTTCCATGAGGCATCCAGAAGCATAGCAGGCATGCAGTAATGAATTCATAGGACAAACTATGATATATCAACATATTTTAAAGAGGCCATTCTCTCTAAAAGATGTTCTTATGAGGGCGGAGTTGTCCTTTAAGACAGGTGTTAGGGAGGCCATTATGTGAAAATGAATAAACTAAGCCTGAATAGAGGAGTGTGTGTGTGTGTGTGTGTGTGTGTGTGTGGTGGGGGGTGGGGTGGGGGTGTGTTTCGAAACCAACTCTGCCAAAGTCTGCCATGTACAATGCTGTTTTGACATGCTGGGCAGTTTCGATAATACCCTTTAGCCTCAATGCATTGACACCTTGCATTCAGAAGTTCCCAAACACCTGGCTGTCATATGCTAATTGGGACTTTCAAGGGTACTTATATTGCCAACAGGTACAAGTTATTCTGAATTGAGAAAGCCTCCAGGGTAGTGTTTTCAGAAATACTACCGCAGCCACGTGCTACACTAGGGAGACAGAGGAATCTTAGAATCATTAATGCGTGGGTGGTGTAAGGAAGAAGGGTTTGGGTTTATAGAGAACTAGGCAGACTTTGCTGTTGGCTACAGGCTCTTTAGTAGGGATGGGTTGCACATCACTGATGGTAGTGCAGCTGTTTTGGGGGAGAAGATGGCTAGAGGGTTGGAGGAAACAAGAAAAGAGATGATCAATGCACATTCCTGGGCCCCATATATCATAATATTTATGCTAGTGCAAACAGTAAAAACATGGGGGTTTTTAGTTACAATTTTATGCATAAAAGTGAAAAGCCTTCCAACCACATCAAGGTAACCCCAGTATGGAAGGTCCTAACAGTTTACCTTGGGTCATTTATCTGGGCTGACAATCCCTGCTTGGTTGCATTTTCTTGGGGAAGCTTGTCTCCCTGACCTTGCATTGGATTAGTATTACAGGCTATCACTTCCCCCCGCCTACTGGCTTTTAACAAGGAGGGAAAGAGGCCTTTCATCCAATGATTAGTATTCAAGGCATAAGACCTCCAATTAAAGGGATGTGTTGGGGGTGCTACTACCACATGGAAGCTTGGTCAATCTTCCTGCAGAGAAACTCTGCTACAATATATACACAAAAGGGGGGCTCCTGTGGCAAAATTACTTTATAACAAATAGTGGAAGTGCTACTGATCTGACCAAAACATTAGACCAAACAAGAAAAGAGATGATCAATGCACATTCCTGGGCCCCATATATCATAATATCTATGCTAGTGTAAACAGTAAAAACGGGGGTTTTAGTTACAATTTTATGCATAAAAGTGAAAAGCCTTCCAACCACGTCAAGGTAACCCCAGTATGGGAGGTCCTAACAGTTTACCTTGGGTTATTTATCTGGGCTGACACTCCCTGCTTGGTTGCATTTTCTTGGGAAGGTTGTCTCCCTGACCTTGCATGGTTGGAGGAGATTTAAACTAGGTTTGGGTTGGGGGAGGTTATTAGCAGTCTCACTGGGATAGGTAGCCCAGGAGGAAAGCAGGGTGTAGATAGGCCAGTGGTGGGTGGAAAGGGGGATGAGGCTAGCATAGGGGGTAGGGAGGCATGTGTATTAAAGTTTATGAATAAATTACAGGATCATAATATAAAATGTTTGCAAATGCGAGAAGCGTGGCTGACAACATGGGTAAATTGGAGATAATGACGTTAAATGAAAAGTATGATGTAATAGGTATAGCAGAAACGGTATCGCAATAATGGTATAAAAGATGCAGTGCACTTTGGTTAACCGAGGATATGGCACAGAAAGAACTAAATAAGGTTAATATTAATAAATCTCCTGGACTGGATACAATACATCCTCGGGTCCTTAGGAAGCTAAGCTTAGTTTTATCTAGGCCATTGTTTCTTGTTTTTGCAGATTCCCTCATGTCCGGATGTGTGCCTCTGGATTGGAAAAAGGCTGATGTTATTCCAATATTCAAAAAGGGTAGTCTCTCACAGCCGGGTAATTACAAGCCTGTAAGTTTAACTTCTGTGGTGGGGAAGATACTGGAAAGTTTAATAAGGGAACATGTTCTAGAGTATGTTTCAAGGACTAACATTATAAGTAGTAACCAGCATGGATTTAGGAGGAATAGATCTTGTCAAACTAAATTGCTTGGCTTTTATGAGGAAGTAAGTAGAAATTTAGACTCTGGCATAGCAGTAGATGTAGTGTACTTGGGTTTTGCAAAGGCTTTTGATACAGTCCCCCATAGGCAACTAATGTATATGCTAAGGTCTGTTGGTCTGGGGAGGCACATTTGTACATGGATAGAAAATTGGTTAATGAATAGGATGCAGAGAGTAGTTGTTAATGGGGCTTCATCCTTATGGACTAAAGTGCTAAGTGGGGTGCCACAGGGTTCTGTGTTGGGGCCGCTTCTATTTAATGATTTAATGATTTGAAAGTGGGTATTGTCAGCAAGGTTTCTGTGTTTGCTGATGACACAAAACGTTGTCGGCCATTAAAAACTTCAGAGGATGTACTATCTTTGCAGGGGGATCTAGATAGATTGTCACATTGGGCTGCTAAGTGGCAGATGAGATTCAATGTTGATAAATGTAAGGTGATGCATTTTGGACTTAAAAATCCTTGTGCTGCTTATGCTATAATTGGCTCTGTGTTAAGTGAATCCCTGTTGGAAAGGGATCTTTGGTGGATAACAAACTTAAAGGAGAACTAAAGTCCCAAGACAACATTGTCCCAATAGAGAGAGCACATTCACAAACGAACAACAAGCTGTGTCTCATGTCTCCCTTTGCTGTGGATGCTGGGTGATTTATGAAAATAACCTGTGTGTACTAAGGGTCAGCTCCCATAATTCACCTTATCTGGGAACGCCCATCTAAGTGTCCGCCGGACACTTCACAGGAAACTGCAGTCTTGCTTCCTGGAAGCTGACAGCCAATCATGTTACAGCTCAGAGTTCCCTCACACAGAATACAGATACCAGTGCAGTTTTTGTGTAAACAAATGCTCCTGTCCCTAACAATGATAAATTCCTATGTTTTACATACAAAAAAGAAAAGTAATCTTTGCAGTGTATGTCTTTGCTAGCATGGATGAAAGAAACAGAACATTTAACATTTCAGCAAAAAAATAAAAGTAAGTATGGGGAATCGAACCAGCAAACTTCTATTCTGTGTCTTTCTAAAAAGAAAGCTTTCTACCACTAGGCCAAAAGGGCTAATAAGTAATGGACTAGTACATGTAGAGTCTTTATCTTTTGCTAGACACATAATAAAAACAAAAAAAAGGGAACATGGGGAATCGAACCTGTGTCCCAATAATCTGATTTTTTCCTAACCCAGCACTTTAGCAGAGCACGCCACAGGTGAATCCCCAATCAATAGAAGTAAATGTCAGTAAAATCAGTTCACTGTTTTGTATTGCTACTGGAAGACTGTCAGCAATTCACACTGGTTGGAAAATAAATAACAGAGCTGCTATATATAAAGATTGTACATATGTAGAAACTTCATATTTTTCTAGAAACATGGAAACAAACAAACAAAAAAAGCACTAAACTCAGGCAGTAGACCATGTTATATTGTTTCATAAGTAAGCTATGGGATTTGAACTTGCGACTTCTTGGTCTGATTGTTTCTAAACACACAGCATTTACATGGTGCGCCACCAGCAAATCAACTGTGATTCCAGGTACATTTAGAGGCTTTATCTTTCACTAGAAAGAGATGCTAGAAACTCTGCACATAGAGACAGTGAATGCTGGGGTCAGGGGGCGTGGCTCTTTGAAGCCAACTTGGGCTATGAGTTGTACTGGCAACACGATGGAAGCCTCCCTTGTTACAGAATCTATTACTCATATCTACTAAATGCAAATAACTAGAGAAGAATCTTTCAACGTGTAGGTGTTCTGGGGAGAAAAACTTTCACATTAGGATCTGAAAAACTGAAGTTTAGTTCTCCTTTAAAGGTAGCAAGCAGTTCCAGGCGGCAACAGCCAGAGCCAGCATGGTATTGTCTTGTGTAAAGAAAGGTATGGATTCAAGGGAGGAAAATGTTATTCTTCCTCTTTACAAAGCATTGGTAAGGCCTCATTTGGAATGCAGTATTCAGAGTAATTTTGGAATCCTGAGTACAAAAAGGACATCTTTGAAATGGAAAGGGTACAGAGAAGGGCAACTAAATTAATAAGGGGATTAGGGGAGCTTGAATATGAAGAGAGACTGGAAAAGTTACAATTATGTACGCTGGAGAAAAGGCGCTTGTGTGGGGATATGATTACTGTGTATAAATACATTAACGGGCCATGCAATAAACCATCTGGGGCATTGTTCACTAATAGAGCATGTCAGTGGACACGTGAACATCCCTTAAGACTTGAAGAAAAAAGGTTTAGGCTTTAAATTCGGAAAGGGTTTTTCACTGTGAGAACGGTAAAGCTATGGAACTGTCTTCCAGTGGACATTGTTATGGCAGGTTCATTGGACAGTTTCAAAAAGAAGCTGGATGAGTTTCTGCAAACAATGAATGTTGCAAGTTACCTCAGTTATTGCATTGCGGGATCGGGCTAAGGTAAGGAGCGGGACTTTAATGCTCCACAAGCCGCTACAGGTTTTGGATCATTAGCACAGCACTATTTCCAAAAACATTCAGAAATGGCGCTGTGCTCTAAAAGCAGTCTAAAACCCACGTTAAAAATTTTTCGGGTTAACGTGGGTTTTAGACAGAAATGGGCTATGTTTATCTCCCCCTTTGTCTTCTACCTAATATTAGGTATTATATACATTTATTTATGGTCATTAAGATGGTAATAGTGAGAAATCAAACGCATATACATCTTTTCTATATGTAAAAGATTGTACAGCTCATTAATGAAAGGGCTTTTATTTATTTCCCTTTGTTCTCCTTCTATCCAAAGTAAAAAAAGACAATAGCAAAAAAGAAAAGGGCACTTGAAAACTATGAATATTATAATAATGTGTTAAACGAGCCTAAGGTAAGAAATTGAATTCAACTAGAGAATACCTTTTGCGGTAGCAGGAGTTACCTGTAGGCAAGCATTTGCCCTTAAATCAGTTTCCAGAGTCATGAAATTATTGATGTCGTGTGTTAGGGGGTGATTAAATCTAATGTGAATAGATCTTGCTTGGTGCAGATATTTAATAACTGTAAAACGGTGAATCATTTTATCTTAAAGGCCTGTAGGGTTTTGTGCAACTTTTATCTAGATATATGCTTCTGAGTATAAGTTTGTTACTATAACAGTTTGTTAGCTACAGTATATGACATAAAAATTATATAATAGTTAATGACAATTAAGTCATATCTTAATTAACAATATGTACTACCAGTAAGTGAACTGTGATGATATCAATTGTCATTTATACACTATCATTATACATTTATCATTATGTCTTTCATCATTGGAATCCCATATACAAAAGGGACATCTTGGAAATTGAGGCAGTTCAGAGAAGGGCAACTAAATTAATAAGGGGAATGGAGGGGCTTGAATATGCAGGCAGATTAGACAAGTTAGGGCTGTTTACATTGAAGAAGCGGCGGTTGCGTGGGGACATGATAACCTTATACAAATATATTAATGGGCCATACAATGAACTCTCTGGTGCATTGTTCACTAATAGGTCATATCAGAGGACACGAGGACATCCTTTAAGGTTGGAAGAAAAGAAGTTTCATCTTCAGGTTAGGAGAGGTTTCTTTACAGTGAGAACGGTGACACTGTGTAATTGTCTTCCAGCAGATGTGGTAATGGCAAGTTCATTGAATAACTTTAAAAAAGGCCTGGATAAGTGAATAGGTTGGACTTGATGGACGTATGTCTTTATTCAACCTTAATTACTATGTTACTATGTTACTATTAGAGGTAGGGTTTTAGGTTATATAAATCTGGTGTGGCGAAGGACATGCATACACCAGGAAAAGGGGGCAGATAGCTCGCCGAAACATTGCATGATGTGGTTGGCACTATTAACAACTGCATTTTTTGATACATTCACCAATAATAAAGTGATTATCGCTGATAATCATTATTATAATATAATGTATAATATTAGGCCAGTGGAAACTGTATAAATAAATAAGACTTAATTAGGAAATGAAATCAATAATCAGCACAAAAGATGAATTAATATTCAGTTAAGTATCCAAGATTAAACAGCTTACTTGGCATTTTATATCTCTCTCTCTCACACAGACACAGTCACAAATGTACCTATATCTGTCACCTTAAACAAATATATAAAGCAACCATAGTATTATCCTACGGGTGGGTGTGGGTGTGGCTTGTGATGGTGGGTGTGGCTTGTGGGTATGGTGAGTTGACTTACACTGGCTGGTGAACTAGAGGGCTTCCTTAAATCTGGCTGGTGAATTTGAGAGTTGACTTAGATATAAGATACTACTATAAACTAAGATGCCCTCATGCCCAGCCCACACACACTTATAAATATAAGATGCCCTCATGCCCAGTACAGACATGTAAAAATAAGATGCCCCTATGCCCAGTCTGGTAAATGTAAGATGCCCCATGTCCATCCCAGACTTGTAAATATAGGATACTGTTATGCCCAGACCAGACTTGAAAATGTAAGATGCCCTAATACCTAGCCCAGACTGGTAATATAAGACACACTAATGCCCAGCCCAGAATGGTAAATTTAAAGATGCCCCCATGCCCAGCCCAGACTGGTAAATATAAGATGCCCTCATGCCGACTGGTATATATAAGTTGCCCCATGCCCATCACAGGCAGGTATAATAGGATGCCCTCATGCACAGCCCAAACTGGTAAATATAAGATGCCCCCATGCCTAGACTGGTAAATATAAGATGCCCCCATGCCCAGACTGGTAAATATAAGATGCCCTAATGCTCAGTCCAGACTAAAAGTGTAAGCTTGTATGGGGGCCATACAATAAACTATCTGGGGCATTGTTCACCAATAGAACATATCAGAGGACACAAGGACATCCCTTAAGACTTGAAGAAAAAAGGTTTAGGCTTCAAGTTCGGAAAAGGTTTTTCACTGTGAGAACGGTAAAGCTATGGAACTGTCTTCCAGTGGACGTTGTAATGGCAGGTTCATTGGTCAGTTTAAAAAAAAAAAAAAGCTGGATGAGTTTCTGCAAACAAGGAATGTTGCAAGTTACTGGTATTAATACAAAAAGTAGTATAAAATGGATCAACAGTTAGGCAGGAAATGAGGATATTGCTAGATGGGTTGGACTGGATGGACGTATGTCTTTATTCAACCTCAAATACTACTATAAACTAAGATGCCTTTATGCCCAACCCACACAGACTTGTAAATATAAGTAGGCCTCATAACCAGCCCAGACTGGTACATATAAGATACTCCATGACCAGCCCACACAGATTGGTACATATAAGATGCCCCCCATTGCCCATCCTGCACATAGTGATACATATAAGATTCCCCCATGCCTAGCTCACACAGACTGATACATATAAGATGTTCCCTTATCTATCCCACACATATTGGAACATATAAGATGCCCCCATGCCCAGTCCACATAGACTGGTACATATAAGATACCCCACGACCAGCCCACCCATATTGGTACATATATGATGTCCCATGCCAATCCCACACAGATTGGTACATATAAGTTGTCCAGCCTATACAGACTGGAACATATAAGATGCCCTCGTGCCCAGCACACACAGACAGACAGTTAATTTACTGGAAGGATGAGCCTTGGGGCTCCTGCACACACCACATGCACACTTACTTTAAAGGGCATGTCCACCCCAAAATTTAACTTTTGATATGTGGTAGGGCATGCTCCCCCAGCCCCAACCGCATTAATATAATTGTTAGAAAGTCCCCCGATTCTTACTTACCTGCCCTCTCTCCCCTGCTGCAGTGTTCAGGCCCTCTGCTTGCATGGAATTGAAAGCAGGGGGCGGGACCGGCAGCTGCGTCCGTGATTGGCTGAGAGGCAGGGAGGGCTGCACTGAGCATGCCTAAACCTTGATGAGGTTGAGGAAGTCTCAGGCACAGCATGAGTCACACACTGCTCCTACACAGCAGTTTCCTGGACTTTGGAGGGGCACAGCAGGGGAACTATTTTGAGCAGGAATGTAAGGTAAGGATTGTTTTAAACTACTTGATGTGGCCAGTAAGGGGTTAAATTTTAGTTTTGGGGGTGGACATGCCCTTTAAGGAAATGGCAGACAACCAATATATAATACCTATCCACATGCGACCTCACAGACGCATGCTGTAACTTGACACATGTTACTAAATTGACTGCGGCAGCCCAAAGCTTTTCAATAGAGAGAGCAGTCCACCCCTGTCCCTTAGCCAACCTGGTTCTGCTGGTTGCTGAACAATAGACATGTACAGAGAAAATAGTGAACTTATAGTGAACTTATAGTATTTGAGGTTGAATAAAGACAAAAGTCCATCCAGTCCAACCCATCTAGCAATATCCTCATTTCCTGCCTAACTGTTGATCCAGAGGAAGGCAAAAAAAACCCACCAAATTTATGAAGGGGGAAAAAATTCCTTCCTGACTCCAAGTGGCAATCGGAAATTTCCATGGATTAACTCTACTTCAATAGGACTTCATTTTAGTGAGTGTGAAAAAGAAAAAAGGACTTTTGTTTAAAAACATAGCCCCAGTAATAATAAACAGAGTCAGACTTTATTTTGATAGAATATCCAACAAAAGGGTTGGGAACTTGTGTCTATTCTCTGTACTTTCCTGTCCTGATTGCTCTCCCATAATTGCACTCGCCGATAGTTTTACTCTCAGTTAAGATATTCTGGTGTTCACACCTCTATGCAGATTTCTATTTTAAAACTGTATAAAGTTAGTAGCTCTGGAATTAAGCTTAAAACTATTGTTTGCTCTGGAAACCATAATTTCTGTCTATGTCATTGACCATACCATTAAATAAAAAATATATCAAAATAAAGAACAAAGAATTATAACTCAGGGAATATATTTGTGGTGGTTTAATAATTATCAGGCAATACAATATGTTGTCCCTAGATGGTATATGGAGAAAGGGAAAATCAGTACGACAAATAGGGAGTTTAACACCAGAAGCAAGCACAATAACAACAGACTCTTTATGTTATATGGTAGCCTTCAGCCCACTGAACCCTGACTACAAACAAGAATAAGAGATGGAAGAGGAAAAATCCAATTATAAAAAAGTAATTGGTAAAAAAACATCTGGTGACAGAAGTTAAATGCTGTGCTGGGTGTGAAGGTATCAAAGAAGAATTAAACTACAACACACAACAAATAGGAACAGGGTCACCTTGTTCTATGATAAGGTGGAGATGTAAGAATTCAGGGGGAAAAGGGAGTTTCCATTTCTCAGCTGAAGTCAACATTCCATTATTTGCAAAAGTAGCACACACTGTAAATCTGATTGCTAACTAAACAAAGTAACTAATAGTTTGATACAAATTTTTTGTCTTTTGGAATAATTAAAAGATGAACACATTACAGCTTAAATTAATTAAAAATATTTATATTTTATCCTTTTCGCTGTGCAAGGTACTTATTCAAAAATAAGTGTACTATGTGTAAATTTTAAACCTTTCTCAGCTGAAGATTAAATTAATGCTTGATCATATTTTGATGTGGTATTGTAATATCTTGAGGAATGCTTTGTTAGCATTTGAACTGTGCTTAAAGAACTATTAAAGAAGATAAAAGGAGAAGTGACCTTATTTTTAAAAAAATCCTAATGTGAAAGCTTTACTCCCCAGAACACTTATACATTGCAAGATTCTTCTCTAGTAACTTAAATTTAGTACATGTAAGTAATAGATACTGTAACTAAGAATGTTTCCATGTTGTTGCCACTACAACCTACAGCCCATGTACAGGGAGGTGTAATATGTGGGGTACAGGTGTAAAATTAAGTTTTCATGATTCAATATTAGCTCCATTTTTTCTGGGGCCTGCACTGTTTTCTATTAACAGGCCTAGGCACCCGATGCAATACAGATAACGTTGGTTTTTGAGCTACTTAGTAGCACGAAAATTAACATTATGTCCAAAAACCTTCTGAGCTCCTCATCTGACTCATTTTTCGTGATGCAGTAACTCACGCTGCATCGCTAGAACCCAGAAGAAAGAGGTTCTAGAAAAGTAAGTCTTGCATCTCCTTGGTAGTCATAAAAGAGCCATGATCCCAGTAGTCACTGTCTCTACGCAGAGTATATTCTATACAGATGTAAGTCCCTGACAGCCTTCCTGGGGCAATGCAAAATAGCTAATTTTACTGACATATTTAAAAAAAATTCTCAGGGTTAATCAATAAAAGTTATTGTCATTAAAAATGTTGCTAATTTTGCCCCAACCAATGATATGTTAGCTTTCAAATGTTAAATAACTGGGGCAAAATTAGCACCATTTATAACAATAAGAACTTTTATTGAATCTCCCTGTTTGTTCCTAGCAAGAAGTTAAAGCTTCTAAATGTTATGGCATTACTTGTATGTGCTGTGGAGGCTCACCTGTTAAAGCACTTGTTTTAGAAACACACAGCCCAGAAAGTCACAGTTTCAAATCCCTAACTCACTTTTTTTGTTCCCTTTATGTTCCTAGCAATATATTTACACTGTACAAGCAGTAGTGTTCCACATAGTATCTCAGTTGTGTTAGGGGTAAAAGCTTAGCAAGACAGAGTTGCAGGTTCGATTTTGCAGACTTTATTTTAACTAATATATTAATATTCTGTTTCTTACATCCATGCTAGCTAAGAAATTCACTGCAAATATTACTTTTCATATTTTGTATATGGATTATATAATTTTAGGAAAAGGAGCATTAAATGTGTTTGGGAAAAAAATAAAAAAATGAAATCCCTGTTCTGAGGAAGAATCTTTGTGCTGTTATATGATTGGCTGCCAGCTTTTAGGAAGGCTGCAGCTTCCTTGTTTTGATCTGTTGTGCACTACAGAGCAAGTTAAGTTTCACCCGGCCAATGTGGATTATTGGAGCTGACCCCTGATAACGATCCCTGTCTTTTTAAAGAAAAAAAAAAGTCAATTACTAAACCATGTGAGACTGGAATAATAGTAATAAGGCACATCAGCCTAATGTATGTTAATAAAACACATTTCCCAAAGACCACAGCAAAATGAAAGGTGAAATAAAAGGTGTTGTTTTTGTGTCTTAACCCCAATATTGCAAATTAGAAATTAAAGTTTCTTTTTTACTGTGACTGAAATATTTACTGTATATTAAAATATACTAGACAGCATTGATATACAGTATATGTATAAAGTTTATGAGCTATTAAAGGGAAACTAAACAGCACATAAAAACTTTTATTCATGTCTTTCTGGGCTCCCACGTTGACTGGCACCTCCATCTGAGCTCTTGATCTTCTTCATGCCAAAGGATCTATCACATAACCATGCATGTCAGCAGCTGAATGGCATCACTTGCATGGTATGTGCTAATTGGTGAGATGTATGTCATTCTACAACATCCAAATCTTTTGCACGTTTCACTGGTCTCTGGGAAAAGAGTCCCTCATAAGGCTTTGAAAGCAACTTGTTACCTGGCAGTTTATTTATCAGTCAGTGTGAGTTGTTGGGAAATAAACTGCAGGGTAACAAGTCTCATCACAGACTTCCATGTAGCTTTGGAGACACCTGGTAAGGCACCAGTTTTAGGAATACACAGTCTAAAAGATCACAGGTTCAATTCCGCGTATTTACTTTTTCCTTTCCATTATGTTCCTAGCAAAATTTAAAGATTCTACATGTAATATGATTCCATGTAGTATCTCTGTTAGGATAAGAGTATGAGCAATGCTTTTAGCAAGACAGAGTACATGTACAAGTTCCCCAGTCTTACTTTTCATTTTTTTTTTACTGAAATGTTCTTACATCTAAGCTATCTAAGAAACACTCAGTAAAGATTAACTTTTTTTGTAGGATTATATCATTATTAGGACAGCAGCATTGAATGTGTTTGAAAACAAAGAACTGAAATTTCTTTTCTGTGTCAGGGAGTGGGAGGATTCCTGTGCTGTTGTTTGATTGGCTGGTTGCTTCTAGGAAGCAAGGCTGTGTCAGGGAGTGGGAGGATCCCTGTGCTGTTGTGTGATTCTATTCTGTGTCAGGGAGTGGGAGGATCCCTGTGCTCTTCTGTGATTAGCTGTCAGTTTCTAAGAAGCAGCCACTTGTTTTGATCTGTTGAGCACTACAGAATATGTCCATGTGCGGTGACACTTAGTTGGGTGTTTACCCAGCTAAGGTGGATTATTTATGAGAGCTGACCCCTAGTACCCACAGGTTAATTTCATAAATCACCAAGCAGAGTTGTCTGGAGTGATGCAGAATAAATGCTCTACCTGTCCTTTTTTGCAATCTCAAAATGAATGAGCCAGTAGGGACCACTGTGGGAACGTCGGAATGTAACAAATCTTTTTCCTAAAGAGATTCACAGAGACATTTATGGTATAGGCAGTACAGAAACTGACATTTATCAACATTGAATCTTATTTGGCACTCTATTGCCTATTTTGACAATTTATCTTTAAGGAGCGACACATGCCAGGTCTGTCACATCATCCCTCTATGATGGCAGAACATGAGGTGCTGTCCCATTAATTTCATTGCTGCATGTCACCAGTGAGAAAAACAAGAGCACTTCAAATGCAAGCCAGTGCCTGATCGTTGAATTGCCTTGTCCTGTTTTGCTCTCCTGGGTGTGCTCTTGCTTTTTGATTTTATTTCTTGGCTATAGACCTTTGGCTTTGTTACTGGACTTTAATTCTTTGGCTTTTTTTTTTTTCTTGGTCTTTGATACCTGCTGCCTGCCTAAACCCTTCACCTTTTTCTGGATTTAGTTTTCTGCCACCTTACCTCTGCTTGTCCTTTTCCCGATTTTGCTTTGTCTGTCACTTTCTACTTAGTCCTGATCTTTTCTTGGCCTTTAATCAAGTACCAATCCTTAAACTATCTAGGCCTAACTGCAGCTATTGCACATCATTTGAAGTTTCCCATAAATATAAAAACCAAGTCCCCCTAAAGACCCCCCAAGACCTAAACCGAAGGTCCTCAAACCTGGCTTCTCTCTATACATTGTAATATTAAAGTCCAGGACTGTTTTGGGATTGGCCAATGATGAGATACGCCCCTTTCAATTGGCCAAATCGAAGAACAGTTCTGGAGATGGGGAGACACTGATGCAACATTGAGAGCTTGTGATGGAAAGTATAGAAATAACCCAGGGGTGAAGACCTAGCAGTTTTGGTACTATGAAGTGAGAGGGTGGGTTGGGGTGCTTGGTTTAAGTTTAATTGTTCTTTAAGATTAAAAGAAAGAGGTTTCATCTTTAGGTAAGGGTTCTGTACTGTAATTATGTTTATAATAACTGACTTTAACTTTGTATTGATGGGTTTAAGAAAAGAGTGGAAACCTTTTTAGAATTAAAGAAAATTCAACGTTACTGTTATTAATAAATAACATTCCAAGTTGATCCAGGGTTCTTCAAATTTCTGTTTAGAGTTTCTATTTGTATTTTTTCCCCTTCTGGTACAAATTATATGTGCCTTCAAACAGGGTTTTTGCCTTGTATCAACTGCTAGATTGCGATGCATCATAAGTTGGGTAAAATTATTGCGATGCATCATAAGTTGGGTAAAAAGATCTGAACTAGAAAACCTTCAGGGTTTTTCAATAAAAGTTCTTATTGTTAAAATGGTGCTAATTTTGTCCCAACATATTAAGCCAACATATTAAATGTTTAATAAGATCTGATAAGAACTTTTATTGAATAACCCTGTATATGTCCTAATTACTCCCCCACCACTGTATATAGGCTTTTTTTTATATATAAATATTTCTGTTTTTTTTTTTTTTTCAGTTGCATTTCAAGACTCAGTACTCAATAAAAACCAATTGCAAATCTTATATTTAAAGGTTTAAGGATATGATTTCTTAATTCCCCTTTTGGCTGGGTACACATCAACCGCAGCCGGTCAACGATATCTGCTGGTGTGTACCCAGCCTGAGTCATTCTAAAGAGATGGTTATCAAAACAAAAAAAAATACTTGACAGGGGTAGGTCTCAAGCAGAAGAATTCCTATGCACATCCACCAGCCAGGGTGCAGATCCTTCCAACCCCTGCCCCTTGGGGTTAATGGTAACCAATCTTGCAATAGTATATGGAAGGTCGCACACCAAAGTATAAATTGTGAATTCTTTATTGAACCATAACACACAACGTTTGGAAGGGTTCCACGCCCTTCATGGTATATGTATATGAAGTATATGAAGGTGTGCAACCTTCATATACTATTGCAAGATTGACAGGGATAGGTCTAAGTTTGACCAGATAAATCTTTACTAGCACCTCAACCATGCCCCTGCAGCCAATACTACCCTTACTACCTCCAACTTTCTCCTTCCCAATAACTGTCATGACACAATGCTTTTTGAGGAAAAATGGTAATAGATACATTTTATTATGACAAATATTTGCATAAAATTATTAACTTTCAAACTTTTATTTGACATAACAATAAACATTAATGAAAATGTAAACACTATTCTTTAAATATAAAAAACACCTGTCTTTGGCTATGCAACCATATTCCACAATCCAAGCCCCCTGGCCCTTTTCCATTCCAGCCCAGGAGGCACCACGTTGAAAAGCTATATTCATACTCTTCTGTGGGCCCTTCCCATGCACTAAGAGTTTATTCCAAGCCTAGCAATTTTAAAATGTCCACCAGATGGGCAGGGCAGGATTGGGGCTCTTTTGCCAGGGGGGCAAATACAACCAAGTGGCCCTTTCACTGTAGAATGCAAAATGTTTGACCATGCCCACTTTGCTAAGGTCAAACACACTTTGTTTAAGTTACGCCCATTTCTAAGACTACTTTTCCCATTTTACATGGTTGCCTGCAACATTTTCAAGTGTATGATGTGGTTAAGATAACTAACAGGCTAATAAACTGGAGAACTGACTAACACTGGCTGATGATCTGGAGAGCAGATAATACTGGGTAATGATATAGAGGGCTGACAACACTGGCTAAAGATCTGGGGCCCTATTTATAAAAGATCGGTATCGTTATCGTAAAATACCGATCGTTATCATAAAATAACGACCGGGTTTTTACCGATAACGACCGTTATTTACCGATAACGACCGGTATTTACCGATATCGTTAAATACCGGTCGTTATTTACCGATAACGACCGTTATTCACCGATATCGTTAAATACCGGCCGTTATCGGTAAATAACGGTCGTTATTGGTAAAAACCCGGTCGTTATTTTACGATAACGATCTGTATTTTACGATAACGATACCGATCTTTTATAAATAGGGCCCCTGGAGTGTTGACTAATGATCTGGAGGGCTGATGTAACAGTGGCTAATGAATTGGAGGGCTGACTAACACTGGCTAATGAATTGTAGGGCTGACAACACTGGCTAAAGATATGGAGGGCTTCTATTAATCTAATCCCAAATTTTTCATTGGCGATGAGCCCGGGGGAATTTGCCCCTCTGCCTACTGGGCCATTCCTCCCCTGCAGGTAGCCCAATTTGAGGACTCCCTCCTCCGCACTGCAAGAGACTGCCTTGTCACAAGAAAATAACAAATAATAATAATAAAGCAAATATCATATAGCAACCAAAATATTCTGTAGTTTTCTTGTCTAAATGGCTCTCTACTTGGGACTTAACTCACTTCCTTCCCATCACTTCCTTAACCCTGTGGCTCCACCTACCCCCTTCACACATAATGCTTAACATCTTTGCCCCCGTACCAGCCCAGTTTTAATTGCAGCGTGAGTGCCTATGCCTGGTTAGGCATGGATTAGGAATGGTACTTGCGTGGTCTGCTTTGACCACTTTTCCCTACTGTTTTATGCTCCCAACTGGTAAGTACTGGCTTGTCGTGAGCCTTTACAAAGATTTGTTACCATTATTCTGCTTATGCTGCGGGAACCAACAATTAGCTGGGTCACACAGCTTTAGGGTCAGTCCCATAAATAACCTATGTTGATGTAACAACATAGGTTAACAACCTATGTCCCTCCAGAGCCAAGCTTTGTGCCTTGAAAGTTGCTGACATCTTGTTACTGGTTTGCTGAATGTTAAGCTCTGCCCCTCTGATATTTCCTCTGCTTTCTCCTGCTTGAGCCTCAAACAGTAATGCCTGTGAGTTCGGTGCACTCTCCTGCTTGAGCCTCAAACAGTAGTTCCATGCACACGCACGTGCACGGAACTCACAGGCTTTACTGTTTGAGGCTCAGAGGAAATCTCAAAGGGGCGGAGCTTAACATTCAGCAAACCTGTAACAAGATGTCAGCAACTTCCAAGGCACAAAGGTAGGCTCTGGAGGGGCATAGGTAAAAAAAAAATATGGCAACGGTATTTTTAAAGCTGCAGCTTCCAAATGAACATAACTTGATTTTACAGTGCACTTATCCTTTAAGGGACACCCAGGATAAGGGGATAATTGTAGTACTGCCCAGCAGAAGAATTAGTTGCAGAAGCATTGCCCAAAATGCTACCCAAAGAATGATTTGAAGAATTGATTGAGAACCTGAAACAGAATATAACAAAAACACAGATTTTGACTGTTTCCATACAGTAAATTGCTGTGAGGGGACTTTATTGAATAGAATAACTGAGTTACCAAGACAGGCAAGAATTTTATTGTCCTTATTTGCAGATTAGCAAACTCTTGACAAACAGATCATCAGTTTTCAAACAAGATTAAGTAATTACATGGGTTGCTCAGTCTTGCATGTTAAGCCTGTTGACTGAAGAAACATGTCATGTCTGCAAGTTGGATAAATTACTTTTAGGCTGTATTATGCCAGGTAGTTCTGGATACATGAATTTGAATTTTGTTATTATTTTATAATGTGATAATATGGAAAAACATACTGACCATTTTCTGCTTATAACGGGCATGTCCACCTATAAAATTAAAATTTACACATAGCTGCAGCACCCCCCCCCACCCCCTAAATGTTTTACTTACCTTCCCCAAAGATGCACCTGAACATATTTACAAAAGCTGGTCCTTAGTCGCCTGGGTGCTGCCTCCTGCTGCTGTTGCGAGCTGGTTTCGAGGAAGCACAGCAGTGAGGTGTGAGCTGGTCGCACCTCACTGTCATAACTACATATGACATGTTTAGATATAGTGTATCCCTCCCCATTCTACTTATCAACATCATTAAGACCTAAAAATTGCATAAAACAATTCACTTATTTCAAAGTGTAAAAGTCTTGACCCACTTTAACTGGAAATTTTCTTCTGTCCCAAATTATGTCAATATTTTATTTTTATAACCCGAAAACATTATTTCTGTCTGACTTTTCTTGTTTTTAAAAAAAATTTACTACCTCACTCTCTGACATGACTATCTTTTTGCCTGCTTGGAGGCTGTGAGTCCAACTGTCAATACAGTTCTAATGAGCATAGGTCAGGATGTCTGCAAGGCCTGGAAATTTAAACACAGCATGTTTCTCCATGATCCTTTCAAGCATATCACAAGCATTTTTGAAAATGAGCTACAGTCTCCTGCTGTTGAATTGGCAAGTTCTTAACCTGCAGCAGCTAAAATGTCCTGGCTTTTATAATTAACAGAATATGGACTGAAATTAGGCACTCCCCTCCTTGGTATTTAGAAACAAGAGCTAATGGATAGTAAGATGGCAAACAGTCATTAATTTTATTCAGTACATACCTTCACTTTAATGTGTTGAACTGCTAGAATATAAAAATACCCTTTTTGCTTATTTAGACAGAATTATAGTATTTAATTATTTACTAGAGTTATGGAGAATTGAATGAAGTGTACAGGGAATAAATACTGATTTTTTTATTGACAGATGCTAACTAGAGATGGATTCAGAATCAAACTTGAACCTGAGTTCGACTTGAACTTTAATAGTTCGGAAGAACTCAAACTCTTTAGAATTTCCCGAACTACAAACTAGTACAGGATTTCCGAACTCGCGATCATATTTTTGATAGTTTGATAATGATCTAATTTGCGCAACATTTGCTAACTCTCGAATTGGGCCATAACCCTTGAATACACCATTTCGGCGATAACCCTCGAATGCACCGTTTCGGTGATAACCCTTGAATGCGGCGCTTCGGTGATAACCCTCGAATGTACAGTTTCGGCGATAACCAAAACTTTGCAGTCAGTGATTTTGAGCAGTCGCAGGCACATCTTCGCCATTTTTCTAAATAACATGGTTTGGTTATCTCTTGGGTTATGTTGGTGGGTGTGGGTAGGCCCTATCTATGCCCCACCTCTGCCTGGAAGAGTTAAGAGGTGTACCTTAGCCAAGTTAAGGTTGTTAAAATATGAAGCATTAAACACTATAAATCCTAAACTATAAGATCTATTTTATAATGCCTGCAGCGTTAAAGAATGAAAATATATACATTAATTTTGAATTACTTTATTTTACTATTATTTTTAGATCAAATAAAAACTCATGGGCACATTAAAAACAGCAGGTACCTTTTAAATTAACACAGTCATTCTGTAGTCTTCCTAATTGTATTTGTAGACATATGTCTGATTTTCCTGCTGAGCTGGTAACCTGAAAAATAGATGCATTCTAACAAACAAGTGTAAGTAATTACTGTTTTTCTCTGTTCATAATGCAAAATAACTTTCTGGTTTCGCTGTTGATTGTTAGCCCAAGAAACAAACTGACTTTAAATCTTCCATATGTTAGAAGACCCAGTCCAGCATGAATCTTTTTGCCCCCTCCCCTGTCAGATTTAACTTGCAATCTTGCAGTTAGTCATTTGAAAATATTAGAAAACATACTGTACAAAAAATCTGCCATGGACGAGCGAATTTAAAGAAAAACTATTTTCAAAATATTTTTTACTCTATGTGTATTTGCAACAGTTATTTGTTATCTTAGGAGTGCTCAAGTTTGTTACAACTATAGTCATGTGGCTATGTATTCATAATACCTTCCAGTTTCTAATAATAAAATAATAGAATTAATCACTAGGTTTTTATGTTCTATCATAATTAAATGTCTGACATGGGGATAATTGTAAATAAATGTAAAAATACATGGGAAGAAGGAGGCATGGCAGAGGTGCAGCAGATAAGGGGGGGAGGGCGGTGGCAAGAGGCCTGACAGGCATAATGGGGACGCGCCCCCCCCTCTGGGCCCTTAGAAGCAGAAAAGGCAGCGAAGAGTTTATACACAAGCAACTGAAATTAGCATAGTGAGTAAATGGAGCAGGGTCAGAACTGGAAGCAAGGTTCAAATCGGAAAAGGCTAGAGGTCAAGAGGCAGCTAGAGTTTGGTAGTTAGAATCCAAAGCAAAAGGTCAGGGCAGAAGGCAAAAAAACAGGCAAAGATTGACAACAGAAATCAAGAAATAGCACACAGCTAACTGGTAAATCACCAGGAAGCTGATCTGGATGAATCAGCACTGAAAGAAACTGCCAGGAGGTATAAACAGGCCAATTCTACCTAGACACTTCTTTATGCACCACAAATGCGTGCATTAACACGGCATAGCTGACCTATGCAATTAAATTTCCGATGGACATGCCAATCCTCGAATATTTGAAACTGAATATCGCTTATTTCAGAGTCGCAGATTTGAGGAATGCTTATTAGAGTTTGCTGCACTACAAGACAAACAAAATGAAGCTGAGCCGTAACAGGTGGCCCTAAATACCATTCACTTCTAACCAAGATAGCATGTATGGTGGCTAAAATATATGAACTTGTTTTGTCATACAATCGTTTTTCCAATTGGCCTTTCCAGTGCAATGAAATCTGAGCAATCTCAATATGTGTGCTGTGTTATGATCTGTTATTGGGCAAATTACAGGCTTGTAAGTTTAACTTCAGTGGCGGGGAAGATACTGAAAAGTTTGATATGGGAACATATTCTAGAGTATGTTTATAGGACTGATCTTATAAGAAATAATCAACATGGATTTAGGAGGAATATAACTTGTCAAAGTAACTTACTTAGCTTCTATGAGGAAGTGAGTAAGAATTTAGACTCTGGCACAGCAGTAGATATATAGTAGGTATATTTCATTTTTGTTAAGGCTTTTGATACAGTCCCCCATAGGGGACAAGTAAGGTCTGTTGGGCTGGGAGGCGCATTTGAACATGGAAAGAAATATGGTTGATAGATAGGATGCAATTAGTTGTTAATGGGGCTATATCAATATGAACTAAAATTCTAAGTGGGGGGCCACTGTGTTGGGACAACTTCTATTTAATCTGTTTATTAATGATTTGGATATGGGTATTGTCAGCAAGGTTTCTGTGTTTGCTGACGACACAAAACTTCAGAGGATGTGAAAATTGTTACAGGGGGATCTAGATAGATTGTCACATTGGGCTTCTAAGTAGCGGATGTGATTCAATGTTGATAAATGTAAGGTGATGCATTTTGGACTCAAAAATCCTTATGTTGCTTATACTATAAATGACTCTGTGTTCAGGAAATACCTCTTGGAGGTAGATAACAAACTGAAAGGTACCAAGCAATGCCAGGCAGCAACAGCTAGGTATGGCCGTTTTCTCGTATTTTCGAGGATATTTTTCATTTAATGGGCCAGCTCGCGGATTTTCAAATTTTTCCGAAAATTCGCGGATCCTCGAGCGGACCGGATTTTGCAAAGTTCGGACATCTCTAAAAGAGAGGTATGATTCAAGGGAGAAAAGTGTTATTCTCCCTCTTTACAAAGCATCTGTAAGGCCTCATTTGGAAGTGCAATTTTGGAATCCTGTGTATAAAAAGTACATTTTGGAAATAGAAATGGTTCAGAGAAGGACAACTAAAATAATTAAGGAAATGGGGAAGCTTGAATATGAAGACAGATTAGATAAACTACAATACTGTACACTAGAGAAAAAGCGCTTGCATGGGAATATGATTACTGTGTATAAATACAATTATGGGCCACACAATAAACCATCTGGGGCATTTTTCACCAATAGAACACCTCAGAGGACACGCGGACATCCCTTAAGTTTGGAAAGGGTTTTTCACTGTGAGAACGGTAAAGCTATGGAACTGTCTTCCAGTGGACGTTGTGATGGCAGATTCATTGGATAGTTTCAAAAGAAAGCTGGATAAATTTCTGAAAACAGGGAACGTTGCATGTTACTGGTATTGATACATAAAGTAGAGTTGATCCAGGGATATTTCTTCACTTGGAGTCAGAAGGAATTTTTTTTCCCCCTTCATAGTTCTGGTGTGTGGTTTTTTTTTTTTGCCTTCCTCTGGATTAACAGTTAGGCGCGGTATTGCTCAGTAGGTTGAACTAGATGGACATATGCCTTTACTCAACCTCAAATACTATACAATACTACTGCAATCAATCTGTAATAATAATAATATGGAAAGGGATAGAAAATCAACACAAAAAAACCCCTACATGTAAACACATTACAAAAATGCAATGCATTCTTTGTGAGGCTCAACAAACTACAAATCCTTTTAAGAGAGGCCATTTTTCAAACATGTTTTTTTTCAATGAATGTTCTGAGAAACTAACATAGTCAGAGGCTATAACTTTGGCATTTACAATTTTCTATGCTCGATATCACTCTATTTTCTACCTGGGTGCTATTGCTATGGTAGAGTAACCCACCACTCCTGTCAGTAATTACCAGCTCTGAAGAATAAGGAAAAAAATGAATAAAGCTATGGTGTAATTGCGTTTTCATTATTTGCCAATATTTTGTCATTGGGTGGCTTGGTACAAATATATTGTTTTGTGATTGCTTGACAATAGGAAGCTAAACCCAAATTCCTTTACTCTGTTTTCTGGTGTTACACTAGTTTTCTGATTTTGATTGAACAACTAGAGCATTAAAATAGGATATATATATAAGGGTTTTGGGTGCAAATTGGCTAATGGTCACATCCGGCTACTAAAGAAATAATCATTTAGAAATTAACCTCATGCTAACTTTTATGTATAATGCTGTTAACTGTTTTGTGAACAAATGAAATGAAAAATCTCTAAAATATCAATATTGTAATAATAAAATCCCTCGGTAAAACATTAGTCTAAAAGTGAATGTAATTATACAATGTGCCGTTAAAGCATAAAATACTTTATTATTCTGTTTGCTGGATTATAATGCAGGCATTAATTATCATATCTTCACACAGAACATTAATATAGGGGTAATGTATAGAGAGACACTATCATGAATAGAGAGCCGCTATAGTTCTCGTTTGCCCCTGTAATTAAATGCACCAAACTTTTTATACATTGCAAATGGAGTTAACACATTCTGAATCTTTAACGCCGGCTATGTACTGGCATTAAAAATTTCCTCTTAAAGCTATCGATTGTGTGCATTTTTTTGGGGGGTGGGGCAGTATTAAACCCTCCTGTTAGCTACATACTGTAATATGCATCTGTTTGGATTGATTATTATAGCAGGTCATTACCCACTAGAAGTATTTAGCCATCAATGCAACAGATAAGTACGAGCAATGGAACATGTGACCGAGGTGAGGTAGAGTGGCCACAAAGTGTACACACACAAAGCTGTTTAAAGGTCTCAGGGTTTACTGAAATGTAAATAAAATTGTATAACTAACTGTTGCTTAATGAAGAAAGTGCCTAATTTCTATTTTTGCTATATTAAAATACTTACAATAATGTGAGATTTTTTTTTTTATTTCATAACATTGGGTTTAGGGAGGCCAAGGTAAGTATATCAATATATTAAAAACTGCTTCTTTAATGCAGTCACTTGTTTGTTTGTTATAAATAAGTAGATACTTTATACGCTATTATTTTTCCAACACTAGTATGCTCTTTTAAACACACGATCATACAGCAATCACAATCGGACTGCGTGTTAAAATGCATTGGTGTGGCCTAGCCCTTAGTTCTCCTTTAAATGCCAAAGCTGACAAATTAACATATTTAAATAAGCTATAAAGACTTACTGACTGTTTGTTGTTTTTGGTAGGCTGAGGGTATATAACATCTATATTTGCCTATTAATTTAGAATTAGTACAATTCTAATTTGGAGCATTTCATGTGATCATAATCCTGAAACACTATTATCATCTTCAGAAATTCTTCCATTAACAAATTAGAGGACTTAAAGTATTTACAAAATGTCCTTAGCGCTTATGGTTAGAAAAGGATAATGTTGGTGATTCTTGGATTGCTGCTAGACTACCCGGTTCCACTCTCTCTTAGAAAACTTGCAGGATAAAAACATATGGTAGCTGCGCTGTCCTCCTCTCACCCAAAAACAAAAACAAAACCAAAAATGTATTATCAATTTATCAGTATAATAAACCTATACAGACCATATATAATGAAAATAAAAGACTTACGTGTCCCAAGATTCCAGGTATCTATCACAGCTTTATTTCCAACAAAAGATAAAAAATATCCAATAATAAAATGCAATGTGCAAATTGCAGATGAATGGTATTAAAAGTATTTTATGAAATAACAGAAGTGGGTGGTCCTCTCTTGTTCCCTGTATCCTAAAGTGCTATAGATGTATAACCTCTAGGGTCAAGGCTCTTATTTCAGAGATCCTGAGCGCACTATCCTCCTCCTTCTGTCTGTGCCCGTGCCCAACGCGTTTCACTAACTTAATGTATATATACCTGGAATCTTGGGACACGTATGTCTTTTATTTTCATTGTATATGGTCTGTATACATTTATTATACTGATAAGTTGATAATACATTTTTGTTTTTGGGTGAGAGGAGGACAGCGCAGCTACCATATATTTTTATCCTGCAAATTAGAGGACTTGTTCTTATTCTCTGCTTTTATTTCTGAAAACTGGAAAACACAGCCTTTCGACACATTTAATGCTGAACTGTACATGCACGACTCCACAAGAACTGAAATTAGTTATAACCACCTATAATTAAAGGACAACCAAAGTAAAAAAAACAACTTGGGCTAAAAACAAAGTCCATGTTGCATTGTATATAATGCACCTTCTCAGAGTGACATCAGTCCAATGACAGTGAAGCTATGTGGTTTTAAAATTGTCTCATGGGGGCTGCCATCTTGGCTCCTCCTCCTGTACCCAATACTCCATAAACAATAGCCATGCCTTAGGGACTGAGGATAAATAGCAAAGTCATCTATATTTTGCATGTGTACTTACTTATCAGAACTTATTAATACTGTACCTACATTAATAGTAATGTTCTTTTTTTGTACACTAAAACTGTGCATGTAGATTTTATCAGAGCAAACTTGATGAATCCTGTTTAAACTGGATATCTATAAATTATAGGTATCTAGGTATCGTCGTTTGTTTTTTCTACTAGGTAAGCTGAACAAAACAACCCTTTACCATCCAACATTCTCCGTTCAAATGGTACATTATGGAAAAAAACATTGTGCAGAGCTGCCTCTCAGCCAATCACAGACGCGGCTGCTGGCCCGGTCCCCTGCTTGCAGTTGCGTGCAAGCAGAAGGCCGGGCATTTCGACGGGGGAGAGAGGGAAGGTAAGTAACGATTGCGGGACTTTCTTGAAAATATATTATAGCGGTTGGGGCTGGGGGAACTAGCCCTACAACATATCAAAATTAACAAAAGGGGTGGACATGCAATGAGATTGTACATTCAAATCTAGGCATCTTTGAAACTGACCAAATGAACCAACACCAGTGATTTGTTGAAATAAGTAACATTCTGCTCTATACATATATTCCATATATATATATAAAAGCTGCAGTATATACAGCTCCCATTCTGGTGTATTTAATGAAACAATGAAAACTAATCACTTGCATTGAATTCAAATGCAGTTAGCAACATGCATTAGAAAAGTTGTAAATGTGAGTAAAGGATTGAAAATGTTTGATGTCCGTTGGGCTCCGCAGCGCGTAAAAATGCATGCATCTGTACGTTATCACAGTGCTATTCAACGCAATGCACTAGTGGGAACAGGACACATTGGATTGTATAGAAAAATGAAAGCTTCTGGGTTAACGCAAACCATATGTGTTGCGTTAAAACGCTAGAAAACGTCCATTGTGAGAACAAGCCCTAACACTTTAAAACTTGTGAAGCACAAGTATAAAATTAAGTGTATGATCTGCTCCAAATGAGCAGGACTTGTTTGCCCTGTGAACAAGCAATGCTGCATTAAGTTCATGCATAAACATAAACTAATAAGAACTCCCTTGAATAGCACCCCAGGAGTCATTGCTTTTTACTTCTGTTTCTTATAGTTGTTTGTTTTTTCAGAGAGTTAGCAGCACCGTCTGCCATTTCATACAGGATTACACTTCTGCCGTATAAAAGAAATGTCTTAACTATCTTGATACAGAATAAAAAGAAGATGGGACTTGTTGCATACAATTAAGCACCAACTCAAAGCAGCCTGAGCCATTTCACATTTCACAGACTTGCAATTATTCTTCTGCTGCTCAAGTATGCAGTCCCCTAGGAACTAATTAAGGAAAAACTCTCATCACACACAAGGGGCGAGCAAACAAATCCTTCAAGCTCGCAGTAAATGTTCAACATTAAAGGGATGTATTCTGGGAGTCACAGCAATCAGTTTGGTTCAGTTAATTACTAATCTGGTTTCTAGACTGGTTACATTACATAATTATGACACCCATTCAACACTTAAAAGTCAGATCTCTCAGTGATTGTGATGAAGATCTGTGATTCTGCAGAAAGGTAATTGGCTAAAGCAAAACAATAGCTACAAAGCTCTTGATGTGGTGTCATCTTTCAAATTTCAAATTTTAAGTGTTTTAATGCAAAGAAAAGTGACACTTCTCTGCATTAGAGTAAAACTGTAATGATAATTCCTCTGTATTGTGTGCTCTGTTCTTCATGTATCATGTTCTTCTTTTATCTGACGGAACAAGACTATTCTGTTGAAATTTGATGGGCCTTCTCAGTAATTTGCTGGCATGGAAGAAACAAAGTGATATCAAACATTTCACATAGATTTGCTATATCAAACACCTAACACATATTGAAAAATATAAATGGGCATATAATTAGGCCTGTCTATAATTTTTCATTCTGAATGTTCTCGATACCCTGCCTTTTATTTTCCATCATAAATAAGTAATTTGAGATGGTTCTTTCAACATGATTATCATTGAATCGTTATAAATTATGACAAAAATGTTTTATTCAGTTTATTTATCTTATTACTTACTGTACATCTGAACATCTGCTTCATTTTTAAAGGACAACAACATAAAAAAACAACATCAACCCCATTACATGTCCACACTTCCAGCAGCTAAAATCGCTTACTCTCATTTACAACCATGCTGCTCTCCCTTAGATATCACACAGCAAAGATGAGTGCTAAAAGCCCTCCTAGACGGCCTGGGGCCATCGGTAACATATCACTTGTCATTGGCTGGTGGGAATGTCTGTTACAACCTCTCTCCTCCTCCTCTGCCAGTTAAACAAACTTGGAATGTCCTGTTGCTAGGATACAGCCTACATAATCAAGATGATCAAGGTTGGGTGGAGGAGTGTTTTTCGCGTGCTAGCTTTGAGTGGCAGTTAGAGGCAGACAGAATTGTTACACCCCTTCACAGCATGGCTAATGAAAGGCAAGAGAGGCTCGAAATCAGGGAAAAAATGTATGGTGAGGGCTACATACTGTTACTCTTTTGAAAGCAATAAAAAAAATGCATTGAGGCAATACAGTTATTCTTTAATGCATTTTCTGACCCTAATTTTCTGACCCTAATTTATTAACTATTTACGTCATTTTCATTTTTTTAATTAGGTTCTCACATAAAAGGTTTGAAAATAGATCTGAATATGTTGTATACATGTTGTTGTTTTATTTGCTGTACTTTTGTGTAACTTTATGCAATGGTTGTGTAATTTTTACATTTTTCAGGATTTTTTGTATGTGAAAAAAATGCCAGGCAGGAAAGGAGGTAGAAGTAAAGGTAAAGCCAGGGCGTCTGTATATGAATGTAGTAGAGTTCTAGCAGGATGCATCATGTGCCTGACATATTTTAGTGTGGCAATGCTTGGGTGATGAATCTAGAGCAAGGAATGCAGTTAGTTGATTGGATTTTCCTCTGTCTTTGACCTTCATGGGTAAATGCAGAATCTATATCTGATTAATCGGTGCTGGTGGAATCGTGCTCGTAAGAATTGTTTTAACACACTATCAGCCCTATGCATATTTCAGCACTTTAATGCCAGCTAGAAACCAGTGTTTATAATGCCACAATAGAATGCTGCTTTTGGCATATAACATTGCTTGTAGTGGCTGAGTAGTTAACTTCCAGCCGCAATGGGGACTTGTTTTTTATTTAAACTCATTTATTTATTGTATATACATAAGATGGGCATATCATTACAAATGGCCATAAGCAGAGAAACACCTTCTTATAACAGAAGGCATCTTGCAGTCTCATGCTATATGAATTGCATTGCCCACAAAGCCTAAGAAACAAGAAGTAATTTCTTACTCCCATGTTTCCCAGAGTAAGGGGCAGAGATATGCAAAACACTTCTTTAGTGTTTTGCATATATCCCCCTTTATGCTCAGTGAAGGGTTTTTTGCTTCTTTTGGCCCCTCTCTCCCTAAGCTTTATAGCTGCCTTTTCTACTAAATTGCCATAATAAAGATAATTATTCAGTCATTGAGTACTTGCGTTATTGTACATTTTCATACATCTTATTTACAACCATATTCCGACATATATCAACACTTTAACTCAAATGTAAAATAAATATATTGAGAACATAAACCTGGTTTGCATGGGGGGGGAGGTTTAGGGAGGTTAATTAGCTATTGCGTTATTCGGGTGCACTCAGTAGTAGTAGTATTAGTTTGACTTTGGTAGTGTTAATACATTGAGCTGAAGATGGTTGTTTCACATTTTACATAAATTTATATTTGCTGAGGCATATTCAGTCCCATACAGTCATACCATGGCCTCCATACTTTCTTAAATTTATCAGGGCAGCCTCTTCCTATATATATTCATCTTATATAGGATGTAGCTGTGTTAATCATTTCTTTCCACGCTTTGATCTTGGGGGTTTGGTTGGTCATCCAATGTAAAATAATATTTTTTCTTGCATAAAATAATGTTTCATGCAGAAATATCAAATGAAGTTGTGACCAGGAGTCCATCTCAGGTATACCCAGCATGCATAGTTTAGGTTCCAAGGGAACATTTATGTTTAGCATTTCTGATAATATTTTAGTTATTTTGTCCCAGAATCTAGCAATGGGAAAACAAAGAAAAAACTGTGCACACCAGTCTTGCAAAAAAGGTGTTTATTCAGGCATTACGCCCAACACCAATTGTGACGTTTCGGTGCTATATGCACCTTCATCAGACATAAACAAACATTAAAAGAGCAGACCACCCTTTAAATAGACCAGAGACACATGGCCATCTACTGGCCAATCACATAAAAACATAAAAACACTGATACATCACATTTAAAGGGGAAATACCCAATTACATAAACTCTTAAAACCTATACAAATTTTTTTTTATTATTATCTAACATATGTATTGACATATAAAAACAGAAACTACCAACACTATAGGCAAATCTACCCTATCTTTTAGATAAAAAAACATGAGAGGCCAAGATTAACATTAAGGCCCTTTGGTTGTACTGTTTGTAGCATAAAGATCCAGTACGCTTCTCTCCGCAGGAGAGCATTCTGGCGGTCACCGGCTCTATGTAGTGGTGGGATCTGGTCGATAACCATCCCACATAAATCGGAGACCTGATGTTTCCCAATACAGAAATGTAATGCCACAGGAGGATCATCACCACGAACAGCGCCATTGCCACTCTTATCAAGGGCAATTTTAATGTCAATCCTGTGGCGTTGGAATCTACGCTTGAAGGGACCAGATGTTTTCCCCACATAAATAAGTGAGCACGGGCATTTTAACATATACACACAAAAATCTGTGTTGCAGTTGAAATAATTTAAAATCTTAAATACACGCCCCGAGCAGGGTTGGTTGAATGTGTTACCAACCATAAGTGCATTACAAACATTACAATTACTGCATTTAAAACACCAGTTTTAGATGAAAACACAAAAGGAGCTTTTTTATATTTGGTAATTGGGTCTGCTTGCACCAGTTTGCTATATAGGGAACGTCCCTTAGTGTAAACACAACGTGGTTTCCGATGGGTCTCCTGACCCAAAGTGTAATCTCCTTCAATAGATGGCCAAAATCTATTCAGATTGTGTCTGATCATATGTGACCCAGTAGTGTACTGTTGTACAAATGGTACCCCTGAGACAGGTCTACACCCAACCTTGGGTTCTGCCAGACTAGTGAGGACCCCATTTAGCATGGAATCAGAATAATTCCTTGCTTTAAATTTTTTGCCCATTTTTTGGTCTGAATATCCCGATCGTCAGGGTCAGAGCAAATCCTAGCTACTCTTGTGAACTGGGACTTGGGCAGACCTTTAAAAATGTGGGGCGGGTGAAAACTGTCTCTATGTAAAAGGGTATTGCGGTCAGTGGGCTTAGTAAAAAGAGTCGTGTGCACACATCCATCTCGCACGATAACCTTAACATCAAGATAATGAATGGTCTCCTTAGAAATTTCAACGTTTAATTTAATACGTTGATCCAATGTATTGAAGAATTCAATGAATTCACAAGCCTCTTCAAGTGACCCGGACCAGATGATAAAAAGGTCATCTATATAGCGCCAGAGTTCAATGGCATAGCTTTTGAACAGTGAGTGGGAGTATACACGACTCTCCTCAAGAAAGCCCACAAACAAATTGGCATACAAGGGTGCCATCGGGCTACCCATCACCGTACCTACTGCCTGACGAAAGAAATCACATTCAAATTTAAATTAGCTGTTGCGCAAGATTAGATCCAGACATTCAATGAGGAATCCACCGGGGGGATTACCTGAGTGTTTCTAATGATAATACGCTGATTTTAAAACCAGCGGATAAGGGAGGAGCGATTGTCCTGATGGATTATGATTTCTATAGCACTGGTATTAGACAACACATTAATGAGTCTGGAGCTTACATATCTTTAAGTAGAGACCCTACCATAGATATGGTGTCTAAAGTGAAAGCGCTCACTGAGACAGCACACTTCAACGACTGGATTGATCAGCAGATATGTGATTTTATCAATGAGTTACATCCCAAAGGGCCGGTACTGTATGGGCTTCCCAAGATTCACATGGATGTTGTGAATCCTCCATTTAGACCAATTGTGTCTGTCATTGGATCAGTGTTTCAACCCCATGGCCCAATTTGATTTCTATTTGAAACCCATTGTGTCCTCACTCTCTTCATACGTGAGGGTCACTGGTGATTTCTTGGAGAAGCTCAACAGTACCGGTCCTTGGCAAAGTCATTGGTATATGATTACTGGAGATATAACATCTCTTTATACCAATATAGAACATGACAAGGGATTAGAGGCCGTTTCTTATTTTTTGGCCAAGAAACACTCAGGTAATCCCCCCGGTGGATTCCTCATTGAATGTCTGGATCTAATCTTGCACAACAGCTACTTTAAATTTGAATGTGATTTCTTTTGTCAGGCAGTAGGTACGGCATGGGTAGCCCGATGGCACCCTCGCATGCCAATTTGTTTGTGGACTTTCTTGCGGAGAGTCATGTATACTTCCACTCACTGTTCAAAAGCTATGCCATTGAATTCTGGTGCTATATAGATGACCTTTTTATCATCTGGTCCGGGTCACTTGAACAGGCTTATGAATTAATTGAATTCTTCAATACATTGGATCAACGTTTTAAATTAAGCGTTAACCATTCATTATCTTGACGTTAAGGTTATGGTGCGAGATGGATGTGTGCACACGGCTCTTTTTATTAAGCCCACTGACCGCAATACCCTTTTACATAGAGACAGTTTTCACCCGCCCCACATCTTTAAAGGTCTGCCCAAGTCCCAGTTCACAAGAGTAGCTAGGATTTGCTCTGACCCTGACGATCGGGATATTCAGACCAAAAAAATGGCCAAAAAATTTAAAGTGAGGAATTATTCTGATTCCATGCTAAATGGGGTCCTCACTAGTCTGGCAGAACCCAGGGTTGCGTGTAGACCTGTCTCAGGGGTACCATTTGTACAACAGTACACTACTGGGTCACATAAGATCAGACATAATCTGAATAGATTTTGGCCATCTATTGAAGGAGATTACACTTTGGGTCAGGAGACCCGTCGGAAACCACGTTGTGTTTACACTAAGGGACGTTCCCTATATAGCAAACTGGTGCAAGCAGACCCAATTACCAAATATAAAAAAGCTCCTTTTGTGTTTTCATCTAAAACGGGTGTTTTAAATGCAGTAATTGTAATGTTTGTAATGCACTTATGGTTGGTAAAACATTCAACCACCCCTACTCGGGGCGTGTATTTAAGATTTCAAATTATTTCAACTGCAACACAGATTTTTGTGTGTATATGTTAAAATGCCCGTGCTCACTTGTTTATGTCCCTTCAAGCGTAGATTCCAATGCCACAGGAGTGACATTAAAATTGCCCTTGCTAAGAGCAATAGCGCTGTTCGTGGTGATGATCCTCCTGTGGCATTACATTTCTGTATTGCGAAACATCAGGTCTCCGATTTACGTGGGATGGTTATCGACCAGATCCCACCACTACATAGAGGTGGTGGTGATCGCCAGAATGCTCTCCTGCAGAAAGAAGCGTACTGGATCTTTACGCTACAAACAGTACAACCAAAGGGCCTTAATGTTAATCTTGGCCTCTCATGTTTTTTATCTAAAAGATAGGGTAGATTAGCCTATAGTGTTGGTAGTTTCTGTTTTTATATGTCAATACATATGTTAGATAATAATAAAAAAAATTTGTATAGGTTTAAAGAGTTTATGTAATGGGGTATCATGTGATGTATCAGTGTTTTTATGTGATTGGCCAGTAGATGGCCATGTGTCTCTGGTCTATTTAAAGGGCGGTCTGCTCTTTTAATGTTTGTTCATGTCTGATGAAGGTCCATACAGCACAGAAACGTCACAATTGGTGTTGGGCGTAATGTCCGAATAAACACCTTTTTTGCAAGACTGGTGTGCACAGTTTTTTCTTTGTTTTCCTATTTTTGCAGTTTGCCACTGCACTGGAGCACCCAGCACAGATTTCTTCTATGAAGTGTTAACGAGTGTGCAGGATCCCTCTTTCTTTGTTGGAATCTAGCAATGGGATGGCAGAGCCATACCATATGCCAGAAATGGGCCTGGGGTTCGCCTGAATATCTTGGGGATATCTGTTTGGTGTCAGATACACCTGATGCAAGATGTAAAATTGAATTAGTTTATTGTTTGCAGTCTGTGATGTGTCTCCAACAGGTGTTCCCAGTCAGCTGTCTCTAAAGTAGGAACATATCTGGACCACTTATTCAATATCAGGCATGCGTATAATCTAGAGACTAGTCTTATTTCCACTCTAGATTTTTTTTTTTATATATCCCCTCCAGAAAGGAGGGCACTCTAGTTTTAATACATTTATAACTGGATGAGACACCACTGGAATACGTGAGCTTTGAAATTCAGATAGTAAACAATACCTTAATTGTATGTAACTAAATAGAAATGTGTCTGGCAGGGTATATTTCTGAAAAAGACATTAACATATTATATTTTACAATTTGTGAGAAATATTTGATGTCTTTACGTTCCCATTCCTCTGATGCGGCAAATGGTGCCAATATGGGATATTTTTTGGTATAGGTATTTGCCAGACTTAATGTTGTTGGGTGTGCAATACCATTCCCTCTCCTATTATCTCATTGTGTTTTTGTTCTAAAAATGCAATTGGTTCAGAAGGCAAATACGCGTGTTACCTAACTGAAAATATTTAAGTTGACTAGCCAGATAATAATACGGTAGTAGAAATTTGGCAGTGCCAGGCCTGCTAAAGTTTTGGGTCGCTGTAGAATATTTAATTTAATATGTAGAATTTAAAAAATTTCTGTGGTATTGTTAGACTGTGCTGAAAAGCATATAAAAGTTTTGGGAGTATAATGATTTTTATGAGATTTATGCCCCCAATTAGATTTATTGGAAATTGTTTCCAAGTATTGAATTTAATTCTAACTGTGTCTAACAAACACGTATATTTTTTTGAAGGTCTGTTTCAGGGTTTTTGGTGATTATTACTCCCAAATATTTGAATTCTTGCACTACTGGGATAGTATTTCTGATTGATGGTAGTATTGATAGAGATTTGTCAATTGGGAATATGCATGTTATGCTCCAGTTTATTAGTAAACCAGAATAAAGGACAATTCAGTTATGAGATTGGTATGCTGAGTTAAGTGAGTTTGCCGGGTGTGCTAGATATAGTACTAAGTTGTCTGCATATAGTCTGAGCAAAGATGTGTGAGTTCCTAGAGTTAAGCCTTTTATATTGGGGGAGGAGTGAAATCTAATAGTCAGTGGTTCCAGGGCAAGTGCAAACAGATAGGGTCACAGGGGGCAGCCCTGTCTGGTTCCTCTCTTTAAGGGAATCAAGGAGTTTAAGTCATGCTAATTTATGTAAAATCCAAAAAACTCCATAACGGGAGCTTGTGAATCGTCCTTTTAAAGAGGAACTGTGGTCCAAAAATGACTTTAGGTAAATTGATAGGAATTGCTCTCCTGAGAGTTTTTGCAATTTATTTCCATTGTTTATTTTACATAGTTTTGAAGATTTTTACATTTTTGTGTGTGATATGGCAGCAGCATCACCATGTCCTCTGCACTTCCTGCTTCCTGCTCTGAAACCTGTCAGTCAATCTGCCCTGTGTCTCCTCCCCTTTGCAGCCCTCCTGGTCCCTCCCACTCATGGACCACATGATCCATCCAATTGCAGGCCCCTCTTGGCCCATTCCCTTACAGACCCATGTGGCCCTGCCCACTCGTGGGTGCCATAGCCCTGCCCACTCATGGGTGCCTAAGCCCCACCCACTCACAGGTGCTGTGGGCCACTCTGACACCCCCCTCCCCCCCCCCCCCCCAAAAAACAAAACCCTCTGTGGAAACAGCCTTTTCAGGCAGAGTGAGTGCAGAGTGAGAACTCTGTCTGAAAAGGCTGTTTTCACATAGTGAGAGAGAAGGGCTGTAGATTCCTTTACCTTCTCTGCAGCTTCAGGTCCTTCACACAGCACAGAGGAGGAAGGACTTCCTGTCTCCCTCACACACTGAGAGAAGCATTAGGAATGTCACATGTCAGCCTCCCACCCATTAACTTTCTGGTCAGTCATTTCTTTATATCTTGGGCTGTGGAGCATGTAGAGAGGTAGTTGATGGCTTGTTTTAAAGGTAGGACACTAGCCTTTCATTTAAACTTGTTTAGAGACCTTTAATGTGGCCTCAGTGTGCAGCAATAGATGCAACACTGTATTTATAGACATTGATGCAGTCCTTCCTGCCATCTGACATGGAGGAAGAAAGTGGTCAGGCCACAGGGGGACAGGAGGTTGTCACATAGAGTCAAGGGATAAGTTCAGGGGGTGAGGTTGTAGCTGCTTCTGCTTATTATTGTTATGTTGCCTGTAGTGATGGCTTCATCTTGTGACAGATCAGCACAGTGGGGCTGTGCACCAGCTACATACATCCATGTGACTTTCTAGTTTGGGCCTTCTTCAATCTGTCAGTGGCCAACAAATTTGTTGCAATTTTATAACATTTACCTGCAACCGGATAGCCATGGCAGCAGCCACATATATCTCAGCAACACGGTGCCTAGTGGGAACCGATGCATAACACACAGGTATCCGCACTGTGCATTTAATCATCTATCACCATTTTTCCTCTTCAAGTCTTCAGCTTCCTCTTTAGCTGCTGCCTCAGTAGGAGATTGGGAGACTAGTGTGTTAAACAGGCTCTTGACATTGCTTATTTATTCACCTTCAGTCACACCTTTAACTCAAGTGAATAGGCAGGTGTAAATTACTCAAAACATAGAAATTGTCCCCCAATCACCCCCAATCATCATGGTATCTTACTGCCATAATAGGCAGTGCAGTGTTTGAGAAATATCTTTTAAATACTTTATCCAGAAGGCAATCCCTCACCTTTATTATCATTTGCAGTGCAATATAATTTGCTCTGCCAGAACCTGCAAGTGTGTCTATCTTACCATGGATACATGGTTCAGTATTTACAGTAAGGGGTACACCTCCTTTACTGCCCACTGGGTCATTCTGCAAGCTGACAAAGATGAACAGGGCATAGATGATGAATCCACCATATACTGGTGATACACCAGCCTTCACTACCCCATCTTCATCTAGCGAGTCCTCCTCCCATTCAGCCAAGTGCTCCCCCCAAGCCTATTTCACATTACCAAGGACTCTCCCATGTCTCCAAGGAACACCCCAAAGCACTTTAAATGCAACAGGAAGCTTTGTAATGGAAATTCCCAGTGAGTGTGGACTTAATGAACTTCAGTCAAACCAGTGAGACCCCTGCCACTGCTGTGTGTAAAAGCCACTTTCTCTTTGTACTGTTCTTATCTTAATGCTTATGTTAACAGTGTGGCTTTGCTGATGTCAGCTTAGCTAGCAATTGGCAATTTTTATTAAGTAGGCCCTATTATGTTCTACATTTATCTAAGCTGTGTAATGGCTAATGTTTCTTGGGTAAAGTCAGCCTTGCCTGGCCCTAGAGTTATGGCTGTTTCTGCTGTCACATACTTACTGTACTATACACTACTCTAATTATATTATAGGTTACTTTGTCTCACAATCAAAGGATGCAACAACTCCCCTTTTCAACCCCTGAATCCAAAACATATATGTAGCCATTTTCTGTAAAACAGAGAACATCACAGCAGAGCCCACAGCAAGCAGTGTGTAAGGTGTGTACATTTTTGTCTTTTGTTAATGCCTCCCATTCAAGGAAGGACTTTCACATGATTTCAGAGCAGGAAGCTGGAAGTACAGGGGATATGGTGATGCTGCCACCATATCACACATACTGAATAAAATGTAAAAATCTTCAAAACTATGTAAAAAAAAAAAAGAAAATAAATTGCAAAAATACACAGGAAAGTAATTCCTGACAATTTTGGACCACAGTTACCCTTTAAAACAACTAGAATGTTGTAAGTACAAGATGGTTCTCAAACCTATTTGTCTATCCATGGTGCATGGTTAGACTGTAGTAGAAGAAGTGAGTATATGTGAATGCTAGATATCTTGTTGTTTAGGTATCTTAAACAATTTAAGCAATGTAGTAAAATACAAAAAGGTTTAAGATAAAAGTATTATAAATAAATGCATGCCGCATCCATATACACTGTAGACAATAGTAACTTTAAATTTGACTATGTCATTTATAAATCTGCAAAATATATTACTCTAATAATTTTGGTTCTACCCATCCACAGAGCTATTAATTCTCTAGAGTATAGTGCTCTAAGAGGGATTATCTTAGTCTTTAAGATGGTAACTGATCTCTTTTCTGCACTGTTATTTCACAACTTGAAATTTATATTACTTCAGGGACCCATCATGCTTCACATTACAGAAAAATACGGCTTTGCCACAAGAGACAGGTTCAAAATGGCACAGTAGAAATGAGTGTTCAGGTTGTGTCTCTGCCTGTTATACTAGATATAACACTTGTCAAATAGCTTAGATGACCCTTCAGTATCTATCAGGCTTTGCGATGAGTTGAGAGTGCACGCTGTACCCTTCAGAAAATGTTCTCTGCAACAATGAACCTTAAACACACAGAATAAAATCTACAGAAAACAGCCATTGAGGATTATTTCTATGATTGCTTCATCTAAACAGTATAGAGGGACTTGCACCCTAAAGAACTGACATTATTTCTCCCTTTTTGCACTTAAAAAAATACATAAAATATTCTGAATGTACAAACATCAGTAAACATGTACCATACTATATTGATATTATAACAGATGTATTTGAGTGATCAGTTTTATTTAAATTGAATTAATGAGTTATGTAAATCAAATGCGAGATGCAATTATCATTATTGCTCTCAGGACCTGGGAACTTCATTACAAAGAATTAGACTTTTTATTACATAAAATACAGTAGAGCCTTCTTAAAGCACAACTATACAGTAAAAATTTACTTTTTAAAAATGAAAAGCACCAGGGGCAAGGAGATAGGATTGATTACTCCCACCTCCCAATATTGTTTTGTTGAGGAGCTACAGCACATACAGTTTTCATCTGCCAGGTTATGGCCCTGGGCCATTCTATATTAAAGATAGTGCTGAAGCATACAGGAAGACTGGCAGAAGCAGTTTTCTTCATCCTGCTGCTCCTCATAGAAATGATATTGGGAGGTAAAAAGCATACTTTTTATTTTAACTGTTTTTTATAAAACGCTATTTGCACAATAGTTTCCCTTTAAAACAGAAGGTACTTCAAAAAGTTATTGTATAAAACAACAATGCAAGAAATAAAGAATGATTTCTCACTCTATTACGTATAGAGACATTTATCTTACTACAGGTGAAAAGAAAATAATGGAAAACTTCAGCATAAAGTACATCTTTTGATCTTTTCACACATACATTGCTAATTTTAACAAGGCATCACTTGGCTTTCTAAGTGCTAGGCCACAATAGTGCGTTTTTTGGTGCGTTTCCATATGCGATTAAATTATAATGGAAATTGCAGAAATTAAAAAAAATTGCGATTTCCACCTTTTTTGCACAATTGCATGCGTTACCATGACTTAACATTATCGAATCACGCACAATCACATATGTGTTAACGCACGTGCTTCTGGTGTGTTGTAGTGGCCCTACTTTTTTTTAAGTAGAGCATCTCTTTAATCAGCTACATTGTATCCTTGTGTTCCTCTGTGCTTAAGAAGGAGAATCATTGTTAACACTCACCTTCCGATACTCAGCGACATTTGAGTGGCACAGAAGGAACCACTGTTATTTTTTATGAATGGGATAGGTGGGTCCATTTCAGGAATGTCAAAAGGTAAGAAACTGCCTGCTATAAAGATGTAAGATAGATTAGACATTCGTGTATGGACAAACATCTAATCTATTTAATATCTAAGTAGTGTATGGGCACCTTTTGCTCTTTTATTTTAGTGATATATTTACATTATATACATTATGTATTTTTGTGAAGAAAGACAAGTAATACATCATGGTAAGCTCAATGGTCAGCATGTATGGAGCAGGCCGACACCCAGGAGAGAAAGAGAGGGCTAACCAGGGGCTCAGCAGTTAGTAGTTGTAGAAGACTCCAGTAGTAGAGTTGATCCAGGGAAATTTCCGATTGCCACTTGGAGTCAGGAAGGAATTTTTTCCCCCTTCATAAATTTGGTGGTTTTTTTTTGCCTTCCTCTGGATCAACAGTTAGGCAGGAAATGAGGATATTGCTAGATGGGTTGGACTGGATGGACGTATGTCTTTATTCAACCTCAAATACTATACTAATAGGTATACTATTAGAAAGGTGGATTTGGTTATCTGCTGCCAAGACCCTACATGCTAAACAGTTTGTTGCCTACCTGTTGCTAGGGTTTTATATGTGGTGGATCATGTAGACATATTATTTGATGGGGCTGAGAGAAATTCAGCGCTCTTGGTTCATATTGGTACCAATGACAAATATGGAAGAGAGCTCCTTTAAATGACCTCCTAGAGCTAGGGGCCAGGTCAGGGGCATAACTGCAGGGGGCTGCCCCCCCCACGAGATTTGAGGCCGGGCCCCTGACACACACACCTCCCCACAAGATCTGCGCTTAGCTGTTTCTAAACAGCTGGTCGCACATATGAAGTAAAGATTTGCACGATCAGCTGTTTAAAAACAGCTAAGCGGGAGATGGTGGAACATCTGGAGGGAATTGTGGGCCCTCTTACCTCCTGAAACCCCCACCACCGGGCCCTGATCTTACGCCACTGTGCCAGGTTAAAGGCAAAGACCTCCAAGGTAGTATTTTCGGAGATTCAGACACGTGCTATGGAGACAGCTGGAGCTTAGGAGTATTCATTCGTGGCTATAAGGTTGGTGCAAGGTTTTTTTTATGTGCCCTTTGACATTTTCGGATTTTGACATTTTCAGTTATTATAAGATTTGTTTCCCAACCATTGATTAATACTATACAAAGCTAGATATTATTTGAAGATAAAAAAAAAAAAAAAATTTAGGAAACCAATGGAGACAAGGAATCTGTTTCTACATATTATATGAGGCTCAGTCCTCTTAAATACTGCATGCTTGTGAATGTTATTTTAGGTACTAAATATTTTTTATTCCTATTTTATTGATTTTGTAGCTTATCATTCTACTTAATAATGTGAGGACTAAAAACTTTACAATGTTCTTGATGCAGTCATGTATCCAAAAATAGTTTTCTTGGAATATTGTATTTAGTTCCAATAAACTGAAATATTATATTCAGGTCTTGCAAACCCGTTGTTCTTTCAAACATACTAACATCTAATTTGTCTTTTCTAAAGCTGATTAATCTGCAATAGGTGAGTAAACAGTTTAGAAAACATTGCTAATTACTATGAATTGTAAACAAACAAAAAATTGATGCAATAAAATGTTCAAAAGTTTCCTGATTTATAAATGTATAGCAACAAATCAGATGTTTTCTTACCGTAGTAACCCAATAAAAATCTAACAGCAGATTGGTTGATGCAAATTAAAGGGTATCTCCTCCCCCAAAACCCAAAATTCTGATAAGGTAAAAACCCCAAATCACCCCTTAAATGTACTTACCAGCCTTAATTCCCTTATTCCCAGACCCTTCTGTTGCTTCCGTGCACAGAATGGCAGAAGGGGCCAGAACGGCAGCCGCATCTGTGATTGGCTGAAAACTGCTGCTGCTTTTGTGAGGAAGAGAAAAAGAAGTTTCATCTTCAGGTTAGGAGAGGTTTCTTTACAGTGAGAACGGTGAAACTGTGGAACTGTCTTCCAGCAGATGTGGTAATGGCAAGTTCATTGAATAACTTTAAAAAAGGCCTGGATAAGTTTCTAAAACTAAAGAATATTGAGAATTACTGGTATTAATGCATACAGATCTGGTTGATCCAGGGATACTTTCCGATTTCCGTTTGGAGTCAGGAAGGAATTTTTTCCCCCTTTTTAGCTGGGGTTTTTTGCCTTCCTCTGGATCAACTGTTAGGTAGAGTTAAAAAAAAAAAAAAAGTGAATAGGTTGGACTTGATGGACGTATGTCTTTATTCAACCTTAATTACTATGTTACTATGAAGAGCAGCAGAGGGAGCCTCTGGAACGGTAAGTAAATTTAGGAGCCAATTTCAGGGTTTAAAACTTAACATTAAGGTTTGGGGGGCTTTCCTACCATATCAGAAGTTTTGTTTTTTTGCCTCAGACACTATGCAGCTTCCAAAGGGATCCGGAGGGGGGGCTCCACTGCGCATTCCACAAACCTCTCAGAGGAGCAGGAGGAGGCAAAAATGGATTACACACAACCATATGCAATAGAAGAGAAAGGTAGGGGTAATTTAACCCTACATTGTGGGATCAACAGTGGGGAAAATTTTAGTTGGGGTGGTGTACATGCCCCTTTGATTGAAAAATCCCAAATTTACACTTCAATTGGATTTGGATCAGATTTTCGGATTTTAAATATGTTCCACTTGCGGAACGAAATTCAAAATGTTTTGCTCAACTCTAATAACAGCAAACCTGAAAGAATAATTCAATTTTGCGTGTGTTTAAAAGCACTGGTGTGAAAAAATATATCAGTTATTTTAAGAGAAGCCCTACAGGTCACATTTGAAAAGAATAATAACACCATCCCCCACTCTTATTAATTCAAACAAGAAATTTCATTTTCTTCTGTGTTTAAATTAAGTAAAAGTTACTTCAGGGCATCCATCTGATTTAACAAGCATAATTCTAATTTAGCACGGATAGCGCAGATTGTAAGTTTTCTTTATGTCCTATAGGACTTCAACATGAGTAAATCAGACATAGCTAGAGGGGACTGAAATGGAGATTTCCTTAAGAGTGGGTCTTAAATACTGCTTTAATAAAGATGGAGGTCCCGGTGCTGGAATTGCTGTCTACTGATAAGTGTTTTGGTTGTAACCATTATTGGCGTTAATACCCTAATTTGAAATTACTTTTAAAAGCACTATAGATAAGGCAGATCAATTTATTTTATAAGATGATCAAAGCAATGAAGTAATGCATTGTAAAAAGGAAAGCTGTTATAATGCTGTTATCGTGCTGTTTACATGCTAACCTAAACCATGCTAATTGTTGCTGAAGGCTCACTTTTTTAATTAGTTCCTTTAAAAAGAGATGGTTAATTCTCTTTATTGCAACTGCATTTCATTTCGAAAATTTCAATTTGCTATGAAGTGATGAATTTGGCTTGAAATCGTGTAGTAAATTGGGTTCCAGTAAAAACGAACAATTTTTTAAAACCAGTGAAAAAGGGTATTTCCACAACTATTACTTATATAAAAAGTTAAATGTTAATTATTTAATCCTTAGAAAAGACAACTGACCACCAAGTTCTTATTATCCCTCTCTAACACCTGGAACTAATGATTAAAGTGCAACTGTGGTCTCAAAACAAGTAAAGGTTAAATGAAAGCCTGCAGTATATCCTTTACACTAAGCCAACAATCACATCTCTGGCTGGAGCCTGTGAGAAATTACATTGGGGTGAATGTTCAAACTTCCTGCTTCCAGTAGGTTGAGTGACATCACCTGACCTCTGCCGGCCCTTTTCCCCTGGGGGAGAAGCATGCTCAGTTGAGACTTATTGCTGAGGAAATCAGGAAGTACCTGAGGAAAAAATTGACAGTTGAGAAGGGGAGCCTATTAATGCAGACAGGCTGGTCACATGACTACAAGCTGGCCACATGGCTAAAAACAGGAAGAGTTTAACCAAGAAGTTACATTGCTGAACCTTTCCAGCAATAACTTCTCACAAATTTTATTTAAAGATGTGATTTAGGTTTTATTTTGAAGGTACGATGGAAGGATTTTATATGATTATTACTAGTTTGGAAGAATTTGAGACCACAGTTACCCTTTAAGAAAAAACATCATTTTATAATAGTATTGCCAAGACAACGCATCTACAATGATTTTCCTGTAAGCTAAGAAACATCCAGTTTAGAGTTTTTATCGGAGTTCACCACCCTAATGCCTCATACCATAGTAGATGTGTTAATGAAAAATATGCATGGGGCCATGGTTACCAAAAGGTAAAGGGGCCCTTCTCTAAAAAAAATTAAAAGTTAAAGGGAAAGTTCAGTGGAAAATATCATTATTTTTTAAAATTCTTAGTTTATATTATGCATATCTAGTTATTCTACATTTTCTCTGAATTCATACCCCCTGTTATTCCCTGCTGTTGACATCCTCATCTTTTAGCCAGCGGCTTAAGAAGCACTTACTCCTCGGTCCCACCACAAACAGGGAGTTAATGACGTCAGGACCTCACAGCGGCGGCTCACCAATAACAAATTAAAACATACACATATGTAACAACATATGTAACATATGTAACATATATATACAGTTAGAAAGTATCCCTTTCTAACTGTAAATATGTTCCAAAAAAAGCTAGGTCGCTAAGAGACATGTTGTCTCAGACAATACCCACTTCCAAATCATTAATAAATAGATTAAATAGAAGCGGCCCCAACACAGAATCCTGTGGCACCCCACTTAGCATTTTAGTCCATAATGATGAAGCCCCATTAACAACTACTCTCTGCGTCCTAATCATTAATCAATTTTCTATCCATGTACAAATGTGCCTCCACAGACCAACAGACCTTAGCGTATACATTAGTCGCCTATGGAGGACTGTATCAAAAGCATTTGCAAAATCCAAGTAAACTACATCAACTGCTATGCCAGAGTCTAAATTTCTACTTACTTCCTCATAAAAGCCAAGCAATTTAGTTTGACAAGATCTATTCCTCCTACATCCATGTTGGTTACTACTTATAATGTCAATCCTTGAAACATACTCTAGAACATGTTCCCTTATTAAACTTTCCAGGATCTTCCCCACCACTGAAGTTAAACTTACAGGCCTGTAATTACATGGCTGTGAACGACTACCCTTTTTGAATACTGGAATAACATCAGCCTTTTTCCAATCCAGAAGCACAGATTTGGACATGAGGGAATCTGCAAAAATAAGAAACAATGGCATAGATAAAACTGAACTTAGCTCCCTAAGTATCCAAGGATGTATTTTATCCGGTCCAGGAGATTTATTAATATTAACCTAATTTAGTTCTTTCTGTACCATATCCTCGGTTAACCAAAGTGTCCTTGAATCTTTTATACCATAATTGCTACTGCTCTTGGATCTTCTATAGTGTATACAGAGGGGAAAAAAAATATTCAAGACATTTGCTTTATCACCATCCTCGGTAACTAACTTATCCCCATTAATTAATGGTGCCATATTCTCAGTTCTTATCTTCTTACTATTAATATACTTAAATTTTAGGCTTAGTGATGCTTTGTTCAGCTATCCTAACTTCATTATTTATTTTAGTTACCGTAGTTTGATTGCTTTCTTACACTCCTTGTTACAGTTTTTATAATCCTTAAAGGCTCTTTCCGTTCCCTCTGATTTTAAATGCCTTTTTCTTCTTTTCCATTTGCCTCTTTACATCAAAATTCAGCCACATGGGTGCAGATTTTATTTTTTTTACACTTATTTCCCAAGGGTATAAATTTAGATGTGAACTGGCTTATAATCCCCTTAAACACAGTCCAATTCTGTTCAGTACCTTTACCTGATAATACATTATCCCAGTTGACATTCTGAAGAGCTGCTTTTAACCTGGAAAAATTTGCTTTCCCCGAAATTAAAAGTCTTTGTTAAGACAATGTTCTGATTTACCGGTTATTGACTTCTGCTATCCTCCTGTTTACGATCGATTGCTGCCTGTCCTGACCTCTTCCTATTGACCTCTTGTATTTTACCAGTACCATGCTTCGTTTCCCAGCTGAAAGTGCCCAGTCCACCAATTGCACAGCACAGATACATTGCACTCTAAGTCCTGGTGGCAACAGTGCCCAGTGAGGCATATTAAGCCTTCCGACAAATGGGGGCTTAACTATAGGTGAAGAGAGGAGTGAAAATTGGGTTATCTGTGCTAAGGGATACTCAGGGATTTTGGAGCTTTAAAAAAACTAAAAAGAAAAGCATAGACAGTTTATTTAAATTTCACTGTTAACCATTCTTTAAAATTGAAACCATAATCTCTAGTTTTCACCATTTTATCAATAATCAATGAATCACATACCATGAAGCAGCAGCTGATTTGTTGGCTCTAGTTCAAATAATCAGATAATAGACCTGACTGAGGTGACTGCATAGAGAAACTGTCATAATCCATCTGGAAAGCTGTTGTTTTAAGAGGACCGGTTTATAGTCAGCCGCAAAAGATTTCATCTTATTTTAAAATGCCATAAATTCTAAATTGAAAATTGCATGCAGTCTATGAATTTTGATTTATATTTTGAATATTTCTTTATACTATGCTAAAAGACTGTCATTGACAGTCTGCCGGTAATGCATTCCATTCCTTAAGGTCAGTTGGCTAATAAGTCTGTCTTTATATATAACAATGGTTGGTGTATAAACCCAGATTAAAAGTGGGAAATGACTGATTTATGTTTGTTTGCAATGAGTGGAAGTAAATAAACATTATTCTCAAGATGTCAAATGGCGCAGATATGTGGCTTTTATAGAAAAGTGTTTCACTATTTAGGTCTAGAACTGCTTTCCCTAGTTCCCTAGTTCAGACAACTTCAGAACGGTGATAATAGTAAAGTTGCAGAATTCACTGCGAGAAAAGTTAAAAAATCTACAGCAAAAGTAAAAACTGTTTATATTAATAATCACTCACAAAAAATCCGAACAAATCAGTTTGAAAATAGTATATCTATATAATTAGGTACACTGTATATATGTGGCTAAAGGGTATGTCCACCCTAAAATTCATAACTTTCTGTAGTGTAGCTTCCCTCCTCCCAACCCTCCCAAAAAGTCCCCAGATGCTTACTTACCAGACCGGGTTCCCTCATCTTCAGCCTCTAATGCAACTTCCAGGAATGGAGTTGTATTAGGGGCTCGGCCAGCAGCCGTGTCTGTGATTGACTGAGAGAAATCTAATCATAGTAACATATTACTTGAGGTTGAATAAAGACATATACGTTCATCAAGTCCAACCTATTTCCTTTTTTTTTTAAACCCTTCCTAACAGTTGATCCAGAGGAAGGCAAAAAACCCAGCTAAAAAAAGGGGGGAAATTCCTTTCTGACTCCAAACGGCAATCACAAAGTATCCGTGGATATGGTATTAAAACCAGTAATTTTCAATATTTTTTAGTTTTAGAAACTTATCCAGGCCAATCATAGACGCGGCTGACCGCTATTTATTTAGCTGAAAGAACCTGGTCTGGTAAGTAAGATTCTTCTGAATTTTTTTTACAAGTACACCATGCGGTTAGGGTTGGGAGGGGGGAAAGCGATACTACAGAAAAAGTATTACATGTAAAACTAAAAGTTTTGGCTCCACAGCACATGCTTGAGTCCACAGGGAGGACTGAGAAGAGGCAGAAACCTTTTCATACGAAGACAGGCTCCTTCTCTTAGTTTCCTGGACTTTAGACAGGCACTGGAGGACAACCATTTGGAGCAGAGAAGAAAAGGTAAGGATTTTACACTACACAGTGGGGCCAGCATGGGGTTAAATTCTAGCTTTTTTAAAGTTTTTTTTCTAGGTACACCTGAGGAAGGTGCTTTGTACCCCCAAATCATTTGGTGTTATTTTTTTTTTAGCATTCTTTGATACAATTTAGTTTAGTTGGTGTGCTACCAAATATTTCCTATATTTCTCTCATTGTATAAATATTGCTTATTCTTTGTCCTAGCACAGTCAACATTAGCCCTAGCCTCTAAGCAGAAATGGGGTTACAGGACAGCAAAAAAACCCTAAAGCTTTGTATAAACCCCTTGAGGGTGGCAAAAGTAGAAACATGGACCAGAAAAAGCAGAAAAGCAAGTATCCCTTGCCTGTGAAGACAGGTATTTATTATACAGTCTGCCTTTGTGACCAAAGCAATAGGATTAAGATCCATGAATTAGTCTAAAGCTGGGTACACACCAGCAAAATGATTTGTTCTGACCAATTCTTTGCTACTAGCAGCTGACCGTTTGCACAACTGGCCATTATTTTTCAGCGTGTTTCATCACCCACTAGTCCAAATGAATGGTTGGATGACGGTTGCGGTCACCTGCAAAATCATTACATTTTTTCCGTCTCGATACACCGAAATATCAGTTGGCCAGCCCAAAATATTGGATGGTGTGTACCTAGCTTAATTTCCATTTCGATAGATGAGGCATTTTTTTCCTTTGCTGGTCTTAAAGGGCAACTGTGGTCTCAAAACAAGTTAGGGTTAAATGAAAGCCTGCAGTATTTCCTTTACACTGAGCCAACAATCACATCTCTGGCTGGAGCCTGTGAGAAATTACATTGGGGTTAATGTTCAAACTTCCTGCTTCCCCCGGGGGAGAAGCATGCTCAGTTAAGACTTATTGCTGGGGAAATCAGGAAGTACCTGAGGAAAAAATTGACAGTTGAGAAGGGGAGCCTATTAATGCAGGCAAAGAATGGTCACATGACTACAAGCTGGTCACATGGCTAAAAACAGAATGAGTTTAACCAAGAAGTTACATTGCTGAACCTTTGCACCAATAACTTCTCACAAATTTTATCCAGAGATGTGATTTAGGTTTTATTTTGAAGGTGTGATGGAAGGTTTTTTATATAATCCTTACTAGTTTGGAAGAATTTAAGACCACAGTTACCCTTTAAGTCAACTATGCTGCTATGCATTTATAATCCACCCTCATGGTGGGTCACAATGGGACCCGACAGTACGATTATTTCCTTATAATCGGCGCGCTACTACGTAGTAGCGCGCCGATTATAAGTTGGCTTCCCTAACCTCACCTGTTTTCTCTCCCCTTCCGTATAGCTTTCCCTTGGCGGACACTTGTGGCGTCTCCTGTGCCACTGTGGATGGCGCGGCTCCTCCTCCTGCACAGTGCTGAACTATCGCGCGAGTTTCTGCCGAATCCCTTGCGCAATAGATCAGACCTGTACAGGACGTAACACGGACAAGAGGAGCCGCGCCATCCACAGTGCTGCAGGATATGCTAAAGTTACTGGCAGCCAATGGAACTAAAGACAGAGGTGAAGGGGGGGGGAAACAGGTGGGGGAATTGAGAAGGGGGGGAAGGAAAGGAATAAATGGCAGAGGATAATTCCTAATCCCCCCCCATCCCTGCACAGAGGCCAGATTGATTGAGGGGATGGATTATAATAAATAATGCACCCCCTACTGTAAATTATTTGGATATTAGATGTCACCTCGGAGTTCCGCGCCCTGTATAAAAGGCACTCGGCCTGCGGCCTCGTGCTTTTATATGGTCACGGAACTCCTCGGTGACTTCTAATATCCTTATAATTTACAGTAGGGGGTGCATTATTCACTATATAATATACCCCCTTAATAGTTCTCTATGAGACCCTACTGTACAATTTTTGCTTGTTTCTCTCCCCTTAACTCTCCCCTCCCGGCACTGACTTCAGCTCAACTCTTGCACAATCACTATCTCTTCTAATGCAAGAAATCAGCAGCCAGAAGATATCACGCCACCAGCAAAGTAAGTACACTCTCAAATCGCTATATGCGTGCTTACATTTACTTTACACTAATGCTGATTTCCTGCATTAGAAGAGGAGTTGATCAAGCAAGAGTTGAGCTGAAGTCAGTACAGTGTCAGGAGGGGAGAGCTAGGGAAAAAGAAACAAGTGAAAAGGCCAGTAACACTTCTGGAATGTAACACTATTCTAGTCTGGGAGGCAGTTTCTGTGTGTGTGCTGGTGAAAGCAAGGGCAGTTTCTGTGTGTGGGGGTGGGTGGGTGGGTGGGTGGGTGTATGAAGGCATGGGGGAAGTGACTGTAAGTTCAGGACCAAAGAGGGGGAGGGGTTAAGAGCAGCACTGTGCCCTTTATAAAAACTGCTTCTATGTGGTTATGGAACTCCTCAGTAACATCTAATATCCTTATAATTTACAGTAGGGTGTACATTATCTACTTTATAACCTACAGTCAGAATATAAATACTGGACATTTAAAGGGTTATTCAATAAAAGTTCTTATCATTTAAAATGGTGCTAATTTTGCCCCAACCAATCAGATGTTAGCTTTCAAATATTAAATAAGATCTGATTGGTTGGGGCAAAATTAGTACCATTTTAAACTATAAGAACTTTTATTGAATCTCCCTGATAATGTATTACACATTTAAAGGGCATGTCCACCCTAAAAAATTATATTTCATGTACATATAGAGAACCCTCCACACCCTGAAACCTAAAACAGGGGCCCAATTGTCAACTGAGAAACCAGCATTACTCACATACATGGAGAACCCCCACAGTCCTAGTCACCCTTAAAAATCACCCCTTAACACCCAGTAAACACAGAGATCCTCTTGGCACCACACAGATGTCACCCACAAATTCCCTAGGAACCCCAGAGAAATGTAATCCTCCAGGCACTCAAAGAATACATCTGGCACCCCACAGCATACCCCGGGCACCGCACAGAATACCCTAGGCACCCCACATGCCACACATAATACCCCAAACACCCCACACATCACCACAGGCATCCCACAGAATACCCCAGTCACCCCACAGAATATCCAATGCATCCAATGCAACAAGGAGTGTAAGAAAGCAATCAAACTAGCTAAAATTAATAATGAAGTTAGGATAGCTGAAGAAAGCATCACTAAGCCTAAACATTTTTTTAAGTATATTAATAGTAAGAAGATGAGGACTGAGAATGTGGCACCATTAATTAATGGGGATAAGTTAGTTACGTAGGATGGCGATAAAGCAAATGTCTTGAATAATTTTTTCCCCTCTGTATACACTATAGAAGATCCAAGTACAGATATCATAGAGTATAGTAGCAATAAAGGTATACAAGATTCAAGTTCACTTTGGTTAACCGAGGATATGGTACAGAAAGAACTAAATAAGGTTAATATTAATAAATCTCCTGGACCGGATAAAATACATCCTCGGGTACTTAAGGAGCTAAGTTCAGTTTTATCTAGGCCATTGTTTCTTATTTTTGCTGATTCCCTCGTGTCCGGTGGTGTGCCTCTGGATTGGAAAAAGGCTGATGTTATTCCAATATTCAAAAAGGGTAGTCGTTCACAGCCGGGTAATTACAGGCCTGTAAGTTTAACTTCAGTGGTGGGGAAGATCCTGGAAAGGGAAAGGGAACATGTTCTAGAGTATGTTTCAAGGACTGACATTATAAGTAGTAACCAGCATGGATTTAGGAGGAATAGATCTTGTCAAACTAACTTGCTTGGCTTTTATGAGGAGGTAAGTAGAAATTTAGACTCTGGCATAGCAGTAGATGTAGTTTACTTGGATTTTGCAAAGGCTTTTGATACAGTCCCCCATAGGCGACTAATGAATAAGCTAATGTCTGTTGGTCTGGGGAGTCACATTTGTACATGGATAGAAAATTGGTTAATGAATAGGATGCAGAGAGTAGTTGTTAATGGGGCTTCATCATTATGGACTAAAGTGCTAAGTGGGGTGCCACAGGGTTCTGTGTTGGGGCTGCTTCTATTTAATCTATTTATTAATGATTTGGAAGTGGGTATTGTCAGCAAGGTTTCTGTGTTTGCTGACGACACAAAACTTTGTCGACCATTAAAAACTTCAGAGGATGTGCAATCGTTGCAAGGGGAATTAGATAGATTATCACATTGGGCTGCTAAGTGGCAGATGAAATTCAATGTTGATAAATGTAAGGTGATGCATTTTGGACTTAAAAATACTTGTGCTACTTATACTATAAATGGCTCTGTGTTAAGTGAATCCCTGTTGGAAAGGGATCTTGGAGTTTTGGTGGATAACAAACTTAAAGGTAGCAAGCAGTGCCAGGTGGCAACAGCCAGAGCCAGCATGGTATTGTCTTGTATAAAGAGAGGTATGGATTCAAGGGAGGAAAATGTAATTCTCCCTCTTTACAAAGCATTGGTAAGGCCTCATTTGGAATATGCAGTGCAATTTTGAAATCCTGTGTACAAAAAGGACATCTTTGAAATGGAAAGGGTTCAGAGAAGGGCAACTAAATTAATAAGGGGATTGGGGGAGCTTGAATATGAAGAGAGACTGGAAAAGTTACAATTATGTACGCTGGAGAAAAGGCGCTTGCGTGGGGATATGATTACTGTGTATAAATACATTAACGGGCCATACAACAAACTATCTGGGGCATTGTTCACCAATAGAACATGTCAAAGGACACGACGACATCCCTTAAGACTTGAAGAAAAAAGGTTTAGGCTTCAAGCTCGGAAAGGGTTTTTTACTGTGAGAACGGTAAAGCTATGGAACTGTCTTCCAGTGGACGTTGTAATGGCAGGTTCATTGGTCAGTTTAAAAAAAAAGCTGGATGAGTTTCTGCAAACAAGGAATGTTGCAAGTTACTGGTATTGATACATAAAGTAGAGTTGATCCAGGGAAATTTCCGATTGCCACTTGGAGTCCAGGAAGGAATTTTTTCCCCCTTCATAAATTTGGTGGGGTTTTTTTGCCTTCCTCTGGATCAACAGTTAGGCAGGAAATGAGGATATTGCTAGATGGGTTGGACTGGATGGACGTATGTCTTTATTCAACCTCAAATACTATACTATACTATACTAACCCAAAGATATATTTATTGCCCCAGGCACCACACATTTAGTATCAACCCATCTAGCAATATCCTCATTTCCTGCCTAACTGTTGATCCAGAGGAAGGCAAAAAAAACCACCAAATTTATGAAGGGGAAAAAAATTACTTCCTGACTCCAAGTGGCAATCGGAAATCTCCCTGGATCAACTCTACTTTATGTATCAATACCAGTAACTTGCAACATTCCTTGTTTGCAGAAACTCATCCAGCTTTTTTTTTAAACTGACCAATGAACCTGCCATATTAACGTCCACTGGAAGACAGTTCCATAGCTTTACCGTTCTCACAGTGAAAAACCCTTTCCGAGCAAAACCCTTTCCGAGCTTGAAGCCTAAACCTTTTTTCTTCAAGTCTTAAGGGATTTCCTCATGTCCTTTGACATGTTCTATTGGTGAACAATGCCCCAGATAGTTTATTGTATTTATACACACTAATCATATCCCCACGCAAGCGCCTTTTCTCCAGCGTACATAATTGTAACTTTTCCAGTCTCTCTTCATATTCAAGCTCCCCCAATCCCCTTATTAATTTAGTTGCCCTTCTCTGAACCCTTTTCAATTTAAAGATGTAATTTTTGTACACAGGATTCCAAAATTGCACTGCATATTCCAAATGCGGCCTTACCAATGCTTTGTAAAGAGGGAGAATTACATTTTCCTCCCTTGAATCCATACCTCTCTTTTACAAGACAATACCATGCTGGCTCTGGCTGTTGCCGCCTGGCACTGCTTGCTACCTTTAAGTTTGTTATCCACCAAAACTCCAAGATGCCTTTCCAACAGGGATTCACTTAACACAGAACCATTTATAGTATAAGTAGCACAAGGATTTTAAAGTCCAAAATGCATCACCTTACATTTATCAACATTGAATTTCATCTGCCACTTAGCAGCCCAATGTGACAATCTATCTAGATCCCCTTGCAACGATTGCACATCCTCTGAAGTTTTTAATGGATGACAAAGTTTTGTGTCGTCAGCAAACACAGAAACCTTGCTGACAATACCCACTTCCAAATCATTAATAAATAGATTAAATGGAAGCGTCCCCAGCACAGAACCCTGTGGCACCCCACTTTAGTCCATAATGATGAAGCCCCATTAACAACTACTCTCTGCATCCTATTCATTAACCAATTTTCTATCCATGTACAAATGTGACTCCCCAGACCAACAGACCTTAGCTTGTACATTAGTCGCCTATGGGGGACTGTATCAAAAGCCTTTGCAAAATCCAAGTACAACTACATCTACTGCTATGCCAGAGTCTAACTTTCTACTTACTTCCTCATAAAAGCCAAGCAAGTTAGTTTGACAATATCTATTCCTCCTAAATCCATGCTGGTTACTACTTATAATGTCAGTCCTTAAAACATAATCTAGAACATGTTCCCTTATTAAACTTTCCAGGATCTTCCCCACCACTGAAGTTAAACTTACAGGCCTGTAATTACCCGGCTGTGAACGACTACCCTTTTTGAATATTGGAATAACATCAGCCTTTTTCCAATCCAGAGGCACAACACCGGACATGAGGGAATCAGCAAAAATAAGAAACAATGGCCTAGATAAAACTGAACTTAGCTCCCTAAGTACCCAAGGATGTGTTTTATCCGGTCCAGTAGATTTATTAATATTAACCTTATTTAGGTCTTTCTGTACCATATCCTCGGTTAACCAAAGTGCACTTGAATCTTTTATGCCATTATTGCTACTATACTCTATGATATCTGTATTTGGATCTTCTACAGTGTATACAGAGGGAAAAAAATTATTCAAGACATTTGCTTTATTGCCATCCCCCATAAATATCTTATCCCCATTAATTAATGGTGCCACATTCTCAGTCCTCATCTTCTTACTAATAATATACTTAAAAAATTTTTAGGCTTAGTGATGCTTTGTTCAGCTATCCTAACTTCATTATTAATTTTAGCTAGTTTGATTGCTTTCTTACACTCCTTATTACAGTTTTTATAATCCCTAAAGGCCCTTTCCGTTACCTCGGCCTTAAAGGTTTTAAATGCCTTTTTCTTCCTTTCCATTTGCCTCTTTACATCAGAATTCAGCTACAAGGGCGCCGATTTATTTTTTTTACATTTATTTCCCAAGGGTATAAATTTAGATGTGAACTGGCTTAAAATCCCCTTGAACACATTCCACTTCTGTTCAGTACCTTTACCTGATAATACATTATCCCAGTTTACATTCTGAAGAGCTGCTTTTAACCTGGGAAAATTTGCCTTCCCGAAATTTAATGTCTTTGTTAACTCAGAGCACTTTTCCTTTCGATAACAAAGTCCAAACGCCACTATTTCATGGTCACTATTCCCTAAGCCTCCAGTTACCTTTATATCTATAATGTGCTCCACAATGTTAGATATTACCAGATCCAACAGAGCTCCTTTTCTAGTAGGAACCTCAACCACCTGTGAGAGAAAATTATCCTGCAGCAAGTTTAGGAACTCATCACCTTTTTCTGTGATGGCAGTTCCACCACACCAACCAATGTCAGGGTAATTAAAGTCCCCCATAATGAGCACACTCCCCAAACTTGCAGCCCTTGCCAACTGCATATGAAGTTGACTCACCTCCTCTCTGCTAGCATTTGGCGGCTTATAGCAGACACCAACAATGACATTACCCCCTTTCCTGTTGCCTAATTCCACCCATATTGCCTCCACTTCACCCATATCGCCAGTTATCTCTTCTTTTAAATTTGGCTTCAATTCTTTTCAATTCAATTCAACCACGTTTCTGCTATACCTATTATATCATACTTTTCATTCAATTTCAATGATTAGTCACCCCACAGGCCACAGATTCCCATAATCACCCTACAGAATACCCCAGACACCACATACAATACCCCATTCACCCCAAAGATCCATCTTCCTCAATAGTTACCCCATAGAATATTTCTCAAAACATCTAGTCACCCCAAAAGAACTCAGAGCCCAAAGCTTACAATACTGCTGTACATGGCTCATTCACAAAAATGCAGGCAGGCTCACATAGGGATTACTATGGTGATTCCTATGCCACTGGACAGCAGCTACACTAAATACAGCATGTAGAGGATGGTGGGTGATATGATTTCTTTCTTTTCAAAATATTTAATATCGAAGAAATATTCCCCAAGGGTAAATTAATAGTTTAGGAGTAGAGATGGGATCCGGGTCTGACGATCCAAGACGGAACCCCCCTCGGTTCTGAAATCCGAATGATCCATCCGAATCGGATAATTCTCAATTATTATCGAATGTTCGAGGCTATTTCCAAAGATTATCGAAAATAGCCTTGAACGTTCTATAATCCTCGATAATACAATCGGAAACTTGAAAGTAGTTTCCAATCGTATTTTCGAGGAAACAGAGCAAATTTTCGATTATTATCGAATATTCAAAGCTATTTTTGAGGATTATTGAAAATAGCCTCAAACATTCGATAATAATCGAAAATTCGCTCTATTTTCGGATCTATGGGATTTTTCCGAGATCCGGGAATCCGAAAACTGAACAAAACTGGTTCCGGCCATCTCTATTTAGGAGGATGCAACAGACATTTGTATTAAAAGAAAAACCTGCAAAAATTTAGAACATACCAGTATGTAAAATTGCCCACTTATCTTAATCATTCACAAAAGATCTTGATTAGAATCACACTGGATGGACTTTCTTCCTAGTTAACCCCAGGTATTATAGTAGGTGAAATTAAACTCCAAAATGAAATGCTTTTCAGTGCATTCCAGTTGGAGAATATCATAGTGTCAAATGTTTATGAGAACAATTCATTTAATTCCTTTACTGAATTAATCTTTACCATCTCTGTCATGAGGTTATTTCATTATTTCAATTAATAAGATCCATTCAACACAGGTGAAACTACATTTCACAGTATCAGACACATTTCCATTTGTGATATTTCATTCACCCAGCAAACATGTGCAAGAGCAAGTGTTTATGATTTAATAAGTGAACCAAGCTTTCATTTTGAGATAAGTCCTCATCATTACACTAAAATCTGGGCTAAAATATGATAATAACTTAAATGTAGGTGATTCTCCATAGATTCTGAACTTTAAACCACTGTCAGAGTGATACAACGAAAACCTCTATTGGCTCCTCAGTTTTATTCTTTTTCAAGAGGTATGGCACCAAAAAATCACATTGTTTCTGGCATTCTGGTACTAACACACCAGTTCTCTCCTCTGAGGTTGGTACTTATCAAATTATTGGACACAGGACACCCATCACTAAATCAGTGTTAAAAATCTTTAAAAATGTAATGGGTGAACATACAAAAATATTGAAACGTGTGAAGAAAAATCCTACTCATTGCTCTTAATTGATAATGGATGTTTTCCCAACGAATTAAAGAGGAGTTTGTTTTTCTGTTGTTTTTAATGTGAACAAATAGGGGCTGATGCAATAAGAGGTGCAAAAGTTTCCCATGTTATTATTCTTCAACAGCCAGTCAGATGTTATCTAACTGCAGCAAAACAGTCACAGGCAAACATTTTCACTTCAAAAAACAAATTATGTGGATTTTTTTAGGTGTTACTGGGGGTTATTCTCAATGCCAGATTAGTTGGCTGTAGATGAAATTCCTTATCTCAAGATAAAACTCTCTTTCAAATATCTTAAAAAAAAGGATCATGATCAGCAAGAGTCATGTTCTCTTAATTTAAGAGAGAAACATCCTTTTGGGGTATCTATAGGGGTTTTCTAGAATGGGAAAAAAGTGCCCTATAGACCATCAGACTAGTTTTTTCCCAATAGACTTAAATGCTCCAAGCTCTCCAATAAAAGGTGGCCTAATTTCAAGCAGAGCTCTACTGCTTCTTCCTCAGAAGAATATGAACAAGTGTATTTCAATGCTTCTCTAGCTCCAAAACCAAAGGAATAATTTTGATTAATCATAGATCTGTACCCCAACAAGTTTCCAAAGCTACAAAACTTCTAGATGGAAATAGTTTATTCTGTTATCAGTTGCAATTTCAGGAGAGTAGGTCTTCAATATTTTACACTTTGGCCTTGTCTCTGCTTCCAGAGTCTTAACAAAAACTATGATAGTGGTAGCTTACGATTTCAGTATGCACGTAATACCAATCATTCCATATTTTGAAAAATAGATCTTAAAGACATCTTCAAGAGAAACCACCAAAATACAAATTACAACCTAAATACTTAAACATCGAAGATGGATGATAAACTAGAAGGAGTTGTTCAGAATAGGACTAGGATTTCCTTTTATGCTTCAATACAAAGATGCAATACAGATTTTTCCTTACCAGAAACAGGATAAATATAATACAGATACAGTCTTAAGGGGCTCTTGTGGTTTCCAAAGATCTTGTTGTAAAGCTTTTCTTTACAGTATCAATAGGATGGGTTCCATGGGCAAGGGACTATATGAAATGCTCACAACTCTTTTTTTTTTTTTTGTTTCCTCATGAGGATTTTTTCCCTAGCAGTTCTAACAACTAATAAAAGGCTTGAGATTGGGAGTCTGGACATGCCAAATGGTCAGCAGAAAATATATGCAGCATAGCTAGGGGGTATGAGAGAGGAGGTATAACATGGGGAGGCGTATAGCTAGGCTAAGTTTTGGAGGCCAGATTTATTAAATATTATTAATAATATATCCGTTATTTGATGACCATAATATTAAGCTAAAGTAAAGAATGCTGCCGGGCCTTTTAAGCTGGGGTTGGAGGTTTTTCAAAAGCTTCAAACAAACTGGACATCGGGAGTCCTGGAGTGTCCGGTCCCTTGAGGGCCTGGTGAATAAGGAAATCTTTGGTATGATCCGGGAGTCCTGGAAACAAAACCAGAATGCTAGGGCCGACATCCGCTTATTGATAAAAGAAACTGACCAGCCTTGTTCTACTAACCAAAGTATTCCTGATTGGAATTTTGTAGTCCAGTGCTCCAAGCAACAGCCATCCCTGAGCATAGGCTTGCCAGGTGGATGCTGCAACAGAAGCCTCTACCAGGTCCAGGAATTGGACAAGCAGCCACAGATGAGACAGGAATGGCCATCCCGTGAGGTCTGCGGCTGGGGTTGGAAGCGGGACAAGGAATCAGCCACTATATTGTGTTTTAAGGCCACATGTACTGCTCTACACTCAGGGGAGGACTGGCCCAGTAGGCTGAGAGAATTTCTTTTTTAAAGGGAGCTCTGCCTGCCGCATTTCTAATGTTTAGCATGGGTGCCACCATGAGCATTTTGCTCATATTGCCTCATTAGAGAGACACCCCTACTCTGACATGCCCTATTGGTGAACAATGCCCCAGATAGTTTATTGTATGGCCCATTAATGTATTTATACACAGTAATCATATCCCCACGCAAGCGCCTTTTCTCCAGCATACATAATTGTAACTTTTTTCAGTCTCTCTTCATATTCAAGCTCCCCCAATCCCCTTATTAATTTAGTTGCCCTTCTCTGAACCCTTTCCAATTCAAAGATGTCCTTTTTGTACACAGGATTCCAAAATTGCACTGCATATTCCAAACAAGGCCTTACCAATGCTTTGTAAAGAGGGAGAATACCATTTTGCTCCCTTGAATCCATACCTCTCTTTATACAAGACAATACCATGCTGGCTCTGGCTGTTGCCACCTAGCACTGTTTGCTACCTTTAAGTTTGTTATCCACCAAAACTCCAAGATCCCTTTCCAACAGGGATTCACTTAACACAGAGCCATTTATAGTATAAGTAGCACAAGTATTTTTAAGTCCAAAATGCATCACCTTACATTATCAGCATTGAATCTCATCTGCCACTTAGCAGCCCAATGTGACAATCTATCTAGATCCCCTGCAACGATTGCACATCCTCTGAAGCTTTTAATGGTCGACAAAGTTTTGTGTCGTCAGCAAACACAGAAACCTTGCTGACAATACCCACTTCCAAATCATTAATAAATAGATTAAATAGAAGCGGCCCAACACAGAACTGTGGCACCCCACTTAGCACTTTAGTCCATAATGATGAAGCCCCATTTACAACTACTCTCTGCTTCCTATTCATTAACCAATTTTCTATCCATGTACAAATGTGATTCCCCAGACCAACAGACCTCAGCTTATACATTAGTCTCCTATGGGGGACTGTATCAAAAGCCTTTGCAAAATCCAAGTAAACTACATCTACTGCTATGCCAGAGTCTAAATTTCTACTTACTTCCTCATAAAAGCCAAGCAAGTTAGTTTGACAAGATCTATTCTTCCTAAATCCATGCTGGTTACTACTTATAATGTCAGTCCTTGAAACATACTCTAGAATATGTTCCCTTATTAAACTTCCCAGGATCTTCCCCACCACTGAAGTTTAAACTTTACAGTGCCTGTATTACCCGTCTGTGAACGACTCCCTGTTTTTTTATCCCCTCCCTGAGGAGGAACTTTATTAAGGTAATAATAGAGAGGAATATGACACAATACATACATACAGTATTTTGTGTTTAACAAACATTTTATAAATATTTAACTCTTCTGTATTGCTTGTTATGTAATCAGGATTTTTTAAAACAGTAAACAATTTAACTCAATGAACATTTATGTCGTACTAAACCATTTTTCTTTGTTTGTTTATATATGTTTCTTATTGTTTTGTCTCTTTTTTTCTCGTTTAGAGGTTTCTTTTCGTGGCCCATGCCTTAATACCTTATTCCTAAAGAAATATCGCTACAGACATAGTCTTTGCGCACATTCATCGTTCTCATTGGTTACCAGTGTTATGGGAGTTTTCCCAACAGTTCCAGATTTTATCATATTTGAGAGGGCATCCCCTGTGGGCGTACATCAGTTTTTTATATGGTAGGGTGTTATTAATTTCCTGTTTCCATTGTTGAATAGTGGGGATCTCAGCCTGTATCCATGTCTTGGCAATTTGTTTCTTAGCGGTGAATAATGTTTCCCTAATAAATATTTTGGAAAATTTATCTGTCGGTAGGGAGTCTTCCGCATTTAACAGACATACTTTGGGGTCCATGCCCACGGGGGAACCCATCTCGTCATGAAGGAACTGTGTTATCTGTTGCCAATAGGCTTGTACTTGGGGGCAAGTCCACAGCATATGAAAAAAGGTGCCAGGAGAGTTTTGGCATTTGGGGCAGTTTGGGCTGTGTTTTGTCTTGTATTTGGAGATTTGTAGGGGGGTTAAGTAGGCTCTGTTAATTATGTAGATTTGTGTTAGTTTATCGGAGGCTTTGGGTGAGACATTTTTGCATGTCTCCATTATTTCGTCCCATTCCTCAGTGTCTATTGGACCTACACCTTGTTCCCATGTTGTTTTCTTAACTTGTGATTGTTGCTGTGCGAGAGGGTATTGAAGGGCTTGGTATATTAAAGAGATTAGTCTGGTTGAGGATTTTTGACTTAGGGTGTTTGGCAGCGGATTGGTTGTTAGTTCTGGTGGTTGGTGTTTGAATTGGGTCTGAAGAGCGTGTCTGATTTGGAGGTATCGAAAGAACATGTGGTTCGGGAGGTGAAATTCTTCTTTGAGTTGATCAAAAGTTTTCAAAGAGTTGTCTTGTGTGATATGTGATATTTGATAGATTCCATGGTTGAACCATTGGATGGTTTGGGGTATGGTGAGGAATTCCGGGAGATTATTGTTTTCCCAAAGTGGGGTTTGTTTATGGATAATAGGGATTTTCATTTTTTTTGAGGGCTAGGTCCCATATTTTTAGGGCCTGTGTTAAAATTGTATATTTTTTTGGGACTGGACCCGTCCCCTTTTGACCTCTGGTGATCAGATAGAGGGGGTCTGGGTATAATGTTGCGTGTGGTATTCCCATCATTTCAAGACTCCTTGTCGGTTCTGTGTTATACCAGTGATGCATATGTGACAGTTGGGATGCTAAGTAGTAAAGATTGTAGTCGGGGATAGCTAGCCCTCCCAGATGGGTAGGTCTTTTAAGAGTTTCCCAGTTTACTTTGTGTCTTCCCGAGCCCCATACAAACGATTTTAGTAGTGATTCCAGTATTTTAAAATATTTCAGTGGGATATATATTGGGGCATGCCATAGTATATATAATGTTTTAGGCAGGAGAATCATTTTTATTAGATTCGCCCTACCTGTGACTCCTAGGGGGAGTTTGCTCCATATTTGGATTTTGTTTTTTGTTGTGGTGATGAGTGGTTCAAGGTTTAGTTTAATGTAGTCTGCGGGGCTTCGGGAGACTTGCAAGCCAAGGTATTTTATTGTAGATGTTCTGTGTAGTACTTGGTGTACGCTTTCTTTGGTGGGGGGGAAGGTGTCGATTGGAAGGATTTGGGATTTGTCCCAATTGATTGTGAGGCCGGAGTATTGTCCGTATTCATCTATAAGAGCCAGGATTTTGTTTAGCGAGGGTCCTTGATCAGGTAAGTACAGCAGCATATCGTCTGCATATAGACTGATAATTTCCTTTTGCGAACCGATTTTTAGGTCTTCCACATTTGTATCGTTTCTTAGTTTGATTGCCAAGGGTTCGATGACCAGGGCGTACAGCATAGGGGATAGGGGGCAGCCCTGCCTTGTGCCTCTGGTTAGGGGAAAGGGGTCTGATATCCATCCATTGGCAAGTACTTTTGCCTTAGGGGTGGAATATAGGATGCGAAGCCATTGGAGAATGTTTGGGCCAATGTTATATTTGGAGAGGACCCGCCATAGGAAGGTCCAATCCACGGAATCGAATGCCTTAGCTGCGTCTAGGGAGACTACGCAACGGCTACCGATCAATTCATGTTGGGTTTGTTGGTTCAGGAAAAGTCTTCTAGTGTTAAGGGAGGTGTTTTTGTTGGGGATGAATCCGGTTTGGTCGGGGTGAATAAGTGTTTTTATACATGTGTTGATTCTAAGTGACAGTAGTTTGGCCAGTATTTTCAGATCTACCTGGAGTAGGGATATGGGACGGTATGAGTCAAGACAGGTGTGGTCCTTGTTTGGTTTAGGTATGAGAATTATGAGGGCTTCTGACATTGAGTGGGACAGGGTACCCGTTTCAAACATTGTATTATATAGATTATAGATTTAGTAGCTTAGGGGCTAGGGAGTCTATATAATGAGAGTAAAATTCTGTCGGCAGGCCGTCTGTACCTGGTGTTTTGTTTTTGGACATTTGGGATATAGTTTACCTTATTTCTATTTCTGTGATGGGTGCTTCTAGTCGCTGATGGTCTTGGGGGGAGAGTCTTGGAAATGGGATATCCCTTAGGAACCCATCTATTTCTGTTTGGCTATGTTGTGACTTTGTGGTGTATAGATTAGAGAAGTAGTTAGCAAAGAGGTTTGATACTGTTTCTGGGTCCATAATATTGGATGTTGTGTCACTTGTTAGGGAGATATTAATTTGTGCTCTTGGCGGGCCAGATATGCCAGCAATTTCCCACATTTTTCCCCATATTCATACATTCGATATGACTGAAAATGCAATTTTTTGGTTGTTTTTGCTAGAATGATTTGGTTGGCTATTTTTGTTTGTAGTTTGAGTGTTTGTGCGTTTTCGGGAGATGGGTCTGCTTGGAAATGTCTCACTTTATATGTTGGTTCAGGGTCGTGGGTTTGGGCTATATGGGTCTAGGACTATAGCTGAGGTTGGGTTAGCGGGTATTGCATGCCTGGGTCTAGGACTATAGCTGAGGTTGGGTTAGCGGGTATTGCATGCCTGTTCAGTCCCGTAGACAATGTTTTTTGGGTGAGGCATATACTCGAGTATAAGTCGATCCGAGTATAAGCCGAGGTACCTATTTATACCTGAAAAATGTATAAAAACTGATTGACTCGAGTATAAGTCGAGGGTAAAATTATGACCACTACTGCCTTCTGATTCAGCATTGTTTTGTTGCTTAAGTTGCCCTTTTATTGGACAGCAGAATTCCCATACATGAATCGCATACAGTAATAGCTATATCCAGTACCTGTAACATCCAATTCCTTGGCACTCCAGATGTTTGGAAACTACAACTGCCAGCATGCTTTGTTGCTGGGAGTTGCAGTTTCTAAACATGTGGAGTGGCAAGGTTCAGTAAACTTTTAATTAAGCTTACCATCATTTACAATTCTCCTGAACCCCATATTGTAAAGTGCCCTCTGACCCCATATAGTAAAGGGCAATCTGACCCGCATATAGTAAAGGGCACTCTGACTCCCATATAGTAAAGGGCCCTCTGACCCCCATATAGTAAAGGACTCTCTTATCCCAATAGTTAAAAATGGGGTCTAGGACTATAGCTGAGGTTGGGTTAGCGGGTATTGCATGCCTATTCAGTCCCGTAGACAATGTTTTTTGAGTGAGGCCAGTCGGTTGCCAGCCGGGGGGGTGGGGGGTGGATGTCCAGCTCCCCAGTCCCGGAGGGGCCTCTCCCCCCCCGCGACGCGCAGGGGGTTGAAAAGTAGGGGTCCCGCATAGATAGTGTGGCCTGTTTTTTACTGGTCTTTAGTAACATGGGTCTGAGTTCGGGCCAGGCCAGTGGTGTCGTCTCTGCGCTCCCAGGGGGATGGTTGGGGTATTTTGAGGTAGTTCTCCACTGCGGGGGGAGGGACACCCCCCATGGTCTCGGTGCTCTTGTTGTTCTCCTGGTGTAGTGGTATGTAGTAGGTTTGGTACAGGTGCTTAGTTCGTTGCGTTGTGGTCTTGGTGCTGGGGGTTTGCCTCCAGCCACTGTATAGCTTCTCCTGGTGTGGAGAAGAAATGTGTGTGGTCTCCTTCCATCACTTTCAATCTGGCTGGGTATAGCATGGCATATTTGGCTTGACGGTTTCGCAGGAGGCGTTTTACTTCAGTAAACTTGGCTCTCTGTTTTTGGATTTCCGTGGAGAAGTCAGGAAACGCTGCTATGGTAGTGTTTTGAAATGGTAGATTTCCTTTTTCTCTGAAAAGACGTAGTACTGTGTCTCTGTCTTTGTAGTTTAGGAATTTCGCTATGAAGGTTCTCGGTGGTGCCCCTTGCGGTGGGGGTCGGGGGGTGGTGCGGTGTGCGCGTTCTATGGCGAATATAGAAGAGAATGGTTCCATGCCATAGTTTGTGATAAGGAGCTTTTCCAGGAAGCCCGTGGGATCTGATCCTTCTGCTTTTTCTGGAAGGCCCACGAATCTCACATTATTTCTCCTTTGGAGGTTCTCCAAGTCGTCCTGACGCTGTAGTAGTGTTTGTATCATGGCCGAGTGTCTGTCTGTGATTTGGGTCAGAGGTTCTACGCGGTCTTCGATGTGGCCAATGCGAGATTCTGTTTCTGATACTCTATTGCGCAGGGTCTCCTGCTTGTCTGTTAGAGAGATATCGATTTTTACCTCTTCTAGTTTTGAAGTAAGTGTAGCTTGGCACATGGGCTATGGCTTGAAGTACTTTGTCTGTGTCTTTTGGGTCCGGTTCTGGGTTTGTTGGGGCCAGTTGGGCCCTGGGCCTCTTGGTGTCGGTATTTTTCCAGGCCTTGCTGCGGTGTCTTTTCTACCAGGTGACATATCAGCGGAGGGTTGGTTGGGTTCTGTCAATATTTCAATGGCTTGTTGATTTAGTATAGTTGTTTGTGGAGGTGTTTGAGACTTTGTGGTCGATTGTCTGCACGGGGTCCCCACCTCCCACCTATATGGTGTCGCCTGTAAAGGAAGTAGTCCTTTTATTTTATGTTGTGTTGTTTTTTGATGCCTGGGTCCGTGTGCTACTTTATCAGCCTCTACAGCAGTACTTAATAGGCCAGGATCTCTGATGTATTACCCAGGGGGGTCCAGGTTCTGGCTTTGTATATGTGGGCGTTGGACAGTGGTTGTTTAGAGCAGGTTTGTTGGTCTGCTTTATTTAGTGACTCGCTGCTGGGGTTGGTTCAGCACTGGGGTTGTGGAAGAGGTGTTGTCTCTTTAGGGTTTGACCCGTGGCACCCAGTGTCTTTCAGGGTTGAGACCCGGGCAGCGTGTCACCTCAGACCCACTTTAGGGGGCTCCCTCCTAAATTAGTCTCTTCTCCTCCCCGGGGGCCGGGCCGTCAGTTAGGGCCTGCGGCACACCGGGCCCGAGCACGGGTCTCCCACGCTCCGGCGTCGGGCCCCTGTCTTTTGGCAGGGATATTATTAGGCCTACCTTGCTGCGAGGTGCTTTGATCGGCCGCCCGGGGTGGCGTGAGCAGTCGCGTCCTGGACCAGGCCACCACGTGGTGCTCGGCTGGATCAGCTAGTTCCGGCGCGCTCCGGTCCTCCGGAACTGTCGCGGCAGTGCGGGTGGGGTGTCTGCCTCTGTGGTACCGGGTTCGAGGTGCAGCCTGTTGGGGTTGTCCACGGTCGTCTCCTCCAGTGGGGGTAGGATAGGCCGTGGGTGTAGTTCAGGCTCAGTCGCTCCGCTCGTTACCTATGAGCGGCTGGGTTTTTTGGGGCTGTCGCCTGTCCGGTGTCTTGGGGCGTCCTTCAGACCTTGGGGTGTTGATCGGGGTGTATATTTTCCCTTCAGGATTTTAGTAGGATACAAGATGTGAGCGGAGCCAGGCAATTGTGCTACCTACTTCACGCCATGCCAGGCCACGCCCCCACGACTACCCTTTTTAAATATTGGAATAACATCAGCATTTTTCCAATCCAGAGGCACACCACCGGACATGAGGGAATCTGCAAAAATAAGAAACAATGGCCTAGGTAAAACTGAACTTAGCTCCTTAAGTACCCAAGGATGTGTTTTATCCGGTCCAGGAGATTTATTAATATTAACCTTATTTCGTTCTTTCTGTACCATTATCCTCACTTAACCAAAGTGCACTTAAATCTTTTATACCATTATTGCTACTATACTCTATGATATCTGTTCTTGGATCTTCTATAGTGTATAAAGAGGGGAAAAAAGTATTCAAGACATTTGTTTTATCGCCATCCTCCGTAACTAACTTATCCCCATGAACTAATGGTGCCACATTTTCAGTCTTCATCTTCTTACTATTAATATACATAAAAAATGTTTAGGCTTAGTCATGCTTTGTTCAGCTATCCTAACTTATTCATTTTAGATAGTTTGATTGCTTTCTTACACTCCTTGTTACACTTTTTATAATCCCTAAAGGCCCTTTCCGTTCCCTCTGCCTTAAAGGTTTTAAAAGCCTTTTTCTTCCTTTCCATTTGCTTCTTTACATCAGAATTCAGCCACATGGGTGCGGATTTATTTTTTATACATTTTTTTTCCAAGGCTATAAATTTAGATGTGAACTGGCTTAAAATCCCCTTGAACACAGTCCACTTCTGTTCAGTACCTTTACCTGATAATACATTATCCCAATTGACATTCTGAAGAGCTGCTTTTAACCTGGAAAAATTTGCCTCCCCGAAATAAAAGTCTTTGTTAACCCATCGCACCTTTCCTTTCGATAACAAAGTCCAAACGCCACTATTTCATGGTCACTAATCCCTAAGCCTCCAGTTACCTTTATATCTATAATGCGCTCCAAGATGTTAGATATTACCAGATCCAACAGAGCTCTTTTTCTAGTAGGAACCTCAACCACCTGTGAGAGAAAATTATCCTGCAGCAAATTTAGGAACTCATCACCTTTTTCTGTAATGGCAGTTCCACCACACCAACCAATGTCAGGGTAATTAAAGTCCCCCATAATGAGCACACTCCCCAAACTTGCAGCCCTTGCCAACTGCATATGAAGTTGACTCCCCTCCTCTCTGCTAGCATTTGGCGGCTTATAGCAGACACCAACAATGACATTATCCCCTTTCCTGTTGCCTAATTCCATCCATATTGCCTCCACTTTAACATCCATATCGCCAGTTATCTCTTCTTTTAAATTTGGCTTCAAATCTTTTTTACATAAACACATACTCCCATTTTCCTTTTTTCTCTGTCCTGCCTAAACAAGGTGTATCATTCTAAATTTACAGCCCAGTCGTGAGAACTGTTCAACCACGTTTCTGCTATACCTATTACATCATACTTTTCATTCAACGCCATAATTTCCAATTCACCCATTTTGCCCTTCTTGGGTTTTTTTTCTATGTCCTTGAGATCAAGGTCCTTTAGAGCAAGGGACTTAATACACGTTCCACTCTAGTTCGTTTCACTCACAGGAAACTTTCTTTTGTTAGGTCCAAACCACAGGCCCAACCAAAATGAATTCTATTTAACTAATAGGCCCCAGCCCCCACACCAATTAGTGCAAGAGCCAGGAAGAGAGGGAAAAAACAAAACACTTATTAACCCTTTCACAACCTGTTTGTGATTGCAACAGGTACAATACTAGAATATAGAAGCCCAGTGCACCCCTTTAACTGGAAGAAAGAATGATTAATCTGCTCACTGCACACACAGTCCTTAACACAGCACAAACAATCCTTATTTTCAAACTTTCACACACACCATACAACCATCAAATGATTAAATGTCCTTATTATTCTATGTCCTTGAGATCAAGGTCCTTAAGAGCAAAGAACTTTATACATGTTCCACTCTAGTTCGTTTCACTCACAGGAAACTTCCTTTTGTTAGGTCCAAACCAAGTTGTAAATCGTTCCCCGACTGCTCTTTGCATTTGAATAAAATGTTGCTGTTAAAGTCCTGGAAGAAATGTTCCCAGATCCTAACATCCTACTTGACTGCAGATGTAAGCTGAATATGATGGTGGGGAACACAAGCCCCTGACATCAACCAAGCCAGGCGGCGAGAAAAAACTCTGCCCACTGGGATGACTTTACAAGCAAAGTTTAGCTTGCCAAGCAAAGCTTGTATCTGCTGAAGCAAGGCCTTATGGGGCAGAAGTAGCTCAGACAGGCAACCTGTATTCGACCATGACTGAGTTTATTTCCAGGCCCCAAAATGTCAAGCAAGTGTATGGACCATCTGTCTTGTCTGGGAACCCCAACATTCCCTAACATTCTTGAAAACCTCATGCAGAGTGTCAAGGATGGGAAAACAGGCATCTGAATAACCTGGACCCAAGCAAAGAATGTCATCCAAGTAATGGACTATAGATCCAGTGGTTGCCGACTGTCTTACCACCCACTCTAAGAAGCAACTGAAAGCCTCAAAGAAGCGCAAAAGATTGGACAACTCATAGGGAGGCACAAGTCCACGAAGAAAGACCCATCAAATCTGCATTCCAAAAGATGACGACAGTCTGGGTCATAGTCCCTCACCAAAGTCACTGCCTGTCAAAAGATGTTTAAGACACAGCACAGAGTTCTTTGTCAATGTCATCATTAACAGAAGCTCCATGAAGATGAGACAAGTGGTGAATAAGCAAAATTTTCCTTTTTACGGACGACTCCTAGAGGGGAGAATCTAAGGTTGAGTAATGGAGGAGATGAAAAAGGACCTGCCATCCTACCCAACTCAATTTCTTTCTTTAGTTTTTTCCTAACCACCGCCAGGTGCTGGTTCACAGACCTAAGATTTCGATAAGAAGCATAAACTTGACTTGCTTGAAAGGAAATGCGAAAACCGTTGTTGAAACCACTAAAAAGAAAATCTGTTGCTTGGCGCCTAACCTAATGGTCGAGCCAAGGCTGCATCGCTCTTAGTTTCACCAGTATTTTCCCCTTTTTGATTGCCCCCTGGCACTGCAGCACTCTTTCCACATTTAAAGCAACAGCTGAGAGAGTGGGCTCCTCCACAACTGGAGCACCCATGCATTAATTTGTATGTGGAGCCCCATTTTCAGGTGCCTTTGTCAAACAGCCAGCAGTATCCAACAGCCAAGTGCTACCCTGTTGGTTTCCCCTGGCCCCTCTCCGAAAGGGCGATAGTTTTTGGGCCCATTTACTTAATTTTATTTAAGCGCTTTACCTTTTCCTCATCCTGCTTTTTGGGGTCTAACTTGTCCTCCTCTTTTAGGTCGATTGCTTCATCAAGAGGGAGTAGTGAAAAAAGCTCCACAAACTCTTCTCTCCAGATCTTTTCTTTAATGTCCGATTTGACATGTACCCCTAACGGGCCTGCAAAGGAGACATATGCTCCATGCCATGCTGTGTCTGCTACCCCCACCATAGCTGCCAAGGAGTCCCTATCCATTGAACCACCCTGATGCTCCTCAATCAGCAGTAGCACAGCAGTAGCCCTTATGTCCTTAGTAACAGAAGATGGTAATGTCTCCAACTGCAGGAACCCTCACCTGAGCCAAACCGAGGGCAGTCTCTATATTTGGGTTACTTGGCATCGGACTTCTCAACCAAAATAGCTGCCTCCACTGGATGGACTGACATATGACCTAGCTGTGATTCCCTGCTTGTTAAAAATTGTTTTAGACCCATCAACAAGCCCGTCCCGCCTTCTCACCCCCCTTTGTGAAATGGAGAAAAACTCACCTCCTGGCCCAGGAACAGTGGCTAGCAGTACCATAATTAAATGCTGGGTGTTGGCCATGATTACTGACTCTTCAGCAACAGGAACATGTATCACGGATGGTCAAGTAGGCGGGACTGACCCTAAAAGTTCCCGTATGAAAGGAAGTATCCTGAGCCTGGCTTCTTTAAATTCCCTATCCCGCACTGAAAATGATAATTTTCATCCCCAGACCTTCTGCAACCTGAATACCTCTGAACCAAGGAGTTAGGTCTACTTCTGTAGCGCCTTCTATGGTTTCTGGAACTGCCATGTAATCATTGTCCCCAAACCTGGATCTGCTCCTAGTTCTCCTCCTATGTTCCCAGGAACGGTCCTTTGCTCTACTGTGATGAGACCTGACTGGTCGTTCGTCTCCCATTTTGGTCCAATTGCCTGGCCTCAGCAGCCCAACTCCCTTCACTTACAGCCTGACAGTCCCCAGCAGATAGAGGATGAATTTGAATGTCAGGAGGGGAAGCTGGGCTAATGGTGGGCAATGTGGAGTGTATGATTGGAACTGGGCTAATGGTGGGCAATGTGAAAGGTATGATGGTAGGTGGGCCCCCTAAACATTCTGGATCAGCATCCCCACTACGTTTCCTGACTACAAACCTAAACCCCTTAGACTACTCAGCCGTGTTAACCCTTTAAAGTACTTGACTGGTGTAAGTGGAAGGCTCCGGTCCTGAACTCCTGCCCTTTGGGAAAGGCTTGGTTTGGCCGTTGACTTTGGAGTCCTGTGTGCCTTAGGTCCTGCTCCCGAACCCGTTGTGACCCAGGTCCCACGTGATCAGGCTGAATGCATCTGGTTCAGAGATAGACGAACCGGAGGCCCTCCAACTGGCCCCGGATCCATTAAGGACCTTGCTGTTGAGCAGCCCTAATGGAAGTGCCATGCAAGATCCTCTAAGGATTCGGCCATAATAGCTTCTACTGCCCGGGAAAATAAGGTGCTGCCCCTTGTTCCCGCCCCCTTTTAAAACATTCCCTGCTTAATCCCGCTCCCGGACCCCATGGCCAATCTGCTGCTCCTTCCTCTAACCCAAACCTTGGCCATTGCATTGACCAAGTAATAACCTAATGGAAATAGAATTCTCTGGTGCAAGTTGCCATTTTCAACATGCTAATGCATCCTGGCAAAGATGATTCAGGAATAGTTTTAGAAATGCAACAACCAGTTTAAGGTTTTGATTTGGGCTCCAAATTCTTCAGATCTCAATCCAATTGAGTATCTGTGGAATGTGCCGGTAAAACAAGTTTGATACATAGAGGTCGCAACTTAAAAACTTAAAGAATTGACTAATAATGGCTTGGTTCCAGATACAGCAGCATACCTCCAGGCAGGGGAAGTCCTCAACAGGTTGAGGGCTGCTTTGGATCTACTCTATATTAGGAAGGTGGTCACACTATTATGACTTATTGGTGCGTGAATTAATTTACACATGTGTTCAAAGACGTGTGTTTTGGCAAGCAGATTTTTAAAAGATACATCAATTGATGGAGCTATAAGGGGTGTATGTGCTTTACAGTATTCACTCCCTCTAATGAATTGACATAGTAATGTCAGGAAAAGTGTCAGGGTCTGCTTTTTTTCTCTGGTGTGCTGAAATAAAAGTTACTCCTTGTAGATTTGTTTCCAAGGGAGGATTCAAATCGTTGCTGCCCCACTGATGTAGATTTGGTAATGTGTGTTGAATGTTCCTTTTATGATGCTATGGTAGCATTTCCATGTCCCTACTGGCAGGCTGCAGTCAGGAATCCCTGATGGTTAACATTGTAATTGTATTGGCGCTAAAACACTCGGCATATTTGCTACAGTCAGTTGGGTCATTGCATAGGGACTGGGACCCCAAAAAAAACTTTTGGGGCTTAAGTGGGTCCTGCAGCTCGAAAGTGGGGCCCTTCTTTCCAGCACTTATAAGTGCCCTTGTGGCACTGAAAAGAGCCTTTTGGGGCTTAAGGGGGCTTGTAGCCACCACACCCCCAGCGCATCACTATTTGCGGCAGGAGAACTTATCTCTTTTCACCATACTATACTTTTTTTGCTGGAGACATTCCCATGTTAAATACATTATCACTGCAAAAACAGTTTATAAATATGTCAGAAATAACGATTGTTTCACTGCGATATGTGGCAGTGGGAAACTGAACGGGAGATAAGATAAAGGAGCTATGTCTTACCTCCCATTCTTCAATTAAACTGAAAAGGGGTAGGTATAAAATTTGAGTGGAGATACCCTTTAAACTTATTGATTTTTAATTAGTGTTTGAATCATCTATATATTATGGTGTGGGAAAATTCTGTTCAAATCTTCTTTCTTATTTAGCAAAAAATAAATTATTGGGCAGCCACATTGCCCTCTCTCTCAATATCAGGCATGTTTCCAAAAACATCGGAAACATTCCTTTAGCACTGTGCATCAGAATTGGAAACATTTTCTTTGGAATCTTAAGAGCTATCTACACAGTTGAGCTTATACCAGCCATTTTAAGTAATTTTATCAACTTTTTGTTATGCAATGTGTTACAGACCTTTCTAACAAAGAGGAAGAAGAAAAAAAGAGGGAAATTGGACAACTTAAAAGTGCAATTCAGGGGTTAACAATCAATTATTCTAGCCAAAAATGCTAAGCACATAATGTCTCCCCCATGGCCTTTTCAGACGAACCCATAAACATTCCAATTAGGCAGCCAATTAAAATAAGAAAGAGTCCTCCTGAATTATATAGCAGTTGGAGGCTGCCGTAGCCCTTTACGGAGTTGACAGCTAGTGAAAGCTTTTCACTGCATTTCAACTGTAGAGAACGAAAGAATGAAGTGAAATGGTGATGTCTGAAAAGCTTTTGTGGAGGGGCAGTGCTGTAATAATAGGTCCTCAGAAGAAATGACACTGAACCATTAGCAAGCTAAGGAAAGCTTTGTTATGCAAAGAGAAGGACATTATTGAACATGGAGGTGTCTACTGACTTACTCCAGGGTTTTAAAAAAGCATGCATTAATTTTACCATTTTATAGCTGTTATGGCTAGAAGGGGGGGTAGATGTTGTTAAACTCTGAATTACAATTGTGATTGTGTGTGCCTACCTATATGTTTGAGTGTGTATAGCTGTAGCAGGAACAGAAAACAATGACCTTTTTCTAAAGTGGATTTGTAATGACCCCTTTTCACACATTTACAGTACATAATGCTAAACTCACACTGCTGTTTCTACTAAAGTTCACAGGAATGTATATGGAAAAGCCAAGCCAACCACAAAATAATTGCTAACATTTATTAATAATTAATAAACTAAAACTTAAACACTGTACCCCATAAAATAGGTTTAAAACAACTAAAAAACAATCAGACATTCGTGTACTGAACTAAATACACACTTTCAGCTAGGATATATTGGGATATATTGCGATGACCAAATGAGATCATCAACTAGTTGTGCTAGTTCAGGAATTGTCCATACACTTTAAATTGGCATTATATAGCGTAGAGCAGTTGTGTGGTTATCATGCAATACACCAAAATCATTAACCAAAATGCTAAATATAAAAACTTACAGATTTTTGTCTTGTTTTAAATCCCGATTCCACCTAATATTTCACTTTCATGGACCAAAATCCTTTTGTCAGTGTCTTTTATTTTTTTTTTATGTTTACACCCAGTTACACATTTACACCCAGTGACATGTTGATGTCCCAAAGAACACATTAAAGGACCACTATATTGTAATACATTTAATGCAATGTATAATTGCAAGGGAAGTAGGAGGAAGTTTTCCTACCTCCCATTTTGATTTATGTTGCCAAAAATGACCTGTGCTTTTCTCTTTTAAGTCTGTACTCAACTTCCTCACTTGTTGATTTGCCCATGCTCAGTAATTACAAGCTAGGGCTTCCAGCAAAGTTGGTGATTCCAGCAACCTGGAGTACTCAGGTCCCTTGTAATTATAAATTCCTGTTACAAATATTTACATCTGACAAGCCACAAGATTGACACTTAAAAAAGCCCAGACCCGGGTCCATTTAACACATTTGTCCCATCAACCAGTATCAGTTTTCTGAAACTATAAAATGAGAGAATTAAAATGATGGTACTCACATATCTATCTGTGCTTACTTTGCCATTAAAATATTAATGTTAAGTGAGTGCTCCTAACTCCCCCCCCACCTCCCTTACTCACTGCCTTCTTGTTGGGTCTGTGACTCATAAAAGTTCTGCAAAGCCTCACCATGGACATTGCTCTGCTTACACATCTCCCTCTCTCTCCCACCTTCTTTCTTTTCTCTGTTGATTCTCTTAAATGTTGCAGAAAATGTACTGGCAGGCAGCCAAAGATCCTAGTAAGAGGTCAGGGACAGAGAACATATTATAATTTCTGCTTCTGGAGTGAAAGGTCTTTCCTTGTGATGTGATTTCAAATGATGATTTCTCAGAATTTAATGTGTTTTCTAATTTCTAGGACTTTAGATTGCAATTGAAAATTTCACAGTTTAAATGCAGAATTCCAGTTTCCACAGTTGAAATTCTTTGTTGAAACCTGGGAAATGTATGCATCATTATTCGATATAGAATATCTCTGATTGAAATCTGAGAAATACACTACATAGAGGTAATTAGAATAGACTGATATAGTGATCCCTTGGTTTACTTTGGATCATTGATGTTTGTTACTTTGGACTGGTGCTTTTCAACCAGGTGTCCAATGACCCCTAGGATTCCCTTGGTTCTTTGCTAGGGGTTCCTCAAGAGATAGTGATAGTAACTGTATGTTTTATGTATAAATTGTTAACCAATGTTCCACAAAACAGAACAACAAATTTATTTTATGTTTAGGGTCGCTACTCACCTTTCAATGCTACTGCTATGCAGTGTAACATCCAAATACCTTAAAGTATGTATTCTTAAACTAGTATAGTCCTATGGCTTCAAAATACTTAGATTTAACACACCTGTAACAACGCTAGTGCGCAACCCCCCCCTATGGGGACAGCACTAGTGGGACACACCACCTCCTTTCCAGCAGCACCCCCCCACACCCCCCAGGCTCAAAAGTGCCTTTATTAGTAGTTGAGGCAACTTTTCTGTCTCAGAGCAGTTCCCCATAGAGATGCTGAAACTAAGATGGCTGTGCGTACGCTCAGAGGAGGTAACCAAGGGGAACCTTGACATCATGGCCAAAAAGTGTGCCAATCTCTTAAAGGGTATCTCCACCCCTAAATTAAATTTTTTTCCTGAAGAGTAGGGCACCCCACCCAACCGCTGATTTACTTTTGCAAAAGAATACCCAGAAATATATTTACAGGTCTTCTCTCCCAGGAATCAGCAGAGAGGGGTGGGACCGACAGCCATTCTATGATTGGCTAGCCAGCAGTCAATCACAGATGCTGCTACCGGCTATGCAGAACACAGGTGGAGCAAAGTTCTGTAAGTATCTTTCTGGAGTTTTTTTCAAATGGTTGGGTACCAAATAGCCAGAAGATATCCAGAGGGAGGGAGGCGGGAAAGGGCTCTCCTGCATGTGTCAGAAACCTCTGGGGGTGGACATACCCTTTAAAAGCTTACACACTGCTCGGGGTAACTGCTCTGAGAGAAAAAATATTAGCAGCTCTGTTAGCAGCTTTTACTGCTAACAGAGCACTGTAAAATACGAAATTTTATTTTCAGGGTGGATATGTCCTTTAACATGATTTGCTAGTCATTGACCTGCTGTTACAAACTCTCGCTGTAGCTTTGGACTGAGCATTTGATTGGGTGTCTCAATCATATTTTTACCACAATGTGCTGCCAATAGTGGGGGTTAAAATGGCTGAGAGACACCCCTGAAACCATAGGAGCTCTAAGGCAGTAATGCCCTGTCCATGAGGCAAGTTGAAAACACGGAAATTACTACTGATATAATCAGGAAAGATGGCAAAAGGGGGCAGCACCAGAGACATTTTATTTTAGGTCCCCTCGAAGCACCATTGCTCCTAGGCAGTTGCCTACTGTGCTTAATGGTAAATCTGGTTTTAAGGTTAAGTAAGGACAGTCTTGTCTAGTTTAACCTATTAGCACCTACTTAATAGCTGATCCATGAAAAAAGATACTATTGATATACTTAAAAAAACTTTTTAGGATTAGTCTTTATTTAAATATCAAAATTCTAAATGATAATGGAACATTCTCTTGTTTTTATAAGTATCATAAATAGTTCAATAATATTTTAAAGCTAGCAGCTTTGGTTCTTTATACTAGATACAATATCACTTCTGATATACCGCATATACTCGAGTATAAGTCGATCCGAGTATAAGCCGAGGTACCTATTATACCTGAAAAATGTATAAAAACTGATTGACTCGAGTATATAGTCGAGGGTTAAATTATGACCACTACTGCCTTCTGATTCAGCATTGTTTGTTGCTTAAGTTGCCCTTTTATTGGACAGCAGAATTCCCATACATGAATCGCATACAGTAATAGCTATATCCAGTACCTGTAACATCCATTCCTTGGCACTCCAGATGTTTGGAAACTACAACTGCCAGCATGCTTTGTTGCTGGAGTTGCAGTTTCTAAACATGTGGAGTGGCAAGGTTCAGTAAACTTTTAATTAAGCTACCATCATTTACAATTCTCCTAACCCCATTTGTAAAGTGCCCTCTGACCCCATATAGTAAAGGGCAATCTGACCCGCATATAGTAAGGGCACTCTGACTCCATATAGTAAGGGCCCCTGACACCCCATATAGTAAAGGACTCTCTTATCCCAATAGTTAAAAATGTCACCTGAGAGTGTGCAGTTTCAAGCTGTCATTTGCACTAAACTAGCAGCTGTTTTTCCCCAAACGAGGAGACCCATCAGATTTATAGCATCCAGATGAGCAGTGACAGTGCTGAGTGAGTCCAGCAGCCTGACTACAGGAAGCAGGAAGTGTAAAGGCAGATCAGCTCCTAACTTTCTATGCAGGTTAACACAGCGCCACCTACTGGTTACTATGTGCAATTGCAGAATTTATATCTAAATTAGGACTTGACCCGAGTATAAGTCGAGGTTAGGCTTTCAGGCTAACTTTAAAGAAAGCCTGAAAAATTTGACTTATACTCGAGTATATACGGTACCCTATTTTTCTTGAATAATATAAGGAACCAATAAACCATTCGTGAACTTTTGACTCAGTTGTGTGCAATAGTAAAAATTCAATACACAGGAGCCCCCAAGCCCCCTGACACACAACTGTCCCCAACGGTACTGCGTGCAGATTGGTGGGCCAGTTTTGTGCTTAGACCCCCCCACTGTCAACTGCCCTATGATATAGCTTTTATTTAAGCATACTAAAAGATTTACACCATAGCTGTCTTTATCTTTTTAATGTCTCTAGATCTTCTCCATAAAGTTTTAGACTGCTATAAAGGTTACAGGTTTAGTTAGGTGTCTCAAAATAATAAAGTGAATTTGTTATTCTTTTTATTTAACTGAAATCTCTCTTACACAAATATTTAAAGGATCTGGAAATGTCTCATCTTCAGTTCTCAACTTTTCATCTCTCATCTTCAGTTCATTTTCAGGGATTTGATAAACATATTTTGTACATTACTATTACTAATACAAAACTCTTTGCCAAAAAAAGTTAATGTGAATTTTATTAATGATTGACTTGTTTTAAAATTAAGTTTGTAAAGAGTATTTTTTAATGTCTTATCCTTGTCTAGAAAAAGGGTTACATTGTATTTTGTTGCATTGTACTTTTAAACATAATATGAGACTTTTAACAAATATGGAAATGTATTTTTAGCGCTGCAATCATCACATGCTAGTGATATTTCACTAGTTACGGTCCTGTGTGGTTGCGTCTAATAGATAAATTGGGATTCCCAACTCTATACCATAGATGTGACATTAGCTTAATGCTTTGCACTTCCAAACATGCAATAGAAGCTGGTTTACCAAGCCCTACTTAAGTCTTGGCTTGATCTTGTCCCTAATATAGTACAGCTATGGTATTACTGCTCATCTCAGTTTCTGTAAATGTCTGAAAATGCAGAGAGAGAGTGAGCATAACAGAGTGAAAAGTAGAGGGGGGACAACTGTACTGCTTAAAGGGCAACTGAAGAAAAAAATAACTTTGCCTCATCTTAATTTTTAAATGGCATGCCCACTCCCAAAATGACACATTCCATTCCAATTAAGTTTCTAGCTGTGTGGGTACAGATAGGATGAAGGCTATAAGAAATGGGAGAAGTACACCTTTTTTTCTAGGCCCTGAGAAAACTGTTTGGATTCAAACACCAGGTTAATGGTAAAATTAACTTTAAGAGCATTAAACATTTGTGTATGCCTATGAATAGGAACTCTCTAATGTGTATTTTCCATCTTTAAGTGCCCCCCCCTTAGCTCTGTTCATGATTTGGATAGTGACTAGAATGTAAAGGTCTTGATAAATGCCTGTCATGTACTGTACATGCCTGTAAACCAGCAAATCCTGTTAGATCTAATAGATTGTATCTATAATCAAGCATGTATATGACCAAATTGAGGTCTCACTGTACCACATCTGCATCTGTACACATATACATAAACAAAATATCATGCATGCATGCATCAGCAAAATGGATCGCTACCATGCACAGCAAAGCACAATCATTGGGAATGGGGCAGCCGTTCTGGATTGCAAAATGGATGTTGAACAATAATATACATTGTGTGTGGTGGGACCTATTTTTTAAACCTGATTCAAGCCTTCTTCCGGATTCTTGCATACTATGGGGCATATTTATAAAGGGCCATTAATACCGGCCAAAAATTACCGCCACACATCGCCGCAGCGAAAATAATGTTTTTGCCATATTTATATAGGCGAAGCACAACGCCACAAAAAACATTACCGCAGCGATGTGCGGCAACCACCCGCCGCAGGGGGTGAGGGGGGGTGGGTGTATGCCCCCGCCGCGCCCCTCTGGTGAATGCGACCACCCCCGGCGAGGTAGGTGTGCCACCTGTGGCAGGTGCGACCACCCGCCACGGGTTGGGTGTACCGACCCCCATCGATCTCAGCCATTTACGGCACCTTGAAGGTGGCGAAGTGAAACAGCTGAGAGTAATGCCGCGCATCAGTTACCGCTGCTTTATAAATAGAAGCAAACGGTAACTGATGCAAAGTTAACAAGGTGATTTTGGTGTAAACATTGGGAAACTCGCCCACGAAAAGTTAACGGCTTTTTATAAAAATGCCCCTATGTGTGAATCAAACACTTTACATTTACTAATTAATTATAAATGATATGAGTTGCAAATATCAGCAGAGCTTTTATTATTTAAAGAAAAACTTTAGAGGTGTATGTGTATTTGTTTTATGTGTATTTGTTTCTGCTCTAAGAGATGAGTGTTAAAATATATATGGGGTGTCATTTTTATGTGAGGGGTGAGGAAAAATTAAAAACTGTAGATACATAAATGTTTGACCTGATCACACAGCAGTATCTAATGTGTAGCTGTACATTTATCAGCACAGTACCGGCTAGGTGATGCTAGTGCTGTTCGGGGTGCCCGGATCCAGGCGGCAACCGGAGGGGTCTGGTTCTCAAAAGGTCCGCTAGCTGTAGGCCGGCAACCGGAGGGGTCTGGTTCTCAAAAGGTCCGCTAGCTGTAGGCCTAAAACACAGGATAAAACAATAAACCAACAATAATATACAAGAAAAAAAAACAGTAAAATATAAATTATATAATTAAGGTTAACACTTTTCGAGAAACTGAGATTTATCAGTTCTCTGGGGTAAGGTTATTATGCCTTACTTAACAGTTTAACATATGCAGGGTTCGTGCCTGCTTTAGTGGGGGGTAGTCTATTTTCTAGACAATATACTGATATGGTATTATCTACACTAAATAACAGAAGTTCTCTTCCTATCTCATTGTGTCGCTCCCTCGGCGGCACACACCCCTTCCAGGTTTGGTTAATAAGGATTTGCGGACTTGTGTATTGGGATATCATTGTCTAGAAAATAGACTACCCCCCACGGGGGGTCCCGGTTCGGGCTGCGGGACCCCCTAAGCCCCAAAAGGCCCTTCTCAGGGCCCCGCTGGAGGGAGCCTCCACCCCCCCAGCGGCTCCCTCCCGTCCCCTCCCCGGGAGCGGCCGGGGCGGGGGGCTTGGAGGGGTTGCCGGGGAGGGGGTGCGCGGCGGGTGGTCGCGACCACCTGCTGCGGCCCCTTCCCGGCAGCCCCTTCTAGCCTCCCGTTCCGAGATTGCCGCGAACGGGGAACGGGTTGGGAGGGGCTGCTGGGAAGTGGTGGCGGCGGGTGGTCGCCGCGGGGTGTGTGGGCGGGGTGGGCGTGTCTCCCGGGGCGGGTGCGACCACCCGCCGCGGGTTGCCTGCCCATCCCCGCCGCGGGAGGTTAGTATCGGCTGACTTCGCCTCCTTCAAGGTGGCGAAGTAAAACAGCCGATACTAGCCGAGCGAAACCAGTACCGCCGCTTTATAAATAGAAGCGGCGGTAACAGGTAAGTATCGGCGCGAAAAGTTAACGAACCTTTATAAATATGCCCCTAAATCAGGGTTAAGTATTTTGCATCTGTATCTATTATTCACAGGGAGGTGAGAACGCTTATTCCCACCTCCCTGTGAATAATAGAATGCCCAGGGGACACTGCCGAACTTACCTTACCTTACTGTCCAGATCACGCGCCTATCTTTTGTATTGGTGCACATGTGCCTAAGATACGCGCTTGGTCGGAACTGTACTTTTTATTTAGCACCTTACTCCTGGACCATGCCACAAACGAGCCGCCTGTGACATTTAACTTGTTGGCCACGCACGGCCCGCGTCTCTGTTAAGCGTTGCAGCCACAAGCAAGCTCCTTACAGAGTTCTTTCGAAGTAATATTGTTGTGCTATGATTTTAACACATCCAGCAGTCGATCTTCTGATTCATTTAGTAGCAGAGCCATCAGACTAGTTTTATTAGATTTTAGACTAGGAGTTTCTAGGGCTACCTGTAATAGTATTGGGGCTAGTAGGGTGGAGAGACTGCTCCCACCCTCCTGAGGGATTATTAGTTTCCTTTTTTGCCTCTCTCACTATTCAACTATTTGTTTCACATTGACTGCTGGGGCTGGGGTGAAGGGCTTTTTAATATGTGCATAAGATTTTAATGCATTTTGCACTTTGTATTTATCTGCTGTTTGCACTATAAGGGGTTTCTTTCTCTTTCTGTCTTTATATAACTGGACAGCATGGCCATCAGCTCAGAAGCTGACAGTGTTTTCTATACACCAATATGGAAGTCCCTGAAAAGACTTTGAAAGCTGCTTGTTACCCTGCAATTTATTTACTAGACAGTGTAAGTTGCTGTTAAATAAACTGCAGGGTAACAAGCAGCTTTCAAAGTCTTATCAGGGACCACATTGCATTTTTTTAAATAATTATTTTCCTTGCATAAGATAAAGCTTCCAAATGTACATGGATTCCCTGCTTATTTAGTTTTGGTGCATTTGGTAAGGCACCAGGTTTAGAAATACCCAGTTCAGAAGGTCACAAGTTCAATACCCCAGACTTCCCTTTTGTTTTTATTATATTCAAAGGAAAAGATGAAGCTCCTAAATGTACCTAATTTTTAGCTTATTCGGTGGTGGCTCACCTGGTAAGATGCCAGTTTTAGAAATACAGTTTTGAATCTACTGACTTACCTTTAAATTTTGTTTCCATTATGTTCCTAGTAAAGGTTTATACATGTACCAGTGTTCTATATAGTTTCTCTGTTATCCTAGAGGTAAGAGCTCTGCTTTTAGCAAGACAGTGTAAATGTACAATTTGCAGGTTCTATTCCCCAGTCTTTCTTTTATTTTTTGTATGAAAAATAAAGGATTATATCATTGTTAGGACTAAACTGAAATCCCTGTTCTGTGTCAGGGAAAGGGAGGATCTCTGTGCTATAATGTGATTGGCTGTTAGCTTCTAGGAAGCAAGGCTGCAACTTCCTTATTTTGATCTGTTGAGCACTACAGAGCATGTGCTTGTATACAGACACTTAGCGGGGGGTTTACCCAGCTAATGTGGATTGTGGGAGCTGACCACCCCTAGTACTCACAGGTTATTTCATAAATCACCCAATGGCCATAGCAAAGGGAGAGGTGAGACACAGCTTGTTTTATGTTTGTGAATGTGCTCTGTCTATTGAGACAATGTTGTCTGGAGACTTTAGTTGTCTAACACATCTTTGGTTGTGCTATATATTATATATATATCCTATATAATAAAAGCCTAAGTGCTATGTGCTGGCGTGCGTGTCACTGCAATCACTCCCCTGGCCACTAGATGTTACCACTCCTCCCTTATAGTTTAACTGCTGATTGCTCTGCACGATTGTTTCTGTCCACCTTACCAGTGATGTCACTCTGGTATTTACCTGACTTGCCGGCGCCAAGTTAATCTTTGTGCTGTAGCTGATTGTTTGTCCAAACGGCCCGGATCGCGGCCATCTTATATAAGAAAAGCTCATCTGTGCGTCCCGGCTTCTGCGCATTTGCAAGGACATAGTGGGTTGTAGCGCATGGCCGGAACATCTGATACCTACTGGACACTTTCCTTAGCGGAGAGAGAGATATCTAATGTCTAGCGCCCGTTATTTAACAGGCTTAATTGTCTAGTATATATCTAAATAAGGGGAAAAATAAAAGACCAATTGGTTAAGAAACTTATTATCACATAAAACCTATACTAAAAAACATGTATTAAACTTAATGCACCCACTTACTTAGCATCCAGTATCCAAGATGCCCTGTTCTAACAGGTTTACAAACATCTATGGCTACATGTCTTAGAACAACAAATATATTCTGTTGAATAACATCAGCGTGCTTTGCTGCTTTCGTCACAGCTTCCATCTTGCAGCTTAAATGTTTATTATTTTAAATGATTAAAATATTTCAAACAACGATGATGTGTTGGAACTTCAATTAATACACTTTAAAGCAAGTGGGTATATTGAACTTGTTAGTTTAGAATGACATTTGTTCACAACAGTCATTTCACTGTTATTTGATCATTGGACACCAACTTGCAGTTGATAGGCGAGTGCCAGTAAATTCCAAAACATTGTGATTGGACGGTCATCCATGGTGCACATACAGATACAGATTTCGATTATTGAGTCAAGAAGAGAACCAATTGGTCCTTTTTCTGAGGTGAAAAGCTGGCAGCTACTTAAGATAATGTGTTGTTTTGCAGATGTATTCAACGTTGGAAAATTTGCCATTAAACCACAAAGTATGGTAAGCTTGCAGTTAATAAGCTTACTGAGTTAAATAGAAGTTCTGCTACTTTATTAGACATTGCAAGCTTGCCATCTTTAGGCATCAAATTTTAGGACTTGTCATTTTATGAATCCTACCAGAACATTGACAAAGTGTAAACTGTTATTTTTAAGAACTTTATCTCTAACAAAGTTAGAGATGTCGCTCTTATGTTCCCCAATTCTTATTCTAATTTTCCTTTTGGTTTTCCCCACATATGCTGTCCCATAAGGGCATTTCAATAGGTATATTACTCCAGTAGTCATACATGTGGCAAAGTCCTTTTATTTCATGGGGAAAAGTTTTGCCTGGTATGATGGCATTGCATGCCTGGCAATTTCCGGCATGGGAATGTACCGATCTGGGAATCTCTTATGAAGGATTGCGTACTGGATTAAAGGGTTCATAAGTCAGCTGGTACAAGTTCATCATCCAGACTCCTAGCTTTTTTATATGAAAATAGGGGCAGATTTTTAAATAACACCCCATATTCAGGGTCAGTTTGCAATATGTGACAGTTGCTCTTAAAAATTTTCTGGATTTAATTGGATAAATTATTATAAGTAGATACAAAGGGTCATCTCTATTTGGCTCTGGGGTCTCTCTTTGTTTAGTAATTAATTTTGATCCATTGCTAAGGCCCTTTCTAAATCTTAAGACAGGTTTTTCTCAGTGTAACCCCTCGCAATGAACTAGCCATCTTACCCTAACGAATTGACCATAGTGCCTGCAGGTACCATGGTTCTTTGAACCTAAAGAAATTATTTTTCAGGCAAATCAACAAAAGATCCATAATAGATCCATAATAGGCCCCCCTTTTAGCAGCTTTTTTTGCCTGTAAGGTAGGGTTAAACAGGAGGATGAAAGGTTGACACACACAGGTGTAAACATATGACCATACATGTAGTGTGTTGACACACAGATGTAAACATATGACCATACATGTAGTGTGTTGACACACAGAGGTATAAACTTATGGCCATACATGTAGTGTTTTGACACACAGAGATGTAAACATATGGCCATACATGTAGTGTGTTGACAGAGATGTAAACATATGGCCATACATGTAGTGTGTTGACAGAGATGTAAACATATGGCCATACATGTAGTGTGTTGACACACAGAGATGTAGACATATGGCCATACATGTAGTGTGTTGACACACCGAGATGTAAACATATCCTGACAGAACTGGGAATCTCCAAATCTCACATGCCCCTAATTACGACCCTTCCTGCCACAATAAAAGGTGGTGCTGTGTCCAGTCCAGGTTATCGCGACAATCGCACAGGAGGGCGTGTCCTGATGGGGTCCGAGACATCCAGGGGAGAGGGACCAGGAGAGGCTGATGACAGACGCACCTTTTTCCTTGTCCAGGAACTGCTGAGGATTGACCAGATGGTGGGCGTGTCTTCACGCTTTGTAAACGAAACAACGTCACTTCCGTAGTGGGAGGGTCCTTCCTGCAGTTCATTTCCGTTGTGGGTGGAGCGATCGAGGTCAGAGCCGGTGTGTGCGTACAATGGCTGCTCCAGTGGTGGAAATATTGGGTTCTGACGAAGAAGAGGAACTTAATCGGAAGGCGCGGGGGAGACCGAGGTTGGCCGACACAGACCGGGTCAGGCGGCGGTTGGAGTCACGGAAGAAATACGACTGTCGGCGGGTGTATCTGGGGGAAGTGCACGGTGCCTGGGTGCTGAGAAGGGAGAGAGGCGGCGGAGTGACGGACGCAGGAGGAGAGCCCTGGAGTGATGCAAAGTTGGCGGCTTATCTGCTGGCCCTGGAGAGACATGGGTGAGACTGGGCACTGAGTGGCAGGAGGAGGGCGGCTGGAGCCCGGAGGGTTACTGACTGCACTGCTGTGTGTGTTACAGGAAACCCAGCGAGACGGTCCAGGTTGGGGAACAGATAATACACAGTACGTGAGGGTGAAATTATATTATTACTGTTATTGTTATTATTCTATTATTGTTATTAACTTATTACTAATATATTGTTAGCATTATCTTATTATTACTATTATTATTCATTGTCCTACTGATGGCATGGGCACAATGGAGTCCCTATTACACCTGTCACTGCCGTTATTGGGCACACTGGCACCACTAGGTAAGGGCAACTTTTCTTTCATTGCTTCACATGGGAATCTGATACCACTAGGTAAGGACATTCCCTCTTTCTCTCACTGCTTTACATGGGCATCTGGTACCACTCATTAAGGGCACTGCCTCTGTCTCTCACGGCATCACATGGGCATATGGTACCACTAGGTTAGGGCACCCTTTTTTTCTCACTGCATCACATGGGGATTTGGTACCACTAGTTAAAGGCACCGCCTCTCTCTCGCTGCATCACATGGGCATCTGTTACCACTAGGTAAGGGTACCCTCTGTGTCTCATTTCATCACATGGGCATCTGGTACCGCTAGGTAAGGGCATGCACCTGTTTCACACATAGTATTACATTTGCATCTGACATCACTAGATAAGGGCACGCACCTGTATCTTATATGGCATTACATGGCCATCTGTCACCTCTTGTTATGGGCACATATATTTTTATCTTGTGATATCACATGGGCATCTGGCATCTCTTGGGAAGGGCACTTACATGTGTCTATCATGGTTTTACGTGGCCATCTGGTGCCACTAGGTAAAAGCAGACACCTCTGTCTTTTACGGCATCACATTGGCATCTGCCAGTAGTGAGGTATACATACCTGTATCTTGCATGGTATTGCATGGACATTTGGTGTCAATAGGAAATGTCACACTCCTGTATCTTGCATGAAATCTAATGCATCTGAAAGGACACATACCCTGGGCAAGACCTAATGTTTATGCGTCATAACAGCAGTATTGACCAATCAGGAACAAGGATGCCCAGGGTTTATCTACTTCTTTTTCCTGGATAACCTCAATTCTGAGGTTAAAAACTGGCCTCCACTGTTTCATCCTGCAGTCAGTGATGATCCCACCGATTGTGGGAAAATGCAGCTTGATTTGGTACCATTGTGCTATGCTGTGTTTCTTTTCCACATATTATTATACAGTTGTGATTAGGGTCTGGAGATCACCAGGTAAGGTTGAAGGGAAAGTTCAGCCTGCCAAAGACCTTGCCTAATATACCAAGTTCATATTCTTTATTAGCCAACTAAAATGTAACCCCGAAATATCATAGGATGGAATCCACTGTGGGTCACCATATTTTTTTTCTGGTTACCCAAAAGCTAAGTGCACTCCTAGTGGTTCTGGATTGAGCTAGGTAGATCCTAGGGGCCATCTAAACATATCAGTCAGCTTGAACTCAGTGTAGACTTTTCTAAGGTATTCATGCTTTGTGGCTGATTAATAATGGACAAAATTCAGCCCTTTGATCTTAATACGAGGCAACCAATCAAATGTTTTCTAGCTGTAGTAGACATTTGATTTGTTGCTGCAAACTAATGCTTGCACCTAGTCACATAACTAGAGCAGTGAAACCACTAATAAATAGTTTGCATGGCCTCGGTGGGTGTCTTAGGCAATACCCGTGTTAATGCGGACATTTGTGAATTGCAAAAAAAAACTTATGTGGCATATTCAATGAATTGCAGATTTTTTCCTGTGCTATTCATCTGCATCAACCGGATGTGACCTTTTTCTACAATAGTTAGAAAACGTGATGACATCTTATTGGTTACTGACGATTAAGAACGGGGGCAAAAAGTGCCCAGATCTATTTAAAAACACTATAGAGCAGAGGGATGTCAGATGGTTTTAAAAACCTGATGTGCTGCAAATTAAGTATAGGGGGGAATGATTAGCAGCTGCCCCTGCAACCACCACCCCCTAGGTACATGCCTAATGGTAAATCTGGCACTGAAAGAATAGCAAAGGGTATGAAATCAATTGATATTTTTAAAATGAAGACAACATTTGGAATACCTTGCTACATGTAATACAGATATATTTAATTAACAAATAGCGCAAGCATTACTAAACCTCACCTCTTGGGGAGGCATTTTTGTTAAAGAGACGCTAAACCGTCATATGTACTTTGCAAATGTATCTATTATTCACAGGGAGGTGAGATTGCTTATTCTGATCTCCCTTTGAATAATAGAACGCCCGGGTTACACAGATAAACTTGCCTTCCAGTGCTCCACTTGCAGCTTCTCCAACATAATGCTCTGTCTTGACTGCGCTCTTTTCCTTTGCACGTGTGCGCCAAAATAAAAAAAAGATAGGAGTGTGATAGGGACAGTGCGCTGATCAGCTGGAGACTAGCTGTGAGTGGAGTGCGCCGTGGGTAAGTTTATCTGTGTAACCTGGGCATTCGATTATTAGGGTAAATCAAAGTTCTGTCCATTGCAAAGCTGTACCTGTAATTCACACACTGTTACTCCTATTTTTCTAAGCCATTGTCAAAGCTTACCTTTCCCACTTTACTTGCTGCTCCTCCACTGTAATCTCGTTCAATTGACTACTTCTTTAAGACTTGCTTTACGTGAATCTCATCCAGTCAGTCAGTCAGGACTGACCTGCTAGCTGTACATTACACTTAAAGTAAAACATTGACCAGAACGCCAACCGGATTAGCAGACTGACGCTTCTATGTATATAATGCAATGATTTTAAAGGTGCAAATTAATGTTTGGGGCAGTTAGCAGCAGTCATTTATACATGTGTTTATCTTTTGAAATGTTCCTGTGAACTTCTTGTACATTTTTTTAAAAAAAAGTGTTTTTCTTAACAATGTGTAAATTTTTTTGCAAGTGTAAATTTTATGTGAGTGTGTGGCATTTGATTTATATTTATCATATTAACTTCCCCTTTAACTTTAAAGTGTCTTAACTTCTCTTTTAAAGTGTATATTAACTTCTGCTTTAAAGTGTATATCAACTTCCCCTTTAGTGTGATAACTTTCCCTTTAACAATGGGGTACAACATCTTCTCACATTAAATAGACACAGTGTCCCCCAGAAAACATCATTCAGATGCCACACTCACATAAAATCTATGCTTGCAAAAAAAATTACACATGGAAAAGAAAAACACTTTATTTGAATTGTGCAAGAATTTCACAGGAAACACCTTTGCCACAGTCTTAGCCCTTTAAACGGTAAGCCAATGGCTTGGAAAAATAAGAGTAACATAATTATAGTGTTATTAAAAGGTCCAGCTTTGCAATGGACTGAATTTTGATTTACCATGTACATTTCCTTTAAGAGGTTAAACACTTGTATAAGGAAAGAATAGGAAGTGTGACGTTTAGTATCCCTTTAACTTCTTGGAATTATAACCCTCATTTATGTAACACATACAAATCGCTCTCAGAAGGATATTGTGTCTCAGTCACTAAGCACCCAGACCTACTGACCGTGTATATGTTTGTCTATACACACATCTTACAACCTGCTGGGTTGGATCATCATTGACACCTGACTAAACAGCCATACACTAAATGATAGCCAACCAAAACTGCTGTTCGTAAGGCAATTAATTGACCATGTGTACATACACAGGTTAACATGGAGAGGTCCCACAAACAACAATCTTCAAAATCAAAAGGCTAAAGTTTAAACATCCTGTACAAGTTAATCATTCGGTACCCCCAAACCACAACATTCACAGAAAGGAAATGTTTCAATAACCTGGTATTCGGGTCAATGTTTCGAACCTCCTGGATTCTACCAAGTAGTAGTAGTTAGTCATGGCAGTGACTTCTGTTCTCTGCACATGTGCAATCTCCTAATGAGCTTGAACGGCTTTAAGAGGTAGTGGTTTCTTTTAAAGGATAACTGTATTGCCTCAATGCATTTTTGTTTTAAAACTGCTTTCAAAAGAGTAAAGTTATGCAGCCCTCCTTATATGTTTTTTTCCTGATTTCGAGCTTCTCTCTGCCTTCAATTAGCCACACTGTGAAGTGGGTGCAACAATTCTGTCTGCGTGTAACTCTCACTCAAAACTATCAGTGAGAAAACACTACTCCATCCATCCTTGATCAGCTTGATTATGTAGGCTGTATCCTAGCAACCGAACAGTTCAAGTTTGTTTGACTGGCAGAGGAGGAGGAGAGAGGTTTTAACAGACATTCCCACCAGCCAATGACAAATGATATGTTAATCATGGCCCTAGCCCGTCTAGGAGGTGGGTTTTTAGCACTCATCTTTGCTGTGTGATAGCTAAGGGAGGGCAGCACGGTTGTAAATGAGAGTAAGTGATTTCAGCTGCTGGAAGTGTGGACATGTAATGGGGGAGATGTTGTTTTTTGGGGTATTGTTGTCCTTTAAGTACAGGAAGAAAGGAGTATCAGACAATTGGAACTGCTATATGAACCGAATGTTCACACCAGAGTTTCATGTTAGGGGTACAACAACCCCTTAAATTTCCTATAACTCTCCATAAAATATCCATTGGAAAGTATAAAGTAGGATATTCTAATCACTTGTTCCTAGTCTAAACCTTCATAATCTTGTTCTATTGTTTTTGGTTTTCTTGTAGGACGACGACGTTGTGTGAACAGTTTGCTGAGTTTAGCAACTTGGTATCATTCCCATAGAAACCACTGTCCTCATGAACCATCATTGTCCGAACTGGACACGAGTCATGTATTTTACACTACAGCTGTGTGGCAGTGCCAGGAAGGGCATCGATATTACCAGGACCTGCGTTGCCCCCTGAAGGCGATGAGTCAGAGAGGCTAGTACCTGATAATACTGTGGAAATAAAAACAGTTTTATCACCATCATGTAAAGCAATGGTAGATGGAAAAGAATTGACATGAACCATCATTGTGTGATAAATTTTTATACTTCCCTGCTTACAGATGCACTGGAATTGGGGATTTAAACAATGTCTGACTTGTGATTTCTCCACGTAAATACATTACACAGTCCGACCATCTTCTCATTTCATTGAGGCTGGGTACACACAAAAGGAAATTGTTCTGTCTGACCAACATTTCCATGTATCAATTGAAAAAACTGCAGTGATTTTTGCAGACGACTGCGTCCAACTGTTAGTTGTCGCCGACATTGATTTGGCCCAGCGAATGGTCTGCTGGGAAGAAGAATTGTATTGTGTGTACCTGCCCTAACACAGAGAGATGCAAAGTAGCTAATTGTATATCTGCGCTCTCTTCTCTTAATGAAACGCACTGGGCGACTTAATAACTTTATAATCATTTAAACTTAGTACACACAGTACCAGCATGTAAGATTAGTATAGGGAAGATCATTCAGGACTACCACACACCCTAACGGTTGCAGCTGACTCCCTATACTACAGTACATGTGGATGACTGCAAACGGGGGAAATTTTAGGGCCAAAAATACCTGACAGACAGTTCTTTCCCCTGCTTCCTTCTCTGCACATGCTCAATTTCCTAAAGGCTGATTGAGCAGGGGGAGGAGGAGGCAGGGGTGATGCTTATCATTAAATACCTAGGATATCAAATAATCAGCACACACCATTCTTTTTACAAGCAAACCAAAGTGTTTATTCAACACATTAGTGAAACCTTTCATTGTCACGTGACATCTTCCATTTAAAAAAGACTGGAGTGCGCTGCTTGTTTAGATATCCTGGATATAATGCCACTGGCTCGGGCGTTGAAGCTGCACCCAGCAAGTGAGCTGTTTTTAAATGGTGGTGCGGCAGTTCCACTTCTTTTATTGTATCATTAAATATCGTTGGCCGATTTGGCGAAAGCACCCACACTTGGCTTGATTGTCAGCCGAAACAGGCGCTCATACACATACGTCGCGGGTCAGTCCCCGTGATCGCAAGTGTGTATGAAGCTTAAAGGAAAATTTAAATAACCAGTTCCTTGTTTTAAGGGTCACTGTACGGAAAAATACAACTTTCCTACCCCGTAATAATAATGTTGACTGGTTTAACTGAAGAACGGTAGGTAAATGAGCTATGTCGTACCTCATGTTCTTCAGTAAAACGCGCAGGAGAGAGAACAGAACTTACTGTGTGCACGCAGTGCAAGTGAGTGTGGACGCCTCAGGGACTGTGAAAGAGAAGCCGGCTCTTGAGTGATCCGCAGTAAATTCTGTTCTTTCCTGCACGCTTTAATGAAGAACGGAAGGTAAGACACAGCTGATTTACCTCCTGTTCTTCAGTTAAACAGAAAAAAAGGTTTAAACATTGGTGGACATACCCTTTAAGTAATTAAAGATTATGGGGTAGGAAAGTTGGAGTAAGTATTCCTACCTCTTGTTCTGATTTTGTTTAAAAGTTTAAAATTAGCTTTAGATGTTTTGCAGTGGTTTCAACTGCATTCAAAGTTAAAAATTGTTACAAATATTAAGTGTCAGGACTAAGGCAGGGAAATCGCTAACCTAAAAATCAACAATCTTAAAGAATCATAGATTATGGGGATGGAAAGGTATAAGAAAGTCTTGAAATAGAATGCTTGTTTATTCTAAGTTGATTCATGCTTTAATACAAACTTTAAGGGGGTTAAAATTGAATCCAAAATGGCCTTTGTTGCATTATTTACTTATGTTATATCATTTACAGGAAATCTATATTCTAAAACCACATAGATCCCAATACGAAAGCACAAAACAGAGACTAAAACTTCCCTTTGAGTTCTAGTTCATGAGATCAATCCTTCAAAATTAGAAGGAAACACATTTCATTTTAGGAAAGGGTTATTAACTGTGGAACTGTCTTCCATTAGATGTGGTAATGGCAAGTTCATTAAATAGCTGTGTGTCTCCACAGCCAAAAGTCAGTTTGGGTATTTGAATTTAATCGCACAACAGGAGGTAAAGGAGCTATGTCTTACCTTCCTTTCTTCATTTAAACAATCAGGAATGAAGTTACAGAACTAACCCTGTATTCTGCTTCTCCTCTGTTCTTCTGACTGGTCCTGAAGGAGTTTGCACTGTATGTGCAGTGGAGATGCTCTTTATGAGTGGCCTGGAGACATTTTTAAAATTAAATAATATTGACAATTACTGATATTAATACATATAGTTCTTGTTGATCCATAGATCCTTTCTGGTTGCCATTTAAAGTCAGTAGGGATCGCCCCCTTGATACTTTTTTTTTTTTTTTTTTTTTCTTCCTCCGCATCCCCTATACATCTTTGTCCTTTATCCCACCTTTTCCATACCAATACTATGTTACCAACTGCATATGTCTAATAGGATCACACAAAGAGAGGAATGGACTGTAATAGGTTGGGGCCCCAAGTCCTAGATCAATAGGTTCCAGTAGGCTGCACCTTCCAGTCTCCACCACACCAGAAAGAGGAATGGGCTCATTTTATTCAGATGTTTGTGGAAAGTCCAGATGAATGTTGTTTTTGGGTAAAGATTTCCTTTAACAATATGACTGATTGAACAACTGCAAAACAAAGCTTTGGGGCATTAAAAAAGCAAATTGTTTACATCTCTATTATATTCACTTTATCTTGTGTGTATCTTTTGTCCACAGGGTGTGAAGATGGAGTCAGTTCGGATGATTCCTCCTCCAGTGCCCAAGGGTTGGATCAAAATGAAATATACCATCAAGTTGAACAGCCACTTCATACAATTTTCCCTCATCTTTCAGAGAGTGTGGTAGAATCGGGGGCACAGAGCCCAGAGAGTTCAGAAACTGTAGTCTGTGTCCCCATAGGATCGGATGATGGTGGACTGTATGGGGGAGTGTCTCAGGATGAATTGGGGCATGTGGTGTCAGCCAGCTGCCCATCTCAGGTGATTATCATTGCTGGTCCTGGATATGAGGGACTCACGGCAGAGGGGATCCATCTTAATATGTCATCAGGTAATGGAAGAGGGCGTGGGACTTGTGCAGCCATGGACAGTGTCCCTACATACACACAAACACACCTGGTGGATCAAGATGATGATGACGATGATGATGATAAGAGCTTGGTGACAGGTAATTAACTCTTTCATTACAGAAATCCATGCAGTTGCTACCCCTCCCCTAGCTCAATGGTCTCAGGCATGCTCGGTGTGATTCACATTTAGTTATAGAAAAAAAGGGTGACAGAATATATTCATGGAGTTTTTACCCTTTAGCTGCAGCAGTGGGCAGAAAAGAGAGTTGTGCATGGAATGTCTCTCCCTGTAGGACAAAACACACATTATGATGTAGAGTGGAGACTCTTAAACCAACGGCTGATAAAAGATAGTTAGCCCAATTATATAAATATTAAGGGTTAATGTAAAAGGGCTTCTATGGCCCTTTTTTAGGCCCAGGGCCTATTCAATGGGGTGGAGCTTGGACGCAGTTGTACTCTAACATTATGCTAAGTAATATGATAAAGGATTAATAGACAAGATAACAGCTGCTACCTGACTGTGATATGATAGCATCAGGACTTATCTGGAAGTGTTTCCTGTGTGCACTGATATTCTGATACAATGGTCAATTGATTGTCTGTTTTGCTTCCAATTAGTGGAGGATTCACCTCTAAACGGGCAGAGAGAAGAGATGGACAGTCACGTAGCAGAGATCTACCACCATATAACTTATGAAGAGGCTCTACAAGAACAAGATGAACCGCACATTGTGGAGGATGATGATGATGATTATATTAATGAGGAGGATGGCGGGTCAGATTATGAGCCACCGCCCCTTAAGGCACTTATGAAGTTAGTATAAAAGGGATGTGTTCACACGTTCCAGGCTTTACTACTATCACAATGCTGATATAGGTCCTGCCTATACAGCAAAAACACACCATATATACTGGAATATAAGTCGATTTGAGTATAAACTGAGGTATCTATTTTTACCTGACAAAATGAGTAAAAACTGATTGACTCAATTATAAGTCGAGGGTAGAAATAATGACCACTACTGCCTTTTCATTCTGTATTGTTTTGAAGCAGTTCAAAACTTTGCCCTTTAATTGGACAGCAGAATTCCCATACAGTAACAGCCAAATACAGTATGGATTGCCAAGGAATTGGGGGTTACTGTGTGGGATTACTGTCCATTTATAGGGTAACTAAAGCCTTAAAACAAAACAGAATCAGATGACAATCTTTTTCTGTCACTCCATCGGCAGCTATTCACCAACTGGGAGGTCCCCACTGGATTTGACAGGAAGCGCACCAAATAAAAACCCTCCCATACTCCGCCCCTTTCGTCTTTCCTGCTGGATGAAGAAGCACTTTATTGCATGCAGTGGGCTTACCTGCCATTGTGGCATTTCCAATGGGAGTTCTCTGTCCTCTCTCTCCTGTTGCAGCTCCCCTTTTAGTTGCACCTAATGACCAGGCTTGAGGAGTTATAGCTGTTGCTCTGCTCCTTCTATATTGTTGAAAAAACGGACTTTGACTTTCGGAACCGGAAGTGACGTCGCGGCAGAATGTCACCTTTTCTGGCCTATTTCGCGGCCCAGAGTGCCGTTTTTTGCGCGGTTTTTTTTTTTGCTATCACATCAGTGCACCCTCCCCATCATGTGGTATAAAGGGTTGCACGCTACAAGGACTTCCGGTTTCGCGAAAAACCGGAAGTGACATCAGACGCCTCTGGGTATGTGTCTCTGCTGTTTCTATGCAGAATCCAGGTTTAAGCTTGTGTCCAAAGATTTTAAGTCTGGTTTTTTTTCTACAGACTTCCTTGCTGGGTTTCTGCCTATTGCTGCCAAGCTAGTACAACTGCTATTTCTGCAAGTACCTTTTCTTCTGGGTATGCAGACTCTTTTTTTTTTTTTTTTACTAAATCAGAGTACTTATTTTGCTGTGTTCTATGTCTAGACTCCATCCATGATGGAAGGCGAGTCAGTGAGCAAAGGTCACCGACATAAAAAAATTAGGTAAGCCTCAGGTAAGTTGTGCTAAAAGAGAAGGATATTGAGGTATAGACTCTGAAAATATTTTTTCTTTGTCTCTTGTGTTTTGTTATAGTGCCTCAACCTCTGAAAAGTCACCTAAAAAGGTTGAAGAGGATAAAATTGTTCAAGAACAAGCAGGCAAATCAGATGTGCAACTAGCATTGCCTGAAAAAATTTCAATGGACTCACTCCTCAGTCTCATTATAGACACAGTGTCTCAAACTATGTTAGAGTCTAAGAGTCAAAAAAGAAAGTCAAAATCTAAACACCTGGATGTTTCTGAGACAGAAGATTCAGAAGATGAAAAATCATCCCTGTTAAGTATGTCTTCGGGAGAAATATCAGATGAGGACGAGGCTGAGGATCAAGGGAATATTTTTGATGTCTCTATCATAGATCCTCTTGTTAAGGCTATTAGGGATACCTTATCGTTATCTAATGAGCCTACGATATCGGCTTCGGCTGATAAATTTTTTCCTGCAATTAAAAAGAAACTAATTGCGTTTCCTGTTCATGAGTCTGAGACAAATAATAAACAATGAATGGAAGAAAGTGGAAAAAAGGCCTGAGATTGGTACTAAGTTTATGAAGAAGTTCCCATTTGATGAAGCAGACGCAGTAAAATGGGAGTCACCTCCAAAAGTAGACTCTCCAGTGGTTCGACTATCTAGAAGGACTACTCTACCTATTGATGACGCTGCAAATTTTAAAGACCCAATGGATAGACGCATTGAGTTTAATTTAAAAAAAATATCTTACAGCAGGTGCAACGTGTAAGCCATCTATGGCATTAACATCCGTTTCTAGGGCCATGAGAATCTGGCTGGCAAACTTGCAAGAGGCAATGGATAATAGAGTTAAAAAGTAAAATCTTAGACGAAATAGAGTTAAAAAGTCAAATCTTAGACGAATGGTAGAGGAATGCAGAATGGCGGTGGAATTTATTTCAGAATCTGGTGAGGCTATCAGCTAGGTCTATGGCCTTATCGGTGGCTTCAAGACGGGCCTTATGGTTGAGAAGCTGGGTCGCAGATACCCCCTTCAAGGCTTCGCTTTGTCAGTTACCTTTTGAAGGTGGTATGTTATTTGGAGACAGATTGGATGACATAATTAAGAAGATTTCTGGGGGAAAAAGTGCTTTTCTTCCTCAGGATAGATAGTTCAAACGTCCGAGGTTGGAGACAAGCAACCTCAGAGGGAAAGAAACCTTTTTTCATAACCCCAGGCAAAGAGGCATACAGACAGCCAACCTGGAAGGTTGGTCGACAAGTTAACTTCCCTAAAAGAAGTTCCAACTCCATGCAGAAGCAAAGTGATACTCAATGATGGTGTTCAGGTCCGTAAAAGTTGGAGGAACATTATCCACCTACGCAAAGGTCTGGACCAGGTCGATATCGGATGTATGGGTTCAAAATACAGTGACAAGTGGTTATCCCCTAGAATTTTTAAGAAAGCCCGGAAGAGATCGTTTTGTTTTCCCGAAACAACTAAAGAATTCAAAAGAGAAAGAGATTATTTCTCAGTATATTCAAAAGCTCTTAAAATTAGGAGCAATACAAAATGTTCCAGTTCATCAAAACAAGGAAGGATTTTATTCAAGAATCTTTCTAGTACCAAAAGATTCGGGCGGGTGGCGCCCAGTCTTAGACCTAAGAGCCTTGAATAAATTTCTGAAGGTGAGGAAGTTCAAAATGGAATCGTTGGCCTCGATAATCCAAGCTATACAGAAGGATTGTTGGTTGGCAAAGGTAGATCTTCAAGATGCCTATTTTCATATTCCCATAATAAAGAACCATTGGAAGTATCTAAGATTTGTCGCTCTAGGCCAACACTTCCAGTTCACTTGTCTACCATTGGGACTCAACCAGTCACCAAGAGTCTTTACAAAAGTCCTTATAGCACTGGGGGCGGAGATAAGGAAAAGAGGAGTCCAGGTTTATCATTGCCTCGACAACATTCTAATAGTTACCGGTGTAAGAAAGGCTTCTACCATCTCAGTAAAGGAGTGTCTAAAGACGCTGGGATATATGTCTGCTGCAATTCCTATGGTGCAATGGGCAAGATGGAGAATGAGACCACTGCAGATTTTCCTCCTAAGATCAGTCAGAGACCCTCAGTTGAATCTACAAAAAAAGCTAAAAATACCCCTAGAGGTAAAAACCTCCTTAAAATGGTGGACAAAGATACAAAATTTATCAGAAGGAAGGCTCCTGGAGGATCCCGTAGAGGCGTCAATAACGACAGACGCATCGTTTGGGATGGGGAGCTCATTGCGGAGAGCAGTATGCTCAAGGTCTCTGGGAAAATTCAAGAGTCAAATTCAAATGTATTAGAGATAAGGGCCATTTGGGAAGCTATGAAGACATTCGCAGAAAATATCATAGGAAAACATGCAAGAGTAGTTTCAGACAACGCTACAGCCATAGCTTATGTTCGGAGGCAAGGGGGTACAAAGAGTTGTACCCTGCAAAAGGAAGTTTCTCCAATCTTAAGGTGGGCAGAAAAGAACCTTCAAAGTCTCTCGGCAATTCATATGCCAGGGGTACAAAACAATGTGCCAGACTTCTTAAGTCGAAAGAGGATAGATCCAGGAGAGTGGAGTCTCCATTTAGATATATTCGAGGACATATGTCAAAAATGGGGTCATCCCCAGTTGGACCTTATGGCCACAGCGGAGAACGCAAAATGCAAAAACTTTTACGCAAGATGGTCGGATGCCAAGGCACTAGACAGGGATGCTCTGTCTCAGGATTGGTCGAAACGCCTTTTATACATTTTCCCTCCAATCCCATTAATATGGAGAGTTCTGAAAAAGATCAGACGAGAGAAGGCGGATGTAATAGCAATCCTACCCTTTTGGCCAAGGAGGCCTTGGTTTCCTTTATTAAAAAACTTGAGTGTTCAGAAACCAATAAAAATTCAAACCTTTCCAGGATGGTTACATCAGGGTCCGGTGAATTATCCGTTACACAACGATCTCAGTTTGATGGCCTGGAGATTGAAAGGATAAAACTAGCTAATTTAGGTTTCTGGGAGGAAATTGTAAACTTGCTTTTATGCTCCAGGAAGTTGTCTACATCTAAGCAGTATTATAAAGTCTGGAGTAAATTTCTTTCCTTCTGTGAAATTGCTGGTACCAATCCATTTAAGCCAGAAGGAACCTGTGTAGTGAAATTTCTCTTTTCCGGATTTCAACTAGGTTTAAGCAACAGTACCTTGAGAGGGCAGGTTTCTGCTATATCAGCATTAACTGACAAACCTTGGGCGGAAGATAGATTAATTAGGAGATTTTTTAATGCCCTTGTTAGGGTTAATCAACAAGTTAAGTCCTGCTGTCCTACTTGGAGTTTACCAATAGTATTACAGGCACTGACGGGTAAACCATTTGAGCCTTTGGAAAAAACCTCTATCTGGAATTTGACATTAAAGGTTGTTCAACTGGTAGCAATCACCTCTGCATGTCGGGTGGTGGAATTGTCATCATTGTCAGCCAGGGAACCTAATACGACAGTGTTTCACGATAGAGTTAACTTGAAACCTACCTTTAAAGGACAATTATACTCACCTTTTCCCCAATCCACTGCAGCATAGTACCCAGGGTGAGGACCTAAAATCGGTAAGTCCTAACCCTGGGTACTTTCCCTAACTCCTGCACTACTTACCGCAAATCTGCTTTGCCGATCCACACTGTTCCACCTCTCTTCTACTGTCAGTGACAGTCGCGAGGCAGCCAATTGGAAGACACACCTCCTTGCAGAGCGTATCTTCCTATTGGCTGTCACTGAAGCAGGAAGAGCGGAGGAATGGAGCGATCGGCGAAGCAGATTTGCGGTAAGTAGTGCAGGAGTTAGGGAAAGTACCCAGGGTGAGGACTTAGCGATTTTAGGTCCTCACCCTGGGTACTATGCAGCTATGGAGGAAGAGGAGCGAGGGTGAGGTGAGTATAGTTGTCCTTTTAAGTTTCTTCCAAAAGTGGTAACACAGGAACATTTAAATTGGGAAATCAATTTACCATCCTTTTGCCCTCAACCATCTAATGAAAAAGAAGAGCGTCTGTACACTCTAGACCTAGTCAGGTTGATTTCTTATTATTTAAAGATCTCAGATCCCTGGAGAAAAACTGATAAGCTCTTCGTGATTCCGAAAGGAGTTAGAAGAGGAGAAACTCCAACAAAGAGAACATTAAGCAAGTGGATTGTTCAAGCCATTGTTAAAGCTTATGAGGTCAGAGGTGAGGCAGTTCCGCAAGGTCTTAAAGCTCACTCGACTAGATCGATTTCTACTTCGTGGGCGCTGCAGGCAAAGACGCCATTAGAGAAGATTTGTAAGGCAGCAAATTGGTTGTCCTGTAAAACCATCAGGCATTATCATCTAGACGTGGCTTCAAGCCAAAAGACACAATTTGGTCGAAGAGTATTAGAAGCAGTTTTACACTCTTGATCATTAATAAATGTATTTGTGTTTAGCACATTTTTTGTCCCTCCCTTTATTAGCTCTGGTAAATCCCAGTTGGTGAATAGCTGCCGATGGAGTGACAGAGAGAACCAGAAATTGTTTCAACTTACCAGTAATTTCTGTTTCTTGTCACTTTCCACAGCAGCATTCACCAGAATTCTCCCTCCCTTTTACATATCATACACTAATCCTTACAGCTATAAAACAAAGACGAAAGGGGCGGAGTATGGGAGGGTTTTTATTTGGTGCGCTTCCTGTCAAATCCAGTGGGGACCTCCCAGTTGGTGAATGCTGCCGTGGAAAGTAACAAGAAACAGAAATTACTGGTAAGTTGAAACAATTTCTGTTTTTTTAACAATAGGTACCATCCTCCTGATTCTGTTTTGTTTTGAGGCTTTAGTTGTCCTTTAAATGGACAGTAATCCCATACAGTAACCCACAATTCCTTGGCACTCCAGATGTTTGGAACTACAACTCCCAGAGTTGTAGTTTCCAAACACTGCACCCCCCCCTTGCACTTTGGTTTATACTCGAGTATATATGGTATGTACAACCTATATAGCGAAATAAGAGGTCAAAAAGAATATCAAACAGCAGGAAAGTAGCTTAGAAATATACTATGTGAAGTATAAATGATCTTTTAAAGTGCATGCCCCAGAATATAGTACAAGAATGGATGTCCCCTAGAACTCCTAAATTAAAAAATGGAAGGAGATGATGAAACAAATGACTCCTTATATTAAGCTAATTTATCATAGCAGAGGCTGTTCAGATAAATTCACTAAAATTTGGAGGCGGCGGTATAGTTATATTGGTAGAGTAATGGTATAGGACTCTGTAGAAAGAAAGCCCTATAAATAGAATCAAGTAAACCCCCCAAGACACTCTTAAGATATAAATATATAATAAATACAGGGGCGTAACTAGAGAGGAGCAGGGGGGCCCCATCTTCTTATTTTCCTTATGGCAGATATAGCCTCCTTCCTGTGGATGAAGCACGGATAGGGGCCCCATCATAGTTTTGCTGGGGGGCCCAGTAATCCCTAGTTATGCTACTGGATTGATAAGTTATGTAGGAAGAAGCAATTCTATAGTAAATCCAGTAATGACCGTATTAACATACTGGGAAATATATAATGTTTGTTCCATTTTCTTTCTGCTCACTAACCCTCCTCTACCCATCCCATACCCAACCCTTATATAGTTTAAGTTTTAAATAGAAATTTGAGACATTTTTACCCGTGTATCTATTAATATAATGTATACGTATTACATTAATACAATATGTGATGTAACATAAGAGTATAAAATCTGTACTTGAATATAATAAACAAGTTTTTAAAAAAGTGCATGTCCACCCCCACCATGTTTTTTAAGATGAGGTTCAGTCCCCACCACCTACATAAATCTTGCTATACTTACCCATCACAAAACTGCCTCGATCTCTACTTACAAACCCCAATTCCCCACTGGCTGGTAAACGCCTCCTTTTCTGCCATGACGTGTTAAATATGCGTTATGCAGCAGTAGAGAACGAATGTCCTTGGGAATTAACCTTTTCTTTAAATCGTGTGTTGGTGTGGACATGCCTTTTAATAAATGGCTGGACAGCCTAGATCTATAGTAACCAATAAAATCACAATTTATACTATAAAATATGATACTAATCAAAAGGGTAGAGCATCAATGACTATAATCACGCAATATTTATATATTAAAATATATTTATATAAGATTGTTGCCCATAAAGAATAGTTGTCCCAGAGTATTATATCTTGCAAATCGTAGTGACACTGTGGTCCACTATTTTATATGGACAATAATATTTCTATATAAACATATGACACAGTTATGTCATGCTACGTAAACTGGCAGCCTGCACAAACATGCGACATACGTACAATTCCTAATTACAAATGGAGGAGCATTACGACATGGGGATCTGCAGGAGCGTACAGCCATGTGGTCCACGGGTGTTTGGCTACCCATCACTGTTTAATGTAGCCAGCCTTTGCTTTATTAACCTTCTTTGTAGTTAGGCAAGAAATGCTTGTAGGCTACACTGTACCAGTTGCCACTATTCTGGATCAGTCGTCAGTGTAATAAATTATTCGGTGTAGCATACAATTGCACAGGCTGTTGCTGTGTAGGAAAGCTTTATTAGACAAAACACGCGTGCAACATGTTTTGGACCCACTGGTCCTTTCTCAAGCTTGAGAAAGGACCAGTGGGTGAGTTAAGTCTTTATTTTACAGAAGGGGTGCATTATTCACTATAGGGATTATTTAACAAAAGGTACATGTTAATATGCAGCACTGCAAGTGTAATAGATCTGGTTTTGTTGGTTTGGATTGGTTGGTATAAATTAACAGCTCAAGCACATTTCTGCACCCTGCTATTAAATGAAGCTCTGTGGTGATGCTGCTTCTTGGCGTTTCACAATTACAACAGGTTTTCCCTTGAAATTTGTTTTTGTTCTGCACGCGAGGTCTGTTATTGGGGACACATCCAGTTTGCAGATCACATGGAAACTGCATCCTGATACACCTGTCCCTGGTACTGGCCCCTCTGGTGACAAAATCCCTTTTACAAAACAGATTTTTGTAATTAAAAGCTTGATCAAAGATTTGTTTATTGTAATAATCCCACACTGTCCGTTGTAGGTAATAAATCCTAACTTTATCACCTTTACCAACTGCAAACTGCTGCACCATCTAACTGATATTCCTCGTAATAGCATGGGTCATATATTATATTAATCTTAGGGAATCGTTTCCCCAAAAGTAACGGTTTACTTAACATTTCCTTTAAAATGTTGAGTTTTTCAATGAAAAAAAATCATTATTAATTGTATGTATATTACACATAACTAGTCTATGTATTGTCCTTTATTTAATTTTTTAATTTTGTTTATCATTCGATTTAATTCCCTTTGCTATGCATTGTTGTGTTTGGTAGGGAGCTGCCATTTCATTCCTTGAAATGTTCCTAACAGCAATTGCTACTGATTGGCTGTTGGGTGGGTGAAATGTGCTCAGATCTCTACTGAGTCGCTGAATCAAAGGGACACTAAACTGTATTTATAAGTATATTGCATCTGAATTATTCACGGGGAGGCAAGAACACTTATTCCTACCTCCATGTGAATAAAAGAATGCCTGGGAAACACTGCATAATTTACAGTGCGCCTGACAGCTGAGAAGGAGCCAAGTGGATCACCGGTAGGTAAGCGTTGCACTGTTTCCCCGGCGTTTTGTTATTCACATGGAGGTGGGAATAAGTGTATTTGCCTCCCTGTAAATAATAGATACAGATTTTATGTACAGGAAAAACTGTGCACTCCAGACTTGATGCAAACAGGCATTTATTGAAGCATCAACAAACACCACGTAACTGTTTAGTGCCCGTGCACCGTCATCCGACACATACAAAGATTAAAATTAAGGGCACTATGGTGACACTGGAATCTGCACTTAAATGGGCCCACTGTCTTACCCACGTAAATAAGGGATATATACACTGAACTCTGTGTTACAGTTGAAGTATGCTGATATCCTAAGTAGGCGGCCAGAGTACGGATGTGTAAAATATTCTCCAATAATCAATGCATTGCACACATTACAATTACTGCACCTATAACAGCCCTTGCGGTCTGAAAAAGAAAATGGTCTCTCATTATGTTTAACCACTGGGTCAGCCTGCCTAAGTGCAGTGTATAATGACAGACCCTTAGTGTAAACACAAAGAGTCTTCCGTCGTGTCTCCATCCCCGGGGAAATGTCACCAGGAAATCTGTATCTATTATTCACAGGGAGGTGAGATCACTTATTCCCGCCTCCCTGTAAATAATAGAATGCCGGGGTTACAGTGCTACACTTATCTGTGCTTCACTCTGTGTCCCGATAGAGCGCCTATCTTCGGCGGATGCACGCCAATACAAAAGATAGGCGCACAACGGGACAGCCTGTCTGTCAGCTGGAAGTGGGACGCCAGTAGGTAAGTTTAGCACCGTTACCCACTCTATTATTCACAGGTATTTGGGAGTAATCGTTCTCACCTCCCTGTGAATAATATATACAGATTTAATGTACTTGGGTCCTGTTTAGTATCCCCATGTTCAAGATTTTGTTCGTACAAATGTACAATGCGAACTGTGCTGAAATCCCAGAAAACTGTACCAAATACTTGCACTTTATTACAACTCTTAGTGTTCCCCTTTAAATAGGGACACTAATTAAAATACAGTGTTCAGAATCTTCTCAGGGTCTGGCCATGATTTTTGAAGCTCTGCATCATACAGTCTCTAAACTGTGCAGTGTGTGAGGGGAGGCTGATTAAAATGTTCCGAGATGGGCAGCTACACTTTCGAGATTGTACATAAATCTTACAGGTGTTAAAGGGTAACTCTGGTCTCCATGCAAATGCCCATACCTTTCAATCAAGCCTAGGATGATGTCTCTTACCTTTTCTGGATCTAGTCATATTCTTCCTCACCTGTCCTGTGTGTCTGAATCTGTGACAAGCAAATGAGCTGTGTAAAAAATGTTGATGTTTTGTGAAGAACCCATATTCAGAGGCCATAGGTCCCCTGAATTAACATTTTCCCCTCCGAATGTATTGTATGTAGCTAGAAGCAAGTATTCCTACTTATATTTTTCCTGTATTTAAAAAGTTAATAGCATTATTGGTGCAGATTGCAAGCGTTTTAATTCTGGCTATTGGAGTATGAACACCAGCCCACAGGAAAATGCAGTTAAATTGTGTTGCAGTTTGGTGTGACCTTGGTCTCACTCTATCTACTTTACTTCAAAGGAAAATGTTGTTACAGGTGGGTGGAGGTCTGTTCCCTGCCTGACTTCCTGACTTGTAACTATTTTTCTTTGAAGTTAAAGTGGCCATACACAGGCCTGACCTCCCATGTGCTGTATGGGGATTGGTTGGCTGTACGTCCATACATGGGCTGATCGCGGTTTTAGGTAATTTCTGTTACTGATGGGATTGGCCCTTTATCGCTAATGTGTGTACCCAGCTTAAGATATTAAAAGACCATCAGGGAGATTCAATAAAAGTTCTTATCGTTAAAAATGGTGCTAATTTTGCCCCAACCAATCCGATCTTATTTAACGTTTGAAAGCTAACATCTGATTGGTTGGGGAAAAATTAGCACCATTTTTAACAATAAGAACTTTTATTGAATCTCCCTGCATGTCTGAACATACTGGATGGGGGTTGGTTGGAATAAGAGGAAGGGATCAGATTCCCCAGTTTTACTGGCTTGTCCCTTCATTACAACTTCATAATTTTTTTTTCAGGAATTTTTATGAATAGGAATTTGAACTTGAGATAGTTAAAAAACTATTGAACAACGTCCGAACGGTTATGGTGGTTTACTTTAGTTAAATGCATGCTTAGAATAATGTGACGGGTAAGTATATTAGCTGTGGCAGCATAATTGGTCCATAGAAATAATCTTATTTGGTAATAGGGAGTTGTAAGTAGTATTGGACATTAGAACTGGATGAAATAATCATAATATTTATATGCAATGTAGGTGTGTTGTGTTGTTTCCATGAAGCCACAATGACTAGATTTCTTTCAAAAACATGCAGTGTCTTGTAAAATATGGAAGATTTCCTCAGTATTTCTTTGATTCTGTTTCACTATATGAGGAATTAGCAGCCCAATGGAGACACCCTTCTCTTTGTTTATTTTAGATGCTAACAGAGCTTATTGTGCAAATAGATTGGCATGTCTGTTAAGATATTTTCTTTCAAAGCCTAGGTTGGCAATACGGGTGTCCATTTCAACAGCACAATGCAGTGTTTCATATACAGGTGGGAATATATCTGTCCAAAATCCACTGGCTATCAGACAAGCCCACTATGTATGAAAGAAATGTCTTTCACGAGGGCACCCCCTGAAACATAAAGAATTAACAGCAGGAAACACAGTAGGTATTCTATATAATCTACTACGGAGTTGTTTCATGGGGAACAACATTTAAACATCCTTTATTTATAAGTGTTTCTTACCATTGAGATTTATCTTTGTCATTCTGGAACTCTTGTTACCTCTGCAACATGAATTTGGATTTCTGGCTATGGATATTTATTTATTTTTTTGCTCAATAATTTTTATTGAATAAAAGATATGAAAACTTTTGAAATAATTTGAGTAACACCCAATATACGGTTAATGTTTTTGTGCATTGCAGTCATATATCAGAAGATTTACCCAGAGCCGCTATTTCTCTTAGAGAACCTCTCTTCTGGGATTCAATATGCGGATCCCATAAGGGATTCACCCACTGAGCAACTTTAACAACAGCTATGAGCTGCCGTTAAATAGTGGTGCTCAAACTAGTGCAAACCGCTGGCTACGCAGGATTCTCACGCAGCCCGCGCGATGAAGGAGTTAGAGTTGTGCTAAGCAATGTTATATTGGTTAGCGGGACTTTAACACCATAAAAGAGCCCAGCAACTCTCGGTAAATTCCTCTGTTTGTGCGCTGCCAATGGATATTTTAATGTTGGTATGTTGGCGGTAAATCAATTGTTTGTTTGTTTTTTAACCCCAGTTACAGACTCGGACACCAGACCTTAATAGTTTTAAAGGGAATGTCCACCCCCTCCTAAACTAAAATAGGCATATAGGCTAATCACTACCCACCCCTGTAGCAGCAGATGGGGCCGAACCAGCAGCGATGTCAGTGATTTGCTGAGACCTCATTAAAGCTTTAGTTTTTATCTGATCAGGTAGCATCACTCTCAGTAATCATTCCTTTAATGTCCTGTAGGAAGAAGTCCCTGTTTAACAAAGCTCAGTTTAACAAGAGCCAGTCGGTTAACAAAACCCAGGATAATGGGAGCCAGCCACCTATTAAGAAACGGAAAACAGATGGAGTTCTTGAGATGTACCACTGTCAGTATGAGGGCTGCAGTCAAGTCTATACAGCACTTAGTAGCTTCCAGGTATGTTAGAGGACTTCCTGTCATCATCTGTCTGTTATGATGTCACTTTGTCTTTTGTGATTTTATTCCCATAGTAAGTAGTAGTGCAATCCCATTTTTATTGGTTTAATGACATGGTGTTTTTTATCTAATCCCCTGTTTGCCTTTCTTCTGTTGTACGGATTGATTACCCAGCTGGTTGTTTGTATAGATTGCGTTGCTCATATTTTTACCACCATAATTTTATCTTTCTGCTCCACAGAACCATGTAAACCTGGTTCACAAAAAGGGCCGGACGAAAGTGTGCCCTGAACCGGGCTGTGGGAAGAAATTCTACCTGACCAATCACCTACGTCGGCACATGCTGATACACACAGGTATGTTGTGGCTGTCAGTTGGGAGAAGGGCCAGAAATGGGAGGGGGGGCTAGAATTAACCTGTATATTGTTTTCTTTCAAAGGCGAACGGGACTTTATCTGTGAAACATGTGGAAAGTCATTTAAAAGGAAGAGTCACTTACAGGTCCACAAAAGAACTCACACTGGAGAAACACCTTTACAGTAAGATACTGTCTACAATTGGTGCGTTATATGTAACAATGGAGGCTGGCGTTGATATTGTCTGTGACTGTAATGGCGGTGGGCCTCCATGTTGAGTTCCTTCTCTTTTGTTAGTCTCTAGGAATGAATGGCAGCGCGATACATAGGATTTCTTCCACTATGTAATATTTTCCTATTTGAAAATTTTGTGATGTTTTGGACGTCAATAGAACTGACACTTTGTTTCCTCCAGGTGTGAAGTGTGTGGGTACCAATGTCGTCAACGAGCCTCTTTAAATTGGCATAGGAGGAAGCACCGGGAAGAAATCAGTTACAGTTTCTCCTGCGAACACTGTGGGAAAAAATTTGAGAAGCGGGAGAGCGTTAAGTTTCATAAACTGAAGAGTCACCCGGACGAAAAGACTACGTGAAGAAAATGGCGAGTGGCAGAGAGCCTGCTCTCGCAATGTACTGCCTCCAAACGGTTGGCTGTTCTCGGACACACGCAGACTGGTAGATCCAGATAAACTGCTAAACTCGATGTGTGAATTTAGGAGCTCTGACAGGATATGGTGTAGTTTGCCACTGCCAGAAAGAAGTGTTCCAGACTCCCCCCACCCCACACATGACTTCATAGATTGATTTACCCAGTTAGTGTTTGCGGAGGGGTGTTACAAATCTGTATTTAGCCCTGTGGTCCTGCACAAGAGCATTGAGGATGCATAGGAATTCCACCCTGGCCTACTTGAAGTGCCTGTTTACCACCCCCCCTGTATTTATTTCTACTGATTATTCAGTATTAGTTAATTAAAACTGTTTTTGGTTCCCAGCAGAAGGTGTTTCCTAGAGGAGACTAATGCTTGGGTGAGCAGTGTTTTCTTATCTGTAGTTGACTTTTCCGTAGGGGACTATAATGTTTGCAAATAGATGGAACGGTTCGACTGTCGATCTGTGTTAGACAAATCACTGTAGCATTTATGCTGTGCTCTGTATAGGGCTAATTACAATTTGGTACGTTGTCTCTGGAAAAGAAAAACATACCTTCCATTTTCTGATTAAATGACATTTCTTTTGGTAGAGGTTTTCCAACTAACTTGTTCTGGGAAATTACGAACAAACGATACAAATCTAACAGCGAGTGGCCCTGTTTATAAAAGGCCAATATGCGCTTTAACAGTTTCATTTTAGTGAAAAAAAAGTCAGGGTGTTTGGAATACATATTCCTTAGAGGTTTATAGAATCTTTTCACATTTAAAGGGTATGTCCACCTCCTAAACTTTAATGTAACCCACTACTGGCCCCACAGTACAAAAAAATAATTACCTTACATGGTTCTCCTGTCCTTATGGTTCCCCTGTAGTCCGTGTCCAAAGTCCAGGAAACTGAAGATTAGTGGCCAAACATCTCTGTCTCCTGTGTTGCCTCTGGGAGGGATAGAGACATGCGCAGAGGAACCTGAACTCTCTTCAAATCCTTAGCCTTGCGTAAAAACCTTAATCTGTTTTGTAAGGCATACCCCCCACCCCATTATATAACAAACATATGAACCGGATCTGGGTTCTTAAAGGGTATGTCCACCCTTAAAAATTTTCACCAAAGATTCCCCGTCCCCCCAGCCCCAACCGCTATGTTAGTATTATTAGGAAATTCCCCAAACTTTACCTACCTTCCCTCTTTCCTCTGCCGCGCTGCCAGGCCCTCTGCTTGCGAGTAAATGCAAGCAGAGGGACGGGACTGGCAGTTGCGTCTGTGATTGGCTGAGCAACAGCCAATCATGGACGCGGCTGCCGGGAGTTCAGTGCGGCGGAGGCAAGAGGGAAGGTAAGTAATGTTTGGGGCATTTTCTAATAATACTAACATAGTGGTTGGGGCTGGGGGGACGGGGAATCTGGTGAAAAGGGTTTTACACTAGGGGGAGGGAATCCTAATTGAGAGGGAGGGAGGGGGAGAAGGGCTGCAGTACGCATGCCAAACTTCTCCCAGAGGCCAGGTAGGAGGCAGAGTCCTATATGGACTCTGCTATCCTCCTGGTGGGCAGTTTTTGGGACTTTGGGGGGGACTACAGGAGAACCTTATGGAGTTGGGATGTGAGGTAAGGATTAAACTACACTACACAATGGGGCCAGTAGGGGGGGGGGGCATGCCCTTTAATCACTTTGGAAAATAGTTCTTTGCCTGATGTTCCAACTAATTAGGTGGTGCTTGGGACAAATAAAATGCCTATATCTACAAAGAAGAGTCGAAAGGCAACTCTAGTGTCCCTTTTAAGCACTCATGGAGTCACTCACCAATATAAAGGGTTACTTAATAGAAGTAACAACTACACACAGTTACGTACACATTTAATACATGCGTGTATATTTATTATTGCACTGTTCCCTCAACCAAAAAAGCTCATATAAAAAGAGATCAACAGACCAGCCGGTTTGTGGATCCTGCATACAACAATCAAAATTAAAATAGTGTAGCAGATTTAAAAAATATTTAGAAAACACATGTTGCAAATGGATAAATCGTTTATAATGGAAGGTAAGTAAGTGACTGTTACATTCAGGCTATTGTGCATAAACTGCAATTACAGGGGTCCCAGTCTAAATGGATTAATGCATCTCCCTTCTTATTCGCACACAAGTCTCTGTCCATGTATCAATAACAGCACCCCAAACAGTACTTACAGCTCCTCGTTCCAGCATCTTCTCTATTGCTAGCTGCCTGTCCGCCCCCTGCTTGTAGTTCCAGCAGGCAGGGGAGCTGGACCAGAGCGTCACTGGAACAAAGAGATGTAAGTAGAGTTTGGAAACGATTTTTAAAATTCTAACATAACTGTTGGGGGTGGGAGGGTATGCCTTACAATATAGATGATGGTTTATATGGAGGGTGGAGATGCCCTTTAAAGGCTTCACTGCTTTGAAAATGTTTGATTTCTATTTCATTTACTTAAAGCTTGAATTCTAATTCAGAAAGTTGTTACCAATAGTCTAGGTAAAAGCCCTTTATGTAACCAAATTAAAGTACAGTGTATCTTCTAGAATAAGCAAAGAACAAGCCTGCTATCATTGAAAATGATGAATAAATAGGCAGATGATTAAATAACCCCTTAAAGGGCATGTCCACCCCCAAAACTAATTTTCTATATTTATTTGGCCCAAATAAGTGCTCCAAAACAAACTTAACAGTATGTAAATCGGTCCAGTGGTTCAAAAGTTACAGACCTTTGTAGCTGGCTTAATCCTGCAGCATGGACCAATACAGCGATGAACAGAGACAGGTTACACTACCTTGCCTCTGTTCTTTTCATGTTCTTGAGCATGTCTGTTAGCATCCAGCAGTGAGAACAGAAGAAGTTTCATCAGTAATGATCTGACCCCTGGATCCCACCCTCTTTTCCCTCTCAACCAATCGCAGCTGTAAAGTTATGTGTACTGAAGAAATCCAGGATCAACATGCTGTAGACACACACACACCTCTCTCTCTCTCTCTCCCCGTGAGTGCTGGGTTCTGATTGGCTTCCGCCCAGCAAGGAAGACATTTTTTTTTCTAAGCTGCAGCTCGGGGTCACCTAAAGAGGAAGTGGAGCAGAAGTGCAGCCTGATATATATCTCATTAAATATTGGGCAAAGCAAATGATTTTTTGGAAAAATTAACATGGTGTTTGAGGTTGGTGCTATTATATATAGAACATATAAAAAGTTTATTTTTGGGTGGACATACCCTTTAATGCTAAGGCTGGGTACACAATCTGATATTTCATCTCAACGTAATAGACCGGTTGATCGGTTAGAATTATTGGCGGTCAAACAAAAATAGTGTGGCCTGCATGTTGATTTGACCTATTAAAGACCACATGATCAACCAAAAATTACCAGCCACTGATATTTCGGCTTAAACTGTTATGCATCTTGATGATCCACTCCCCTTCCCTCTGCCTTCTAAAAAGGTTGCAGCCTTTTCACACTACGTATATATGTGCACAAGAGGCTGTGAGGCCACACAACATGTTAATCTTACATTTGTGAGATCGATCATGCGGTCCCATAGGGAACTGCATGATCGATCGTAATTTAGCGGCACGTCCGATCTGGACGGACGGACGAAGGATTGAGTGCCTTGAATTGGTCGGTTGGCCAAAAATATCTGCTGGTGTGTACCCAGCCTATGTTCCGAATCTCTCACCTGGCTCCTGCAGGTTTTATTGAAGAACAGGAGGTAAGACTCAGCTCCTTTACTTCCTGTTCTTCAATTAAAGGGAAACTAGTGCGTATGAAGTTTTTTTTATAAACAGTTAAAATAAAAAATACTTGATGCAGGGAGGTAGGATTGGTGCTTTTTACCTCCCAATATCATTTCTATGAGGAGCAGCACGATGAAGAAAACTGCTCCTGCCAGTCTTCCTGTGTGCTTCAGCACTATTTTTTAATATAGAAGGGCCCAGGGCCATAACCTGGCAGATGAAAACTGTATGTGCTGTAGCTCCTCAACAAAACAATATTGTGAGGTAGGAATAACCAATTCTATCTCCTTGCCCCAGGTGCTTTTCATTTTTAAAAAGTTATTTTTTTAAAGTATAGTTGTCCTTTAAACTGAATGGCAAAAATTTTTTACCAGTGGAGAGACATCTTCCCGGTAGCTTAAAGGGTATTTTCCCACTTTGTGCTGCTGATCTTTTCATGGATTTCCCCTTGAAATCTGCAGGAGATGGAAACTTGATGGGAAGAGAATACTATTTCTACTTCTAATCTTTGTTTTTTTGATAAACATTTTTGATATTGTTGAGAAGTCGATTAGAAAACAGTTATCGATATTTTGAGCAAATTTAAATCAAATTTGCACAATCGCTCAAACTCAATACTGTGTACGGCTTTAGTTCTTATTCTTAACCTTTCATTCATTTTCATGATTTCTCTGCTAATGGGGACCTGAAAAGCAGTAGCTTTTACTTACTTGCTTAGAAATCTGATTGTTGAATTTCCTCTAGTTTTCGGTCACTGGAAACATCCTATACAATTTTCCTAGCAGAGCCTGGTAGACAGGTAGGAGGAGAAGCATTAAATCTTTAACTATGGTTGACTAAACAATAGATTCAAAAGCCGTCAGTTGCAAAATGTGGCAAATTGTCCCCCTTCCCTCTATCTCACAAAAGGTTCTGCCTACTCGCCAAGCTTCATGAGCTTGTACATGCTCAGAGGAGGTGATGTTAACTCACATTCATATCGCTTAGCGGCAAATGTAAAAATGCCTGAGAAAAATATGGACATATAGGTTGGTCGCCCCAAAATTTCTGCTTGCGTGTACCTAGCCTAAGCAATCTTAAAGGGACACTAAACCATATTTTAAGTGAGGATACTTATTACCACCTCCCTGTGAATAATAGAATGCCCGGGGAACACTGCAACATTTACCTTACTGGCGCCGAAGATAGGCACAGCTCACCTGACAGCTGAGAAGTAGCCGGCATCTTCAATCTGATCCATCTCTGAGAATCTGATAACTGACCAGATTCACCTGAAGCTCTCCTGCTTTACCCTGCAAGGGAACCATTTTATTTTAAATGTAAACACTTTATTTTATAGGGCATCTATAAGATATATTAAATAAAATATATTTTTAGGGAGGCAGGGAAGAATATCCCCTACCTTCTGTTGCAATTGTAAAGGTGCAGTAAGTTGTAAAGATATAACAGCTGTCGTGGATGAGTGATGTCATAGCAGTTGACTGGGGGAGGAGCCATTATACAGTCAGCCGTGTACAAGCAGCATCTATTATGACTTTCTTTACTGTTGCAGAATGGGAGGTAGGAGTATTCTATCCTAGCTTCCTAAAAAATAAAGATTGTAAATATTATCCCGCATTCAATTCCCATGGATCTCGGTTGGCCATAACCTAGGTCAACCTATTGATAGCCAACAAAGTTAAAATCTAAATACATCCCATATATGTCTCAATCTGGTCAAAAACCATAAATCCACACCAAGCCCCCATAACTGTGTTTAATGGAGTTAGATTTCCATAGGTTTAGGTTTATGCTTTCTCTGTTTTTATAATGGATCATATGCATTGAGAAATCTGGATCAAGTGCATTGGGAAAACAGACGGCAGTGCACGAACATGGATAGAACCAGGGCGGCGAACTTCTTGCGGTTAAGAAAAATAGACCAATCCAGCAGCAGTAAGGTTGACTGGTGTTCTGATTTGGGTTGGACTGCCCCAACCCTATGGCATATAGCCACATTCATGTTAAATGGTGTCCATTTCTGATCATAGTTCAATTAGTTTTATGTTCAATCAGATATGAAAGTAACATCAATCAGTTTGTAAAAGAAGGCAGGAAAGGGTTATAGAGAAAGTGACTTCAGAAATTAAGGTATCTGCGCCTTAGAAAGAATTTCCACCAGAGGGAGCTCTGTGCACATTCTTTTTCCAGATTCCTGCAAGGTGACAATAAACCACTCCATTGGCCAAATGAATACAGTAGTCCTTCCATATGCAATAGCTATAAACGTTTAGCCTGAGATGGCAAATTAGGCGTTATTGTTGGGCAGTGCTATTTTATAGCCTCAGTCAGGTTAGTACAAAGCTGCTGTTGAGAAAGACTAGTTGACTTTATCTGATACAGGGCCGTTTTATTTTACCTGCTAAGCATAGGTATTACACACTGAACACTAGGGGGCACCAGGCTGCCTCTACCTACTTACCATCAATTAACACAATATTTATTACCCACTGAACACTAGGGAGTATACGTTTTTGCTTCTTTATTATGTATATATTTATTTAGCACCACCTGGGGAAACAGCGCTGTACAATATTGTAACACAAAAAGTCATACAAAAATATAAAGAAATACAAAAATAATAATGTGCATCAATTAGTTTACAAGTGCTTGAACCATGTAACATTAGGTTAAGATGTCCCCATCCCATAGAGGCTAACAGCAGTAAGTTGCTTAATGGGGAGCCAGGTAGTTGTGTGGCACAGGGCAGAATTAAGTTCATGTTAATAAGAGCTACACAATACGTGCAACAGAGTTTTGTATAGACCGAAGGGGAGAAAGCAGGAAGGCCAGAAAGAAGAAGGTTACAGTAGTCCAGGCGTGATAGGATGAGAGCATGGATAAGCATAGCGGTAGCTGAAAGAGAGAGAAATTTGCATTATTGTGAACATTATGCACAGAAATTAGAAAAATTATGGAGAACCTAAATCTGTTGTATTCAGTTGGATCAACTGGACTTCTCAATTCCCAATGGCTTGTACAAAGATCTTTTGGCAATAAATACCCTGGACGGTTACTTGTACAAGTTATTTTGATTGAGGGATCCAGTCAGATAACTAGCGAAACCAACATCTTCTAAGGTTCATATTCATAAAGGCGCGGTATAGTTTTTAGTGATACCGCGCCTTTAACGATTGGTTTAATTATCACTAAATAGATTGTTAATTTTCCTTGGTTTAGCAATTATTAATTTATGATCGTTATTGGTAAATGAACAACAATGTTCGTAAATTACCGCTAACAATCATAAATCTACAATAACGCAATCGTAGATTTACGACCCCCATAGAATACCATTGCGGTAGTTTACTACCAAAAGGTATTCTATGACCAAATGATCGTTAATTAAAGAACGTTAAATGTATGACCGCGGCTGTATGTTAACGGCCGCTTACCGATAAAGCATGGTATCACTAAATTGCGATATAGCACTTTATGAATAGGGCTCTAAAGGCCATATTCATTAACCCGCGGTATCGCTTTTTAGCGATACCGTGGGTTAGTTAATGTACGACCGCAATCGTATACTTGCGACCAAACGTTCGTTAATTAACGCAATGGTATTCTATGGAGATCATAAATCTACAAATTCGTTATTGTAGATTTACAATCGGTATCGGTAATTTACGATTGTATATAACTGTTAAACAGACATTATGGGTAGGGTATAAAGATTGGACTAGATTGAAGTATGTCTTTTTACAACCTCCAATACTATGTTACTATGTAACTGTTATACAGACTTTATGGGTAGGGTACAAAGGTGGGACTAGATGGACGTATGTCTTTATAAAACCTCCAATACTATGTTACTATGTAACTGTTAGACAGCCATTATAGGTAGGGTATAAAGGTTGGACTAGATGGACGTATGTCTTTATACAACTCCCCTTCGTCTGGGTGGGAAATAGAGAAGGGGCGTCCGTTGATCATAATTGTGATTTTAAATGGGAACCCCCATCTGTACCTGATATTATGTTTCAAGAGAATGTCTATTAGTGGCCTGAACTCCCTGCGGCGGGCAAGTGTTGTCGGGGACAGGTCTTGGTATAGAGAGATATTGCAGTCCTCAAATTTTATTTTGTCCCTGTTTCTAGCTGCTTGCATAATTTTTTCTTTCACTTGAAAATAGTGGGGTTTGCAGATAATGTCTCTTGGTGGGTCGCCCTCTCTCGGTCTGGGCCTTAGGGCCCTGTGCGCCCTGTTCATGAGGAAGCTTACGGGGGACTCATTTGGAAGGAGGAAGGTGCACAGTCTAATTAGGAAAGCTTCTATGTCTGTTACCTTCTCATCGACGCCTCTGAGTCTGATGTTTCCCCGTCTCGCTCTGTTCTCCGATTCCTCCTGATGATCTTGGAGGAGAAAAATGTCCTGTCGGATCTCTTGAATCTCCTGGTCCGTTTGCTGAGCATGCTGGAATTGCTGTTCCATGGCATTCCCTAAGCTGGAGACCCGATCTCCCAGGTTGGCTATATCCTGCTTTACTTCGTTAATTATCTGAAGTTGTGAGGACTTAATAATTTTTTGTAGGTTGGAGTAAAGATCCTCCAGGTCTTGTTTTGTGCAGAGGGCTTTTTTTCCTTCTTTGGGTTCTGTATCGGTGCCATCTTGTGTGCTTCTGGGCCCGTCCGTTTTGGAGAAGAAGTCGGTCAGTTCTCCTTTAGAGGCGTTTGTTTTGTTTTTAGGACCCATCCTCAGGGGTTCAGGAGTCGGGGTTTCTTTTGTGGGAGTTTTGGCGTCGGTTAATTCCTTTTCTTATTGCTAAAGAGTGAGTGCTGCGCGGGAGCTGTTCTGTGGTGCTTCCGTCTACATCGCCGGCCTGACTCCGCCCCCACCATTGCTATTTTAACTGTTATGCATCCAAACTTTTCAAACTATTATCTGCCATTGACTTTAATGGGTTCGTTTCCGAAATTCCAAACTTTTACTGAAGTTCAGAAGTTTGGAAACGAACCAAACTTTAGTAAGTTCTGCCATCTCTACTGAAGTGGAGCTATAAGTCCTTATACTCTCCCTAGCTTATTAAATTTATTAGTGATGTCTGTCTATAGGTGCTTCATGTTGCAAAAAGGCAGGATCAGGAGGAGAGAAACACACATCTATTCCAAGTTTTCCCACAGTGACTGGTACATATAAGTTTGCACACTGTGACGGATACATACAAGTTCGCTCACAGTGACTGGTACATACAAGCTTGCTCACAGTGGCTGGTACATACAAGTTTGCACCACAGTGACTGGTACATACAAGTTTGCACCCAGTGACTGGTACTTACAAGCTTGCTCACAGTGACTGCTACAAGCAAGTATGCCCACAGTGACTGGTACGTGCAGGTTTGCCCACAGTGACTGATACATGCAAGTTTGCCCACAGTGACTGGGACATGCAAGTTTGCCCACAGTAACTGGGACATTCAGGTTCCAACAGTGACTGCTACATTCAAGTTTGCTGACAGTGACTGGTACATATAAGTTTGCCCACAATGAATGGTACATGCAAATTTGCTTGCAGTGTCTGGTACATATGTTTGCCCACAGTCACAGTTACTGGTACATATAAGTTTGCCCACAGTGACTGGTACCTATGAGTTTGTCCTTTTAAAATCATTGTAAGAAGTATAGAAGCAACAGACCTCATTCCTTTATACAGAAAGGAAGGAGGGGCACCACTTGACACGTTTTGTGACGTAGGTCACTTCATTAGAAGATCTCTATAGAGATGGCCAAACTTCCTGAAGTTCTATACTTCAAAAACAAACCCATTAAAGTGAAATAATTTGTAAAGTTCCACTTAATTACAAATAAAATAGCAATGATAACTTACTGTAAATGGCTCTGGCACCTGGGAAATGGTCTGTGAAACATGTCGATATCACTAACTTTCCTTACGATTAGGCAATTGTCGCTTTACTTTCGAGGGTTATCGCCAATTCGAGAGTTACCGAACAATACATTTGAGGGTCACCGAAAATCAAACAATAAGTTTGAGAGTTTTAGGGGGTTTTGAACCTCACATATGTGCTGCTGAGTGATTTCTGAGCTTTTGGCAATTTTCTTTTAAAGGGATTCGGTTTTAAAGGGGTTAAGGGGTTTAAAGAGGTGCGTTAAGAAACCAAAGCGTTTATTAACTATGGTCTGCAGTTTGAGTAAATGTACTAACCTAGCACTATTAATTTCTGGGAGTGTGCCTGAAGTGTAAGAAAATAAAATCATTTTTTTTTTTTTTTACTACTTACTACTGGAATAAGGTGGTGGGAATTGTTTAAGTAAACTTAAAGCTGGATACACACAGGAAAAATGTTTGAATGACTCGACAGTAACTGCTAGATCCTGTCTGTGATTTTTTAAAGATCAAGATACACACAGTCCCAAGCATTCTCCCTAAGCACAGCATAGTGCTGACCCGAATGCTCGGCAGCAAAGCCTCCACACACAGTGCCGATAAAGCCCCTAGACTTCCAAAATACCTACAAGGCTTGTATTAAATAGATTAAAAACTATTTTAGGAAGAGAGGGTTTGTATTATAGCGTTAAGAATTAAGAAGCAAAGTTTAAAAATTTTTAACAAACTGGAATAAACTCTCTACTTAACTGCAGTGATAATGTACGGTAGTATCTACCTTAACTGTGCAGTATTGAGCAATAAACGGCAGAGAAAAATCTGCCTTCGAAGGGAGATTCTCTTTCTTTTTATAGTTCTTCTAACCATGAAAGTGTTATCCTCTCTAATTAAAGAGCAGCCTAATTCCTAATGTAATTATGTGATTACACCTCAACTGTGCATAAGTGCACTCTGCTAAAGAATGTAATCCCATAGTAAAGACACTGTAATTTAGATAAAATGAAAAACATAGCCATACATTCAATTCACTATATAAACCTCTTAACTGCTGGATAGAATGGCTTAAATAGATTGTCTGTTTAAAAATACATTTATCTGTCATTGAAATAATTGTCATTTAAAATGTAATTATTTTGTAATGTATTCCAAATGTGGGGTGCCACTATGGGGTGCCGTTTGTTGCCAGACAAAAACAAAAACACACACTTCGGTGACCAAACGAAATCCAGTGGTAGCAAGATACTTTTAATGAACAAAAACCAACATTTTGTGGACAAAACTATATTTAGTCGACCAAAAGAAGTTCCATGGTAAGAAAACATATTTAAATTTAGTCAACAAAAAACATCATTTTGGTGACAATACTATATTTAGTCGACCAAAAGAAATTCGGTGGTAACAAAACATACATTTAGTCAACAAAAAACAACTGTAGCACCAAAATGTACAGTGGATTGAAACAGAATTTTTTTTGTATACAAAAAGTGGTTAAAAGAAGCATTATGCTGGCAAAAAATAAAATTTTGTAGACTAAATAGATCTTGTAGCATAAGTGTATGCTTTTTGTACACAAAATGAACTAAGGAAAAGCAAGCATACTTTTTGTCTTTAAAAATGTAATTTTGTGCACCAAGAGTTATGTTTGGTAATGGTAATGGTAAATGGCAAGCTTTCCCTTTAATTTTTGTTAAAAAAAATATAAACTGGTAAATTGTTAGCTTTCCCTTTAATCCCTTTAAAAAAAATGTGTACTAAATGGCACAGTCCTTATTTTCTTTTCATTGGCAAGGCCCCACTAGGCAGCATCGCTCTATGCAGCGAAATTGCAACATTGCGCAATTCATGTGCGCTACCCTGTGCTTGCACTGCGATTGCTTTACCCTATGTTACCCTATGGCAGCTCATGCGATGCACACCAAAAATGGTGATCGCATGCCCTGCCAAAAGTGTTGGCAGCGCAGGGCAGCAGAGATAGTGGGGCCATCCCCATCCTCTTCTATTGGTGTGCGCTGAGGGAGGGGTTGGATACCTGACTTTAGAGTTGTTAAATTTTCCCTTCTAGAAACCAGCTAAATAAGAAACCAACTACAGCCTCGTCTATCTATCTAAAGCAGCGATGCCTAACCAGCGGCCCGGGCTCCAGAATTAGCGTAAAAACCCATGCTACCTGATTAATTTTGTGCTGACTGTTCTATTTTCAATAATTCTTGTAAATAAGGCAGTGCAGCTTATGTAATATACCTATCTTGTAGTACAGAACTTAACGCCTTTAAGGCAGAGGTACAGAGCGGTGCTTCTTACCCGACCGGGATGCCGCGATTCAGTAAATCTTTCAAAGGGATTTACAATATTGGGGGATCTGATCTCACAAAGGTAAGTAATGCTGCTTCTAGTTCTGCATCGACTCCTATGTTTATAAAACACAACAATCTTATAATGTTCACCAAATCATTTCTGTAGAACAAGTCTGTCAATTCTGTTAACCAAATAATTTCTGTAAAATAAATTTGTTCACCAAATAATTTCTGCCAAACAAGTCTATCGTTTCTGTTCACCAAACAATTCCTGTGGAACAATTTTGTCTGCCAAATAATGTCCATGGAACAAGTTTGACTTTTCTGCTCACCAAATTATTTGTGTAAAACAAATTGTCCACCCAATAATTTTAGTAAAACAAGTCTATCAATTCGGTTCACCAAATACTTTCTGTAGAGCAATTATGTTCACCAAATTATTTCTGTAGAAAAAAATTGTAAATTTTGTGCGTTTTATACATTTGGTCCATTTTTTACATTAGGTCAAAAGTTCAGTGAATTAGTGAAATGATGGGATGGGTTTTACGCTAATTTTGACGCCCGGGCCACAGGTTGGGTGTCACTGCTTTAGATAGATAGATGAGGCAGTAGTTGGTTTCTTATTTAGCTGGATTCTTCACGGGAATATTTATCTCAGAACAACTCTAAAGTCAGGTACCCAACTCCTCCTGACAGTCGCAGAAGTCTCCCAGATTCTGGGGTGGTCTCCCTCACTCTCATGAGACCACCCCAATCTCCCGCGATTGCAAGCACCTGTATTCTCCACACCCAGAATGCCCCTTTTATGTCCGTAATGCCCCCAGAATGCCCAATCTCCATGCCCTAACTCTGCTCCACCCCTAAATAATGTCTCATGCCACCACCCCCTTTTTTGTGCTACAGTTGTTTTTTGTTGACTAAATGTATATTTTGGTCGACTAAATAGTTTTGTCACCAAAAGTCTATTTTTTGTTGACTAGATGTATGTTTGGTTCCCACAGAATTTCTTTTGGTCGACTAAATATAGTTTTGTCACCAAAGTATTGTTTTTTGTTGACTAAATGATCTGGGAACAAACGGCACCCCATATGCCACAGTTCTGTGTTGGGGCCACTTCTATTTAATCTATTTATTAATTATTTGGAAGTGGGTATTGTCAGCAAGGTTTCTGTGTTTGCTGATGACAAAAAACTTTGTCGACCATTAAAAACTTCAGAGGATGTGCAATCGTTGCAGGGGGACCTAAATACAGTAGATTGCCACATTGGGCTGCTAAGTGGCAGAGGAGATTCAATGTTGAGAAATGTAAGCTTATACTATAAATGGCTCTGTGTTAAGTGAATCCATATTGTAAAGAGATCTTGGAGTTTTGGTGGATAACAAACTTAAAGGAAGCAAGCAATGCCAGGTGGCAACAGCCAGAGCCAGCATAGTATTGTCTTGTATAAAGAGAGGTATAGATTCAAGGTAGGAAAATGTTATTCTCCCTCTTTACAAAGCATTGGTAAGGCCTCATTTGGAATATGCAGTGCAATTTTGGAATCCTGTGTACAAAAACAACATCTTTGAAATGGAAAGGGTTCAGAGAAGCCAAACAAAAGCAATTCAGAGCGCACTCCAGTCTTAAATGTTCAAATCCATTTATTTAACACGGGTTCAGAGAAGGGCAACTAAATTAATAAGGGGATTGGGGGAGCTTGAATATGAAGAGAGACTGGAAAAGTTACAATTATGTACGCTGGAGAAAAGGCGCTTGCATGTGGATATGATTACTGTGTATAAATACATTAACGGGCCATAAACTACTTGGGGCATTGTTCACCAAAAGAGCATGTCAGAGGACACAAGGACAACCCTTAAGACTTAAGAAAAAAGGTTTAGGCTTCAAGTTTGGAAAGGGTTTTTCACTGTGAGAACGGTAAAGCTATGGAACTGTCTTCCAGTGGACGTTGTTATGGCAGGTTCACTAGTCAGTTTAAAAAAAGGCTGGATGAGTTTCTGCAAACAAGGAATGTTACAAGTTACTGGTCTTGATACATATAGTAGAGTTGATCCAGGGAAATTTCCGATTGACACTTGGAGCCACTTGCTAGATGGGTTGGACTGGATGTATGTCTTTATTCAACCTCAAATACTATACTATACTATACTATACTATACTATACTATACTATACTATACTACACTTTAATATCTGTTATATTCAGTTAGATCAACTGGACTTGAAGTTTAGTTCTATCTTGAAGACATTTCATTAGTCATCTGACCCGACTGCCTTTCTTAATTTAGAATGACTTGTACGAGAATCTATTGGAAATAAATATCCTGGAATGTCTCAATCAACATATAATAGCAAGGTGTTATGGACCTCCTGAATGCAAGGTGTTTATTGTACTGTGGGTAAGGGGTGTTACCGACACTGTCCAGGGTAAGGCATCAAAAAAAAAAGACAGTTGGATGACTAACGAAACGTCTTCAAGAACTAAACCAAAGTCCAGTTGATGTAACTAAATACAACAGATATACCATGACCTGGCTAAATTACGGTCATGTTGCACAACAATGAGGTGCATGCCAAGAGTAGAGGGGAAGTTCAGGTCCGATTCAAACCCGGTTCCAAGTTCCGTTTGAACCGCTTAGAAATTTAGGAACTTTTCAGTAACCCTCAAAATACAGAGATACTTTAGAGGGTTACTAAGGCTACTTTCAAGGGTTATCGAGGCTACTTTCGAGAAATGCAGAGGCTACTTTCGAAGGTTATTGAATATACAAGGATACTTTTGGCAATCCTAGAAAGTATCCACGCATATTCAGTAACTCTTTGAAATTAGACTGCAGAACCTCAAAAGTAGTTTGCATGTACAGGAAGTTCACGTGTTACCCAGACCGTTTTCCAGACCCCTGCATCATTTACACTAACTTACTCTTGCTATTTCTACCTTAAAGGGGAAGTTTAGTGCAAATACATATACTTTTCAGAAAAAGAGCAGTATTTTTTTATCCCAATGACCTTAATCTGCCAATTCAGCATTTTGTCTAATAGGACCCCTATTAGAGGCCGTTATGGTCTTGCCCTTGACCCAGCGCCTGGGTTGATTCAGTTGCTCAGTAGAGATCTGAGCATCTTTGACCCATCCAAAAGCCAATCAATAGAGATTACTGTTAGGAACATTCCAAGGATGTGGTGCAACCTCGGGAGAAGAAGGACCGTTAGAACCTAAAATGTCATACCCAGCAAAGGGTATGAAATCAACTGATTTTTCAAAATGCAAGAGAATATGTAGAATAACTAAGTATGCATTACACAAACTAACAATTTAACAAATATTGATCATTTCCACTGAACTGTCCCTTTAAATTATATAAGAAATTTTAGATTGACTTCAATGGGTCCATTTTAAAATGTTTGAAAATCCAAAAAACGGATTGTAACTTGCCGATTCCCTCTGCCTCTCAAAATGTTTCCACCTCCACTCCAAACTCTTTAACAAGCTTGCACATAGTATAGTATAGTATTTGAGGTTGAATAAAGACATATATCCATCTAGTCCAACTACTCCGCAGTACCCACATTTTCTGCCTTGTCCCAGACGAAGGGAAAAAAAACAAACCCTAGTATAAATGGAAAAAAAAGGCAATTGAAAATATCACTGGATCAACTTTATGTATCAATACCAATAATATGCAACATTCTTTATTTTGTGAAGCTTATCCAGCTTTATTTTTAAACTACCCTATGAACCCGCCATCTCCACATCCAATGGAAGACAGTTCTGTAGTTTTACCAATTTCAAAGTGAAAAATAATTTCCAAACTTCAAGACTTAACTTCTTTTCCAGTCTTAAGGGATGTCCGCATGGGGATATGATCACTGTAAATAAATATCAATGGGTTATATGTAATTACGTAATATTATGTAATAGTATTTGAGGTTTAACAAAGACATACGTCCATCCAGTTCAACCCACTCAGCAATACTTACACTTCCTGCCCAACTGTTGATCCAGAGGAAGGGCGAAAAATGAAGGAGAAAAAAAATCCTTCCTTCCTGAATCCAAGTGCCAATGGGGAATATCCCTGGATCAACTCTACTTTATGTATCAATACCAGTAACTTGCAAGATTCCATCCTTTTTTTACTTGTACAAGTCATTCTGAATTGAGAAAGACAGTCGGATGACTAGCTAAACTGTCCAGTTGATCTAACTGTATACAACAGATATACCATGACCTGGATAAATGAGAACCTTCACAAGCATATCCCAATTAGCATATAACAGCCAGGTGTTAGGGACCTTCTGATGGAAGGTGTGATTGCCCCAATGCAATTTTCCCTTAGGATCAGAGGATTTATTTTGTCCTGTCTAGGATCTTTCTTAATTAAAGGGTATGTCCATCAAAAATGTAAGTTTGTTTCTAACTGATTTACTGAAGAACAGGACTTCACTGACAGTCTCTGACATGTCCTTGCTCCTTCGCACGGTGTGCGCATGCGCTCACAGTGCAAAGGACTGGAGATGCGTTGGAGACTGTCAGTGAAGTCGGGGATTTCGGCGCTGGAGCGGGTCCGCGGGTAAGTGTCTCCTTCTCTCCTGTAAGATTTACTGAAGATCCGTAGGTAAGAGATAGTGCATTGAACTCCTGTTCTTCAGTAAATCAGTTAGAAACAAACTTACATTTTTGATGGACATACCCTTTAACCTTATTTAGTTGTTTCTAAACCATATCCTCTGTTAACCAAAGTGCAATTGCATATTTTATACCAGTATTACTACTATACTCTATGCTTTCTATGCTATCTGTAGTGTATAGAAAGTGGGGAAAAAATGTTCAAGACATTTGCTTTATCAGCATCCTCTGTAACTGACTTACCCCATTAATTAATGACCCTACATCTTTAGTCCTCATCTTCTTACTATTAATATACTTAAAAAAATATTTAGGGGCATATTTAAAAAAGAGCGAAAAGTAGCGAAATGTTTTCGCATTCGCTTTTCGCATGGGTTTTCGCCAAAAAGACAGTTAACGCTATTTATAAAGGTAGCGTTAACGAATGGCGAAACCGTTTCCGCGAGCTATCGCTAAACCCTTTTCGCCTAACTTCGCAATGGTAATTTTAGCGAAAAAGGAGCAAAAAGGCATAACGCGATTTATAAAAGAGCGAAAGGTGGTTTTTGCGTTAAAAAGAGCGAAAGATTAGCGCGACCCTGAAGGTGGTGAAAAGTCATTGTTTGAGCGAAAAGGCATTCTAATGGGTAATATGCCTTGAAAAAGCGAACGCGCATTAGAAGGGCGATTGCGCATTAGAGTGTAATATGCCTTGGAAAAGCGACATTAGAAAGGCGAACGCGCATTAGAATGTAATATGCCTTAGAAAAGCGACATTAGAAAGGCGAATACACATTATAATGGAATATGCCTTGGAAAAGCGAACGCGCATTAGAAAGGCGAACGCACATTAGAAAGGCGAACGCACATTAGAAAAGCGAACGCGCATTAGAAAGGTGAATGTGCAGTGCAAAAGAAAACTGTATTCCAATTGAGAAATTCTAAGAAGATTGACTAAATAAGACATGGCTGACTTCTTGGTAAATGTGAGGTGGCCATTTTGAACTTGACATCATTTCCTAGTGGGCTTTTCTGGTTTCGAATGGTTTTCACAATGCAGTCTTCTTAGATGCGTTAAGTTTTCGCTCTTTATCGCGCCCGTTCGCCTTTTTCAGCCGCGCAGTGTGTTTTTTTCGCTTTTTTATAAATAAGGCGAAACGAAGCCCCAAATGGCGCTATTTTCGCTGCGATGTGCTGCGCTAATTATTTGGCGAAAAAGACAATCCTTTATAAATATGCCCCTTAGGCTTAGGGGCATATTTATAAAGGTTCGTTAACTTTTCGCGGCCGTTTTCGCGGACATTAACGCATAAATCGCGTTTACCGCGATTTATAAAGGTCCGAAAAGTTAACGAAGCGTTAACCTTTCGCGCCGATACTTACCTGTTACCGCCGCTTCTATTTATAAAGCGGCGGTACTGGTTTCGCTCGGCTAGTATCGGCTGTTTTACTTCGCCACCTTGAAGGTGGCGAAGTCAGCCGATACTAACCTCCCGCGGCGGGGATGGGCAGGCAACCCGCGGCGGGTGGTCGCACCCCCCGCGGCGGCAGCGGCGACCACCCGCCGCCGCCGCCGCTTCCCAGCAGCCCCTCCCAACCCGTTCCCCGTTCGCAGCAATCTCGGAACGGGAGGCTAGGAGGGGCTGCCGGGAAGGGGCCGCAGCAGGTGGTGGCGACCACCCGCCGCGCACCCCCTCCCCGGCAACCCCTCCAAGCCCCCCGCCCCGGCCGCTCCCGGGGAGGGGACGGGAGGGAGCCGCTGGGGGGGTGGAGGCTCCCTCCAGCGGGGCCCTGAGAAGGGCCTTTTTGAGGGGTTCCCGCAGCTCGAACCGGGAACCGGAACCCCCCCCTCCCCGGCCCTTATAAGGCCCTTGCAGCACTTACAAGTGCCCTTGCGGCTCTGACAAGAGCCTTTTGGGGCTTAAGGGTCCCGCAGCTCGAACCGGGACCCCCCTCCCCGGCCCTTATAAGGGCCCTTGCGGCACTGACATTGCCCTTGCGGCTCTTACAAGAGCCCTTTGGGCTTAGGGGTCCCGCAGCTCGAAACAGGACCCCCTCCCCGGCCCTTGTAAGGGCCCTTGCGGCACTTACAAGTGCCCTTCGGCACAATAGTGCTTTGGGGCGGGGTCCCGCAGCTCGAACCGGGACCCCCAGTGCGGCTCTTAAAAGAGCCCTTGGGCGACGTCTTCGGGCTGGCGACACAACCCCACTCAGGTCGCCGATGCCAGGCAGACTCACTGCGGCCGACAGTGAGCCCGCTGGCACCGCCGGCCTCAGCGGAGCCGATGTTGCCAGCCGCTTCTTTCTTATTTCTTCAGCCATCTACTGCGATGGCATCTGAGTTCCTCGGCGGAAAGCTCCTCTTTATATAGGTTTGCAGAAATCCATAATCCGTTTCTGATTGGTCAATTTTTAACTTGCTTTACATTAACCAATCAGATTTCAGAACTTTCCAGAAATCTGATTGGTTAATGTAAGCAGTATTAAAAAATTGACCACTCAGAAACGGATTATGGATTTCTCAAACCTTATAAAGAGGAGCTTTCCGCCGCGGAACTCAGATGCCATCGCAGTAGATGGCTGAAGAAAGAAGAAAGAAGCGGCTGGCAACTCGGCTCGCTGAGGCCGGCGGTGCCACAGGCTCACTCGGCCGGGGAGTGAGTCTGCCTGGCATCGGCGACCTGAGTGGGGTTGGTGTCGCCAGCCCAAAACGTCGCGTCGGATCAAGACGCCGGCAACATCGGCCTCGTTGAGGTCGCCGGCGCCCGCCGGGGGTACCCCTGCGGCCGCAGGGGGACCTCTCGGGGGTCGGCGGCCTCGGCGGAGCTGGTGTCGCCGGGACTGGAAGAAAGAAGACGTCGCCCAAGGGCTCTTTTAAGAGCCGCACTGGGGGTCCCGGTTTTCAGCTGCGGGACCCCCGCCAAAGGCACTTGTCAGTGCCGCAAGGGCCCTTGTAAGGGCCGGGGAGGGGGTCCCGGTTCGAGCTGCGGGACCCCCTAAGCCCCAAAAGGCCCTTCTCAGGGCCCCGCTGGAGGGAGCCTCCAACCCCCAGCGGCTCCCTCCCGTCCCCTCCCCGGGAGCGGCCGGGGCGGGGGCTTGGAGGGTTGCCGGGGAGGGGGTGCGCGGCGGTGGTCGCGACCACCTGCTGCGGCCCCTTCCGGCACCCTCCTAGCCTCCCGTTCTGAGATTGCCGCGAACGGGGAACGGGTTGGGAGGGGCTGCTGGGAAGCGGCGGCGGCGGCGGCGGGTGGTCGCCGCTGCCGCCACGGGGGGTGTGGGCGGGGTAGGCGTATGCCCCGCCCCTTTAGGAGCGGCGTCGGGAAGGGATTTTAAGTCCCTTCGCGGCGATACTATACAGTATCGCCGCGAAGGGGCTTAAAATTACCGCAGCACATCGCGGCCGCGATAGGTATCGCGGGAATAGCGCTCGCCGTTATAAATACGGCGATAGCGCTATTTTCGCGGCCGAGATGTGCGGCGGTAATTTTTTTGCGATATTATCGATTCTTTATAAATATGCCCCTTAGTCTTGCTTTGTTCAGGTATCCTAACTTTATTATTTATTTTAGCTAGCTTAATTGCTTTTCTACATTTTTTTATAACTTTGATACAGTTTTTATATATCCTAAAGGCCTGTTCCTTTCCTCTGACTTAATGTCATTCCCTTCCTTTCTATTACCCTCTTTACATCAGAATTTAGCTGATCCAACAGAGTGCCTTTTCTAGTAGGAACCACCCGTGAGAGAAAATGTTCATGTAGTAGATTTAGTAACCCACTGGGTGTTGGGTTATTGGCAGTTTTACTTCTCCAATCAATGTTAGAGTAAAAAATGCCCTTGCCATCTGCATTTGATGCTGTCTCATCTCCTCCTTGCTAGCATTTGGTGGCATGTAGCAGACACAAAAAATAACTTCACCCACCTTCCTATTGCACAATGCTACCCATATTGCAGTTATCTCTTTTTTTAAATTTAGGGGAATAGCATTTAGTCATTGACTGGGATATCAACTGTCACATCTATGACCATCAGCTTACAACTGGAACCAGGAAGCAGAAAGAGGCTTAAAAGAACACTGGACAGCATATTAGGTGAGTTTCACATCTCTCAGCAGTTTTTGGAAGGTGAATTAAAAAGTGGAGGGGGGAGAAATTTCTTTCTGAGTCCAAACGGCAATCGGAAAGTATCCCTGGATAAACCAGAAATGTAGTATATGTATTAATACCAGTACTTATATGTTATTCAATATTTTTTCGTTTTAGAAACATATCCAGCCCACTTTTAAAGCTATTCAGTGAACTTGCCATTACTACATCTGCTGGAAGACAATTCCACAGTTTCACCGTTTCTTACCGTAAAGAAACCTTTCCTAACCTGAAGATGAAACTTCTTTTCTTCCATCTTAAATGATGTCCATGAGTCCTCTGATATGACCTATTAGTGAAGAATACACCAGAGAGTTTATTGTATGGCCCATTTATATATTTGTATAAAGCGATCATATCACCGTGCAAATGCCGCTTCTCCAATGTAAACTGTAGAGATGGACTAGAACTCGCATCGAATCCGCAAGTAAAATGTGCATGGTATCTAGGGGCGAATGCGAGCATCGAATACGAGAGTAAAGTGTCCATTAAAACCTATACGCGAGCATCAAATCCGCAAGTAAAATGTCTATTGTATCTAGGTGCGAACGCGAGCATCGAATCCGCGAGTAAAGTGTCCATTAAAACCTATACGCGAGCATCGAATCTGCGAGTAAAATGTCCATGGTATCTAGGCGAGAACATCGAATCTACGAGTAAAGTGTCCATTAAAGCCTATACGCGAGCATCGAATCCGCGAGTAAAATGTACATGGTACCTAGGCGCGAACGAGCTCGAAAATAGCGCGAGTGAGAGTAAAATTGATTTTTCGAATGTCTTTGATATTCGAACATGTTCCCCTGACCATTTCCCAGGTCCCACAGACATTTACATTAAGTTACCATTGATATTTTAATTGTATTTCATTAGATCTTTTCAAACTATTTGACTCCCATTGACTTTAATGGGTCCTGTTTCGAACTTTCGAACTTTTCATATAGTTCGAAAGTTCGAAAACTTGCTTTCAATTCTTTTAATTTATAAATAGATTAAAAAGAAGTGGCCCCAGAAAGGAACCCTAAGCCACTCCACTTAGAATGTAGCCCCAATAGATAAAGCTCCATTGACCACTACTCTCTTGTTTGCAATCCAAAAACTAATTCTCTATCCTTTTTAATTTTTTTTTTTAGGCCAACAGTCCTCAGTTTATACATTAATCGCTTACGGTATGTGGCACAGTATCAAAAGCTTTACAAAATCCAACTATACTTCATCTACTGTATGCCTGAATCTAAATTCTTACTCACTTCTTCATAAAAATAAAGTACATTTGTCTGGCACAATCTATTTCTCATAAATCCATGCTGACTACTACTAATAAGATCAGTTCTGGAGACAAAGTTAAGGATATGATCCCGTAGCAAAGTTTCCAGCACCTTCCCTACCACTGATGTTAGGCTTACAGGTATACTTTTTTTAAATATTGGTTTTACATTGGTTTTTTTCCAATGACCAGTGGCACATCACCAGACAAAAGTGAATCTGAAAAGATAAAAAACAGTGTTCTAGATAAAACTGGACTAAGCTCTTTTAATATCCAAGGATGTATTTCATTAGTTCCTGGGGCTTTATTGACATTAACTTTGTCTAATTGTTTCCTTACCATATCCTCTGTCAGCCAGAGTGAATATTCTTGATTTATACCATGTATATTATTACAGTCTCTGCTATAAGGACTAGGATTCTCTATAGTAAATATCGATGTAAAAAAACTGTTTAGCATATTAGCCTAGTTGGCATCCTCTATATCCATCTCAGCCCCATTTTTTAATTAATGGTCCCAAATTCTCAGTCCTCATCTTTCTACTACAGATATATGCTTGTGAAGGTTCTCATTCATCCAGGTCATGGTATATCGGTTGTATTCAGTTAGATCAACTGGACTTAAAGTTTATCTCTTGAAGATGTTTCGCTAGTCATCCGACTGGCTTTCTCAATTCAAAATGACAAGAATCTGTTGGCAATATAAGTACCCTTGAAAGTCCCAATTAGCATATGACAGCCAGGTGTTAGGAACCTTCTGAATGCAAGGTGAGGATGCATTGAGGCTAAGGGGTGTTATGGAAACTGCCCAGGGTAAGGTGACAAAACAGTATTGTAAATGTCAGACAGTTGGTGTCGCACCCCCCCCCCCCCCCCCCCCACCCACCCACACACACACCTCTATTCAGGCTTGAATATAACAGATATACTAATGATATACATAAAAACTTTTTGGGGTTGCTTCACCCAATATTGTTTCTGTCTTATCGTTTATCCCTCATCTATCTCATCTTTTAAATCCGGCTTCTTGTTTAACATACGTACAAAGTGCTCCTTTCTTATTGTCCTTTCAATATGTCTAGTCATGTAAATGATTTAGCCATGTTTCTGCTATACAGATCACATTGTACCTTTCCTTTAAAGCTATTAGTTCTAGTTCCCCAGTTTTTCCAGACAGACTTCTTGCATTTTAATTTACTTCCATACTTGGATGTAAATGCCTCCTTATCCTCTATGTTCCCCCCTCCCCCATTTCCACCCTTCCATTATCTTATTAGCTCACTGATCCCTAACTCCTCTATCTACCCCTGTGTAGCCACAACTTACCCTCCCCCCATACCTAGTTTAAAATCTCCTCTATCCTAGCCTCCAAGCCATCTTCTCCCCCAAAATAGCTGCACCATCATCATTGAGGTGCAGTCCATCACTAATAAAGAGCGAGTAGCCAACAGAAAAGTCAGCCCAGTTCTTTAAAAATCTAAACCCTTATCTTTTTACTACCCTTGAGTTCTTTACTTTTAACTTGGCCCCTAACTCTCGGATATCATTTTTCAGGACCTCACCTCCACCTCTAATTTTGTCATTTGTACCAACGTTAACCAAGACTGCCGGGTCACCCACCCAATAATCTGTTTACACAATCCACCATATGTCAAACCCTAGCACCAGGCAGGCAACACACTGTTTGGCATATATTACACTATCTACCTTTCTAATAATGGAGTCCCCTACCACTACAACCGGCCTATCCTTCCTGGCCTCCAGTTCTCCCTCCCTTGTATTAGAGATGGTCGTCCCCTGGGGCTACTTCTGAGCCATCATCCTAGACATCTTCAACTAAAACGCCAAATCTGTTGGGATAGAATGGCTGGAAATAAGCAACCCTACCATTCTGTCACTACTTCCCAGGTGACTTCACAACCTTATCTGCCCCATTTCCACTCTCCAATTTACTGTCCCCTGCCAGAACCTGCAGTTCCCCCAGGTTTGCAAAGCCCTTTAATGCTGCACGTTTCCTCTTAGATTTTGTACCTCAGATTCTAAACGGGCAACCCACCCACATCTGACTCATTCATAGGTCTTTCATACATAGGTCTTTGGGGGCGTCTTCCACAAGATCCCATACATGTGGCAGGATGTAAATTGCATGGCCCCAACAAAACTGTCCATACTAAACAGCAACACACAGCAACAGCAATAGTAATACACAGCAATAGCAGTTGCAATACACAACAACAGAAACCATCTTATTCTTAAACACTTTCTTGTTCTAAAAGCTTTTGTTACTTAACGCACCCATTAAAAACAGAAAACCCCTTTAAATCAGAAAATCCATTTCAATGAAAGACCCCCGACAGAACGTATACACACGGACAATTCTTGTGTGAAATGGACGTTTGTCACGGGTTTACTATCAGTGTCGGGGGTCGGGGGTCGTGGCTCGGACCATAGTCCTTGACCATTTAAAAAAACAATAATTGGACTGAATTATCAGGTATGCTGGTAAATCTTGATTGATCTTGTGGTCTTCTATTGACAGCAAGATCAATCAGACTGATATTTGTTGTGGGCAATTTAATTCCTGACCACCAGTTGGTGTATCAATCAAGTGTGTCTGGTGGCTAAAAAAAATCCAACATACTCCTGTCCTTGTGTACAAAGTCTAACAGCTGTGCAGCTTCTACAGTATTGAATTTATTAAAAAGCAGGTTTATGTTTAGAATACCATGTGATTTTGCAGATCAACACCAGAGTAGATGCTTTAGAAAACTATTATTTTCCAGAGTAATACTATGTTAATTATGCTGTTGAAACATGAATTATCACGTGGCATGAAGCTGCTGTAAACCATCTTAGTTTGAGATGGATGTTAAAATAAACTCTGCTTTGGAGAAACATCATCCTATAATTTACATCTGGAAGTTATATATATTTTACTGCATACACATATGCATACAATTTAATTTTTACAGTTGCTGTGTATATTGTGTGCTGTGTAAATACTTTCTAACTCAACATATAGTTTTGTACATTTTAAATATCAGCATAATGTGTATGTAAGCATAAAAAATGATCAAACAAATCTGTAGATAGATATGCATATGGTGTATTTTTCTTTGTATAGTTCTGTGTTTAATATCTCATTGTACCTATAAATACACATACACATGCTTGGAATGTCAGATAATTTGTTCTTCCTTTCTGTAGCCAGGAACACAGCATGTCCCTGAAACCTAATTCTGGGCAAAAATCCCTTTTTTGTCCTGAACTTCCAGCTTTACCTTCCTCCTCTGGGAAATGCACAGAAAAATACATTGAATAACAGACAGAGGACTGGGGAATGTCAGTTAAAAGACCATGATAGAAAACTGAATGTGTCTTTAAGTGTATAGACATGGTTACCCTTCCGGAGCCCACAAACACGGAATCGGAAGTACGTGCCTCTCTCTGGGATAAAAGATCTATAAAAGGTCACTTCAGTAAGTCAGAAGAATCTTTTTTATTGTGCTCCCACAGTGAAACATGAGATTGGCTTTGGGCCTTTATGCAGCAGGATATTTCCTCGTTTTGAGGTGACAGTGTCCTGCGCTTTTGAATTTAGTTTATTTTTTAGGCAACTTCCTTTCTTAGCTACAGGGGAGAGTGGAAACGAAAGTTTTTTTGGCCCCAAGAATATAAATCTCTGTGTGTTTGGGTGACTGACCCTGGTCCTCATGTCATGCTTTTTCCTCTTCACAGTGTTATTTCCTGCTTCACGTTTCAGGAGCTGTCTGTGGCAGATTGAAGGGGGGGGGGGGGAAATCCTTGTAATTGCTTGAAAGGAAACTCAGCTTGCCTTTCAAAATTTGGCAGTAAAAATGTTCATTGTTGAAAGGAGAGAGAAAAAAAAAAGAATGAACTCTCTCTTTCTACTTTACCCTCACCCCCCTCTTTAGATTATAAAAAGAAAGATTTGCTATTTATGTTGAGGTCAGGGGGTGTCTGGAGCCATGAAAACAGAAACAAACATTTGACTAGGCCCAAGTGTATTTTAACTACTCTGAAATGCTTTCCTTTCTTGAAAAGATCAAGGTTTCCTTTTCCTGGAGCTGTCTAAGGTGTTATAATTGGACGCTTTTACACTACTTGACATATTTGCCATCTCTGGATTTTAGGTAGACTTGTGAAAATTCAGACAGTCTCCTAGCTATGGACCACACCCCCTCCTGCTCCTGAATTTATGAATTTATGGCTCTTTAGCCGGTGGAAAGCTATATGTTGCTGAAGATATTTAACATTAAAGGTTTCAATGTTTTTTTTGAAAGACCAACAATAGACTAAAGTACAGTTTAATAGAAATCTAAAAGAAATTTACAGAAATGAAGAAAATATTTTCCCTTTATTCTCTGCTTTGAAATTTATCATACAGCAAGCAAGTAGGCCTTAGGTGTGACGAGACATACGGAACAGTTTTATATTTACTGCCTTTTAATGCAGCTTTTTTTTTAAACTTTAGCAACTTTTCTTCCTTGCAGGTTAGTAAATAAATAAAGACAGAGAAAGTGTTTGCTAGCAATGTGACAAGGAAAAAGTAAATTATATCCAGTTGCTTTACGAGATTGGTGGTTTTTGATGGGAAAAGCCATTCATTATGTGGACAGTATGGAGCCGATGCTATATCTTCTGTTTTTTGACAAAATTAATGCAAAACCCATGCTACCTGGAGTAATATCGGGTTAAATTGGGGTTTGCAGCAATTTTATGTTGGTCCTGCCATTTTCCAATATTTTGGGGAAATAGCAAAGCTTAGCCAATGTAATAAGCGCTAAGTTACGATTAGTGCAACAATTTTGCGCTAATTTTAACGACATCCCTACAGTGGTGTAAGGGGCCTATGCAGAAGTAATAAAGTTCTATCTTTCCTCACCAGGATCTCACGAGAGACTTAAAAGCATTGCCGGATCCCGATCAGGTAAGACAGAACTTTTTTAACTCTGCATTGGCCCCAGGGGCGGATTATGCAAAAGTAAGTTATGTGCGGAGCAGTTACACACATCAGCATAATTCTACACATTAGTTGTACTGTGAAACTGCCATCTCCATCTCCTGTGTTTGTCTTCAATTAATAGACATAATGTCTCTAACTAAATGAACCCTTCCTTTACCAGGTCAGTAGTAGTTAGTAAGTTACTACACAAACACAGGAGATAACTCACACAAACAACCCACTGTAATATCATATGTTTCCTCCCTGCAGACATGACAATTCTGGCTGTCCCCCTGTACCTGGTTATAGCAGTGTTACCTTGGTGTAAGGGAGTTGGCTGTCCCCCTGTTCCTGGTAATGGCAGTGTTACCTTGGTGTGAGGGGGTTGGCTGTCCCCCTGTACACCTGGTTATGGCAGTGTTAGCTTGGTGTGAGGTGATTGGCTGTCCCCCTATACCTGCTTATGGCAGTGTAACCTTGGTGTAAGGGAGTTGGCTTTCCCCCTGCACCTGGTTAGGCAGTGTTACCTTGGCATGAGTGGGTTGGCTGTCCCCCTGTACCTGGTTATGGCAGTGTTACCTTGGTGTGAAGAGGTTGGCTGTCCCCCTATACCTGGTTATGGCAGTGTTACCTTGTTGTGAGGGGGTTGTCTGTCCCTTCTACACCTGGTTATGGCAGTGTTACCTTGGTTTAAGGGGGTTGTCTGTCCCCCTATACCTGGTTATGGCAGTGTTACCTTGGTGTGAAGAGGTTGGCTGTCCCCCTGTACCTGGTTATGGCAGTGTTACCTTGTTGTGAGGGGATTGGCTGTCCCCTCTACACCTGGTTATGGCAGTGTTACCTTGGTTTGAGGGGGTTGGCTGTCCCCCTCTACCTGGTTATGGCACTGTTACCTTGGTTTGAGGGGGTTGGCTGTCCCCCTGTACCTGGTTATGGCACTGTTACCTTGGTTTGAATGGGTTGGCTGTCCCCCTGTAACTGGTTATGGCACTGTTACCTTGGTTTGAGGGGGTGGGCCATTCCCTTGTACCTGGTTATGGCAGTGTTACCTTGTGAGGGGGTTGGCTTCCCCCTGTACCTGGTTATGGCAGTGTTACCTTGTTAGGGGGTTGGCTGTCCCCCTGTACACCTGGTTAAGACAGTATATTTAGTATCGGCCAGTCAGTGTGGGAATCTTGTGTCCAGTCAATGTATGCATCCTATAAAAGTCAATATGGACATCTTATATTGACCAGCCACTGCATAATTTAACAGTCCCACTGTAGGCATAATTGTATGTACCAGTCTCTGCTTGGGGGTATTCTGTGGCATATATATGTCCTATATATTTCAGCCCTCCAGTTTCCCAGCCACTGTTAGGTTAGCCCTCCAGTTCACCAGACACTGTTAGGTCAGCACTCCAGTTTACCAGACAATGTAGATCAGCCCTCCAGTTTACCAGACTACCAGTTCACCTGGTTATGACAGTGTATCTAGTATCAACCAGTCAGTGTGGGCATCTTGTGTATTGACCAGTCAATGCAGGCATCCTATAATAGTCACTGTGGGCATCTTATATTGTCCAATCACTGCTTGCATAATTTACCAGTCCCACTGTGGTCATAATTGTATGTACCAGTCTCTGCTTGAGAGTACTCTGTGGCATATATATGTCCTATATATGTCAGCCCTTCAGTTTCCCAGCCATTGTTAGGTCAGCCCTCCAGTTCACCAGCCACTGTTAGATCAGCCCTCCAGTTCAGCAGAACTGTTAGATCAGCCCTCCAGTTCACCAGACACTGTTAAGTCAAAACTGGTTGGTGACCTAACAGTATCTGATAAAATGGAGGGTTGCCCTAACAATGCCAGGTGAACTGAAAAGCTGGCCTAACAGCATCTGATGAACTGAAAGGCTGACTTAACAGTGTCTGTTCAACTGGAGGGCTGGCCTCACAGTGTCTTTTGAACTGGAGGGCTGGCCTAACAATTTCTGTTGAACTGGAAGGCTGGCCTAACAGTGTCTGCTGAACTGGAGGGTTTACCTAACAGTGGCTGTGAACTGGAGGACTGTAAGGTTCAGCAGCCACTGTTAGTATAGCCCTGCAGTTCACCAGCCAACGTCAAGTCAGCTCTCTAATTCACCAGCCAGTTAGCCCACCACACCCACCTCCACAAGCCACATCAACTTTTAGTTGGAGCACAGTACAACATTAATAAATAAGTAGTGAGGTGTGTACAGAAATGAATAACACATGAGTAAACTTTATGTTTTAGGGGAACTTAATGAGGCATTGCCTTTATTAAAGGGAGTTTGATTGGTTAATGTTTAAAATATTATGAACAAAGGGGGCCTAAAACACAATTTGTCTAGGGCCCTAGTTGCCCTTAACCCGGCTCTGATTGGCCTGTATATTTCACTGTTCCAGAAAGAGTGGCGAATAGAATGTTTTATGCATGCTTTAGTATACTCTGCAAATTGCTTTGCATAAGTATCTAATCGCATTTTAATGTAATAATCCTCTTTCCTATTGTATCACGGTATTGCTGTAAGAAACTCCACACTCTGTTTACCTATATTATGTATTACCTGTGTATGTAACATGTATGACTTTGTATAACATGTATTACCCTGTATGTAATGTATGACTATGTAATTGTAAAGCGCCACGGAAGATGTTGGCGCTATATAAATCAATAACAATAATCCATTGTATGATTTGTATTTGTCTGTTCTACTTTTTAAAGCTGCTCTATTTTTTTTTTTAATTTCCATAATAATACACATCGAAACATTCCCACAAAATTAAATTTGGTAACACCCAGCAACATAATTGATGAATTACTTAATTAAAGAAAATCAGATTCCACGTCATGCAACAAGCTGAAATTACCCAGAGGGTTGTGGAGAGCAGGACATTTTCAACTATGAACTACATCTGACATTGTATACACACGTACTACAAGCAGGCACTTGTGACTCACTGTGAACATTGACAAGTTACAAGGATCTCATCATAGAAGCAAATGTTACACTATACGCTTCAACGCTACTGTAAATAAAGATATCATAGCAAGGAGGATTACATGAAATTAATCTCTCTTTAAAACAAGTTCTACAAATGCATTGTAAATGAAGCTTTGTAGTTTTGAAGGTGGGGTAATAGATGCCTTTTGAACCTTTAGCCTACTTGTTGCAGGAGATTTAAAAAATAATCTTTTTAAGGAAAGCCTTGACAGTTTTGCTAGATTGAAATAAATCTCTGTAACCATGTACTAATGAATAATTTGTATCCTACGCATATACATTATAATTAGAGATGGCCGGTTCGCGGACCCGAACCGGGATCCGCCGCGGATTTATCCCGTCCGCGAACGGCGGATTATTCCGGATTTTCTGCCTTCCGAACTTCCGAACCGCGGATTTTTTTTTTTTACGAAAATTTTCGAAAATACGAGTATCTCCGCAATTACGAGAATCTGCGATCTTCCGGGACCTGGAAAAACCGAAGATCCTCGTAATTACGCGGATTCTCGTAATTACGAGAATTTTCGTAAAAACGAGAAATTCTTGTAAATTCGAATTTTTGGGGATTATTTTCAAGACGGAGCAAGCCACATGACCCAAATTAGCCAATGGCAGCTAACATGATTACACATTTTTACGGGAATCCTCATTTTTCGGAGATCCGCGGGTTTACGGAGGTCCTCATTTTTACGGAAATCCTCGTTTTTACGGAAATCCTCGTATTTTCGAAAAATACCGTTCTCGCTAGCGGACTGTAATTTTTAGGTATTGTAGGCATTAATACGTGTTTCTAAGGACATTACCCAGGTCCCTGAGTGATTAAGTGTACATTACCAAGGCTATTTAGACCACTTTTAATGCGGATTTTGCCGAACTTTCATTTTAATACGTTTTAACGGGTCCGCTCGCGGATTTTCGAATTTACGGATTCTTTCGAAAATCCGCGGATCCTCGCGCGGACCGGATTTTTCGAAGTTCGGACATCTCTAATTATAATCATGTACATTAAGATTTAGTTAAGGGTTAAAGTTCGTACACATGACGCACGATGTGTACGAATGTCCGTTTCGGACCACAGTGCTCCAAATAGTGTTACCTTAGGTAAGTCTTGCCTTCATTAGAGATGGCCGGTTCGCGGACCCGAACCGGGATCCGCCGCGGATTTATCCCGTCCGCGAACGGCGGATTATTCCGGATTTTCTGCCTTCCGAACTTCCGAACCGCGGATTTTTTTTTTTTACGAAAATTTTCGAAAATACGAGTATCTCCGCAATTACGAGAATCTGCGATCTTCCGGGACCTGGAAAAACCGAAGATCCTCGTAATTACGCGGATTCTCGTAATTACGAGAATTTTCGTAAAAACGAGAAATTCTTGTAAATTCGAATTTTTGGGGATTATTTTCAAGACGGAGCAAGCCACATGACCCAAATTAGCCAATGGCAGCTAACATGATTACACATTTTTACGGGAATCCTCATTTTTCGGAGATCCGCGGGTTTACGGAGGTCCTCATTTTTACGGAAATCCTCGTTTTTACGGAAATCCTCGTATTTTCGAAAAATACCGTTCTCGCTAGCGGACTGTAATTTTTAGGTATTGTAGGCATTAATACGTGTTTCTAAGGACATTACCCAGGTCCCTGAGTGATTAAGTGTACATTACCAAGGCTATTTAGACCACTTTTAATGCGGATTTTGCCGAACTTTCATTTTAATACGTTTTAACGGGTCCGCTCGCGGATTTTCGAATTTACGGATTCTTTCGAAAATCCGCGGATCCTCGCGCGGACCAGATTTTTCGAAGTTCGGACATCTCTAATTATAATCATGTACATTAAGATTTAGTTAAGGGTTAAAGTTCGTACACATGACGCACGATGTGTACGAATGTCCGTTTCGGACGATAATTGCCCCGCGCATGGCCATTTTATCGGCCGTTTGTTCAGAGATCCGCCCGAGATCCGCCCGATATCGGGCAACGACCCCCTGACCAAACGGCCATTTCGGCCAATAAAGTGCCCATACACAGGCCGATTATCGGCCAAAACAGACGTTCATACACATCGTGTTCCGCGGGTCGGGACCCACGTGTGTACGAACCTTTAAAATTTGCATTGTATACAAAATGATGAAATTATTGTGTAGTGACTGTCAGCATTAGCACAAGTGTACTTTATTCAAAGTAATAATAAATTTATATTAGAAAATGCACCCTAAAGTCTGGTACACACATGTGATTTGCGCAGCAACTAATGAGTGGCTGGTGAAGTGGTTGTTCCGGCCAACTATAGCATGCGTGGGGCCACTTTATCGGACAATGTTCCATTGATCCACCAGAACAGAAAACCAACAGCCTTTATAAACTGTAATTTCAACATTGCTGCACCTCAGCATTGGTATTGCATATTGCTACGGACCACCTTAATCTGGGCACAGATCAATAAGCAAGTATCACGCACTCCAATCTTGGTAATATTCATGAGAGTTTACTTGCTGGGTGCTGTTGATCTACCGTGTCCAGGGGTGTATATCAAATGAATAATAAAAATATATCAGCCCACATCGGTCTTAAGCAAAAGTTATTAGTTTTATTAGCACTTAGCCAATGATCAATTTAAATTTCAATCATTTTTATTTTGTGATGTAATGTGTAATGTGATTTCTCACTTGAGAAAGGACCTAGACTGTCCGAAACAATAAATGCACTTTAGTTAAAGGGCATGTCCACCCCCAAAATTATAATTTAACCCACTACTGGCCCCACTCTGTAGTGTAGAAAAATCCTTACCTTACATTCCAGATCCAAATGGTTCTCCTGCAATGTCCCTCCAAAGTCCAGAAAACTGGCCACCAGGAGCCTAAAAGAGGGGGAAATTGTTTCTGCCTCTGAGGTTTCCTCTGAGAGGTTTGTGGCATCCTCTGAGCAGCCCTCCCTCTCCCCCTCCCTCTCACTCCCTCTCTCTTCCGTTTTGGTCTCCCTCCCCCTAGCACAAATCCCTTTTAATATGTTTTAGTGCTAGCTCCCCTATCCCCAACCGCGTTAATATTATTTGCAGAAATTCCCCCAATCTTTACTTACCTTCCCTCTATCCTCCGCTGTTCTGAACTGCCGGCAGCCGCATCTGTGATTGGCTGCCTCTCAGCCAATCACGGACGCGGCTGCCGGTCCCACTCCCTGCTTGCAGTTCCATGCAAGCAGAGGGCCGGCCAGTGCGGCGGAGGATAGAGGGAAGGTAAGTAACTATCGGGGGACTTTCTGCAAATAATATTAATGTGGTTGGGGCTGGGGGAGCTAGCACTATAACATATTAAAAGTTTATTTAAAGGGTGGACATGCCCTTTAAATGCAATAGCTTTGAGGTTGCGTATTCATTGGTTGTTCTACTAATTTTTGAATTTTCAGTTGTATTATGTCATGGAACAGGCATCTGGACATCCGGTGATTATAGAGGAGGGGGAGGTTTCAGGAACTTTGATTATTAGATTTGAAAATTTGCCATGATTTATGCCAGTTTTGCTGTTAATTGTTATTTATAAAGCAGCAAAGTATTGCTGCATTTTTTTTTACATTTTCTGCCACAATTATGCTGGATTTAGCAAGCGCTACTGCATATCAATTCGGCTCCTACAATCACGCTAACCTCTTTACTAGAACTTAGCATGTCGTAGCTTAGCATCCAGAATTGTTGCACCTGCATGGGTTTCGCAAAAGACACGCTCAGAGCTGCCACATGTAATTCAATATCACAGCTGTGACTCTTTCAGTGTTATTAAGAAATACCAGCTAATAGCTGGTGTGAAAGTCACACACTGAATAAGATTTGAATGCAACAGCAGCGCTGCAACTGCAGTAATGTATCCGCCAAAGCAGAGAGACTCTATCCCATTATTTTTTCGTAATTTATGCAAAAAAACTAGTCTGGAGAGAAAAAAAAGTGTTAAGCAAATTAAGAATGTTAGTTACATAAGTGGACCACAAGTTGGACCAGGCAATAGTATTTCAAATGGGACTCTGTGCTCTGTTATTGCATACAGAAAAATAATTTACAATGCGCTGACTTAATTTGTTGTAAAATGTTCTCATTATCTTGAAACATTGTGGGGAATTCATCTAGAACTGAAATTGTAAAAATTACAATGCAATTACATTATAATTCAAAATGTATTAATCAAATTGACAACAGACATTGCATCTAATTTTGTTGTTTTTGTCCCACAACAAATCATGCTAACTAATATATCTTGTGTAATATCCCACATTTATAACATACGGGCAGAAACATGTATTATAATTTTTGTACCACAATTACCTTAATTAGCAAAATAATGGTTTACTTGATGAGCAGTAAAGCATGCAAATGTGTGCATTTAAAATAACTTTATAAGCAGGGTGTCTGATTTCTTAAAGGAACAGTTCAGTGGAAATTATCAATATTTGTTAAATTGTTAGTTTGTGTAATGCTCAGATCTCTACTGAGCAACTGAATCAACCCAGGCGCTGGGTCAAGGGCAAGACCATAACGCTCTCTAATAGGGGTCCTGCACACAGGAAGTCAGTATTTCGGTTGCATTTATTTATACACAGACAAAATGCTGAATGGGCAGGTTAGGGTCATTAGGATGAAAAAATACTGCTCTTTTTTCCGAAAAGTACATGTATTTGCACTGAACTTCCCCTTTAACATTGATTTACCTTCCTGGTAAATGTATTTTGTTATATTAAAATGGTCTTTTTTTAGAATTGCTGTTTTTTTGCTTCAAGCTATTGATTAATACAGTAGATTGTTTGATAAACAACAACAGCACAATGAGACATTTGCGCCTCTTATTGCATAAGTAAGTAAGCTGTGTGTGTTTAAAACCTGGGTAATTGCTAAATTAATGGAAAATTAGTCCTAAAAATGATTAAATAGCTTGCACAGAATAGACAAATAGCATGACTTACAATTGTGTTTATAGTTCATTTATATGACTGTCTTTGATAAAATCGTCCAGGAGTGGAGTTGACACATTTCACAAATCAGATTTGATAATGAAGTGGAGAAGCTCTATTTTTGAGGAGATTGTGTTTTAAAAGGCACAGTAAAGAAATGATTGGTTAACAAACTTGAAAATAATTTGCAGAAATGAATATGTAAAGCTAAATACAAATGAGCCTGAAAGATTTCTAACATTATTAACCAATATATTGCTTCAACTCTTACTTTTGATATCAGCAACTTAATGAATTACTACAAAAGTGGGCTGGATAAGTTTCTAAAACTGAAAAATATTGAAAATTACTAGAATTAATACATAACAACTTATTGTTAATCCAGGGATCATTCCAAATGCTATTTGGAGTCAGGAAGTTAACTGCTACCTAAAGGTAAGACATTTTGTCCCGACTGAGCGTTCGCTAATAGCGAGCGCTCCACCCGGACAAATGACTGTCGGTTGCGGCAATAGTTGCCACGGCCAACAGTTCGCTCGACCAATCTTGCAGTCCCATAGAGAACCACACAATCGGCTGTGATTTTACAACAGGTCCAAACTTGGTCGCAGTTGCCCCCACCCACACCATGCGATATTTCCGGCGGTCAGTTGGGTGAAAATATTGAATGGTGTGTACTTAGCCTAACACATCATAAGATACACACATTTAGAAAAGGCCCAACAATAAGATACTACTTGTCCTCCCAGTTCCCAAATATCCATGGTACACTCAGTTTAAATTCTGGATGATACAAACAAAACAAACGATATATGTATTTAAAAAAACATATATCCTTAAAATCACTTATAAGAGGAAACAGTTGCTAGGGCATTGAACAGTTGTCAAAACAATCAGTAGTGCTATCATTAAACCGACACTGATACTTACTTGTAGCAAGCTGATTTCTCTGTGGTTAGTGTGGGGCTTTAGTTTCCCTTTAATTAACTCTTTGTGACCTAGTATTAGTAATGTTGTTATTGGGTTACTTTAAGAAATGAAAGTAAGTAAAGTTTATTTTCAATCACAATAACACCCACCAACCCCCCCCCCCCCCCCACAACACACACACACAAACACACATATATATATATACATTTTTTTCATTCTTGTACTTATTTGTTAAAGTGAATGGTCACACTATTTTTCTGTATTTCTGTGAGCAGACCTAACATCAAAGTGCTTACTCTTTTTCATTTCAGCTAAAAGCTTTTAATTTCAAAAAATGTTGCTTTAAAATATTTGTACTATCAAATAGCTGAAAACAGTGGGCTGCCAAATTGTGATTACTCAGCACACTATGGTTACAACTAAATTGCCTAATATGGTTTTAAAAGTTCAGCCACTTTTTTTCTTTGCAGAAGGAGCCTGTTTTCACATGCAGATCTAACATATTGGTATAATTGTGCCATAGCTCTGGCATAGTGTACAAGACAGGGCAGGACTTCTATGAGACAACACACTAAACTGCCCAATAATGTTTTTTTTTTGTCTACAACTCAGGAACACTATGTGAAGAGACTGTATGAATACAGGTAACAACCAGCTCTTGAAATACCCAATTAATATACAACAATTTTGTAGTTTGAAAAGCTGTGCTATAAAATAGATTTCTGCACAGTTACATAGCTTGCCCTTTTCTATCACTGAGATAAATGAAACTCATGAGTTTCATTCTGCCAGTGGTTCAGCGGAGCAAATTGATATTCCGATTTGAGTTCAATTGAAGTGTAACTCCTTTCCACCAAGGTTTTTGACTTTCAACCATGATATTCGATAAGTTCTGACTTTCAAAATTCAGCAAGTGAATAATGAAATGACAGAGACAAAAACCTTTTAGCTTTCAATATTTCAAAAGAACTGGGCACTGCAGGGTTGTTATATTAATCTGCAGCAACCAGGTGTTATCTAACTGCAGTAACCCACTAAAAAACTAGTATCTGATTGGTTGCTGCAAATTAATAGCTTGGACAAACTTTTGCACCTCTTATTACATCTGCCCCATTAAATTTAAAAGCAAGAAATATATTTTAAGCCCATACTGGGAACCATTTCAAGGACTGTTGTGGTCCTGAGAAGTGCCTTTTGAGGCTTATTTGGGGATAATCCTGTTGGCCACAGTGGCCAAGCCCCCATGCAGGAATGGAAAAAGAGAGTCACCAGAATACAACCCCCTTTGAGCACTTCCCACACCCCCTCCTGGCACTCCCTTATGCTGTGCTGCTGCCGTGACTCCTTCATCTCTATTTTTAGTTTTTTTTACAATGATCAAAATGTTTGAAATAGCGATTATTGGTTGTAGGTGTAGAGCAACTTAGTACTTTCCCTTTTTTCGCATTTATCTTCTGCTATGCGCAGCAATTTCTTTTTTTGCAATGTGCGCCGCAGATAGCAATAATATCTTCCCGGCAGTTATACTGCTGGTTTATAAATAGCGACTCTAAAAGAAATGTTAAAAGAAAAAAAAACAGTGTTATGAAGACCGGAAAGTTAACACTTTTTTATTTATATGCCCTAGGATCAATACTGGTGAGACATATATAGATTTTTCTTACTTTTGGGTGCGGTAATAGATACCTATGAGAGAAATAAATGTTGCAACGAGAAAATAATTTGTGGTAGAGTTTGATCAATATGTACAGTATGTTTAGCATGACACTTTAATTACATGATATAAGAAGGTAAACCGTATAATTAATAACTTTCTCACTTAAATAACAATAATGCTGTGGACACTTTTGCAATGTCACTATAATGGGTGTTGTTTAAATTTTTGAAAACAGGTTCTGTTTTATTTTAATTAACTGCAATGCAGAATGTTATCATTGAATAAAATAAAACCATATGGAAAAATGTGAACTGATTATTGTGTACTTTTCCACACGCAGATATTCAAATTTACAGTATAACTTCAAGTCCTTTGACTATCTTTTGGTATCATATATTTTTCCTTCTTTCCTATTGTATCACAGTATTACTGGAATTTAACTCATCACATTCTCACACTTTGAGTGCTACATGAACTTGTAAGTATGCATTACATGTATGACTTTGTATTATTTGCACTACCCTTGTATGTATGTAACAGGAATATTTTTCTCATGTGTATCAATGTAACATTGTTACAAGTATTTTTGGTGACAAAATGCCTTAAAAAATAACTCTATAATATTAATAACTGTTAATATTTGGGTCATGACAGCAGCTGAAGAGAGAGAGGAGGAAGTGATCTACCATTGTGTGCTAGTAGGCATGTGCATTCTCCCCACTGCATAAACTCCATGATGTCAAAGCCGGCTGCAAGAGAACGATCTTGCAAAAGTCCTCCAATAGCTTTGACCCAATAGCTTAATGTCCATATACAGCTCCTGTCCTCCACTGCTTGAGCTAAGTATTTGGTCTGTATTTTGTCTAGCTGTGGCAAGCTCCTTTACTTCCTATATGTAACTAGATTGTAAGGTTTACGGGGCAGGGACCTCATTTCCTCTTGTGGCAAAGCTCTAGCACTTATATTTATACATTTTATCTATTTATGTACTGAACTATCTATGTATGTATTCCGCTTGTATGACTTTATTGTATTTTGTTACTGTACAGCGCTGCATCCCCAAGAAGTCAATAAAGTTAAGGCCCATACAGATGTGTGATCATGATCTGACCTTATCAGTTCCTTTATAAGCACTCGTTCCAGCTGTTTTGTCATTTGTTCAGGTGTTGCTGTCTGACCGAACAGCCATGGACAAGCTGATAGTCGCCAGAGTCAGCTTACACAATCACACGTCTGTACAAGGCTTAAGTCCTACCTTGGAGAAAGACATTCTCAATGTTCCAGGTAAATTGTAGGTACTGTAAGTACAAGTAAAGCAAATGAGCTAATACAAAAGACCTGAAACTGAACTGCAATAAAGTTACAATGCTGTCTCTAAATGTGAAAGATTCATATTTAACTTTTCTTTAAAGAACTATTGTCTCTCCAATTTAAGATACAATAAACAATCATTGCCTTACCTAGTTTTATTTATTGTAGCATGCCTGAGGAAGAAGCCTAGTGCTTTTGAAAGGTATTATTTTATATCCAAGATGTCTTCACTAGTTTTATTTATGTAAGTGCAGGCGTTTTGAACATATGCATTTAGAAGGTATGACGTTTAAAATGGTAATGTTTGCTGTTTCTTTAAGTCCTTGTACATTAAGAAGCCTGTACATAAAGATGGCCAATAGCTTATCCATCAGTGTGACGGACAGCACTACAGTAAATATATAAATACAGGGATTCAGTTGCTTGCCATTACAGCCAATAGCTTAGCTGCAGGTCCCTTATACATATTGTTGTAGTATTCAAACATCTGGATGGAAGCAAAATAGATATTCCTGTTCTGTGGTAACTTTTAGTGTAAGGTATCTGGAAAGAAAATGTAAGCAAAACATCAATAAACATAAATGCAATATAAAATTACTAATTAACATATAGATGTGTCTCTTAATTCTGAAATCATCAGCATTGTGCATTCATCTTTAGCCTCCTCTGGAACATTAAAGATAGATCTAGATTGATTAATACCCTGTCCATATAAATCTACTACCTGAACCCCTTCCCTCTGAATATAATACAGTAAGGTATCAAAAGGAGTAGATTAGGAGAAGAAGTATATTAATAGTAAGAAGATGAGGACTGAGAATGTGGCACCATTAATTAATGGGGATAAGTTGGTTACGGAGGATGGCGATAAAGCAAATGTCTTGAATATTTTTTTTCCCTCTGTATACACTATAGAAGATCCAAGTACAGATATCATAGAGTATAGTAGCAATAATAGTATAAAAGATTCGTTCACTATTGGTTAACCCGAGGATATGGTACAGAAAGAACTAAATAAGGTTAATATTAATAAATCTCCTGGACCTGATAAAATACATCCTCGGGTACTTAGGGAGCTAAGTTCAGTTATATCTAGGTCATTGTTTCTTATTGTTGCAGAATCCCTCATGTCCAGATGTGTGCTTCTGGATTGGAAAAAGGCTGATGTTATTCCAATATTCAAAAAGGGTAGTCGTTCACAGCCGGGTAATTACAGGCCTGTAAGTTTAACTTCAGTGGTGGGGAAGATACTGGAAAGTTTAATAAGGGAACATGTTCTAGAGTATGTTTCAAGGACTGACATTATAAGTAGTAACCAGCATGGAGTGTAGGGGAATAGATCTTGTCAAACTAAATTGCTTGGCTTTTATGAGGAAGTAAGTAGAAATTTAGACTCTGGCATAGCAGTAGATGTAGTTTACTTGGATTTTGCAAAGGCTTTTGATGCAGTCCCCCATAGGCGACTAATGTATAAACTAAGGTCTGTTGGTCTGGGGAGTCACATTTGTACATGGATAGAAAATTGATTAATGAATAACGCAGAGAGTATTGTTAATGGGGCTTCATCATTATGGACTAAAAGGTTAAGTGGGGTGCCACAGGATTCTGTGTTGGGCTGCTTCTTTTAATCTATTTATTAATGATTTGGAAGTGGGTATTGTCAGTAAGGTTTCTGTGTTTGCTGAAGACACAAAACTTTGTCGACCATTAAAAACTGGATGTGCAATAGTTGCAGGGGGATCTAGATAGATTGTCACATTGGGCTGCTAAGTGGCAGATGAGATACAATGTTGAGAATGTAAGGTGATGCATTTGGACTTAAACCTTGTGCTACTTATACTATAAATTACTCTGTGTTAAATGAATCCTTGTTGGAAAGGGATCTTGGAGTTTTGGTGGATAACAAACTTAAAGGTAGCAAGCAGTCCAGGCGGCAACAGCCAGAGCCAGCATGGATTGTCTGTATAAGAAAGGTATCGATTCAAGGGAAAAATGTTATTCTCCCTCTTACAAAGCATTACGCCTCATTTGGAATATGCAGTACAATTTTGGAATCCTGTGTACAAAAAGGACATCTTGAAATGGAAAGGGTTCAGAGAAGGGCAACTAAATTAATAAGGGGATTTGGGGGAGCATGAACATGAATAGAGACTGAAAAAGTTACAATTATGTACGCTGGAGAAAAGACGCTTGCATGGGGGATATGATTACTGTGTATAAATACATTAACGGGCCATACAATAAACTATCTGGGCATTGTTCACCATGAGCATGTCAGAGGACACGTGGCCATCCCTTAAACTTGAGTAAAAAGGTTTAGGCTGCAATTTCAGAATAAACTGTCTTCCAGTGGACGTTGTTATGGCAGGTTCACTGGTCAGTTTAAAAAAATGGATGTGTTTCTGCAAACAAGGAATGTTGCAAGCCACTGGTATTGATACATAAAGTAGAGTTGATCCAGGGAAATTTCCAATTGCCACTTGCCATGTCAGGAAGGAATTTTTTTCCCTTCATAAATTTGGTGGGTTTTTTACCTTCCTCTGGATCAACAGTTAGGCAGGAAATGATGATATTGCTAGATGGGTTGGACTGGATGGGCATATGTCTTTATTTAACCTCAAATACTATATTGTACTATACTGTACTATACTATACTACAGCTGTAAATGCAGTCTCTATAAAAGGGTGTCCCCTGTATTATAGGCGGGAAAGGAAATCTCAAGCTGGTGACAGCAGTATAGTGCAGCAAGTATTGAACTACCCACTTTTTCACCTTCAATAGTATACTTAACAACAACAGTTGCTTTAGGGACAATAATAGAATAGACACGGAACACCAAGACTTTTTGGGCCTGTCTTCCCTCCACCTTTATTGTACTAATTGGGATTTCAGCAGTCCAAAACATCTTGCAAATCGAGGCATCACATTTATGCAAAATGTCCACTCAGGCTACAGGCTCTCTTCTCCTGAGCTTGTTCACAAAAATGACTTAAGCTTCGTACAGAGGTATGATTTTGGCCACTACCTGCAACCCCCAAGCGCAATGAATGGGCGTTCTTCCCAATAATTGTACGTGTAAACGTTTGGTCTGGGTTTGTTCGTTAATTTGCCATGGACCGAACGAACACACACGTGCGATTATTGCCTATCTGCCACGGCTATCCATTGTGGTTGGGGGGGCACGGACAAAATTGTACATCTGTACAAATCTTTAGATTCCATCTAAGACAGCAGGGCCCTTTAATAATGCTGCACTTTGTCCCACAGCCATTTATGTAGATCTATGAGCATTTCACCCAACTCTGGCCACATACTCAGAGCTGCAATCAAAAGACTGCTGGCATTTAAAAATCACATAGAAATGGGCACAACTGCAATATTGAATTGCTAGCAGTAGCTACGCCTTCATAACTTTATAATCAGAATTTGACACTGCAGCTCCATGTAAATAATCTAGTTTTTCCGCTGTATGATGTAGTGTGATCCTACTTTGGGGTCTCTTAAAGGGAAATCGTGTTATCAGTTAGGATTTAATAAAAACCGTTCTGTTGTACTGTTAAAGGGTAACTGTGGTCCAAAAATGACTTAAGGTAAATTGATAGAAATTTCTCTTCTGAGAATTTTTGCAGTGTATTTTCATTGTTTATTTTGCATAGTTTTGAAGATATTTAGATTTTTGTGTGTGATATGGCAGCAGCATCACCCCTGCACTTGAAACCATGTCAGTCAATCTGCCCTGTGTCTCCTCCTCCCCTTTGCAGCCCCCTGGTCCCTCCCACTCATGGACCCCATGGTCCCTATTGTTGCAAGCCCCCCTTGGCATAAGCCCCGCCCACACGTGGGTGCATAAGCCCCACCTGCTCATGGGTGCACAAGCCCCGTCCACTCGTGGACGCATAAGCCCCTACAGAAAACTCTGTGGAAACAGCCTTTTCAGGCAGAGTGAGAACTCTGCCTGAAAAAGCTATTTTCACATAGTGGGAAAGAAGTGCTGAAGATTCCCTTACCTACTCTGTTAGGACTTCACACAGCAGAGAGGAGAAGGGACCTCCTGTCTCCCTCACACACTGAGGGAGTCTGAGGCTGTGCTCGCCAGTGGCACTGTGCAGGAGAAGCCTTAGGAATGTCACATGTCAGCCTTCCACCCTTCTTTATATCTTGAGCTGTGGAGCACGAAGAGAGGTGGTTGATGGCTCGTTTTAAAGGTAGGAAACTGGCCTTTTATTTAAACACAACTTATTTGGAGACCATAGTTCCCCTTTAATATGAATCCTGCTTCACATTCCTAAGTAAAAAGATTAGCAATAAAACTTCTTGAACACATCCAGTTTGTAGTCATGTGATCAGTCTATGTCTGGAATAATTAGAACCCCCTCGCAACTGTGCATTCGCAGCATTAAATGATATCTTCACCCTCGATATAAATTTTTCATATAATTTTGGCCATCCCTTCCCACCCCCAATCACTTTATTAGATATTTAAAAAAAAGAATCACTTACAACATCTCACTCCAGCGGCATTCTCAGGCTCGCTTCTCGCTGGAACTACAAGCAGGGGGCTGGACCAGCAGCTGTGCCTGTGATTGGCTGAGAGGCAGCCAATAACAGCTGCTGATGCCAGCAATAGAAAATGCTGTGGGAGCAAGGAGCTGTAAGTAGAGTTTGGATTATTTTTTTTACACATCCCATTATTTTGGATTATTTTTTTTACACTTCCCACCCCCAACCACATAGTGGTTGGGGGTGGGAAGGAATGGCCAACATTATATAAAAAAGTTTTAACGCTAGGAGAAGGACAGCCAGTGAGGGATCAGGAGGGAGGGAGGGGAGAAAAGGGCTCCCTTGCACATGTCACTGTCCTCTCATAGGATGAGGAGGAGGCAGGAAACTTTTATACAGGAAGACAGATCCTACTCTTAAGTTTCCTGGATTAGTCTGTTAAATTTTAGTTTGGGGGTGGACATGCAATTTAAGTCTTAAGTGAGTTAGCACGCTCAGACCCCAAAGACAGGGGAGGAGCAGAGGGTCAGAAGTAGTTAGTTTGAAAATTATTTTTTCCCCCTTTTTAGCTGGGGTTTTTTGCCTCCCTGGATCAACTGTTAGGTAGGGTTAAAAAAAAAAAAAGTGAATAGGTTGGACTTGATGGACGTATGTCTTTATTCAACCTTAATTACTATGTTACTATGTTACTATGTATCCACAATATAATTTCTCACAGGCTTCAGCCAGAGATGTAATTAAATGGCATTTATACTGAAAAAAGAGTTATTTCAAATTAACCATAACTAGAAACTATCATTCTTCCCTTACTATCGCTGTACCATTGTTTTGTTAATCTGCGCCCCCTATTTCTTTTGATATCCAATCTATAACTTCTTACATTTCAGATGTCAATCAAATGCCTTGCTCTCAAACTATTCTTCTATGAGCAGTATTGCTGTAGCTGGAATGGTGACAGAGTTTTGACAGTTGGAATGCTGTGTGTAGATTTGATAGTTGGTTTGTGGGAAAAGGTCAGGTCAGCTGAAAGTAGGAGTAGCTAAAAGAGGGAGGCGGGGGGGTGGGATACTGCTCCTGAGAAAAACATGTGCTGGATTTAATGGTGTGCAGCAACACACACACCTCAGAGTAAGTGCTACTTACATGTATTTATTTATAGATTAAGATGAGGAAACATGTTTTTTTCAGTATAATGTTCTTTTAAAGGGCAAGTCTAACCTGAAATCCTGCACAATGTCCTGTTTCCCCTTTTCTACCTGGTTCTTCCAGTTAGCAACTGATTTGACAGTTGACATCACAGCCAATGACTGAATGTTAATTCCATCTGCCTCTTCTGAGCATGACCAGGCTCAGTACAAGCTCAGTACAGGTTTCTAAATTGCTCAGTTTCCATGAGGCATCCAGAAGCATAGCAGGCATACAGTAATAAATTCATAGGACAAACTATGATATATCAACATATTTTAAAGAGGCCATTGTTTCTAAAAGATGTTCTTATGAGGGTGGAGTTGTCCTTTAAGGGCTCATTTTAAAGGAAAGTGTGCAGGGTTTTATTTAACCCTTATTTTAATAAACTGAAAGTTCACACCATCAATCATATGCTCTTTTCGTATTCACTTATTGAACTACTATCCATACCCAGTTTTTGATTTTTTTTTGTCATTGGCATCATGTCATTTCCTTGTTTTATACAAAACTGTGCATGTCAAGCTTATTTTATTTTTGGCACATGTAATCCTTCTATCACCTGTTAACATTTTTACGTTTAGTTACTATGCTACTTCTTTTATACCTGTAATCTTTAATAATCTATTATGAAATGCTGTGCTTCTGTATTTATTTAATGCTGCCATACTGTATTCTATGTAGGTAGGAATTAATCATGCAGTACAAAACTTATGACCTTAAAAAAACATCAAACATAATAGAATTAGGGGTTAGAAAATGTTGCAATGCTAACATCAGAAATACATCTCTAGATACCAAAGAAAGAAATAAAAAAATATAGAAAGGAAAAGTTTAAATATAAAATTTGAATTTGGCTTGAAAGAATGCATTTTGGAAGGGAATGTTTGTTTGGGCTGCAGATTTTAAAACTAAATAATGGCAATGATGAGGACATTGTTGTTTTTTACTTACCGTTTAAATATGGCTGTCACATGAAAGAGTAACTTTTTTTGATGATTGGTCAAAATGTGTTTTTTATAATACTTACCCTTTAAATATGGCTGCCACATGACTGAATGTGTAGCTCAGTTGGTGTGTGTACCTGTGTCAGGTTGGAAGTTAAAGGGCATGTCCACCCCCAAAACCAAATTCTCCCCCACTGCTGGCCCCACTTTGCTCCAAATGGTTCTCCTGTAATGTCTGCCCAAAGTCCTAGAAAGTAAAGAGTAGGAGCCTGGCTGGAGGTTGGGGGGGGTATGTGTTTTTGCATGATTTTATTTTTTGTACTATTGATCCAAATTAGTTTTTTGTATGGCTTCATGGGAATGGAAAGGTGGGTGGGTGTACTTGTGTCTGTGTGGGGCGTTGGGGGTATCAGCATTTGTGTTTATGACCATGAAACAAACTGTTTTGATCTCATGAACCTTAAATCTCGAAATATCCACATTTGAGGATTGTTACCATTATAGCCTATGGGAAAAAATGTCCCGAAATTTGCAGATAACGCCGTAACGCTTCAGCAGATTCCTTAGCTAGGTAATAGCACACTTCTCCTATATGCCCCTCTCATCTGTACTGAATTTCATGACTCTAGCTGTAGGAGGAGATACCCCTGTGAGGTATGTGTATATATGTCTTGATAGAATGACAATAGATCACATGTTATTGATCATAAGGTATTTTATTTAATATCTTGAAGCTGGGTACACACATGAAAGATCTTGCAGATTCTGCCATTTTCTAAAGATCCCTCTAAACACAGCATAGGGATAATGCTCAGGACCCACAGCTGACTCCCTATGCTTTAAGTACAGGGAGATGACCACAGCATTTGCAAAGGATCTGGCATTTTCAAATGATCCTGAACGTTCGTCTGTCTTAGGATTGCTCGGAAATGTGCTACACACTTCTGATAGTGTGATTGAATCTGATGTTATCGTCCCTTTATCGTTAGTGTGTGTACCCACCTTTAGTATTGGTATTAAAGGGTACCTCCAAACCAGTAAAATAACCTAAGCTAAGAACCCCCACCCAACCCTAAACGCTTCTTGGGGGTGCAGAAAAAACAGCAGAAGGGGCCGGATTGGCAGCTTTTAGGGTTGGGCAGTTGCCTTAACTTATATGACGTTTTTTATATGAAAAAAATCCATATAAGGTAAGGGAACTCCCCAAACTCCCCTGACCTTAAGGACATGGAACCTACGCTCCCAGAAACGCCCCTTACCTGGCCGACACGTCCCGGGATGCCTCTAACTCGACCCCTGCCATGACACTCATGGATTTTTACCTGACACCATGCCCTCTTTCACGCCTCCTTCCCACCCACTGACACTCCCTCTTCTTCACCCAAAGAGTGCCGGCGTGGGTCAGAGCCAAACAAAAGGAAGCTGATCCTGAAAGTTCGTTGGCAGTGAGGCAGAAGCCAGTGGAAAATCTGGAAACCTGCTAGACACCCGAAGCAGGTGAGCCGACTATGGGGGGGGCAGTGGAAACCAACAACAACTGGCAGATTCCTCCTGGTAGCACAATTCCCATATTACTATCAGAAGAAAGTTCAATCAATGCCAAGGAAACTTCACTAAAAAAGTGGAAATGGAACCAGGAGCTACAACTACAGCTATGGAAGTTGAGCAAAGCCTCCGGGAGGAAATAAATGAGCCAGTTAGCCGCCCATGCAAGTTCGTCCATCCCTACTGAGAGACCCTGGCCATGATGGATTGGAACTGATGCTAAGGCATTTCCTGTGTCAACATGGTCCACAGTCAGTTAAGCCTGTGATTTAACTTTCCAAAGGACCAGCACAAAAGAGGTTTTAACCGTTATTATCGACGAGAAATGCCAAATTCAGAGATAACCAACAGGACATGGCTCCTGTACTCTGAGAGCAGAGATGCTGTATTTTGCTGTCTGCTGTAAAATATTTCCAAATAATGCTGCAGTTTCAGTCCTGTGCACACGTGTATAACAATTGGAGGAATATAAATAGAGCTTGGCCATCATGAGAAAGCAGATTACCACACGAAGGCGTGCTTGTTAAATGGAAAACAGGGGGACAAGATTACATCGCATTTGACAGATTGCTCATAAATGGAGAACAACTCAAATCAACTCAGCACTGAGAATGTTTTAACAAGACTAATCATAACTTATCCGAACTTGGCTACACAGAACATGCCTTCGTGGAACTCAGCAAGCGCATGAAAGAAATAATGGCAACTTTCTTAATTTGTTGAGGCAATAAGTAGGGAGTTTGATGTTGTTCGAAAAACCGTAAAAATGGTTAACAACAGGACACACATACACTACCTGGCCCTGTACCCAAAATGAAATCATTATTTACTGTCTCTGCAGATCAGAGAGAAGATTTAGTGCAGCTCATGTTGCAAGTATTATTCCATCATATTGGACTGCACTCGGTATAATCATATGGAACATGTAGACACTGATGGTGTCTTTGTTACTGCAACAGAATTTCCTGAAAGGGTTCTGAAGAAAGTTCCATTAAGAGAGCACTTTTTGTCGTTATTATACATAGGAATACACAACTGAGCAGGAATGACAAGGTGCTGCTCAAGAACCTAGAAGCTTTCAACGAATAAAAGATATGCGGGGCCAGGCTATGATAAGGGTCCAACAGTGAAGGTAAAAACAAAGAGTGCAGGCTCAGGTTCGTGAGTTAAACCCTAGAGCTTTCTATTGTGCCTTGCAATGCACATGCTTGAAATCTGGTTGTTAGTGACGCAGATCATCCTGCGCATATTGAACAGACAATTTTGCAATAGTAATTCAAAGTTAAATATATGTTTCTCTTGGTTCACACATCGATGGAATACTTTGACAGCAACATCTGTCAACAAATCATCATGGCTCTACACTTAAACCATTAATTGCCACTCGCTGGGAAGCCGCATCGATGGCTGAATTAAGCTGTCCGCAACCAATTGCAGATAGATGATGCCCTCTCTGCTTATGGAAGATACTACTGCATACTAATACTAATTGCGAAGCAAGCGTCATACAGGACCACATTTGCACCACTTCATTTCTTGTGTGGATTGTTGCTGTGTATGGCTATATTTGTAGTTAATATCACAATAAAAGACTCCAGGGAATGATATAAGACTTACATGGTGCGTGGAACAGCTAGAAAGAGCAAGGTTGTACTGAGAAATTATCGATCAGATGAAGCATTTGAAAATGTTATCAAGACTGCACAAAACCTGGCTGTAGAATTGGGCATTGATGGCAATTTCCCACCTGAACAAAATGCTAGAGTACGTCACAAGAAGAGACACTTCGACTATGAGCCGGGGATGAACCAATTGCAGATCCACAGCAAAAGTAAGCGGGGAACTTTTTCTACAAAGTCTAGCTATGTGGTGTTGAGATCATTAGAAATCGTTGAGCAGATAAGGAGCACAGCAGGAGTTGTGGATTCCTGTAATTCAGTTCAAATCACAGAAATCTCCAGGAAGAAGTTAACGACAGCAATTGTGATCAGCTGGAGGAAAGCACCTTCGCATGGCTAACAACGATATATTGATGTGCCGATTGTGCTATGAGCTGGTGTGCTCATAGCATTACCAAACAAACTGTAAACACCAATGACTGTTTCTGTATACATATACAAAAACAAATGAGTTCAATGTGTTCCAAATCGGCATTGCCGTTCGTAGTATACTAACACTTCTGTTACTGTGTCAAGTGGTGAACGTAGTTTCTCCAAGTTAAACTATATAAAAAACCGTATTTACGATCAACGTGTGTCACAGGAAGAGACTTGGTTGGCTTGACTATATCCATTGAGTGTGAGGAGCCCAAGCTTGGATTGGATAAGCAATAAAATTATTTGACTTCTCAGAAGGCCAGGAGGGCACCTTTGTAATACTGCAAGACATCAAGTATTCAATTGTTTAGTTCTAAAGTTTAACAAGTTATTTAAAGTTTGCCATTGTTTCCGGCATACAGTTAAAAGTTAAAGAAGTTAGAACTCCTCTGCAATTACCATCGTGCGATCTCCTGACTCCCTTTCAATCTTCTTGGTAAAGTATTATTCTGTTTTTTTTATACTTATTTCTTTCAGGTGAATTTAATCTGTAAAATGACAATTGAAGATTGTGCTTGTTGAGACTTTTTCATTATTAGTCATTATCGCAATAACCCTCTACTTAGACAGGTTTGTATAATGTTATTGTCATTTTGAATTCTAATATGAATATGTGTGGTTGTTACTAAAGATATTTCAACGGCTAGCTTCAGATAGAGTTTATTAGGTTAAGGTAGGTGAATTATGTTATAATAGTTAGGGCCCTGCTTTCCTGAAGGTGTCTACATTGAGTGGTGGCAGCTTACAGGCTTACAAATCTTTTGACCAAAACCTTTATTCACAGGAAGTATGTTTGATCTGGGGTGGGAATGGGGATACTATTCTAGAGGGTGGGCCCTTCATGTATTGTAAATTATGGGGGGAAATAGAAGATGTAAAATACAATGAGATGAACACAAGTCAAATCAACGTGTATAAAGCCCCTCCCACTTATGGAAAATCCACATCCCACCTTCCTGAACCAATAGCCCACCCACGTTTCAATTAGACCAACCACCACCCGCTTCGGCCGCGAGGGGGGGGGCAATTTGGAATTTTGTGTCAGTGGCAAAAGCCTATAGACGTGCCCTGTCCTTTCACGCCTCCTTCCCACCCACTGACACTCCCTCTTCTTCACCCTGCCCGAAAGTAACGTTTTTCTGTTTGTCTGCAATTTCTCTCACACACATATATACACACACGCTCTCAAATACTCACAGCCATTCTTACACATATCGACACTCACAGCCATTCTCATGTAAGCAGCATGTTTTTGCTTGTGTAGCATTTTTTAGACATTGCAACAAGTTTACTGAGTGATAACCGTTGAAACGCATGTAGTGGTTTTCAGCCCCTACAAAAACTCAGAAAACTGCTACAATACCATTCATGTGAAAATAGTCTTACAGGTACTCATGCACATTGTCACACAGGCACACACATTCTCCCAAACACAGTCAAACCAATAGGTCATTTCAGAGAACTGTGAAAAAGCCCATTGGGGCAAAACATTTACAGGCTCATTTACCGAGGATTGCTGCAGGTACGCAGCCCTCCTCTCAGCTCTTAACGTTGCGCTGAGAGGAGGGCTGATTTACGTTAAGTCTTGCTTTGCAGCGTGTACCAGAAGAGTCACTAATTGTCACTAATAGCTGGCGTTAAATACTTACGTGCGGGTGAGATTCACCCAGAGTCGCACATTCACTGGTAAATCTTCAATGGGAGCTTGCCCCTCTGGGTAAATCTCCCTGTTAATCTTCATATATAAAGGCATAGTACTTTTTACCTATCCAAAAAAATTACACAAACAGACAGGGTAAAAAAATCAATCTAGTCCATTTACCCACAATTGCTTGGATTCTGGACAATTTAAAATCACGGTTGCGGCTCTGGTGAAATCCTGAAAGGGATATAACACTCAAGCTATTTGCTAGTACTAAAATGTCACGAAAAGAATGCAACCGAGACACTTATGCTGGTTACACAAGGACACATATCTTTTGCCTAACCGACCATTTGACGTTAGTGAGTGGTCGAGACAAATATCTGTTGGTGACAGCACTGATTGTGTGGTCCATGATAAGAGAATATACCACCAGATTTCTCCCAAATTTGCTCACTCCTGCACAGCCACACACACTAGAGATCCCCTGCTTCCTGCTCTAAAACCATGTAACAGTCCCCGTGTTTCCTCCTCCCCATGGGCGCTCATGGCTCCTCCACTTGCAGGCCCCCTTGGCCAATTTCCTTGCAGACCATCATGGCCCTTCCTAGTCGTGGGCCCCGTGGCCCCTCCCCTAGGATCAACCTGGTCCCTTTCCTTGCAGCACCCTTGGCCCTTTTCCTTACAGCCCCTGTGGCCCCTCCCACTCATAGGTCCTGTGGTCCCTCCCACTCGGGCCCCGTGGCCCCTTGCAGACCCATCCTGGCCCCTTCCCTTATAGCCCTTCTTGGGCCTGTCCCTTGCAGCCTCCTATGGCCCCTCCCATTGGTGGGCCTTAGGGCCCCTTCCCTTCACAGGCTCCCCATTGCCCCCCCCCTCCCACCTGCATCTCAGACCAATACCCCCCTACAAAAAATTGTGTAAAAACAGACTTTTCAGCAGAGAAAGAATCAGCAGTTTTAAACTTTGGGGTAGGGACGTATTGCTCTGAGGTGTAAGTAGGGGAAGGTCCACAGGCCCCATGAGTGGGCAAGGTCATGGGACCCACAAGTGGGTGGGGCCGCAGGGCCTGTGAGTGGGAGAGGACACAAGCAGGGTTATTCAATAAAAGTTCTTATCTTTTAAAATAGTGCTAATTTTGCCCTAGCCAATCAGATGTTAGCTTTCAAATGTTAAATAAGATCTGTTTGGTTGGGGCAAAGTTAGCTCCATTTTAAACAATAAGAACTTTTATTGAATCTCCCTGATAGCCTTTGAGTGGGAGGGGCCACAGGGGGCTGCAAGGGAAGGGGTCAGGTTGGGTCTGTAAGGGGAGGGGCCCACGAGTGGGAAGGGCCAGCAAGTAGGAGGCATTAAAAAGAGCAGTGCTGTGAGCCGCGGAGGAGTAATTTTCATTAGAAAAAGACAAATAGCTGAATTGTGACAACGGTAACAAGAGAGCTGTTATATCTCTGAAAGTTAAATGGTAAGATTAAGTACACATGATCCAACCTTGGTCTGATATTCTCTTCAGAAAGTAGTTTGTGATGGGATGGGAATTAAAGTAATATTGCCAATATGTCCATTATTACATTAATTAATGTGAGTGAGTGATAATTATAAGCATACAATCCAATGTTGCTTTCTATTATAAATGGATCTTTCCTTCCATTTTACATGTGAATATAAATATGAATACAAATATACATACACAGATCCATAACCACATATATTTATTGTTTTTATGCATGCTGTCACTTTAAGATTAGGTGTTTCATGTGTAGATAACTATTCTGGGTCTAATTGATTGTAACCTCTGCCAAATGCCTGACAAGCGCAACATTAGGTGTGGCACATCAGTCTGTCCCAAAAAAATAAATCCTAAGCAATGAGGCTTTATTCTGATGGGTTTATCCCTCCTATTTTTTGTGAGATGCATATTTTTCCTGTATATGTGTATGTTTCATAAAGTTTCTTTCTTCCTCCCTTTGATGTTTAGTCTCCCAAAAGGAGTGGGAGTTGATTGATGAGCCTGACCTTGATCCTATCAACCATATGATTGATCAACACTAAGGTCTGTTCATGGAGTTTACCTCTTTTGTCTGCTCACTCTTTGTTGGGGAAAATTCACCTACTTGCTTGGCACTTAAGCTGGCCATACATAGATTAACCATGTACCATCTTGCACCATTGATCTTGGGCAGTTTATTTCCTACCATGCCTGATTACCTTTCATTCAATTAATTGGTTGAAATTTGTTTGGAGTCTATCAATCAAAGGGTAAAGCTGGGTACACACAGTACCAATCTCTGAAAAATGACAGAATCTGTAAGTCCAAAGTGTTCTCCCTTATATAGAGTATGGGGTGAATGTTTAGGACTGACATGTTTTCAACGACTGCGGACAACTCCCTATACTACAGGTGGGAAATTTTCCGAACGTAATGAGCGATCCCGATGGTGAACGTTCATAGTCGATGGGAACAATTGTGTACCCAGCTTAATGGGGATCCATATTTGACCGATTCAATAAAAATTATCAAAGTAATCATTTATTGTTGTCTTTCAATCCTAACTGATACCATTTTGGTCTCTTTCTTTCTTGAGTATTTACCTTTGTCTTTTAGATAGACAGTCCCTCTCACCCCCTAGCTAGAGATGGGACTTTGGAGCCTATTTGCTATAATTACCGAACGTTTGAGGATGATCGAAATAGCCTTGAACATTCGATAATCCTTGAATATACACTCAGAAACTCTAAATTAGTTTCCGATCATTTCGAAAATAGCCCTGAGCGTTTGATAATTATCAAAAATAGGCTCCGAAGTCCGGAAAGTATGTTCCATTTTCGGATTTTCGGATATTCTGGATTTTTATCCAACATTCTGTGTAAAATACTAAAACATGACCTGTCAATGCATATATCGATACTCCAATCCCACCCATGCTACTTTGCCCTCTAAAATAACTCACATGCACATCAAATTTACGATTTTAATAATGGAAATAGGCCACAGCTTTATTAGGGACATACAATTTTAATATAAAAGTGCCCTTAGAGAGGGGTCAAGATATTTCAGTTATTTCACTTATGTACCCCTTTACTTATTGATTTGACAGTTGCCACCACCAGAGACATAAATTAACCAGCGTAGACGGGCTGGTTGTCTTGACCACTCTCCCTACCCTCCTCTTACTGATCTCCCGCTCTCACCTCAGGTACATCACTTCTTCCTAAACTAATACCCACCCACCTAACTTACCTATTCGCTCTCCTGCCTTACGGTCATGTGCCCCCCTGGGCACGTTATGTCCCTTGACACTTCTTTAAAGTGATCAGCTTCAAAATGGAGCTATAATGTTCTGAAATGTCTTAAGGGGTATCTCTTGATAGCTGCAAGGCACTAATAATGGCTCAATAAAACTGAAAACAGTCTGCAGCTGGCTCTCTGGTTTTGCATTTAGCTCATGAAATGCAGTTAAAGCCTTTTAGAAGGTATAGCATTTTCTTAAGGGGAACCACGATAACAAGAAAACTACCCAGAAGTCTCTTCATTCCTTATAGCTTTCTATCATTCATGTTGGTCATTTTGTGTTTTTATTTGGTTTTATATTTGGGTCCTGTTTATTTACTAATTATGAATTTTTAACATTATAAAAGGGCCCAACGTTTGACATAATTAAAGGGGATTTTATATTTCAATTGTCTTGTGCAATTATTTTATGGGATTTCCTCTTTTTTCTCTCTTTTCATATCATCTTTGTTGACTAATAAACGACCATGTTTTTTTATTTCTCAGTGTGCCCCAACACAACCTGTCACTGTATCCTTGTCAAGTAGGTCAAGTTACATAGTTATAAAAGAGGATTTTGCAAGTTTCTGTCTATACAAACTGTTTACATTTTTTAGACAGGGTATACTCAAACAGATTTATTGAAGTGACCGGCTAATATTTTGCAGACGTCTGCTACCTATGCCCGGATCGTGCATATGGGCCATCGGACATGGAGCTTAATCAGGGCTAATATTTCAGTCCTCTATGGGCCACACAACGGGTCATAGCTACTTTTGCCATGACCAACAGTGATTTGTCCCAGCTGACCATTCACCACTAGCATCAGCATGGTGTGTACCTAACCTTACACTTAACCTCCAATCTGTGGACACATTATGATATTGATAGAAACACTTCACCCAGAGATGTTGATAAAAAAAAATAAATCCAGTGTTTTTTAGTAACAGATGATGCTCAATCTATGTAAAATTCACTACTACAAATTGTTTCCAGAAGATTTCCCAAGATTTACTATTTCACTAAAAATTAGAAGGCACAGAATGACGGTACTAAAATATTGAGAGACACTTACTTCTAATTTATTTTGAAAGGTTCAGGGTGTTTTGCTGATAATATTTAGAGATGTGTTTTGCTGAAACAAATAAGAACTGTTAATATTAATTAAACTTATTTAAATGTTGGGATTTGTAATATTTTGTAATGCACCCTGCATTGCTCTTTCAACAATATATATTCATTTTATTAAAAAAAAAAATAATAATTTAAAAGCAGAGCTAACTGTCTTTTCCCATTTTTCTTGCTTTATAAAATTACTCAGCTGCAGACTTTTTAATGGTTAATGCCCCTTTCATTCCTCATTAGTCCATAAGTCCATGACTTCTTTATAGGCTTTTTTCTGCATTCCTTGCTCGTGTCTTTACTCCCTCACACCCCCCCCCCCCATTGCCTTGAATTTATTATTTGCACATGTCCACTTTTTACCTCTACAAGGAAAAGCCCAAAATATGAACAGGAGGGGCATAAACTTGGGCAGCTAATCCTTCCACACCTTGAACTAATCGGATGGCTGTTGTGTTACAGCACCTTAAGTCTCTCTCCAGGCTTTAACCAGTGGGGTTTCAATTTGTTGAAGCATAAACAGATACTAAACATTACATTTAGAAAACTTAAAGGGGAACTGTGAGGGTGTTTTGTTAAATCAAATTATTGGCCTCCTGCTGACAGTCTGTAATTACCACTCATTCCCTTAAGATGTTTAATATGTTTTTCCCACTGGACAACAAACTCAAGCACTACAACTTTCAAGCTCTTCTTAAACTGTTGGAGTGTATTTTACATAACCAATTCATTGGCATGTGGGAAAGTCAAAGAGAGAGACATGTAAACAGGGTTGGAATGACCTACTGGGTTACATAAACGAAATAGGACTACAAGATTCATGCAGATCTACGTTAATGTCACCCTCGTGTCCGTTTTTAACGCCAGCTAAATACAGGGAGTTGGCCGCAGCTGACTAAAATGTGTCAGTCCCGAACGTTTACCTTATACTTTATATAAGGAGAATGCTGGGATCTGTCTGTAGAAAGAAAGAATCTAAGAAAAGAATCCAAGGCTGGGTACACACGGACACATTTTTGGTCCCCGACCAGCCGTTTGCCTCTAGTTAGTGGTTGGTCCGGGACAAATGACTGTTGGTTGATTTACCGCCATGTAAGTTTGCCCTCTGGGCGAACAGTTGACCTAGCTCAGTCACAGCCGCCCCCACCCATACCATGCAATATTTCCAGGTGACCAGCCAATATCAGTCGGTCGGCCGAAAATATATTATGATGTGTACCCACCTTAAAGATATTCTTGTTTTCTTTGTGGTGCAGAGGGGGCAAAACTGACCATTCTGATATTGATTCTGCCAAAGGAAGTAGGAGTTTGTCAGTGCTTGCATAAATGGTGGGTTGCCTGCCATAGGAATGTGGAAATATCTGATGTCACAAAAAAGCCCTACAGAAACCTAAATATCTTCAAAAATATTAACTATGGGAAGATTTAAGGAAGCAATTCTGAGCACTGCCATATCTTATTTAAACTAAACATTTTGCTGCCAGCTTTTGCATACACTACTGTGAGTATTTGTATGAATAAAAATGTGTTTAATTACGTGTTTTAAAGATTTGGTAAAAAAAAGCCCTGATTTTGTTGTCAATTGTCTGATTAGATGGAAGAGCCCTGCAGCAGATCTCCAGCGTTTGCCAAATGCGTAGCACACACTCTTGGTCTTGTCTACCAAATCAGAAATCTGTGTGGGCCTTACGGCTCATATACAGGGGTATAATTGCCCCTGACCCACCCGCCCCCCCTTCATTTCTGGAAGTTCAGGTCTGGTCTTTTAAACAACTTATCGCACGTATGTTTGCTTCATACACGCGACCAGCTGTTTAAAAACAGCTGATTGTATAGGTTGTGGTGGGCCCTTTTACCACCCGGTAGTTGCGATTGCTCATTTATTTATGCACAAACAATTGGATATACCAGCATACATGGATATCCGGCCTTCACAAATGGTTCATAATAGGAAAAACAGTTTTTTTGTGAAATTTATTTTGATCCTGCAGCAATCTGATAAAATTATCAGTCTGAGACTATATACAAATTTGAGTTTGGGGGGGGTGGTGGACGGTGGACATGCCCATACTAGACATTAACTAAACTGGTGAGTTTAATTCCCATTGCAGTTCCACAGAACTTATTGAACTTTTTCTATTCGATTTTCAGAATGAATTTTAGAATTTTTGCTTTTTCAATTAATATAAATATGCCCCTGGGACTAAATACAAAATAGAGTTTGAGGGTAGACAATTTCTTTAAAAAAACTGAATTGCGTCACCTTTATGCAAGATTAACAACCTCCTGGGTTATAAACAATAGGGTCAAATATTTAGGGAAGTTGCTCCACGCACCCCCAGCACACACACACACACCACGCCCCTTTAAAATTTGCAAAGGGATCAGACTTCACAAAGGTTTACAAAGATCAAAATGAGTGATACTTGCCTTAGTGAGATAAGGTATCAGAAGTGCAGGAAGTATTTAAAATGACAAAATACCCAGGGTAGGCAATAGAGGATGTTTTTTTTTTTTATCTGTCTCCCCTCCTGCTACTATAGCTGTGCACAGTGTAAGTGCATATTTTGTTAACCCATTTGCCACCAAAAAGCTCAATATTAAAAGTAATAGCTTCTCAGAAACACAATAGCTATTAATAACTGTGTAATATCGTTCTGTACTGCAAGAAAAGTTTTAATATTGTTCTCTTTATCAGAAACTGGTAAGAACTGAAAAGACAGAGGGAAGAAATGATTCACAGAGACACGTGGAAACTGTAAGAGGACAAAGCTCAGATTATAAGAAAGGTTATTTATTTGTTGACAAGAATTCCCCTTACTGAGCTAGCAGTGGAGACTTGCATTTGTCTGGTGCTTAGTGCTGTTCTGCAGGGTCTGATTTATCATCATTTGTGAGCATATCTCTGCTAAACCTGGGCTTTGATCAGCTTGTATTTTATATATTACATCTGTTCGAAGTTTGACCTTTGTAATACTGTTTTTCAAATGAAAACAGTAACTAGCAGAACAAAAGAAAAATATAGCATTAATAAAGTTAAAAACATGTGTCCAAACCTGCATACATGCACACAATTATCTAAATACAATTTATATTACAAAGAACTCTGTACAGCTATACTGCAGGGTGTGCAAACACACGTTTTTACTTAGGTAAGGTTTACAGTTATAGAACCTTTCAGATGACTGGAGTATAACATTGTATTTAGTTGAACACATTTTTAAAGGAAAATAAAACTTTAGAAAAGAGCCGTTTTCCAGAAGATAAAGCTGTAATTTAGCACCCTGAATATCTGCCATTTTCTACCGTATTGCTCCCATTCTCTATTATGCTGGATTAATTGCTACTAGAGTTTGCAAAATGTTGTCAATTATTTCTTATGCCATCAATCTTAGGTTGTTTATCAATCTTAGTATTGTGTACCAAGAAAATATGATTCTATTACTTTGCAGGAATACCAAAAAAAAAAAAAAAATTATACCTATTTTATTGAATAAAAAAAGTTTTGCATTTGTTTGGCAGAAGTGTGAATATATAAAAATTGTAATAATATAGGCTGTGAACTTGTGAGGAAGTATAAAATTGTGTATACATTAACAGATTAAAAAAATAAATTAACTTCAAAAAAGAGCAATTTTTCTGAGGATTAAGCAGGGTACACACATAAACAATAAATGACCGATCCCATATGTACAGAGAGGATTGGCCCTTTATTGGTAATGTGTGAACCGCAGTTTTAAACGTTGCCAAGGCCAATGAAAGGTCACCTTTGGCCTCGGGATCGCTTAGAACTGGCCAGAAATTTTCCTCAGCCGCGGTCATCTCCCTATACTGAAGTATGGGGTGTTGGCTTCAGCCACGTGTTGACGTGGCTGAAGGAAATGTGCAGTCCTGAACATTCTGCCTATGCTTTACATAATGCTCGGAATTGTGTGTAAACTGTGATTTAGCACCCTGAATGTCTGCCCTAATCTTCCGTATTGCTTCCATCCCCTGTTGTGCTGTTTAAAATTGCCACTTCAGATTGCAAAAAGTTGTCATTCATTCCTTATACCATCAATCTTAAGTGTAAATACACATTGGAGCGACATAACTGTAAAAGTACAATTTCAGTAACTTACTTACAGTACGTTATATGGATATGTGGAAAGTCCGTATTAATATTACTGTGTATATTGTGATTTATGTGTCCCTGTGTCACCCTGTACAGTGCAACAGCCATCAATCTACCTTTCATAATCCGAAGGGAGTGCTTTTCAGGAACACAGAATCTGTTAACACTGTAAGGTTTTGAATTTCCCCATGTGTTTTGCCCCAATAGAATAACTATTTATAAATTGTGCTTATGGGTATTGTGAAAGAACAAATAAGACATGAGTATGGAAGGGATCATGTTTTCCACTGACAAATCTATAATAGATGAAAGTATGAATAGGCTAGAGGCGGACCTTGGCCACTGGAGAAGAGGGGTGAGAAGGCAAGAGGGTCAGGAAAGTTACAATGTTGCAAGTTGAAAGGGTGCTGATTGGCAATGCAGTCTATGGGGGTAGGTTTGAAGCAGTGGAGGAGTATAGAAAAGGAATAAAGAAGGTTTCCTACCTACAATTCCTAAGTAATTGTTAAATCTCCCTCCCCTCTTTTTGTAAGGTATTAATTACCAGTGCAGAACAAAAATGGATATTGTTCAAGGCCAGTCCAAAGGTTCTGGTTAATATGGTGAGTTAAGCAAGCTGATGGCACTGACCAGCCTACCTCTCACTGGCAGGAGACTGCTGGGAGACAAATGTTTCCATACATGCCAGTTGCTTAGCAACTGCTGGCATAATTTGTATTAAAAATGTTATCTGAAATTCAATGTGGTAATGCTTAGTAATAAGTATGGCCATGTTCATCCATAAAAATAGTGTGTGTGTGTGTGCGCGCGTGTGTGTATTATTTAAGGCCACAGCTGATCAAGATTGTTGGGTTATGTTGAGCCATCCATAATCCTGCTCTTCAGTGGCCAATAAAAATTTTTGGTTTAGTACTAGCTGTTTTATGTCTCCCTAAGTAAGATGGTGTAGTCTAACTTGAGGTTAGTAGCCCTGCCTACTGTTCCCCATGTATTTGACCCAATAGAGACACTCTAAGAATTGTAAGTCCTTATTGGGTATTGTTAAAGAGCTGGCATTTAAGTAATGTAATTTACAAGACTACATTTAAAAAGTTTTCAAATTGGCTGTGAGCAAACATGTGATAGAGAAAATAGATGGATAACTATATAGAGATGTTACATTAACTGGACCCTTTACTGCGGAGAGTTTTGATTTTACTTTGGCTGCAAGACAGTTCAGATTAGCTTTTTTCTCCGCTAAAATAATTGTTTTTATATTGTATGCTAGTTTTTGCTTTATCTCCCCCCCTCCGAAGTGTAACAGTTTCAGTGCTCCCTTAGCATTATGAAAGGTGCATGGGTGACTGGTGCACTAAATGGGGACACATGGGCACCCATATTACACATAATATTATATGAATTATTAATATATTGAAAAATATTATAATATATTATCAGTACATTAATAAGATTTTCCACATAACCAAATATATAAATCTCTGGTTTATGCATTATAGAGGGCATGCAGGTAGAATAAAAATTTTTTTACAACTGTAATTTGATGAGTACAGTTAAGAAATACCATCCATCACAAGCCCAAATAATTATTTCCAGGAAAAATACCTAAAATTGTACACATACTCACATAAATACCCTCTGACACAACCCTATACAGGTTTTAAGCTGAAATCTGTGTAAGATCGACAAGGTTGGCAACATGGAAAATAAGAACCTTTTTTCCCCAATCAAAACATGCTCTGTAGTGCATAGCAGATCAAAACAACGAAGCCTGTCCTGTTTTTGTCCTTTGGCATTCAGAAATAAAAGCTGTAATGCATAATTCTTCAAACAGCATTCTGAAGAACCCCCGAACTGTTAATTTTTGCAATCGACTCTCAATCACAAAATGAATGGACCAGGCGGGAATGTCGCACGAACTTTATGGAAATGTAAGAAGGCAGGAGCCACATTCCAAAAATGTACTTTAAAGACGTTAGATTTCATGAATGAACATCAAATGTATCTAATGTCCTAAGAGTGTATGGCTGGCACGTCTATCTTTTCCAAACATCCTTTGCAAAATGTTTTACAATCTAATCCGTTAAAGAGACGTGAAAATCATCTATATTCAGATGGCCTGTTCTGCACCCTGAAATTCCTATACATGGAAGTTTGTCTGTCACAGCACTTTTGTACCCTCACTCTTGCCATTTTAATTCTTTCACCTTTTTTTATTCTTGTTTTTTGGAACTGTGCTTGTGGTCTTGGTATTTCCTGTGTATATTGTCTGTAACCAATTTCTCTCTTTTCAGTTAAAGTCTATATAATGATTCTGCTGTACAGTTTACATATGCCTGCTAAAGTAATATAGGCTGCCAGCATTTTGATGAATGAAGAGCTACTTCTTACAACGGCTTCTTTGATACAGAATGAACAGGAATGATTTTAACAGTAGACCATTCTTAAGTTTAAAAAAAAAAAACTATTTATTTTGAAAAGAAATCCCACACCAGCTTTTTTTCAGATGAACAATGATATACCACTTTACCATTCGCCTAATGAATGATTAAAATTTACACAACAGAGTACAGTTTTCAAAGGGCCTTCTGAACTTGCTAATCGTGGGGAGATGCAGAAGTCTATTAGAGATAAGCAACATAAACAAATGAAAGCTACTTTTTAAACTTTTTTTCAGAGGCAGCAGGTGTATGCATGTCATAATGATAACTTGTACTTCTAAATATTCTGAACAGATATACAGAATTTTCTAGGTTATCTGTAGAAGAGAAAATGTCTTTGAACTTTGCCGCCAAAGCAAAGCACTTGTGATTTCCCAAACCAACAAAGGATTAGGGGAAAGATAAGAGTTTGTTTTTTGAGGGGGGGAGGTTGAGAAAGAGAGATGTTTGCCTTTTATTTTTCCCCCGCTGTGTGCTTGAAGTGTTTGCTTGCCTAGTCTTTTTATACCAATAAAGTAATGATACTTATACTTGGTAAACAAGCTGATTTTCTGCTAACCATTTGGCTAACCAGTTTTTCTTTTCAGTCTCTTTCTTTTTTTTCATTGATCCTCTCTTTAATGGGTGAATGTGAGTCTTAAGCTAGGTACACACCTAGCGATTTTTCCTCCTGACCGACCGTTCGATACTTTCGACCGGTCGGCCAGTAGGAAGGACTGTCGGTCGCGGCAAAAGCAGCCGCGTCCGATAGTTACCATGAGGTCCATAGAGGACTGCACGATCGGACGAGGTTTTCCACCATGTCCGATCGTCCTTTCATCCGATTCGGACGAACGGTCAGTCGGACATGGGAGCATTCGGATGCGATAATTTCGGTCCGATCGACCGATACACTGAACTATCAGTCGATCGGACCGAAATATCTCATTGTGTGTACCCAGCTTTACCTTCTGCAGGGGTAAATATGGGGACTGAGCAATCACAGCAAGTTTGGAATTTGTAATACAAAGGACATTAGCATTAGAAAGGCCAAATTTAATTTATAATACTAGTCTCAAATATAGAATCTTTTAATCCTACATTAACTGGTGGTTTTACCAGCCAATGTTTCCATAACATTTAGGGCTAGGCCCCACTTACGCGCATGTAAAAGCGCACAGTGATTGCGTGCGTTTTTACATGCGACTTGATGCGCTACTTCTGTTTTGTATGTTTACATACGCTGCGATTGAGTTTTATGCGATTTATATGTGATTTATGTGCGTTTTTTGTGTGTTGTGCATTGCGATTGCAGAATATGTATCCCATTCCTCTTCATATAATTCTTTACCAATATCCCTCCAAATCTGTCTTAAGGTGGCCATACATCAGTGCGATATTACTTACCAGACCAAGCGCTCACACGACGTTCATCAAACCTGCCGGAACTGTCTCTCCCGATCTAATATCCGACCGACATTTTGCGATCGCATGTCGGTCGAATATAAGATCGGGAGAGGTGGTTCCGGCAGGATCGCAGGAACATTGCGTGAGAGCTCGGTCGGGTAAGTAATATCGCACTGATGTATGGCCACCTTTAACCAAAGTGCACTTAAATCTTTTATACTATAATTGCTACTATACTCTATGATATCTGTACTTGAATCTTCTATAGTGTATACAGAGGCGAAAAAAAGTATTCAAGACATTTGCTTTATCGCCATCCTCTGTAACTTACTTATCCCCATTAATTAATGGTGCCACATTTTCAGTCCTAATCTTCTTATAATTAATATATTTAAAAAATTTTAGGCTAAGTGATGGTTTGTTCAGCTATCCTAATTCAGCTATATTAATTTTAGCTAGTTTGATTGCTTTCTTACACTCCTTGTTACAGTTTTTATAATCCCTAAAGGCCCTTTCTGTTCCCTCTGCCTTAAAGGTTTTAAATGCCTTTTTCTTCCTTACCATTTGCCTCTTTACATCAGAATTCAGCCACATGAGCACGGATTTATTTTTTTTTACATTTATTTCCCAAGGGTATAAATTTAGATGTGAACTGGATTAAAATCCCCTTGAACACATTCCACTTCTGTTCAGTACCTTTACCTGATAATACATTATCCCAGTTGACATTCTGAAGAGCTGCTTTAACCTGGGAAAATTTGCCTTCCCGAAATTAAAAGTCTTTGTTAATCCAGCTCTCTTTTCCTTTCGATAACAAAGCCCAAACACCACTATTTCATGGTCACTATTTAGTAAGCCTCCAGTTACCTTTATATCTTTAATGCGCTCCATGATGTTAAATATTACCAGATCCAATAGAGCTCCTTTTCTAGTAAGAACCTCAACCATCTGTAATGGCAGTTCCACAACACCAATCAATGTCAAGGTAATTAAAGTAATTATCTGTCCTGCCTAAACAAGGCATATCCTTCTAAATTTACAGCCCAGTTGTGAAAACTGTTCAACCACGTTTCTGCTATACCTATTACATCATACTTTTCATTCAATGCCATAATTTCCAATTCACCCATTTTGTCAGCCAGGCTTCTTGCATTTGCAAACATACATTTTAGATTATGATCCTGTAATTTATTCGTACACTTTAATAAACATGCCTCCCTATCCCCTATGCTAGCCCCACCCCCCTTTCCGCTTATCACTGGCCTATCTACACCCTGCTTTCCTCCTGGGCTATCTATCCCAGTGAGACTGCTAATACCCTCCCCCCCAAACCTAGTTTAAAATCTCCTCCAACCCTCTAGCCATCTCCTCCCCTAAAACAGCTGCACCGACATCAGTGAGGTGCAACCCATCCCTACTAAAGAGCCTGTAGCCGACAGAAAAGTCTGCCCAGTTCTCAATAAACCCAAACCCTTCTTCCTTACACCACTCTTAGCCACGCATTAATACTCCTAAGTTCCCGTTGTCTCCCTGGCTTAGCATGTGGCTGCGGTAGTATTTCTGAAAACACTACCCTGGAGGTCCTTGCTTTTAACTTGGCCCCTAGCTCTCAGAAATCATGTTTAAGGACCTCACCTTCTTCTCTAACTTTGTCATTGGAACCAAGACCGCCGTCTCACACCTGGCCCCACCCAATAATCTGTCTACACAATCCACCACATGCCAAACCCTACCACCAGGCAGGCAACACACAGTTCGGCATGTAGGGTCTTGGGGGCAGATTACCCTATCTACATTCCTTATAATGGAGTCCTCTACCACTACCACCTGCCTTGCATTCCTGATCCTTTGTTCCTCCTTGTATCAGAAATGGCAGTCCCCTGGGTGCTCAAGGGACTAGCCCCCTCCATACAGGCAAATTCCGAGGTGTCCTCCTCCACTCCATTACTGCCACACATCACCACGGTAACCACTCTTTCATATTTATTAACCACCGATAAGTGTTTCATTGCATTAGGTTCATCATTCAAAATCGCCAAGTTTGAGGTGGGGTGAAAACACATTAGTGCCCATATATCCAGTGGGTCCCTGGAAGGTTAAGTGTTTTCCTATACAATTATGGGTTTAAAAGTTTAAAGTCCCCCTCTTTCATTTTGGCAAATTATCGGTCACAGCCCTGGTCTGGTAATGGGCGACATTATAGAGCTATTCAATTCTTTTAAATCGATACTTGACATTACGCAATAGAAACAGTGATGTAGTCATTGCACATTGGCAAAATACTCCCACTGCTTATAGCCATGATGATACTTTCCTCAGCTTAAACAATCGGCTTTATAAATACAAGGAACAAAACGCTATTTGCCATTGCGATGTCCTGCATTAGTGAAATGGCGATATTAGCCATAGTTTTTAAATATGCCGCCAGATTTTAGTGGAACATTCCACCTTACCTTTAATTATTGCATGAAACCTTTAATAAAGATACCAATTATGCAATAAATATGTAATATACCTACATCCTACATATATCACATACAAGAACACATGAAAGATAAGCAGACACGCTCAGTCACACATACACTCATCATGCAGATATTCTCAGTCATGCAGACATTGTCACGCAGACACGCTCAGTCACTCAGACATGCTTAGTCATGCAGACACGCTCAGTCACATAGACACTCTCGGTCACACTGACACTGTCTGCACTGTAATCTGTTTTCTGAGCATTTTTTGGGGGATTGCATGCTCTCCGTTAATGCAAAAAAAATTGCACACATCACTGCAAACAGATGATAATGCATGTGAAATGAGCCATTGTACAGTGGTTTAAGCTTAAGGCTGGGTACACACGGTAAGATAGTGCCATGCCGGTCGACCAAAAATATCTCACCAAGTGTGCAGGGTGGCTGCTAGTAACGATACACAGTGTGTATCCAGCTTAAAGGGTATTTCCACTCACTTACTTTTTTTCAGTTTACTTGAAGAAAGTGGGGTAAAGGAGCTATGTCTTACCTCCCGTTCTTCAATTAAACTAGCAAAAGACAGGAGCAAACAGAAAAAACTCAACCATGTTTGCGCTCCTCTGCAGCTTTCTCTGACAGGTCATGACTGTAGCGATGCTCCCTTACAATATGTGTGCATGCTGATTATATATGTGTGTAAATACAGCTACTAAAATTTTCATACAAACACATCAGAGGGAAAAAATCCCACCCTGTTCTGTTTGTCCTACATTGTGACTTCACCTTTATAGGGTTAGAAAAAAAGTCTTAGGTCATCTAATATATTCATGATTATAGTTTAGAATTGGTCAGTGCTTCTTGAAATTAGCATGAGATAAGCCAGGCTTTAGAACAGCTCGGCCGTTGTATGTAAAGTGAATGAAAAGAAAACCCTTTGAAGTGATCAAAATCCTTCTCATCTTGTTAATTCTGCCATTTGTTTGATTTTGGTACAAAGAAAATGAAGGAATGTGATGGGATTATGGCATCCTAAGTCAATATTTATTAAAAAATCAATCTTGGTGAAAATCTGCCCATCCCTCTAATTAGACCAGTCGACTTGAGGTTGATTTTTAATTGCAAAAGTAATTACACAGAGCAGATAGCCGCTGACACTTGATTATCTAAGTGATTGATTAAAAAGCCTAGTTCGACAACAAGCGCCGAAATTCAAGATATTCAAGACAATTAGAGGCAGAGTAAAGTCTGAATTACATCCACAAAATGTCTCTGTCATTCAGTTGTGGTCACCCCTAAGGCAGATTGACCGACTCGACTGTTAAACACTGGATTATTTAGCAATTCATTTTTCATGAATTGTAAACAGCTAGGTGAGGTTTTTAAAAAAAAAATGAAACCTCAAAACTAAAATTGCATTCCTTTTTTAAAAGCATCAGTGAAAAAAGTTATATTTGTATTTACTTTTTAAAATATCCTGATATTTATGAATTGCTTTTACACTCCAGCACAAGCTGCCATTGTAAACCTACCAAATGAATAATCACTAATGGTTGAAGGAATTAAGAAATGTTGTACAGTGACCATAGCTAATAGACATGATGAATCATATCAATGTACATGGCAGTTCATTAAGCTCTACTGCATATTACAAAGGCCTGTAGCCAAAAATAACTAAGCATGTTTATATCAAAAACAAATTTATTGTAAGGCTAAAGGTTAATTCAAAAAAAGTATATGTAACTTGATGCTTTATTTTACGTGAATATGCTTTTTTTTTTACACACATATATCTGCATGGCGTGTTAAAGATAAATAAAATTGTGAGCTCCATTTAGTAAAATAAGCCCAAGGGCATGAGTAATCCCAGCAAGAAAAAGCATACCATTCACTTATCTCATACATGTAGGAGCAAGCCAGCCTAATACCATGATATGGCATGGTATATTACAGCTGCTGTGAAATTTGATTGATATATTTGCCTTAATGAGAAACTGAGCTAACAGTTTTACAAGCATGTTAAAGCTTTTCCTCCTCTCCTATAGCTGGTGGAACAAGAAAAATTAAAGTTCAGTTATTGCAATATATAATGCATCCATTTAATGGACCCAACTGTAATATAATATAAGGGATAATGCGCCCCTTACAGTGTAATATAAGGATATTACGCCACTGAGAAGTTTCCTGCCCAAGCACGAGGCCGCAAGGCAAGTATCTCCCAGGTGTGGTAATATAATTATTTATTAGTGACGTCTGTCCATAGGTGCTTCGCACTGCAAAACCAGAGGCCTGCACTACACTGATGATAGCTCAATAAAGCAGAAACCAGTCTGTAGTTGGTGTTCTGGTTTTGCATTTAGCTTGTGGAAAGCTGTAAAAGTCTTTTTAAAAATATAGCTTTCCTAAGAGCTTCCATGGAAACATGGTAAATTCCCAGAAGCCTTTGTTCCTTATTTGTATATTATAATATGAAAGGACGCGTTATTTCTTATAATACAAACGTTTCTGATTCCTAACACACACACACCCCATTGCATTTTAAATTCTAGCTTTGTCCGGAATAGGGACAAATTAAAAAAGACAAAAAAAACAAGCTACCTACTGTAACTTAAAACCAGTAGAAAGCCCTGCTGCTATGCGGTTAAACAAATCTTTGTGGAGGATGAGAGAGACATTTGTTATGAAATGACAGAAAGCAGCTTCAGCAGGTTCCGTTAGTAAATTAAAACACTGCAAAAACCCTGAACGCTACTACGTAGTAGTGCACTGATTATAACACAGAAGGTGTAGAACAATTCTACTTAGGCACTGACTGTTCTTTTATGCACCTTATGTGTAGTTCCAGACCTGTTCTGACTGTGTTGTGTCCATTAATGCTCTCCTCTTTACATCAGCCACAGTTCCGCTCTAGTGTATCTGGTGCAGTTATGTAAGAACTGGAGGGGGTGGGGCATGGAGTGTTTGTGCGGGCATCACTGCAATTTGTATATCTTCATGAAGTCTGCTAAAGATATAGGTGTGTAGTATGGGGGGTTGTGAATATCATATCGGTAGGGGCTTGTCTGTGTGTCCCACTGTGAGGTAAGGTTGTGTAGCACAGTGTGTATTTAGTAAAAAAGAGGGGGTAGGAGGTTGTAGCTGCCCTGTGTTGAGGTTATAAGAAATGGTTGGTGAGGGTGGTATCGGTAGTCCGGTGTGGGGGAGTTAATTAATATCCAATGTGAAATCTTAAAGGGGAGGGTCTCTGAGGCTGTAGACACCCATTGTCTCTGACTGAGGCTTGTTAAGTTGGAGCTTTTAATTGAGGAATAAAGGGGTGGATTGTATTGGATAATGTACCCCCTACAATAAATTAAAAACGCCTTGTGTTTTTATATGGTCACATAACTCCTCTGTGGCTTTTAATATCCTTAAAATTTACAGTAGGGGGTACATTATTCACTATGTATTTTACTCTGAACAACACTGTAAAGACACAGAATAACTGCTAATAGCATTTTTCCCATACATAATATCAGTAGCATAACTAGGAATCACTGGGCTCCCAGCAAAACTATGATAGGGCCCCTATCACTGCTTAATTTATTTTTCTGGGAGGAGGCTATATTTTTCATAGGAAAATTATGAAGATTGCCCCCCCCCCCCCACTTGCAGGGTCTGCTCCCCTGGTAGTTACTTTATTCAGAACTGTATATACTAAAAAATTACTTTGCTTATCTTAATCTATAATTGAATACATGTTAGTAGCACTTACTCTGATTTGTGTTACAGCATGCCTTCAACCCAGCACACATTTTGTTTATGAGCAATATCCCCCTCCCTCTTTAAACCACTCCCACTTCCATCCGACCTGACTTTTTTCCCCACAAACCAACTGTCAAGCCTGCACACAGCATACAGCATTCTAATTGTTAAAACTCTGTCACCATTCCAGCTACAGTAAAACTACTCACAGAAGAATTGTTTTTGAGAGCAAGGAACTTGATTGACATATGAAATATAAGAAGTTTTAGATTGGATATCTAAAGAAATAGGGAGCAGATCAGCAAAAAATGATACAGTGGTGGTTGGGAAGAATTATAGTTTCCAGTTATGGTCAATTTAAAATAACCTATTTTTCGGTATAGATGCCCTTTAAACTATGCATCGTCCAATGACAGAATGGGCAACTCATAGTATTTTCTCACACTTCCCTTGAGAACAAGCATCTATGTATAGTAGGTCTTAAAATAACTGTGAATATGGCTGCTAATGTTACTGGCTTGCCGTATTTAGAGCTTTTCACAGGTTCTGCAGGCATCAACTCTTTTCATAACTTTTTACAGAAAATCCATACTAGATTTGAACACTAATGTATATCTGCAGTTTTTTTTAACTCTCACACACACTTTAGGGTTTGTCTTTAAAAACATGAACTCCTTAGTCTTCCATTCTAGTCAAGTAAAAAAAACTTAGTATCTATAGGGCACTGGAGTGCAGTTCAGGTAGCCAATAATTAATGCATATCCCTATGTATATAATACATTCAAAAGAAAAATAATCATTTTAGCAATCGACCCACCTTGTCAGAACATAAACTAAAATTGTAAATGCTGTGTTAAAAACACCAGCTGTTTGGCTGGACACTCTAAAAACTAGCAGAAGGCTGTGATGGCCTAGAAGCCTTGAAGGCAAGTTGAAGAAATGAGGTTTATAGCTGAGGCTAACTTTCAAGACTAGACAGAAGAGGGGTATTGGGAAGAGCAATGAAATAAATAGCGAAAAGAAGTGAAGAAAGGCTGTCTGGTGTAGTTGTGTGGCATTGAAAGGAAATGTGTGTGTCTTTGCTGCAGGTTCAATAAAGTTGCTATGTTAATGAAAATATGTTGTCTGTGGGGTGTTAGGGGTAAGCTTTTTGCATTTGTGACCATAAAACTAACTTTTTTGATGGATTGTGAGGGTGTATCGGTAGGTGTGTTTACCTGTCTCTGTTTTTTGATGATTTTGGTATGGTTTCCATGTTAACAGGAGATATAGTATAATATAGTTTTTGAGGTTGAATAAAGACATACATCCATCTAGTATAGTCTAACCTACTTAGCAATACCCACATTTCCTGCCAAACAGTTAATCTAGAGGGTGGCAAACCCCCCCCCCCCCCCCCCCCCCACACACACACACACAAAAGCAGTGGAAAAAATTACTTTCTGACTCCAAGTGCCAATCGGAAAAAATCCAGTGGTGAGGGGGACATCCCACAGGAAAACGACACTTTATTACAGGAACAGTGGATCTTAGGATCGTAATTACTTAAACTCAATGTGCTACGTCAAGCAGTTACATAAGAACAGTTGTTTTAAATGTTTGTACAGGTTAAGAAATTTAAAGATTACACAAAATGTTTTAGTGCTAATGATACAATTTAAGGAGGGGGGTATTTCATCTTGGATTCCTTTGTAATAAAAAAGAACAGTTACTCATCATAATATTCTTAGATCAGGCGGATAAACAATATACTCAAACAGGGAGATTTGCCCATTGGCGCAACCCTGTTCTGGATTTTCCAGAGACTGTGCGATACTGGGTGAATCTCACCCGCAGATGTGGAGAAGGCCTTCAACAGGGCAGATTTGACTTGTGTAAAACTGGTACTAAACATGTTTGGCTTCCCTGCGGATCTTATACAGTCAATTTTCTGCCTTTACAACAAGCCAAAATTAGAAAAATGGGATATCCTTCTAAATATATACTGTAACTATTGATAACAGAATGAGACAGGGAATAGAGGTGGGGGATTCGACACCAACTGTCTGCCATGTACAATGCTGTTTTGATGCCTTACCCTGGGCGTTCCTATAACACCTCTTAGCATAACACCTGGCTGTGATATGCTAATTGGGATTTTCCAGGGTACATAATTGCCACAGATTCTTGTACAAGTCATTCTGAATTGAGAAAACCAGTCGGATGACTAGCGAAACGTCTTCAAGAACTAAACTTTAAGTCCAGTTGATCTAACTGAATACAACAGATATACGTAACAATCTAAACATCCACGTACCATCCAAGTAATGGTAGGCTCAATCAAAGCCAAGTTGTCTCTGTTTGCAGACGACACACTTCTCTTCCTAAAACAACCCTTAATAACACTCCCTTCTGTTTATTACATTTTGAAACAATTTGCAAACATTTCAGGCTTCAAGGCGCACAACAACAAATCCAAAGCATATGGGGTTGGGAGTTCCTACACCATTACAGGAATCCCTTTAAAAATATTTTCTTTTTAAATGGCCAAATATATTCCTAAAATACCTGGGCATCTATCTCAGTACAAACAATTGACACCCTTTTCCTTTTCATTGATTGGGAGAGTGACAGCAGTCAAAATTAATATATTAATAATTATTCAGGGCCCTTCCCCATCTTAAAATAATTTAGATCATCAGAAGTTACAAAAGGCAATCAATAGTTTTATTTGGAAAATGGTTAGACCACATATCAAATACACTACTTTAACCTGACAAAGAGATAAAGGAGGATTTGCTGCTTCGATACTATACTATACTATAAAGCAGCTCGCCTCTCACAAATCACACAATGGATTTGGGGTCTGAATCAAATAGGATGAGTATATTTAGAAAACCAATTACTAGGGCCACTTCACACTGCTTCAGTTTTATTGGTCTGCCCGTCAGACTGCCCCAAATATATAGGTATACAATTCACCACAATCCAATCCTCATTGCAAATATGGGACATATGTAATTCCCAACTTAAACTGATACACATCCCTTCCCCACACCTCCTCTTCTTTAAAACACCATACCTCTCACTAGAGAACAAAACATAGAAATAAACTTTTGGAAAAATAAAGGAATTACCAAAATATTTGAAATATGCAACCACCAAAAGACCCTCATTACATGGGAGGAAGCATCCACCAAATTTAAACTACCTAACTCAAAAGGGTTCTCCTACACCCGTATGTTATGCAAAAACCACATAAAGCCACATTGTCCAAGCACTAATCCCACACAATATGAAATCCTTAGTGCTCAAATTCAGACCTCTACTTACACAATTTCCATGCTATACCATCTTGTGTGACATGATACAAAACCAATAAAACACCCTCCAACAATTAACTGGGAGACCAGATTAATCCATTCCCTCTTGACGACACTCAATGTGCCCCATTCTTTAAACACTATAATAATGAAAATAATCATACATAGATTTTAAACGACTGGTACACCACCGGCCTTCTACACAAAACTAATCCAACACTTCCGAATATATGTTTTAGGGGCTGCAGCCCTCATGGAAAGGGGGAGAACTAACAAAACCAAAACTGATAGCTAAGGTGCAGTGGATTTACAACAATGAATACATGGCACACACACTTACAAATAGACTCAAAAATTGGTCCAAAACATGGGATGTGTGGATTCTTAGAATGACTCTTTTAACAAGCCCCTAAAGATAGCTAAAGTACAGATGTTTGGCTCCTTGGGCGGAGGGCCTGGGATGGGCCCAGGTAGCAGAGATAAACTTACCTACAGGTGCTTCACTTGCAGCTTCTCCCCAAAAGATGGAGCTCTTTATTGACTGAGCTCCAATCTTTTGCGCTTACAAACCAATGTTAAATATTGGAGCGCGATAGGGACAAGTGTGCCTGTCCGCTGGGGAGAAGATTAGTAGTTCTGAGAATTTTTTTGATTCCTGTTCGATCATATTAGCAAGCATACACACTTGATGGATAACTAGTAATTTGTACATGCCATTTACTATGGCATTTCTTTGGCATATTGATATAAGCATTTAAATGAAAATCTTGATAATCTGGACCACCAGGTTTAAGAATGTGTGCCACCCAAGGCTCATGTGTAATTTTGCCCAAATAAAGGCCAACCAAGATTTTGGAACATATATGCAGTGTTAAAAGGGTGCATGTCTTTTTTAAACTCCACAACTTCTGCTCCTATATTATGTTACTACCGTATGTAAAAAGAAAGTTGCAACCTTGCAAGCTACTACTAAATATATTGGACTGGCTTGGTTTAAACATCTTTCAACAGTTACTTTTATGTGCTCCTTTTATATGTATGTTTGTATGTATAGTTTATTTATAAAGCACCAAATGGGGACGCAGCACTGTACAGTAACAAAATACAATAAAGTCATACAAGGGGGATAAATACATCGATTGTAATGACTGGTTACTAGATAGGTGGGATGTAAGTCTAGATTTAAACCTGCTAATTGAGGTTTCTTGACGTAGAGAGAGGGTAATAGAATTCCAGAGGATGAGAGCCACAAGAGAAAAAGGTTTAAGGTGAGAGGAGGCAGTACAAGTGGAGGGTCTGTACAGGAGATGGTTCTGTGATGATCGAATATATATATATGGGGACACTAGAGAGGAAATATAAGGAGGAGCAGCAGAGCGAAAGGATTTACATGTTAGGAGAATGATTTTGCATAAAATGCACTGTTTAACGGGGAGCCAGGTTGTTGTCCTGTACAGAGGAGATTTGGGATCCTGTTTAATAGAGAGCGAAACAATACGTGTAGCAGAGTTGAGTATAGACTGAAGGGGAGAGAGGTGGGAAGCAGGAAAACCAGTAAGTAGTAAGTTGCAATAATCTAGGTGCGAAAGGATGAGAGCATGCAAAAGCATAGCGGTGGTTGAGAGATAAAGGAAACTGCAGATTTTGGCTATATTGATGGTTTTCGCAACATAGTTAATGTGGTTAGAAAAGGAGAGAGAGGAGTCAATAATTACCCCTAGGCAGCGTGCCAATTGGATAGGGAAAATGAGAATCAAATCTGTTGCCCTTGGTATAACAGGTTGTAGGGCCTAAGAAGATGAACAGGGCGATGTAATAACTTTTATGCGCAAACTTACCTTGCCGAGATCCCCCTAAGATCTAAACTGCTCTTACACCTGCTCTTACACCTCAATACAATTTGCTTGGTCTACTAGGCAGCACAAAACAGAACTTGAATTGTATTCCATCTGCACCATGAGTTAATATAACCAGTTAGGGGTTCGGATGGGTGGGTGCATATAAAGTAAGTAATAGTACAAGTGGCCAGCAGGCCTTTAATAGTATGCTGAAAATCGGTGTAATTTTTCACAATTCACCACAAGCAGTGCAATTCTCTCTGCATTGATTTTGGCATTAGCGAATCTTAACTGAATTTAACAGTTAAAAAATGTGTAGGTATTTTTTTTAGCATTTTGTGGGTGTTTCATCTTAGAATGCTTTTTATTTGTTAAATTTCTGACACATTTTTTACATATAACCCCCCCCCCAAGATTAACTTGGCACAATCTATAACTGTTAAACTGCATTTGTGGTAAAATAGACAATAGGTAGTAGTGGAGCTGCAATGCAATGTCACAATGGCAGAACATATATAACAATCTAGATTTCTTCAGTTGTTTTCTTGCTGTTAGAATTTAATGTTTTTCAATGGATCGGTCTCTCCTGGGAAAACGTGCACTAAAAGCTATTACAAGATTAAGGGGTCATGTCCTATAAAGACCAAAGTGCACTAATGCTCCTCACCTAGAGTAACAAGTGCTTTATTGTACTCTCAGATTTTGTGCCAGACAGGATTATGTCCCCTTAGTGACATTAAAGGGGATGTAAGTGTGCAGCACCCTTAATGTCCTTTAGTGAAAAGAAAATTGAATTTATGCTATTAATAGTATAAAACACTTATTTAATATTTGTGCTGTTAGAATGAGGCAGGTTTAAATGTAACATTAGAGGTATTAAAAAAGCATCCTTTCAATAGATGTGATGGGCATATATATATCTTAGTCTTCAAGTCTTTGCTCAAAACAACACATCATTAATAACCACTACTATATAAAGAAAAAACAAAACAAAAAAAACGAATGAAAATGTTTCCAAATTGTCCATTTTGGCAGGGCTTGGTCGCATGTTTATGGCCAGCTTTAGAATATAGAATTTAGAAGAATTTCATAGTTTATGGGTAAAGTATATGGGTAAAGTATGTTTGTATGTTTTAAAATTAGAGGCTCAAAAAAATGCTAAATTTGGAATTTTTTTATGGGAATAATTATTTGGTTTGCGGTGCTGATTTGTGTTTGTGGCGGGGTTGTGGGGGGGGGCATGTCCAAATTTTGCATCAGGGCCCATTGGTCTGTAGCTACGTTACTGTCTGCCAGATAAAGCCTGGCAGAAGTAGTTTTCTTTGTTCTGTCACTTACTCACAGATGCAATATTGGGAGGTAAGCATTACTAATCCTCCCTCCCTACCCTAGGTACTCTTCATTTTAACTGCTTATTTTTACATTTCTTTAGGGGAAATCAATATCACGAGAACTTTATGAGTTCGGACAAACTCGAACTATTCAAACTAGTTCAGGTTCAAACTAGTTAGATTTTCCGAAACTTTTTCGAAACTTCTCAAATGTACGAGGATTTTCAAACATTCGGCAGGCCTCGAACGGCCACTTCCGAAAATCCTCAAACGCCCGAAGATTCCCGAAAACTCGTGGATTGCCGAGCAGCCGACAATCCCACGGCCGGACGTTAAGGTCATTCGAACTTTCCGAACTATTTACCCCCCCCCATTGACTTTAATGGGTCCGTTTTCGGACTTTCGAACTTTTTTGGAAGTTTGAAAACAGACTGAACTTTTGAAAGTTTGGCTATCTCAGATCACAAGCAACATAGTAACATAATAATTGAGGTTGAATAAAGACATACGTCCATCAAGTCCAACCTATTCACCCTTTTTTTTTTTTTTAAACCCTTCCTAACAGTTGATCCAGAGGAAGGCAAAAACCCCAGCTAAAAAGGGGGGGAAATTCCTTCCTGACTCCAAACGGCAATCGGAAAATATCCCTGGATCAACCAGATCTATATGTATTAATACCAGTAATTCTCAATATTTTTTAATTTTTAGAAACTTGTCCAGACCTTTTTTAAAGCTATTTAATGAAACCTTTCCTAACCTGAAGATGAAACTTCTTTTCTTCCAACCTTAAAGGATGTCCACGAGTCCTCTGATATGACCTATTAGTGAACAATGCACCAGAGAATTCATTGTATGGCCCATTAATATATTTGTATAAGGTTATCATGTCCCCTCGCAAACGTCACTTCTCCAATGTAAACAGCCCTAACTTGTCTAATCTGCCTGCATAGTCAAGCCCCTCCATTCTCCTTATTCATTTAGATGCCTTTCTCTGAACTGCTTCCATTTTCAAGATGTCCCTTTTGTATATGGGATTCCAAAACTGCACCGCATTTTCCAAATGAGGCCTTACCAGTACCTTGTAAAGAGGGAAAATAATATCTTTCTCTCTTGAATCTATTCCCCTCTTTATACGAGACAATATCTTGCTAGCTCTAGCCGTAGAATGCTACGGTAGAATGCTACCTGGCCTGGCATTCTTTGCTACAGCTAAGTCTGTTATCTACCAGAACCCCGAAATCTTTTCCCATTACAGAGTCACTTAACACAGAGTTATTTATGGTGTAGGTGGCAGAGGGATTATTAAAACCCAAATGCATCACCTTACATTTATCAACATTGAATCTCATCTGCCATTCTCCTGCCCATTTTGATAATCTATCTAGGTCTTCTTGCAATACTTGCACATCATTTGAAGTTTCCAAAGCTCTGCATAGTTTAGTGTCATCCGCAAACACTGAGACCTTACTCTCAATGCCCCCCTCTAAATCATTTATAAACAGATTAAACAGAAGCGGCCCCAGTACAGAACCCTGAGGCACTCCGCTTTGAAATTTAGCCCACATAGATGTAGCTCCATTTACCACCACAATCTGTTTGTGATCCAATTACCAATTCTCTATCCATGCCAACTGTCCTCAGTTTATACATTAGTCACCTATGTGGCACAGTATCAAAAGCTTTCGCAAAATCCAAGTATGTAGTATTCACTGCTGTGCCTGAATACAAATTCTTACTCGCTTTTTCATAAAAACCAATTAAATTTGTCTGGCATGATCTTTTTCTCATAAATCCATGCTGACTACTACTAATAAGATGAGCTCTGGAGACAAAATCAAAGATATGATCACGGAACAAAGTTTCCATCACCTTCCCTACAACTGATGTTAGGCTTACAGGTCTATAGTTACCATGTTGTGAACGACTACCTTTTTTTAATATTGGTATTACACTGGCATTTTTCCAATCCAGCGGCACATTCCCAGACCAAAGTAAATCTGAAAAGTTGAGAAACAGTGGTCTAGATAGAACTGAACTAAGCTCTTTTAAAATCCGAGGATGAAATCCATCTGGTCCTGGGGCTTTATTGATATTAACTTTGTCTAATTGTTTCTGTACCATATCCTCTGTTAGCCACAGTGAATACTCCTCATTTCTAGTACAACAAACAGCCCTTTTGCACTCTTATCCAAGTGTGGGTGCCTACTCCTCAGTGGATTATATGTACAGTTGAAAAGCAATGATCAAGGGTTGCACTCCAATGAACAATGAAGTGTAAACTTTGATTTCATTATGTGAAGCCCTATGAATGCCTTCCAATATGGTGAGTTGTATTAGTTCGTATATATATATATATATATATATATATATATATATATATATATATATATATATATATATATAAATGTGATATTCAGGGGGATCTGGGATCAAGTTCACACAGTTTAGGCAGCCTCAAAGTTCAACAAATAAGCTTTGTTTATTTGCAACATAAATTTGGCATCCGCCAGCAGTCAAACAGTAAAAGGAAATGCAGCTTCACTTAGCCAATCAAAATTATGCAGTTCCAACACAAAGGAAAAAGTCCAGCTTTCTTCAGCAGCCCAAACTTTAAAGACTTTGCAAGCAAAAACACAGTTCATTTACTGACACATCTCAGTGTTTCTTTTCCTTTTACCTTCCTTGTAACACTGGGAAATTCAGCCAGGAGCTCTGATCCACACACCCTCCAGCCTGCACAGCTCATCAGCAATACACCTGCTCAGGAAATCACTCACTCCTTTCCCAGAGCTCCTTGCAGATATTCCTTTCTGCATCAGGTTAACCCTTGATGCACTGGCATTAATTTAACCCAAGGCTATCTCCAGACAAACCCTGGGGTGGAATGGAAAGGCCCTTCTAAAGGGAGCCAAGACCAAAAATAGGAGATATGTATCTTCCATCCATGACCCATCCCTGGAGTCTTGTACATATCCCCCCCCTCTGCCTCAACCCGGAGGAGAAGGAGGCACTACTGGACACCATACAGTGGACTCGGGAGAGGGCATCAGCATTTTGATGCAGTCTCCCGGGCCTGTGCTCTACCACAAACGAAAATTCCTGTAGGTACAGGAACCACCTTGTCACCCTGGCATTGGTTTTCCTTGTTTCTCATCATCCAAGTCAAAGGAGCATCGTCCGAAACTAACCGGAATTTCCTACCTAACAAAAAGTTAAAAAAATCACTATGTCATCAAGATACACAGAGGTGTATTGTTGATGGGGCCGAAGCAACCTGTCCATTGCTCTCTGAAAGGTGGCTTGTGAAGACCAAAGAGCATCCTTTTATACTGGAACTGACCATCCGAGTGGAGAATGCGGTTTTTCTCCTTCGCACTTTTGGATAAGGTATCTGCCAATACACCTTTTCAGATCCAGAGTGTTATAAACCGGGCTGGGCCTAGCCTTTCTATCAACTCATCTACTCGGGGCATGGGGTAGGCATCAAATTTTGACACCTCATTCAGTCTTCTGAAATCATTACAAAATCGCAGAGTACCGTCGGGCTTTGGAACCAGCACAATGGGGCTTGACCACTCACTCTGCGATTCTTCAATGATATCCAGTTCCAGCATTTTTTTTAACCTCATCTGAGACTGCTTTCCTGCAGGCTTCGGGAATGCGGTAGGGCCTGACACACACTTTGACTCCAGGCTCAGTGATTATGTCATGCTCTATAACGTGAGTAAGACCTGGCAGTTCTGAGAACACTTATTTGTTTCTCTGTAAGAACTCTCTCACCTGTTGAGACTGTGCCACGGACAAAGTAGGGGATATTTTCACATGCTCAATCCCTTTGTGGGGCTCAGGGCTTAGGCTACCAATGCCATTTCTGGTTCCCGGTCTCTCCAGGGTTTTAACACGTTTACATGGTAGATCTAATATGGGTTTTTTTTCCCGGGTTGGTACACCTTGTAATTTACTTCTCCCAATTTTTCTACCACCTCAAATGGTCCTTGCCACTTGGCCAGGAACTTGCTTCCCACAGTAGGTATTAGGACTATTAGATCACCCACTTGAAAGTGTCTAACATTCGCTGACCGATTGTACACCCTCCTCTTTGCGTCCTGAGCACTCTGGGGATGTTCCCGGACCAAGGGCATCACCTTATCGATTCTGTCTCTCATTTGGGAAATATGTTCAACGACTGTTTTATGAGGAGTTGCCTCACTTTCCCAGGTTTCCTTGACAAGATCAAGCAATCCACGTGGCCTCCGACCATACACTAACTCGCCCGTGGATGCCTGAGGAACCTCCCGGATAGCAAACAGCAATGCAGGTAGCAGACAGTCCCAATCCTTACCATCCTTTTGTACTACCCTCTTTAGCATAGACTTCAGGGTTTTATTGAACCTTTCGACCAGGCCATCCGTCTGGGGGTGATAGACAGAGGTCCGCAACTGCTTAATCTGAAACAGTTTGCAGAGATCTGCCATCACCCTCGACATAAATGGGGTGCCCTGGTCGGTAAAGATCTCCTTAGGTAAACCAGTCCTCGAGAACATTTGAAACAGCTCCCTTGCAATGATTTTTGAAGTAGGGTTTCTCAAAGGGACAGCCTCTGGGTATCTAGTGGCATAGTCTAGTACTACGAGTATGTATTGGTGTCCCCGGGCTGATTTTACTGTAGGGTCTACTAAGTCCATGGCAATCCGCTCAAAATGAACTTCGATTATGGGTAGGGGCACCAAGGGACTTTGGAAATACGGAGCTGGAGCGGTTAAGTGGCATATCAGGCAGGAACCACAGTATTTTTTAACATCTGCCTTAAGCCCTGGCCAGAAAAACTGGTCAGTTATCCGCGCCTCCGTCTTTTCAGCACCCAGGTGTCCTCCCAAAACCTCATTGTGGGCCATATCCAGTACCATTCGCCTGTAGGGCTGAGGAACCAAAAGCTGCTCTATTACATCAGAGCGTACCTTGGCTACTCGATACAGCAAGTCATCATTCATTGCAAAGTAGGGATACCTGTTCTCAGCCCCGGGTTCTTGAGGCACCCCATTTATTACAGTTACCTGCTGACGGGTATGTACTAAAGTGGGGTCTTGTACTTGAGCTGTACCAAAAGCTCCTCTTCCCACTTCCAAACCTGGATGAACAGTATCAGCGGAGGTGACCCCTTCATCCTCCCCAAGCATGACTTGTAACGGAGACATTTCCCCCCCTCAGAGTTTAATCCAGACTCTTTTGCCACCTCTTGCAGGGGTAATTCCACCTGATCCCCTTCTGACATGGGGACAAGTGGATGTACACTCATTTCTACTTCTTTTAACATCATAGTTGAATCATGCTGCATCAAGTTCCATAACTCTGAAAACAATGGAAAGTCACATACAATAATAATATCATACACTAGGGAGGGTACCATCCCCACATTATGTGTCATAGCTCCACACGTGGTAGAAATGAAGACAGCCACCAAGGGATATTCCCTAGTGTCCCCATGTACACAAATAACCCACAGGGTGGGTACCGCTGGATCAACCTGTCCAACCACCCGGGTATGCACCAGAGTCACCATGCTTCCTGAATCTAGTAAAGCATGAGCAGGGAAACCATTCACATTAACCCTGCATTCAAATTGCTGCTTATTCTCAGGGCATGCAGTGCAATTTATTTGAGCATGAAAAGATACTCGACGGACAGTTCCACATTCCATTGGCTCTTCTTGCAATGGGCACTGCGTCCTCACATGCCCCCAGGCTTGGCACTTCTAGCACTGTGTTAAGCCAGCCTTCCGGGGCACAACACCCTCTTTAGGGGTGCTGTTATTGCTAGACCCCCCACTTGAGCCAGGAAACCGTGTAGCTCCTCCTTCCGACACTGAGGAGGATGAGGTCTTGGTCACTCTGTTAGCAGGGTAGTTCATAGGCCTCGAAGGTCCTAGAAGATGCTCTACAACGAGAACCTTTCCACCATATCCACAAGCTGGTCTGCAGTCTTGGGATCCCCATGGCTCACCCAGTGCTGTAACGGTCCAGGAAGGGCCCTCAAATACCAGTCCAGGACAATGCGCTCCACTATCTGTGGTCCTGTCAAGGTCTCCGGCTGCAACCACTTCCTCACCAGCAGTATGAGGACATGCATCTGTGACCTAGGGGGTAGACCTGTTTGATATCTCCAGCTATGCACTCTCTGTGCTCTGACAGCTGTAGTTACTCCAAGGCGGACTAATATCTCGGTTTTTAAATCATCATAATTTATTAGCTTTCTCTGAAGGCTCAAAATATGCTTTGCGGATCTCCTGTTAAGAAGGTTACCTTGACGTGGTTGGAAGGATTTTCATTCATGTGATCACAGTAATGTATACTAAAACCCCTTTGTTTATAAAGTATGCCATGTGGCAGATAAGGATTTGTATGGGGCCTAGGAATGTGCATTGATTATCTTCTCTATGTTTGTACTCCTGTTAAGAAAGGTGCAATAAGCCATCCATTGCTCTCTCGGCCATCCCTCTCGCTCCGCCGTTCTCTCAAACGTAGTAAGAAACGCTTCAGTGTCATCTAGGGTGACAGTTTTTGAAAAAATGACTGCCCCGGATGGTTGCCTGGCTGCTAGGGTTAACAGCAGCTGTTTCACGCCCCTGAGTGAGCTGCTTACTGCCTCGGCCAACATTTTAGACTGTGCCTCTGTAGACTCCCGCAAGGCATCACTTTGTGTGGGTAGATTCACGCAGGGCTGTCAGTTGTGGCCTCAGTGGCTTGCTGTTGCACTGTCATACTCTGCTGCAGTTCACTGTACCCATAGCTAACTGGCGCACTAATTCTTCCATTGTGTGCACCACACTGGGCCTTTAAATGTCAAAACAGAAAACAGTACATACCGTATATACTCGAGTATAAACCGAGGTTTTCAGGCTTTAAAAAAGCCTGAAAATCTTACCTCGGTTTATACTCGAGTCAGCCTATCTCCTACCTTGTCCGCCGCCGCGCGATCCGCATCCTCGCTCCACAGCCTCTGCACATCCGCAAAGTGAGAGGCGCCGGGTAGTGACATCATCCGGATGCTCAGAGCTGTGGAGCGAGGATGCGGATCGCACGTCCGGCGGACAAGGTAGGAGAAACTTTTACTTGCACAGGGAATTGGCAAATACTTACAAATAGAGAAAACCTTCTTTATTTGTGCATACTGTATGCACAATAAAGGAGGGAAGAAAACGTAGTAAGAAACGCTTCAGTGTCATCTGAGGGTGACAGTTTTTGAAAAAATGACTGCCCCGGATGGTTGCCTGGCTGCTAGGGTTAACAGCAGCTGTTTCACGCCCCTGAGTGAGCTGCTGTACTGCCTCGGCCAACATTTTAGACTGTGCCTCTGTAGACTCCCGCAAGGCATGCACTTGTGCTGTGGTAGATTCACGCAGGGCTGTCAGTTGTGCCTCAGTGGCTTGCTGTTGCACTGTCATACTCTGCTGCAGTTGCACTGTACCCATAGCTAACTGGCGCACTAATTCTTCCATTGTGTGCACCACACTGGGCCTTTAAATGTCAAAACAGAAAACAGTACATACCGTATATACTCGAGTATAAACCGAGGTTTTCAGGCTTTAAAAAAAGCCTGAAAATCTTACCTCGGTTTATACTCGAGTCAGCCTATCTCCTACCTTGTCCGCCGGCCGCGCGATCCGCATCCTCGCTCCACAGCCTCTGCACATCCGCAAAGTGAGAGGCGCCGGGTAGTGACATCATCCGGATGCTCAGAGGCTGTGGAGCGAGGATGCGGATCGCACGTTGCATGATTTTTGAAGTAGGGTTTCTCAAAGGGACAGCCTCTGGGTATCTAGTGGCATAGTCTAGTACTACGAGTATGTATTGTGTCCCCGGGCTGATTTTACTGTAGGGTCTACTAAGTCCATGGCAATCCGCTCAAAATGAACTTCGATTATGGGTAGGGGCACCAAGGGACTTTGGAAATACGGAGCTGGAGCGGTTAAGTGGCATATCAGGCAGGAACCACAGTATTTTTTAACATCTGCCTTAAGCCCTGGCCAGAAAAACTGGTCAGTTATCCGCGCCTCCGTCTTTTCAGCACCCAGGTGTCCTCCCAAAACCTCATTGTGGGCCATATCCAGTACCATGCCTGTAGGGCTGAGGAACCAAAAGCTGCTCTATTACATCAGAGCGTACCTTGGCTACTCGATACAGCAAGTCATCATTCATTGCAAGTAGGGATACCTGTTCTCAGCCGGGTTCTTGAGGCACCCCATTTATTACAGTTACCTGCTGACGGGTATGTACTAAAGTGGGTCTTGTACTTGAGCTGTACCAAAAGCTCTTTCCCACTTCCAAACCTGGATGAACAGTATCAGCGGAGGTGACCCCTTCATCCTCCCCAAGCATGACTTGTAACGGAGACATTTCCCCCCCTCAGAGTTTAATCCAGACTCTTTTGCCACCTCTGAGGGGTAATTCACCTGATCCCCTTCTGACATGGGGACAAGTGGATGTACACTCATTTCTACTTCTTTTAACATCATAGTTGAATCATGCTGCATCAAGTTCCATAATCTGAAAACAATGGAAAGTCACATACAATAATAAATCATACACTAGGGAGGGTACCATCCCACATTATGTGTCATAGTCCACACGTGGTAGAAATGAAGACAGCCACCAAGGGATATTCCCTAGTGTCCCCATGTACACAAATAACCCACAGGGTGGGTACCGCTGGATCAACTGTCCAACCACCCGGGTTGCACAGAGTCACCATGTTCTGAATCTAGTAAAGATGAGCAGGGAAACCATTCACATTAACCCTGCTTCAAATTGCTGCTTATTCTCAGGGCATGCAGTGCCAATTTATTTGAGCATGAAAAGATACTCGACGGACAGTTCCACATTCCATTGGCTCTTCTGCAATGGGCACTGCGCTCCTCACATGCCCCCAGGCTTGGCACTTCTAGCACTGTGTTAAGCCAGCCTTCCGGGGCACAACACCCTCTTTAGGGGTGCTGTTTATTGCTAGACCCCCCACTTGAGCCAGGAAACCGTGTAGCTCCTCCTTCCGACACTGAGGAGGTCTTGGTCACTCTGTTAGCAGGGAGTCATAGGCCTCGAAGGTCCTAGAAGATGCTCTACAACGGAGAACCTTTCCACCATATCCACAAGCTGGTCTGCAGTCTTGGGATCCCCATGGCTCACCCAGTGCTGAACGGTCCAGGAAGGGCCCTCAAATACCAGTCCAGGACAATGCGCTCCACTATCTGTGGTCCTGTCAAGGTCTCCGGCTGCAACCACTTCCTCACAGCAGTATGAGGACATGCATCTGTGACCTAGGGGGTAGACCTGTTGATATCTCCAGCTATGCACTCTCTGTGCTCTGACAGCTGTAGTTACCAAGGCGGACTAATATCTCGGTTTTTAAATCATCATAATTATTAGCTTTCTCTGAAGGCAGATCAAAATATGCTTTTGCGGATCTCTGTTAGAAGGTTACCTTGACGTGGTTGGAAGGATTTTCATTCATGTGATCACAGTAATGTATACTAAAACCCCTTTGTTTATAAAGTATGCCAGTGTGCAGATAATGATATTGTATGGGGCCTAGGAATGTGCATTGATTATCTTCTCTATGTTTGTACTCCTGTTAAGAAAGGTGCAATAAGGCCAGTCCATTGCTTCTCGGCCATCCCTCTCGCTCCGCCGTTCTCTCAAACGTAGTAAGAAACGCTTCAGTGTCATTGAGGGTGACAGTTTTTGAAAAAATGACTGCCCCGGATGGTTGCCTGGCTGCTAGGGTTAACAGCAGCTGTTTCACGCCCCTGAGTGAGCTGCTGTACTGCCTCGGCAACATTTTAGACTGTGCCTCTGTAGACTCCCGCAAGGCATGCACTTGTGCTGTGGTAGATTCACGCAGGGCTGTCAGTTGTGCCTCAGTGGCTTGCTGTTGCACTGTCATACTCTGCTGCAGTTGCACTGTACCCATAGCTAACTGGCGCACTAATTCTTCCATTGGTGCACCACACTGGGCCTTTAAATGTCAAAACAGAAAACAGTACATACCGTATATACTCGAGTATAAACCGAGGTTTTCAGGCTTAAAAAAGCCTGAAAATCTTACCTCGGTTTATACTCGAGTCAGCCTATCTCCTACCTTGTCCGCGGCGGCGATCGCATCCGCTCCTCGCCCACAGCCTCTGCCATCCGCAAAGTGAGAGGCGCGGGTAGTGACATCATCGGATGCTCAGAGGCTGTGGAGCGAGGATGGGGATCGCACGTCCGGCGGACAAGGTAGGAGAAACTTTTACTTGCACAGGGAATTGGCAAATACTTACAAATAAGAGTAAAACCTTCTTTATTGTGCATACTGTATGCAAAATAAGGAGGATTTACCCCTATTTGCAAGTATTTGCCACTTAAGATGTTTGAAAACTACAACTCCCAGCATGCTTTATTGCTGGGAGTCACAGTTTTCAAACATCTTAAGGACCATGACAGACTATTGCTACAGAAGGAGGCACAGTGGATACACAAGCTGGACACTCTGACTCCGGGTGGGCTCAATGAACAGTTAGTTTACATTGCTATCTCTAACTATTGCCAACTATTCTTTATTAGTATTCTACTTTATTAGTAGATGATGTTTACCGTCTACAGCTGATATTACGTCTCATGGGACCGTCCGGTATCAATTTGTTTCGTATAGCGGAGTTTGGCCATGTATTACATTATCCTATTATATGGTGTACGATTCCCTTATTCAGTCTATTGCCTTTAATATAGCACCCACCAAATATATATAAAAAGAAAAAGGAAGACTGAGTGCAGACATCACCATATGAATCTATATATATATATATATATATATATATATATATATATATATATAAATCAAGCATAAGCGGTGAGCACTCCTCTCACTCCAACAGCCGCCCGGGTGCACATCAGAGCATATGCAACGATGGCACTCACAGGACTTTTTTAATCATTTTCAAAACGATACTTTATTGCACATCTACGCGTTTCAACCCTGCTGTCGGGCGGTCATCAGGATGTTGCATCACACAGTAAGTTAACCCATTTTATTACCACCCACCCTGTGGTTTGCTCCATCCACCACGAGACAACCCCTTTGTGCACCTGAATACAAAGTCAACAATAAAATACATATAAAGAACATCACATGTAGTATGTGTACTGTTTAAAAACAATTTTAAAAACAAATCAAATGTTCTGTTTGCGGTCAGAAAAACCCAGGTGGTCACAAAAACCCAAATAATGTTAGACAAATATTCACAAGAAACAGTGTAGTGCAAACTGTTCATTTAATCCACAAGGGGATAAAGTCTGCAACTTATGTATCCACCAGGCTTCTTTTTGTAGCAATAGTTTGTCCTTGTCTCCAGGCATCAACATTTGCTCATCTGACAAGTCATCAATGATCATGCACCGCAGACTTGACAGCTGATGGGCCTTCTTTTTGAAATGCCTGGTGACCGACAAGTCACCAAACTTGCTGGTAATGGAATCCACATCACTGGCTTGGCTAATGGATGTGCGGTGATTGGCCTTTTACATGTACAGGTTGGCAAGGGATGAGGCCAAATTTGACCCCATCGCCGTGCCAACCCTCTGGGCATAATACACCCTATCATATCTAAAGTAGTTATTGTTGAGAATAAATCTCAACAAATCAATAAAAAACTCAATGGGAGGTCGATTGTACTCCATACCCAAAAGTGCCAACCTGCATGCCTCAATACCCTTATTATATGTATATATATATATATATATATATATATATATATATGTATGTATGTATATATATACACACATCTGCCTTGCAAAACGCGTAGCAGAGAATTTTGGGTAAATCCTTGAACAGTCGATGAGCAATAGAAGGAAAGAAGGACTGGTGCACAAAAAATCCCACATGTCATCTAGAGGATTGAGGTTGGTCCTAAACTGTTTGGATTCATCCGTGAATATCTTTGGGAGATGAACTACGGGTCCCAATGTGCATGGAAGTCTGACTCACTGAAAGTGGGAAAACTTGCATGTACCAGTCACAGTGGGCAAACTTGTAAGTACCAGTCAGTGGCAAAAAATGCATGTGCCATACACAGTGGGAAAACTTGCATATACCAGTCACAAGGGGCACATTTGTATGTCAAACATGCATGTACCAGTATTAGTGGTCAGATTTGTATGTGCCAGTCACAGTGGGCTAACTTGTATGTACAAGTCACACTGTTGGGCTGACCTAACAGTGTCTCCTGAACTGGAGGGCTGACTCTAAAGTGTCAGCTAATCTTGAGGGCTGGAGGGTTCAGAAGCAACTTTTGAGTCAGCCCTCAACAGACACTGTTAAGTTAGCCCTCCAGTTCACCAGCCACTGTTAAGTTAACACTGGATGGTGAACTAGAGGGCTGACCTAACAATATCTGGTGAACTGAAGGGCTGACCTAACAGTGTCTGCTGAAGTGGAGTGCTGACCTACCAGTGTTTGCTGAAATGGATGGCTGACCTACCAGTGTCTGGTAAGCTGGAGGGATGATCTACCTGTGTCTGGTGAACTGGAGGGCTGACCTCACAGTGTCTATTGAACTGGGGGCTGACCTCACAGTGTCTGGGGAACTGGAGGGCTGGGCTAACAGTTTCTGGGGAATTAGAGTGCTGACCTAACAGTGTCTGGTGAATTGGAGGGTTGACTGAACATTGCATGCAGAACTGCAGGGCTGTCCTAACAGTGGTTGTTGAACTAGAGGGCTGACCTAACAGTGGCTGCTGAACTGGAGGGATGGCCTAACAGTACCTGCTGAACTGAACGGCTGACCTAGCAGTGGCTGCTGAATTGGGGGCTGACCTAACAGTGGCTGCTGAACTGGAGGGCTGCGCCGGGAACCATTATTGGCATTACATTGGTGTTGCAGGAGCTGCTTTTAAAATGTTGGAAGGCATATGCAAAAGCAATTAATGATCTTTCCTGGAATGATGTTTAGTGTAATCATGTTTTCATGGCCCTTGATACTGTGATTATTACTGGCAATAATATAAGAAGTAATTTTAGAAATTATTTATTTTTAAGGTTTTTTTTGTTGCATTTTATGTTTTTCTATAGGGTGACCAAATATCATCATATTGTGAAAAATGCTGGTTTATCTACTGAAATCTAAACTGGGAAGGAAATAATCTGTTTAAAAGCTATAGAATTCACCTTTTGATGTAGGGGAGGACTGGCCAAGTAGCCTGATGGGCAAATGCCCCCCAAGCTGGTCTCCAATTAGGGAGGGGGAAGATTTTATGACTTTTATTCTCCTTTAACCACAACATACACTTGAAAATGTTGCAGGCAACAATGTAAAATAGGAATAGAAGTCTTAAAAATGGTGTAATTTAAAGTGGGATCGTAGCAAAGGGGCGTGGTCAATAATGCTGAAATCTACCGTGAAAGGGTCACTTTGTTTTATTTCCCTACAGGCCAAAAGATCCTAGTCCTCCCCTGTTTTGATGGCCTTTTAATGCCAACTGCTATCAGCATATTAAGTCACCTGTGGTGGCAGGGTGGGTGTCTTTTGCATTACCTGTGCAACTATTGCAGGAAGTCAGGCTAAGCTATACACAGGCTTGTTCACCAGTCATGCTAACCAGTTCAATATATAACTCCTTCTTTGCACCAGCTGCAGGTTTTTTGCAAAAGACACCTGTGCAGCCTGCGCAAGTGTTTTAAATTGCATTTATGACTTAAGCTGGCATTTATCGGGAGGTGCAAATGCAATATTGAATTGCGTATGGGAGATTTACCCAGAGCAGCTCTGGGTAAATCCCTGATAATATCCTATTATCAATTTATATAGCGCCAACATCTTCCTTAGTGCTTTACAATTAAATGTATACATTCACGTCCGGCCCTGCCCCAAAGAGCTTACAATCTAAGCACATTTATTTGACATATACAACCTATCAGTATGTTTTTATGATTGTGGGGAAATCCCCGCAACCACGGGTAGAACATACAAACTCCTTACAGATGTGTCCAAGGTTGGAATCAAACTCAGAACTTCAACGCTGCAAGGCATCAGTGCTAACCACTGAACCACTCACTGGCTGGTGGTGCATTGTCCTTTTAGTAATGATTCAAAATCGAAACATTCGAAAAAATCTGAAACTTCTGAAAATAAGGGTAAAAAAGGCATTTTAGATGGCTCAGACACCTGGGAAATGGTAAGGGGAACAAGTACAAATCACCATAATGTTATCAAAATTTTACTTTCTTTACACGCAAGTTATTATTCGGTAACATTTTGAAAATAGCCTCAGTAACAACCCTTGAAAGCTTTGATAATTTTGGCAAATCCAAGATCCGAAAGTTCAGTGTCGAAATGGAGTTCTATCCAAACCTGAACTTCATCTCTAGTAATGATACACCATTTTGAAATATTATACAGTCACTAATAAAAGGCTGTAAAAATTACCCAGAATTGTTAGCAGGCTTTTTTTCCAGTTCCCATTCCAGTCGCAAGGAAAAGAAATTACCATGTAAAGGGGTTCAGATGGAGTTTTGTTTTTCTTCCTGTTCAAACAGTAAAATAACTACCTTTTAAGGCATATTTTTGTATCTTCTACAGTGTTGTTGGAAAAAATATTACTAGTCTTTTGAAATGGAAAGACGTCTTACACAGAGTTGAAATACTTTGATTTCGTACAAAAAAGGGGCACAACTGCACCAAAAGCACATCTTACAGGGATGTCAGTTGGACCCTAAAAATTACCCTCAGTAGGGGGATCCTTCACTGGAACTTCTATAGTTATATGAACAGGGTATCCTTCACTGGAACTTCTATAGTTATATGAACAGGGTAGTGGTACTTGTTAATTTTTACTTTGTGTATTGAGCTTAAAGGGCATGTCCACCCCCAAAACTATAAGTTAACCCACTACTGGCCCCACTCTGTAGTGTAATATAATCCTTACCTTACATCCCAGCTCCAAATGGTTCTCCTGTAATCCCCCCCCCAAGTCCCAAAAAAAAAAAAAACAAAAAAAAAAACTGGCCACCAGGAGGATAGCAAAGTCCATATAGGACTCTACATCCTGTCTCTCCTCCAGGAGAAGTTTGGCATGCACACTGCAGGCCCCCCCCTCCCTTCCTCTCCCTCCCGTTTTGCAATCCCTCCCCCTACCATAAAACCCCTTTGCCATATAGTAGTGTTCCTTCCCCCAGCCCCAACCGCTCTAAAAGATTTTTAAGAATGTCCCCCGAACTCTACTTACCTTACCTCTCTCCCACGGCGTTTGAGCAGCCGGCAGCCGCGTCCGTGATTGGCTGCCTCTCAGACAATCATTGACGCAGCTGCCGGCCCGGCCCCCTGCTTGCAGTTTCATGCAAGTAGAAGGCCGGGTAGAGCGGCGGAGGAGAGAGGTAAGTAACTATCGGGGGACTTTCTGAAAAATCTTTTATAGCGTTTGGGGCTGAGGGAAGGAGCCATACTATATGGCAAAAATTTCAACAAGGGTGGACATGCCCTTTAAAGCTAAATGTATAGAAGCAATAAATAGATTCCTTTGATTTTGGAATCTTATTATAATGTAAGACAAACCTTAATTAATTGAACTTTTTGGTAGTATATAAAACCAAGAAAATAGGGTTGATAGCTTTGCTGCAGATATGAAAGCAAGACTGTTGACTAACACATTAGGATTGCCTACTATAAAATGATATGGGGCTAAGTTTTCCTCATTACATTTTTCTTTAAATATTCTGAAATGGTTGGTCATTCAACTGCTTTCAGGAAAAGAGGATGTTAACTTGCAGGCTGCATTGTGCCACTTGAAAAAATTTCATATGGGCATCAGGACAAATAATACGGCTACAGACGCCCTAACCTGTCATCCGCTATCAAACTGCTTGCAGCCTGTGTTTTAATTTATTTTGCTTATGCTGCTTCGGTCCTGCCAGGGAAATCCTCAGGGTCCCTTCACTCCTGCCATTTATGACAAGGAATATGCATAGGCCCAATTATTCACTGCTGAGGTGACACAGGAGGCCTGGCTTCCAGCCTCTTAATGTCATCCATAGCATCACTTTGCAGTTACAAACAATTCTACAGAGACTCATTCCTTAGCATTTGTGAATATTCTGATCGAAGGACTGATAAGTCAGATGGTTGTACTAACTGCGTTCATTGATTTTATGAGAAGCTCAACAGGGTCGTGATTTGGTAAAGGGTGTTATAAACCTTTCATTGATATGCTATTTTATTTATTTATTACTAGGCACTGGAAGATACTCTGCTCTAAAGAACTTGCCATTAGTATTTGTAACAGACTACAAATGTCTGCTTGAAAGACTGACCCTAAAGGTGGTCATACACTGGGAACTTCTGCACGTTTTTGCTTGTGTGTTTTTAACATGGTTCTATGCATTTTGTAGTACATTGACTGGTGAATTAGCTGACAAAAAAACCCAGTAAAATTGTTGGCGAATTAAAAGTGATGAATTGGGGGCAAACAGAATCTAGTAAATTGGCTGGTGGATCAGTCAACCCTGGAGCTGTGTATTCTGCTTCTTTTCTTCTGTGTAAACTCTAATCCAGATCAGCTCAGCCGCAGATTGGTTAATGTTCCCTTATACTTTTTTATTTCTTTTCTGTATCTGCTCTGAAAACTGCTGGATTTATATGAGCTTTCCTAAACACCACCCCAAAGTCTGATTGGCCTAGATTCAATCACATTAAATTTAGAACAAAAAATGTTGGGTTTAAAAATTTGATTGGTTAAATTTAATCTCAATATATACAATGTCATGACTGATTGGTCTAGATTCAATCACATTGAATATAGACCAAAAATATGTTGAGTTAAAAATGTGATTGGTTATAGGTTTAATCTGATTATAAAAACTATCATGCCATGACCGCCACCTAACAATGATGTACTTATAGCATGGATATCCCATGGGAAGAGAAAACTCCCTCCCACCACCAGTCCTGCACATTTGTAACTCTTAAAATAAAGGACATAGTAAAAGGCACATGCAATTTTACTGGAGGAGACACTCTAATGGGACAATAATGCATATTCCTAAATAAAACTTACACAGAAAAACAAAATGCACAGCACTCAATCCACGATGCAGCATTGTTTGGACACTTTATTGGACATGCAGTTGAGAAAGCCTCCTTCCAGGGCGAAACATGTTCGCATTCTCTTTGTGTTCCTTACATGGATCTCTGCATCTTAGATCAATTCGTTCTCCCCTGGTGACTTTCGACAGTGACTGACAATGGAAAGATAAGTGTATCTATAGGAATAGGGGTGTAACTTTATCTGCCCTAGATGCTAGAATGTACTTACATTGTACTACCATGTTGGGGGATTTCTGTATATTTATATTTTTTAATTGTTTTTAACCTTGCATCTATCTTGGTCCTTACACCATGTGTTTACAGATTTTTAAAAAAAAAGGGGTTTTATACATAACAATGCTGCATCATGGATTGAGTGCTGTGCATTCTGTTTTTCTGTGTAAATTTTTGTATGTTAGATATCTCTATCATCCTAATTATTTACCTGCTTTTCGAGATCAAGGTTACTTATGGTGGAGATGAATAGAGATGGCAAAAACTGCTAAAATCCATTCCACCTGCGGATTTTCAAAAAAAATTTTTTTAAAATTTGCGGGGAAAAAAACATTAAAGTCAATGGGAGAAAAAAATCAGCACATATCTGCCTAAATATAAGGTAAAATAGCAATGGTAACTTACTGTACATGGCTCTGGGATCTGGGAAATGGTCTGGGGAACACGTACATATATCCAGAAAAATAACTTTCCTCACGATCGTACTGTTTTTCGAGCTTCCACATTCTATTTTTGAGCCGCTTTTCACGAAAAGTTTTTAAAGAATTTTCAAGTTTTCAAGGAATTTTCGAAAATTTTGTAAAAAATGATAGTTAACTTACTGTAAATGGCTCTGAGACCTCGGAAATGGTCTGGGGAACAGACCAATCTGATTGCAACCAATTCTGATTGAAAAAGAATCCTATTGGTTAGAATACCAATCAGATTCTTTCTAAAATAATTTTAATGTACCCAATCAGAATTGCTTACAAATCAAGGTGAAGTTTTAAAACCTTTCCAACTGTTGAAGCTCGGGTTCAAGTTCTGGTCTAGTCCATCTCTAGTCATGAACTTCCTACTGTGCTTGTTCAGAAATCCCCCCCACCTTAAACTCCTGCACTTGCCCCGGATTTGAAGCATTCCAATGGGCACCAGGCACGTACACCAGGCTACATAGCACTGGCTGGTGCAGAGTTTTGGCATCCACACCACTGTCTTGGTCCTCCAGAATAGGTTAGTTAATTAACAAACGTTCATTGTTGATTTACGTTGGCGTTCATACATTATTGATAATGCACTGTATCGCTATATTGCAATGAATAGGGCCCCTAGACCTCTAAAAGGCCAAATTTGTCCAAAAAAATTATAGGGGGGGTTAGTTTTCAGAAGGACTTTTGGGCCCCAATTTGTGTGAATACAGGGATGGCTAACAACAAGTGCTAATCCACCCCACTTATGGCGCATATTTATAAACGGACATTAACCTTTCGTGAGCGAGTTTCCCGCCGTTTTTGACAAAATCGATATTAACGAGATTTATTAAAGGGCGAAACCCGGCCGTGAAAAGTCAATGCCTCCTTAACATCGCATCAGTTACCTCTTGCTTCTATTTATAAAGTGTCGGTAACTGATGTGCGGCGTTAATCTCGGCTGTTTGAATTCGCCACCTACAAGGTGGCGAAATCGTCCGAGTTCGGCTGGGGGTTGGGGCTGGGGTGTATTTCAGAAATATGATTGGGTACTGTATAACCATGTGATACCAAGCACTGAAAAATTGACCAATCAGAATTGGATTAGGACTTTCTGCAAACCTTCAAGAGCTGCAATCCTCCGTGGAGCTCAGTTATCGCAGTAGATGGCAGAAGAAAGAAGAGGCTAGCTACATAGGCTCTGTTGAAACCAGCGATGCCAGCGGACTCACTGGCGGCTGCAGTGAGCCCGTCTGGCATTGGCGAATTCAGCGGTGTTGGTGTCGCTAGCTGTGAAGAAAAAAGATATTGAATCAAGACTCCGGTAACATCATCTCATTGAGGCCCCCGGCGCAGGAGGTACCCCGGGCGGCCACAGGGGTACTTCTCGGGGTTGGTGGCCTCAGCGGAGTTGGTGTCACTGGATGGAAGAAAGAAGATGCCACCCAAGGGCTCTTTTAAGAGCCAACAGGGGTCCCGGTTCGAGCTTCAGGACCTCCAACAAAGGCACTTCTCATTGCATTAAGGGTATGAGCTGCAGGACCCCCAAAGCCCTAAAGGACCCTTCTCAGGGCCGCAATGGTACTTGTAAGTGCACCAAAGGACCTTCTCAGGGCCGCAATGGCCCTTCCAAGGGCCGCAATGGCAATTATAAGTGCCAGGGAAGAGGGGTCCCGTTTCAAGCTGCGGGACCCCTTAAGCTCCAAAGGGCTCTTGTCAGAACTGCAAGGGAACTTGTAAGTGCCGCAAAGCCCCTAATAGGACCGGGGAGGGGGGGTCCAGGATCAAGCTGCAGGACCCCCTAAGCCACAAAAGGCACTTGTAAGTGCTCCTACTGGGGGGTCCATCCACCCCCCAGTGGGCCCCTCACTCCCCCTCCCTGTGAGCGTACGGGGAAGGGTGCTGGGATGGGGTTGTGCAGCCGGTGAGGGTGTTGCCGCGGGGCGGGGGGGGGGATTCGAGGGCGGGGTGTGCAAGGCGGATGCGACCACCCATGGAGCAATCTTTTCCCAGCAGCCCCTCCCAGACCCCTACTGCATATGTCGGGTTTGAGATCTCTTTTGCGGCGGTAATTTTAGGGCGGTTTTAACAGCCTTTTATAAATATGCCCCTAAAATTCACAAACCGAAAGCTCAAAAAGCAGAAAAAAAACTCTCTCTAATGCCTACACTGTCAGGTCTCCACTAAACTGTCTAGCTGCCTTTTATGCCCAGGGGGGTTGGCATTGGTACATATAGCTGCCATTGGTGAATTTAATCTGATTGGTTACAATCAGGTTCTTCCATAAAGCATACCAATCAGAATTGGTTACAATCAGATTAGAATCTGATTGTAACCAATTCTGATAGGAAAAGAATGTGATTGGTTAGTATAACAATCAGATTCTTTGAGAAAATAATGATTTTAATTCTAACTAATCAGAATTGGTTACAATCAGATTCTTACTGAAATAATCTGATTGTCTGTTCCCCAGACAATTTCACAAGTCCCAGGGCCATTTACAGTAAGTTACTGTATCATTTTTGCCAAATTTTAAAAAATGCCTTGAGAATACGAATTTTCTCGAATTTTCAAAATTTCTCGAATTTTTAAAATTTACCGATTTTCAAATTCAAAGAATCTATAAGGTTCCCACAGTAAAAACAAATCCCGACATTGAGCCCTTAATTCTTCAGAGGCTGTAAGATTTCTACCATACCTATAATTATTATTATTATTATTATGGATTTATATAGCGCCAGCATCTTCCATAGCGCTTTACAATTACATGTATACATTCACATCAGGCCCTGCCTCGAAGAGCTTACAATCAAAGCACATTTATTTGACACATACATCCTATCAGTATGTCTTTATTACTGTGTGGGAAACCGGAGTGCTTGGAGGAAACCCACGCATGCACAGAGACAACATACAAACTCCATGTTCTTGAAAATCAAACTCGGGACCTCATCACTGCAAGGCATCAGTGCTAACCACCAAGTCACCGTGGTCAGTGGTTAGCACTGGTGGACATGCCCAATTGTGTCTGTTTACTGGTCTTAAGTGTTCATCTTGCTCTCAGAGTTCACTATGGTGCAAGTCACCCCCTCCCTACATGTTGTGTTAGTTAGACAGGGCATGGAAGATTTCAATAGGCAAATTATTCAACTAACCCAATATATCATGCTAGTGGCTAGGAGCCCAGTGGAGACAATACCCCCTAAATTTTGACACGATAATATCCAGAATCAAATCAATAATGATTAATGAACAGATATTCCATGTCCTCCAAGACACAGTACATTTATTCTCTAAGACTTGGCAGCTGTGGCTTTAGACCCCACATGCTGCAACTTTACCTATGTAACCTAAGATGGACTATAGTTATGTTTAAATAGCATTGTGAAATATCTCTGCACCTTTGGGGATTCTCTTTTTCCTGTGAATATGTTTAAACTGCTCAATGATCATATGAGAATTGTGTTTTACTTTTTTATAGTAAAATTTCAATCTCTTTACAACATAGTAACATAGTAATTGAGGTTGAATAAAGACATGCGTCCATCAAGTCCAACCTTTTCACCCTCCTTTTTAACCCTACCTAAGAGTTGATCCAGAGGAAGGCAAAAAAAAACAGTTAAAAAAGGGGGGGAAATTCCTTTCTGACTCCAAATGGCAATCGGAAAGTATCCCTGGATAACCAGAACTTCAGTATATAATTAATACCAGTAATTCTCAATATTTTTTAGTTTTAGAAACTTATCTAGCCCACTTTTAAAGCTATTAATGAACTTGCCATTACCACATTTGCTGGAAGACAGTTCCACAGTTCACCGTTCTCACTGTAAAGAAACCTTTCCTAACCTGAAGATAAATCTTATTTTTCCAATCTAAGGATGTCCACGTGTCCTCTGTATGACCGATATAGTAAACATGCACCAGAGAGTTATTGTATAGCCCATTAATATATTTTATAAAGTGATCATATCCCACGCAAACGTCGCTTCTGTAATGTAAAAGCCCTAATTGTCTAATATGACTGCCCCTCCATTCCTTTTATTATTTTAGTTTCCCTTCTCTGAACTGCTTCCATTTCTGCTCCCTTTTGTTTGTGGGATTCCAAAACTGCACCGCATATATGAGGCCTTACAAGTGCCTTGTGAATAGGGAGTATAATGTTGTTTTCTCTTGAATCTATTCCCCGATTTATACAAGACAATATCTTGCTAACTTTAGCCGTTGCTGCCTGCCATTGTGTGCTACAGCTAAGATTGTAATCTACCAGAACCCAGTCGTGATTCACTTAACACAGAATTATTTATGGTGTAGGTTGCACAAGGATTGTTAAACCCTAAATTTATCACCTTACATTTATCAACATTGAATCTCATCTGCCATACAATTGCCCATTTTGATAATCTATCTAGGTCAGCTTGCAGCAATTGCACATCATTTGAAGTTTCCAAAGCTCTGCATAGTTTAGTGTCATCAGCAAAAAGAGATCTTGCTCTCAATGCCCCCTTCTAAGTCATTTATAAACAGATTAAACAGAAGCGGCCCCAGTACTGAACCCTGAGGCACCCCACTTAGAACTTTAGCCCACATAGATGTAGACCCATTGACCCCCACTCTCTGTTTGCTATCCAATAACCAATTTTCTATCCATGTTTTAAAGGGTATTCCACTGGTAAAATAATTTTTTGTATTCTGTTTTATTGAAGAACAGGCAGGTACCGGGAATGAAGTTAGAGATTTTACCCGATTGCTCACTCCTCCGCCACGTCCTCTGCCAAGTTCCGACGGACTTAGTGCACATTCTCTGCCCCTGCACAGTTTATTGAAGAACGGGAGGTAAGACACAGCTCCTTTACCTCTAGTTCTTCAATAAAGTTATAAACTTAAACTTAACCGACTATAAAAAAAATATTTTACCAGTGGAGATACCCTATACGCCTCTTAATGTTATTTTTAAAAGCAATAAACAATTATTGACAACTAAAAAAATAATTACACTATTCTTAGTTACCACACATGTTTGTGGGTTTTTTTTGGCCCCAGAAAAGTTTCTAAAATAGTTTGTAGCATACATTTAAACTATGTTGGCCTTCTGTGAAGTTGTTTTCCCTTTTAGAAAAGCATTTGCAAGTAAAAGCTCACCTGGTGAGCCAGTGGACAAAGGAGCAATCCATAAAATGTTACAAAATCGTCAAGCGTGCCAAATTAGTTTGATGTTGATGCTGTGAAAGTCATTGTCTTACTATAATATCAACTCAATGCACCTCAATGGGCTGGTTTGTTAGAAGCATTAATGGTACTATTAAGTCTTTACTAATGCATTTCTTTTCTTAGTCAAGTAAAAAGGGAATTTGGAAGAAACAACTGTTGTCATTCTTTTGGAATTACAATCCAATTTGTTACACAACTCTGTGTAAAAGTTTCTTTTAATATTGTTAATAAATTATGGATCTATAATTCTCTAAACAACAAAAATGGATGCTGTGTGTGAAATAAAATATGCACCTTATTCTGTTGGTGCATTGCTAAAAACTTTGCATTTGTTTGGTAATGTGTATTTATGTTTAGTTGGTGAGGAAGTGCAATGACATACGGGCTAATTATCGCTAGTATAAAGTGTTTCCATTTAGCATTATGCCATATCTAATCATCTAGTGGCTTACAATGCAAGAGTGCAATGAGTTGCCATAATTTAATACTTTTGCCAGATATTTGTAGATACATAATCAATGCTATTTCTTTTGTGTCATGGTGCATATAGTTAACGAATTTTTTAAAAAGGGGGAAAAGTGGTGTTACGCTGGCAAACAGTTTTGTGTAAGTGACCTCAATGTGTAAAGCAAAGTACACACATGCACGATGTTACAAAATAAATAAAGAATCATCAAGATTCTGCCTGTCATTTTGTGAAGATCGAACTACTAAGTCCCGAGCGTTTTTCAAATTATTTCCCATAGCCCCAAATACTTGATACCATGGGTCTTCCCTCCGAATTCTGAATTTTTTTATGGATTTTTAGTAATTGATGGAAAATGGGTATAATCGGATTATCGCATTTTATGAAATCTCTGGGTGCTCATATTCTTTTTTTTTTAAACTTTCAGGTATTCGTTTAAACATTGAGGTTGTGTCCTAGGGCAGTTTAATGTATAATAATTCCTTGTCAGATAATTGACCGTATGCTTCATTTATATAGTCTGAGGAATCTACCGCTTCTCCCTTGTCTGCCATTTTGATAGTTATGGTCTCACCTGCCTTTAGAATAGGCCATAATTTCACAAATTACTTTTAGAAAACCTTTCTGCCTACCTGGGAGTAAAAATTGTTTAAATCCTCTTCCACTGCACGTTGTCAAAATCTGTCGTTCAATAGTGGTTGCTGTTACAGACATCCCACCCTACCAATTTGTGCTTCCGGGCAGGGTGGGAGAGGGAGCGTGCTGAGGGGGCATGGCGATGCTGTGTGACATCACTGATGTCACGCAGTGGGCGGGGTATGCATGCAAAGGGGGTGGGGGAGTCGGAGTAATGGGCGGTCCGGGACATGGTATGGGCAGTCCAGGGGCATGACCGCAAAAAAGGGGGCATAACAAGGAGGAGGTTTAGAACTCCTCTCCGTTGCAGGAGATTGGGGTGGTCTCGCGGGAGACCACCCCAATTTGCAGAAGACTCCCGGAGTCTTTTTTTACTTTTTTAAAGTACTATTAGGGATTGGTATAGTGTTAAGCAAGTTGTGGAATACCAAAAACATTAACAGGGTGATTCAATAAAAGTTCTTATTGTTAAAAATGGTGATAATTTTTCCCCAACCAATCAGATGTTATTTAAAGGGCATGTCCACCCTAAAAATTAACTGTTCGCATAAGGTAGGCACCCTCTCCCACCCCCAACCACTGATATATTACTTCCAAAAAATGTTTAGGTCGATACTTACAGCCCTTACATGGCGTCTCCTCCCGGGTCCTTGTTTGAAGGAATTCGTAAACAGGGGCCAGACCGGCAGCCGTGTCTGTAATTGGCTTGAGAGGCAGCCAATCACAGACAAGGCTGCTTTCAATGGAGATGCCGCAGGAGAAAAGGTTCTGTAAGTATCAATCTAAACATGTTTTTGAAGAAATATTTTGGCGGTTGGGGATGGGCAACCGCCAAAAGGATGCTAAAAGGATTTCACGCTAGGTGCCACGGCTGCAGAGGATGGTGGGAGGCAGGAGGGGGGAAAGGCTCCCCTGCTCTTGTCACGGTCCTTGTTGAGCTTAGGAAAATAGCAGGGACCCGATGACTCATTGACAGCTTCTACTCTTCACTTTCCTGGACTTTAAAAAGGCATAGCAGGAAAAAATTTAGTTTGGAGGTTGGACATGCCCTTTAACATTTGAAAGTTAACATCTGATTGGTTGGGGCAAAATTAGCACCACTTTTAATTCTAAGAACTTATTGAATTTCCCTGTTAATGCACCATTTGACTATGGGCTATGTACCGAGAGCCATTATCGCTCTCTATTGCCTCCACTAGGCAATGCTGATAATGCTGGCAATGCTAGGCAAAGCTGATAATGGCTCTTGGTGCATAGCAAATGGGCATTCTGCTGGCATTAAATTTTCTGTTTCAAGGAGCCGTTAGTGGCTTGGTACATAGCTTGCTGCGGTTGCACAACACCCTTTTTGCGTACTGCCACAACCACTGCACGTTATGTTTTAAAGTCACGTTAACCCTTGATACATGAGTTAACGTGACTTGAAGATGGAAAAAGACGATAACGGCTCTCCATACATAGCCCTGAATGTTAGTCTAAGGAAGGGGCCACACCCCTGGAACATTATGTCACAGTTAAGAGCATGTTTTTGGTATATTATAACTCGCATAATGCTGCTGTGTGTATTTTATTCTCATATGAGGTTTACCCTATAAGGCACAAGGTCAGGGTGTTCACTTAAAATTTTACTTACCTGTGTTTTTCTTTGGTTTTTTTACCTGTTGATATATATAGTGCACCTTTTTTGCACCACACTGATAGCTTCTTTACATACCAAGCTTTATTTAATTGTGTGTGAAATAAAAAATGTTATTTTTTAATGTTAAAATTTTCTTGTCTTAATTTATTATATCATTCTGAAAGAACAATGACATAATTTTAAAAACTAAACCCACTCGTTTAAAATTGCATATTCAAATTTACAGTTAAAGGGTATGCCCACCCTAAAAATTAACTTTGGCTCTGCCCACCACCAACCGCTGAGATACTTCTTTAAAAAAAAAACATCCAATCACTACTACCCTTCTCTCCCGTGGCGTACTGATCCAGCTCCCTGCTTGCAAGCAGAGCTCCCCTGCACATGTCACTATCCCTCCCAGAGGCAAGACAGGAGGCAGAGACATTGGACAGGAAGACAGCCACTGCCACTACTCTTCAGTTTCCTTGACTTTGAACTGGCACTGCAGGGGAACCATACGGAGCAGAGATGTATGGTAAGGATATTTTTAAACTACAAAGTGGGATCAGTATGGGGTAAAACTTTTAGTTTTGGGGATGGACGTGCCCTTTGAAACAAAATACTGGTGACTTGTCAGTTATCTGCCCACAAACTCAACTGCTGTTTTTCCAAGTTTATTACATGCATTTGTAACCAGATATTTGACAATAAGTTTTATTTCTTTCTGTCAAAAGTATCTACCTCCTCCCTCTGCTCTTTTTATATGCTTGAGCATGTGCAGAGGAGACACCAGGTGAAACACAATCATTGGTTGTGTCGGCAATCACAGCCTTGCATGGAGTACAGCTTACGATACCAGAATAGGGACAATTATTATCCTTAAATATCTGGTTAGTAATGCAGGTAATAAAGTGCAAAATATATCAGTTGGAGTTGGGGGCAGGTAACTGAAATTTAGCATTTTTTTGTTTTAAGGGTGAACATGTCCTTTAAAGGTTTTCCCATTGTTTACTTGAGTTCTGCAGGACTAAACACTGAAACTTCATATGTTTATTTTCCAGGCGTCAGACTGTAATTTGTAGCTTGGCAGGACTGATACTGTAAGCCACCCCTCTGCATGCTTTAGATTTCAAAAGTTAATAGAGGTGTGTTTGCTATTGAGGTGTAAAGCAGTTGCTCCCATAATCCTTTTGGTGGTTTAATTATTACAAATTCCCCCCTCAACTGCAAACAAAAACATCAAACCTTGGCAAAAGAAACAAAAAACCTGTACGATTTTATCAACATTCTTTTCATAACTAATACGTGTTTACTTCTGTCCATTTTATCCTCCACATTTTATTTTAATTGTGTAATGTGTTGTTACAAACCTGAAAAGGTTTTTTCCTCTTAAATTACAAAATAGAGTTTCCAAGGACTCTCACTGTTATGTTCTTGCTATTTCAGTATCATCTGCTCCTTGGTACTAAAGCACACTAGAGAACATACAAACAAGTGCACAGACAAAAGCATTGTTTTTTTGCACATAATATTTCTTCCGCAATTACCCTATGCAGGGTTCACCCCCAGCATTGAATAATAATTGAGTATGGGAGAGCAATGCAATAACAGTTGGTACTTAGATGGCTTGAAGAGGCCAGCACTAAGCTGTCTTTTCAAACACAGTTTAGAAAGGAAAAAAAAAGAAAGGAAGGGAAAAAAAGCCTCCATCTGGCCATGCTACAACTCTGTTAATGTGCTCAAATGCCTGTTAGCCCATTGGGCTCCTTGAAGCTGAAGTAATAATGTGAATGGTATAAACACTCGCCACTTGAGAGAATTACATTTCATTTCATGCCTGGCTTCATCAAAACTGGGAAAATGAAATTTACACCTTTTTGATGTTTTTCTTCCCCTGCTGTTCTAGGAGCAGATTCTTAACCTGTTGGACCTCTGAGACAGAAAGGAACAGGCCAAGCATCCCGGAAAATCTTAGCAGGCGGTTACCCGGAAAATCTTAGCAGACAGTTACCTGGAAAATCTTAGCAGACGGTTACCCGGAAAATCTTAGCAGATGGTTGCCAGTTGCTAGATTGTGTCAGGTCAAAATAAGTATACATCGCATACACAATTATTAGGCAAGCTAATATTCTGAGCCCCCCTTTATTCTATGCATGTTTAAACCATGAAAGCTGAATGGTTTGGGTTATAGAATGTATTACCTCAGTATGTATTAAAATGTGTCAAAAAATGTTTAAAATAACAGTGAAAGTCAAAAATGTATGTTTATAAATATCATTGAAAAATAGTACTAAAAGATAGCCTTTTTATTTTAAAAAAAAAGCATTTATTTTTCATGTATTGGATGGAAATTTCTGGTATGACAATTCACTTTACGTTTCAATATTTATATTTGGTTTTAATATACATTTTCAAAACACACAGCAATATCTCTATTATCAGATGTGTAAATTTCACATTTATTGGTCACTTTGTTTCAGCTTTAGGGAGTGGACAAATTAGATAATGCTAGAGTACTAAACATGTCAATGGTGTCCAACAGGGTTTATTTGCAACATAAGGGATAGGTTTTCTCAGAAAGTGAACCTATCCGATTCTGCTTTTTTGAAGAAGAAGGGAGAGTGTGAATAACCGCTGGCTTCTCTGACGGGTACCGGCTGTTTCCAACTTTAACCAAATTACAGTGTGCATGCATGCTAATGCAAGCTATAGGTTAGTTAAAGACAGAAACAATCAGGAAATATCAAAGGAGCCAGCGGTGGATCATGCTCGCAGGTAAGTAAGTTTTCTATCTTCGTTCCTGGCTCCTGTTACATTAATTGAAGAGTAAGACATAGCTCCTTTACCTCCCATTCTTTAATTAATGCCCTACACTACGGAAAATGTCTTTAAATTGTAGGGCACCAAACAGCCAAAAGGGATCAAGAGGGAAGGAGGGGAAAGGGCTTCTAAATGCATGCCAGAAACCTCTCAGAGGACAAGCAAACACCACGGAAACTGATGATTCACTGACACCTCCTACTCTTCACTATTTTCAACTTTGAACAGAAACTGCAGGAGAACCATTTGGAGCAGAGATGTAAGGTAAGGATTTTTTTAACACTACACAGTGGGGCCAGTAGCGGATGAAATTTTAGTTTTGGGGGTGGACATGACCTTTAAGAATGTAATTTGGGCAGCTGCACAGGTTTCGCAAAAGACACCCACACAGTCATACCAGGACATTGAGTATTGCTTTTGTGATAAGCTGGCGTTAAAGTCACGCTAAAAGGTGAATCCCTTTTTGGGTTTACATAGAGCAGGATGCAGGATAATCACTAATGACATGGCACTGGGTAAATCTTCCCAACAGTGCCTTGAGCAAATGCCCACTGTGATCATAAGTGATTATAGCAACTTATGTTAATGTCAGGAATGATTAAATGCTACATTAATGGTGTCTTAACCAAAATTGTTGTTGCCATTTAAAAATTGTTTGGTGAACTTATGGGTTCAGCTCTATTATTTGAACTATTTGGAGAAAGTGTGTATATCAGCCACTCCTTGCTGCTAAGAAAGGCCAGCAAAAAGCTTGTGTATATTGGGCGATAAATGTCCTTGGGGAGGCATTATATATTGTATGTGTGTACACACTTTGCAATAACTAGTTTGAAAAAAGCACAGTACAAATATAAATTGTTCTTTAAGTTAGCATAATAATAAAAAGTTGCTTATTACATATTAGCCGATTCAAAAAGACCAAATTGAGCACATTTTAAGATTGACTGTATATATCTTTACAGCACTTTAATGATGTATTTATTGCTCTCACTAGGGCTTAGTGCTTGGTACAAATACTTTTAATTTGAAGTAAATTTTTGCTGTACTCGATCATAAACTTTTAATTGTCATTTACTAGTTTAAATGATTCAGCCTAACCTTTTCTTTATAACTTATACTGTACCGTATGTACAATTTTTTATAAACTGATTCTATAATACTTCTTGGTGCATGGTTTGCCTTAATTTCTATACTCTGTATGTGTATTTATTCTGAACCTACAGTAGAAATCTCATAAATAGCATTCAGTACATTAGGATAATACAGTACCATATAGGTATCTACCATAGATACCATGTAACGGTATGCTATCGAAATTAACTTGATTTTGGCCACGCATTCCTTTTCTTCTTCTATTTTGTTAAACACCTAAGGTAAAATATGCATGTTTTGTCAACAAAATAATGTTTGTTTTTTCCAATGACACAAATTATTTGAGCTGCTTCTTTATTGTTCTCATTTTCATTTTTGTAAGAAAAAGAACCCCTTTTAGTATTTCTCCTGTGAGATTTTTGTACATTTTTTTCTGAATGCAATAACACTTCATGCTTTGCAATAGCAGCTTCTGTAATTACCAACGGATAAAAAGATCTTAACATGAAAAGATGTGTTTGAAATGCCTCAGACTGTTCTAGTCAATGATAGCTTTCACCAAGCCAAGAATTCACTACATACAAATACAATAGGTAAGATTATCTCTCTCTCTGAGGTTTCAAATTCTGTTCAAGTTACCAGCAACAGATTATGATAACAAGATCATGTTCAGTTATCAAAACAAGTTTCTAAAGTTTTCTCATGTCACTTTCGATCTAAGCCCTGCTGCTTCTGCTGAAAAGCAGCAAAGACTTGTCTTAGTGTGTGCTGAAGCTCAATTTAAAACCCTATGCTTTGAACTCGATTCATAGCATATTTGCATAAGAAGATTTACCCTGGAATGAATGGCGTTGCAATGCATCTGGCCATTAATATGCCTCTAATTCAGCGCATTGTAAGCTCATTGATGTATCACAAAGGGTTGAAATTCAAGGATAGTTACCCTATTGCCATTGTGAAAGCTTGAATCCAAGTAATATGTTCCTTGACAGCCATACAGTTGTAACAAATTAGATATGTTTCCTAAACAGTCAAGGCATGAAAACAACTGGGACCTGCCCTGAATGGACAAAGGGAATCTTTAAAAAAAAAAAAATGTTTCATCTAAAGCATAATTTCCACTCATAATTTTATTTTTATGTCAAAGATTTAACTGACAAATATGGTTTGTTTTCCATAAAACTTTCATGTTATATTACTTTAATTACTTTAATTTCTTAAAGGAATTTAATGTAAGCCATTCAGAGAAGTGCGTATGCGTTTGTTTAAATATTTTTTTTGGTCACTAACTAAACTTCATTAAAAACCTATTTTGTAATTCGGCATACAGAGTCTAATATTGTTTTCAGGGTTCTTTTTTTCTGTGTAACTAAAGAGTTTTTTCCATCACTCATTAAACCCACTAACTCAGCTGATTTCTCAAAATTCATATAATTATTCTAATTAGTCCTATGCAAATTCATAAGCACTGGATAATAACTCTACCACAGTAATCCAATTTAAGTAAATCTTTTCCTTGTTGCTAAATTATACTGTTGATAGAATAATAATTTATGTTGTATTGCTTCTTATTCATAGAACAAAATTGTTATTAGACCATGATGTCGTTAGAACCATGTTGTACCAAAAGAAATTTAGAAAAGTAACTAATACTTGCAGTAACAGGACAAATAGGAACATATAACTGCATTGATTAAATAGCTGTACAAGGATAACTGTAATATAGCTGTAAATAGCTGTAACTCCCTGAATATTCTAACCTGCTTTTGTTCTGATTGTAGTAAAAGGTATACAAAACAATAAATCCTACTAAGTGTGAGTAAAATGTATAATGGAAACACAACATATAGCAGTCACTTAAAATGAAATTGTAAGAATGACAATGAAAAAATCTTCAAAAGTAATTTTAAAGGGTATGTCCAACCTTAATTAGAACTTTTGCCATATAATAGAATACTGCCCCCCAGCCCCAACCGCTATAAAAATAATTTCAGAAAGTGCCCAGATGTTTACTTACCTTCCCTCTCTCCTCCGACGCCCGGCCCGGCCTTCTGCTTGCGAGACACTGCAAGCAGGGGGCGGGACCGGCAGCCGTGTCCGTGATTGGCTGAGAGGCAGCCAATCACGGATGTGGCTGCCGGCCTCTCAGAATGCCGGGGGAGCGAGGGAAGGTATGTAGAGTTCTGGGGACTTTCTAAAAATAGTTTTTATGCGGTTGGGGCTGGGGGAACATATTTTATTATATGGGCAAGGGGTTTTATGGTAGGGGGAGGGATAGCAAAACGGGAGGGAGAGGGAGGGAGAGGGAGGGGGAGGGAGGGGGAGAAGGGCTGCAGTATGCATGCCAAACTTCTCCCGGAGGCCAGGTAGGAGGCAGTGTCCTATATTGACTCTGCTATCCTCCTGGTGGGCAGTTTTTGGGACTTTGAGGGGGACTACATGAGAACCAGATGGAGCTGGGATGTGAGGTAAGGATTAAACTACACTACATAGTGGGGCCAGTAGTGGGGGGGTTATAGTTTTGGGGGTGGACATGCCCTTTAACAAAAAAGAGCATCCCTAGTCAGCGGATAGATGCTTCCTCTGTTGTACGTCAAGCCATGACAAAGACGGTCTTCCAGATAGAATCAATTTTGCTAAAGGTATATATAGCGAAATTTGTCTTGGGGGTGAGGTGTTTGGCTTAAACTGCAGTGGGGGCAGACATGACCTTAAAAAAAAATAACACAGGTAGAAATTTGAATGTTTGTTTGTTTGTTGGTGTTCAACATATGCATGCAATATTTTTGACCTCCACAATCTGGGGATGATAACATTCATCTTAAAATCTTAAAGGAAAACTGTAACTCCCTACCACCCAGTAGTAAACCTGACAGCTTATTATTTAAAGGAGAACTAAAAATACATACAAACTTTAATAGTATCTAGAGCAGAGAGATAGGATTTGGTGATTCCTACCTTCCAATTCCTTGTTTTGTTAGGAGCGCAAGAATGAAGAAAACTGCTTCTGCCTCAGGACATTAACCTGACAGATAAAAACAAGCACTTTTCAATTAAATTACATTGGGATGTAGGAATAATATATCAATCCTACCTCCCTGTCCCATGTACTTTTCACTTTTAAAAAGTACATTTTTGCAGGGTAGTAGTCCTTAAAAGGAAACCACTATTCATACCTTCCCTTATTTTATAAAAATGAAAGGAGGAAGTAGGATTTGGGGTTGTTAGTCGTTATTAAAATAATTACATTACAGAATATTTTTGCAAAAATGTTTTTTGTATGCACAACACATGAAGCATGTAAAGTGATACAGTAAAGCTAGGAGATTGACTTCCATGTTGTTATTTGAGAGCACAAAAAATCACAGGCCAAAATAAGTAAAAAGCACACAGCATGATCACTTAATAATCTGTTTGTCTTTTTATTTTAAGGTCAATGAGTTTCTATAGGTGCCTAGATGACAGCAAGGAAAATTGGCCTTCATTCCTGATAGGAATCTAACAAAACTTGTGTAAAGCATAAGCAATTTATATAGACCATGAGTGAGCTAAACACAAGGATAGTCATAATCTCACCCTCTTCTTCCAGGGAATCATTCTAATCTTAAATTCTTATTCCATTGAATATATCACATTATTGGGTTGATGCTATATCGGGAATTTATAGACCGAAATTAAGGCAAAACCTTTGCTACCCGATGTACTATCGTGTTAGTTTTGCACTAATTTCGTGCTGGCCGCGCCACTATTTGGGAAATAGTGCTGCATAGCCTTTTCAATATAGGCTAAGAAGCTTTGCGATACAAGGTATTGTAACGCCTATTGAATAGAAGTTGCATTTAAAAAAGTGTACGTTTTACCTGACCGGGATCCTATGATGCAGTAATTCTCGCAAAAGACTTTAAAGCATCGCGGTCAGGTAACATTTTTATTTAATACATCCGCCCATATGAAACTGAAGATTATAGAAATAAAAGAAGGGCACATTTTAAAATAGTATTTAAGAACCCTTAGTAGAAAAAAATCTTTTTAGCCTACTCATGAACTTTTATTAACAGTTGATCCAGAGGAAGGCAAAAAGAAACAAAAAAACTAACAGTAGCAAGGGGGGAGGGAATCCTAGCTTACTCCAGATTGCAATCTGTAAGAATCCCTGGATTTACAAGAACTAAATGTAGTAACACCAATAATTTTCAAAATATTTATATTTTTGAATCTTATCCTGCCCACTCTTCAAGCTATTAAATGAATTTGTCATTAACAAATCTCGACTGTCCATTTGCCACTAGCAAGCAGTTGGTTGGAGCAAATTACTGTCGGTTCATGGTGAACGTATCCATGGCTGAAGATGGACGAACTTTGAAAATCCATTCTGCTCGAGGATTTGGAAATGGAAGTAGCGCACACGCTGCTTCTGGATTTCTGCAGCAGTTTTTGGTAATCCTCGAACAGCCAATTCGAGAATCCTTGAATGCTCGAAGATTATCAAATTCGGCCGTTAAATATTGAACGGCCAAAAGTCCCGTGGCTGGACATTCAGGGGTAACGTGGTTCAACACGGGTCTTTTGGGTCTTAAGTGGTTACACAGCTCGAATACAGGACCCCCCTCTCCGGCACTTATACATGCCCTTGTGGCCCTTTGAAGGGTCTTTGCGGCACTGACAAGTGCCCTTTGGGGCTTAAGGGGTCCTGCAGCTCGAACCGGCACCCCCCTCCCCGGCACTTAGAAGGGCCCTTGCAGCACTGACAAGTGCCTTTGTTGGGGGTCCTGCAGCTTGAAACCAGGACCCCCATTGGCTCTTAGAAGAGCCCTTGGGGCATGTCTTCTTTATTCCGAGCCAACGACACCAACGTCTTCTTTCTTCTGGCATCACTGTGGTGACTTCTGAGGTCTGCTGGGTTTGCACCTCTTTATATAGGTATAGGTATATAGGACCAAATCCAATTATGATTGGTTAATATTTCAATGCTTGCAATCATATGAATAATAAAATTCAAATATGATTTGTTAAAGTGTGATCATGTGATCACAGTGATGGCAGAAAAAAGAAGAAAGAAGCTGTCGGCAACACCGGCGATGTTGATGTCGCCAGCGCTGGCGGTGTCATTGGTGTCGGCAACATAAGCAGAGTTGGTGTTGCCGGCTGTGAAGAATAAACATATGCCCGAAGTGCTCTTAAGAGCCAATGTGGGTCCTGGTTTTGAGCTGCAGGATCACCAAAAAAGGCACTTGTCGGTGCCTTAAGGGCACTTTTATGTGCCAGGGAGGGGGAGTACAAACTGTGGGACCCCTTAAACCCCAAAAGGCACTTGTCAGTGCCACAAGGGCACTTCCAAGGGCACTTATAAGTGTCGGGGAGGGCGATCCCGGTTCGAGCTGTGGGATCCCTTAAGCCCCACAAGGGCCCTTCAAAGGATCCCAAAGGCACTTATAAGTGCCAGGCAGGGAGGTCCTGTATCGAGCGGAGGTACCCTTAAGCCCCAAAAGGCACTTGTCAGTGCCACAAGGGCACTTATAAGTGCCGGGGAGGGCAATTTCAAAATTTATGGCTTAAATTAAAACGTATTCCATAAGTTAAGGTCTTGTATCCATCATTGAATCTTATATACCGCTATCACCTATCTCATTTTTAGAGAGGGATTACAGGTGCCCCCTTTTTGTCACATGACCTTGCCATTGTTGATATGCAAATTAACTAATTGTGTGGGTGTCTAAGCTTTTTAAAAGGAAGTGTCATTTTGTTTTCACACACTTTATGTCCAGCGGGGGCGTTTTGTGGTCTGTATATATAAGTTCTAATAAAGACAGTTATTAAGGATAGCATTTTTTTACGATCGTAAGGTTACGATACCGGTTGTAAATCTAGGATAATGAAATCGTAGATTTACGATCCCCATAGGATACCATTGATACCATCGAACGTTCATTAATTAACAAATGTTCAGTCGTAAATGTACGCGGATTAATTTACAATTTTTATATGGGCTTTATAATTTATATGGCCCAAAGGTCCAAATATCTTCCCCACCACTGATAAACCTAAAGGTCTGTAGTTACCAGGCTGAGAACGACTACTCTTTTGAAATATTGCTATTGCATCAGCATTTTTCCAATCCAGGGACACACCTCGAGACAAAAATGAATCTGAAAAAGCTAAGGAAAAGTAATCTAGATAAAACTTAACTAACCTCTCTTAAGATCTGTGGATGTATTTCATTAGGCCCTAGATCTGGGATGCAAATAACAAACTTGCCAGAAGAATTAGGATACCTTTAAAATGTATCCACCCTAAATTTTATCAATTTACAACCTCTTTTGCATTACATACTGTAAATGCTTTCTGCTTGACCAAAATGCTTAAGTATTCTAATTCAAAGCCTACCAATGGCAGACCACTCCCTGTGCAACAGATATTGTATTGTAAACTCTTCTCTCACATCCTGCAACAGAGCACAGATCATTTTGTAAGCTGAGAATTCTAATTTCAATTTGTCTCCCACACAAAACCACAACACCAGTCATGTCTGAGGCTTCTTAAACATTTTTAGACTTATCAAATGATGAGAAATTGCCCGTCCCGGAAGATAGAATTAAATATTCATCTATCTGCCAAACTGCCAGGACCAGGAAGCATTTTGTCCATGTGGGATGTAATTTGAATCTCTAGATTTCTATTGATAATTCATTATATTTTTCTCCTATCTCTCTTTAGCTGCAGTATATGCTTTTTACTATAATGATTTTATAGTGTGCTACCTAACAGCATCCTGAATAAACCAATTGTGTTGTGTGTTCAATAGTATTATTCTGTCATCAATCTTGAGGGAATGCTTAAAAGCTTTCTCTCATCCTCTCACTTTAACTCATGTATTATCAGAGTTTTTACATTAAATGGGCAGTTTTAATATCTCTTGACATGTCAACCTCTTTTCTGCACATGTAGCTGCTAATTTAGTACTTAGCTGATTCCAGAATCAATGCTAATGCTGTTAGTTGCGCACAGGAGAGAAGAGTCTCTTTGCATTTAATCTGCAGAAGGAACTTGGGCAAAGGAACTAAAACAATTTCAAAACCCATTGGACAAATGTGAGTCTCAGTGATGCAATTTACAGAGAAAATTCACTTTGGCTGTACAGCTCATTCATTGTACCAAGGTAGCAAGGTGTCAAAGACTGAATCCATTTATTGTAGGAAAACTCTGTAAGTTATAGCACTGGATGATTTTCTATTTTTTGACAGTTAGAATCTTGCCAATTTTTTTTCTCATTAAAAATACTGAGGAATACCTGTGTTTTGTTGTACAGTATTTTAAAATATCTTCAACTTTTCTCCTGGCCATCCATTTTCAAACACTTTTAAAAAGTACTAAATAACTATAAGGTCAGAAAAAAATATTACAGTAATTATTTAAGCAACAACTAGAATACTTTGACTTTGATGAATATTTGCATTGTTTGTAAAAGTAATCCTATTTAGAGATGAAGTCAGGGTTCTGATTTGAGCTCAGTTCTGAGTTGGAACTGTTGTCCGAACAGATTGGAACTTTTTGATCTTGTAACTTTCCATATTTTTGGTAAATCCTAAAAAAAATATGGAGCCACTTGGTTGCCGCAGCTTCTATCGAAGGTTACCAAATATATGAGGTTACTTCTATTTTTCGTGAATCACACATATCTCTTATCATATTCTAGAAAAAAATATTAAAGGTTTTAGCACACACTGAAGTAGCAAAGGTTAAAACTTTTTTTTGTTAGTTTGTCAAGAGATATTCATCTTTCATCAATCTAGAATCTTTTCAATTATATGTTCTTGCTTCCAAATATACCCAAAGCAAAAAAAGACAGCTATGAAGATTTAGTAAGGAGTATATTTACAAAACAAATGTGCTGCCCACAAAGGGAATACAACCTGTTTAATATAACTCATAGAGTATATTCATAATACATTTATTATAATATAAAATTAAGTTACATAAGTCATGTACAGGCTTTTGTATGAAATTTGATATACCTTAAAGGGTCACTATACTCACTCAAACAAATTTACATTTTCTGAAACTACAATTTGAGAGAAGTAAAATGGTGGTACTCACATATTTATCTGTGCTTGCATGGTAATGAAATTATTAATGTTTAGTGAGTGCTCCTATTTGCTCCCACCCTCCCTTACTCGCTGCCTTCTTATAGTGTCTATGACACAAGTTCTGCACAGCCTCACCATGGACACTGCTCTGCTTACACATCTCCCCCTCCCTCCACCTGCCTTCTTTTCTCTGCTGAATGTCTTAATTGTTGCAGAACAACACAATAGTATGCTAGTAGACAGCCAAAGATCCTAGTAAGAGGTCAGGCAAAGGGCACATATTATAATTTCTTCTTTTGGAGTGACAGGTCTTTCTTTGTAAATACTGTGATTTCAAATGATGGTTTATCAAAATCTATGGGCCCTATTTATAAAAGATCGGTATCGTTATCGTAAAATACCGATCGTTATTGTAAAATAACAACCGGGTTTTTACCGATAACGACCGTTATTTACCGATAACGACCGGTATTTACCGATAACGACCGGTATTTAACGGAATCGGCAAATAACGGTATTTACCGATAACGACCGGTGTTTAACGATATCGGTAAATATCGGTCGTTATCGGTAAATACCGGTCGTTATCGGTAAAAACCCGGTCGTTATTTTTTTTTAAGATATAACCTTTTAAAGGAGAAATGTGTCTTCAAACAAGTTTCGATCAAGTAAAAGGCTGCTGGCTGGCTAACTTTTAAAATCTTGTACAATTTGTCTATGTTAAGGCAATAAGAAGTTGTGGTGCTGAAAATGTTAGTGTGTTTTGCTTGCATGCTTGAGTAAAGCCTTATCAGTGCTTTGTAAAGAAGGAGAATAATATTTTTCTCCCTTTTCTATTCACCTATTTATACAAGTCAATATTTTGCCAGCTCTAGCCTTTGCTGTGTGGCACTGTTTGCAACAACTAAGTCTGTTATCTACTAGAACCCCCTCTGTTAAAAGAGATTTACTTAACATAGATAGATTTATGGTGTTGGTGGCACAAGTATTGTTAAATCCCAAATGCATCACCTTACATTTATCAACATTAAATCAAATCTGCCACTCTGCTGCCCATTTTGATAATCTATCTAGGTCTGTTTGTAGAACTTGCACATCATTTGAAGTTTCCAAAGCTCTGCATAGTTTTGTGTCATCTGTAAACACAGAGACCTTGCTCTCAATGCCTATTTCTAACTAGTTCGTATTTTCTGAACTTGCGGGTGAATTTTCGCAAATTTTCATAAATTTGATCATTATCGAATTTACATACTGTTTGCTAACCTCTCGATTTCGTCCATAACCCTTGAATGCAGCGTTTTTGTGATATCCCTCGAATTCTCCGTTTCGGGGGATAACGAATGTATCATTCAGTAACCCTCAAATATAATGTTCGATTTTCAGTAACCCTCAAATATAATGTTCGATTTTCAGTAACCCTCAAATGTAGCATTCAAATTTGGTAACCCTCAAATGGAATGTTCGATTTTTGGTAACCCACGAATGTATCATTCCAATTCGGCAACCCACCAACGTATTGGTCGATTTTCAGTAACCCTCGAATGTGTCGTTCAGTTCCTCTCGAATTGGCCATAATCCTCAAACTTAGCATGCAGAAACCCGACATTTGCGCGGTAGTGAAGGAAGGAAGTGTTTAAACACGTTTTGCTGATATGGACATGTTCCCCAGACCATTTTCCAGGTGCCACAGCCATTTAGAGTAAGTTACCATTGCTATTTTATTTGTAATTTATCCAAACTTTTCAAACTATTTTCTCCCATTGACTTAATGGGTTTGTTTCCGAACTTGCGAATCATTACTGTTTGGAAAACAAAAACGAACTTCAGGAAATTTGGCCATTTCTAGTCCTGTGGCTTTATTGAAATTAACTTTGTCTAATTGTTTCCATATTTCCGTACCATACCCTCTGTCAACCAAAGTGAATATTCCTCATTTTTACTATTTAATACTTAATACTAGCGGGTAACCGCGGGTTACCAAATTTGTAGGTCAGGTTTGGGTAACCCGCATTGAGTTTGAAGCAGTTGGGGTAAAGAGAACCGCGGGTCAGGTCAGGTACACCAATCATTTTTAGCGTCTGGAGGGGGGGGGTCACTGGACACCAATGATTTATGTGTTTGTTAAGCTTTGTACACTCATTCGATTCTGATACAGACCCCCAAGCACGTCAAATGGCCGTTTCGCATGTGTGCATGCATTTAGTCATGCCATGGCAGATCAATGAACGTCCCCCAACTGAATGCATACGCATGTGTGATTATCAGACAAAACAGCTGTTTGACGCGATCGCCGGTCTTTATCAAAATCGAACAAGTGTACACATAAATCATTGGTGTCCAGTGAAAACCCCCCTTCCAGACGCTAAACATCAATGATGTCCAGTGAACCCCCCCAGAGACTAAAAATAATTGGTGTCCAGTGAACACCCCCTTCTAGACACTAAACATCATTGATGTCCAGTGAACCCCACCCCTCTTCCAGACACTAAAAAATCATTGGTGTCTAGTGAAAACCTCCCTTCCAGACAATTAAAATCATTGGTGTCCAGTGAAAAACATCCATGTCCGACACTTAGCCATGACAAATCGTGTGGTCCATAGAGGAACGCACAATCTGTCGTGGTTTTCCTACCTGTCCAATTGTGTGGTTGGCAATTGGTTTCGCCCACAAGAAGGATCCATGCATTAATTCGGCCCTATATAAATATATAAGATATAAATATATATATAATTATATATATATATATATATATATATATATAGTGTGTTCTAGCATATGCAAAACTAAATGCCTTTGATTTGGATTTTTGGATTTGGATGCACAAGCCCCACTTCTTATCTGACCTCTATCCCACAATGCAGTAAATCTTGTGGGATTATTGCATCACAGGATGTCGGGCAGGTAAGAAACGAGGCTCGGGAATATAGTATCACCCTTTTAATGTTACAAACTATTTAACTATTGAACTGGATACCCATTCCTCTTTTATTTTTAAATAATTTAGTTTGTCCTTTTTTGCCTGCAGTCTGGTTATTATACAAAGTATTTGTTTCCAGGGGCTGCAATTTTTTAGGGAATCACTGCAAATGTTTAGAAAATCACTGCCCTTGTGGGTATTAAAAGCACTATACGTATATCCCTCCACAAAACTTGCTTTTCTTCTAAAGAATGTGTACAATTACTCAATTTACTCCACATAGAGTTAAAATATACAATTTAATGAATTAGTAACATATAAAATGATGTAGTGCCATAAGATGGAGTAGCCTCTTGATCTGAGAGATGTCAAATCTCCCTAATGTCCTTTGTGTCACATTTTCTTATCTCACCACAAGACAAAACTTCCTTAGTCTTCAGCTAAACCACAAACACTGGATGCTTGGGGAAATCAAGATTGACTGGTTTTCACTCATCAAACAGAAGCAGGCAGTAATCATTGTGTTTCTGATTGATGGAGTGTGGCTCCATCTGAAACACCAAATTCAACATTTCCAGTCTCAGATCACTTCCTGAAAACCCACTTTTATTTGTCTTCTAATGAAATAGTATTGTTTTATCATTTCCTTACCCTTAAATCTACAATCAAGTCCTTAAATCTACAAATAAATAAATAAATCAACTTTCATGTTATGTTTTATGTTAAATGTGTTTTTATTCATTTTATATTTAACAAAGCAATATAACTTTTATAAAAAAAATTATTCATTTTATATTTAACAAAGCAATATAACTTTTATAAAAAAAAGATGCAACCTTTATGGTCTAATATAAGAATATTACCTCACTGAGGAGATGAGGAGTTCCTTGTCTATATAAAAGCACAAGACTTTTGTCAGAGAGTCCCAAGGTGATGTCTTTTGACATGTTGCAACTGTGTAAATAGTTTTGGTCAACAGTTTGCTGTGCGATACTCTCGCAGCTGCCACAAGAAAGGGGTAAAGTCACACTAATGATCATGATTTATTAACAAGACTTTAACCCCACTGTGAGTGGTGTAGCAAAAGTTTTGGGGCCGATTTACCCAGACTCGCTGGGCAAATATATGGAGTTAAAGTCACGCTAACCAGTTCACTATTGCTCTGGGTAATGCTGCTTTCACTATTCAATATTGCATTTGCGAATCTGGGTAAAAAACTCACTGGGCAAATATATAGAGTTAAAGTCATGCTAGAGAGCCGCTATCGCTCTGGCTAAAGGCTCCTTTCGCTATCAATATAGCGTTTGCAAATGTGGCTAAATCCACAGTAATGGATTTACCCACTGCGGGATTTAATGACAGTTATTTGTGGCGTTAAAATCCAGCTGTAAAACTAGCGCAAATGCAATATTATATATATCCGATATATCCGATCGTCAGACGCGAATTACGCAAAAATCACCGTGCATCCGACGATCGTGATTCAATATCGCATTTGTGCTAGTTTTAGCGCTGGATTTTAACGCCATAATAGCTGGTGTTAAATTCCGCAGTGGGTAATCCCTTACTAGGATTTAGCCACACACAAACGCGATATTGATAGCAAAAGGAGCAGAGTGATAGCGGCTCTGGGTAAATGAACCTGTGCTACTGTACTAGGATGTGTAACCAACAATTATGCTGCAGCTTGCAAAATGAACTTCATGTTTATCACGCCATGCAGAAAATTATAATGTGTTCATTCAACAAGTTTGATACGTGACAGGGGAATATTTATTGTATTCTAAAGCCGGTAAACAAATAAAATAATATAAATACTTTTAAAGGATGTGGAACTTTTTTTTTAGACTTCATCTTTTCTGATTGAAAATAGGTAACGCTTGTGTTTTATTCAGACTGCTATTTGTTTTTTCCAAGTGAAACTTCGAGGTCTGTGTAGCATTAAAATGTTCTTGTCTCCTGCCATGTCATTTCAACCAAACTGACAGTCTAAGGAACTCCCAACAGTTATTTCAAGCAAGACATGTCTCCATGCTTTTAGCGCCAACAAATAATTGATTTTGTCACCAACTTCAAGTGCTCTCTCTCTTTCTATCAAAACTGCTTATAGACTTTAAAAGTGTTATCGTAATATTTGACACATCTTAACCCCCCACCACAAAGAGACATCGAAACGTTAACATTTCTTTTCTCATTTTTTGAGCAACAGTATTTTTTTCCTTATGTACAATTTTATAAGCATTTAAAATAATTGAAAACATTAAGATTCTTTAAGGGTAAAAAAGGATATTTAATAACTGATTGTATTGCGTAGAGGTTCTTATTCATCCAATAAAAAAGGAAATACCATGCACACCAGGCTTGCAGTCCTGTGTATCTTTATTATCTATACACAGGAACATCAAAGCAACGTTTCGGTAACACATTGTACCTTCTCAGACAATTCTGAAAAAAAAACTGTTTTGTCTGAAGAGGGTACAATGTTGTACCGAAACTTTGCTTTGATGTTCCTGTGTATAAGATAATACAGATACACAGGACTGCAAGCCTGGTTTGCCTGGTATTTTCTTTTTCTATTGTATACTGACTGTTGCCTCAGTCTGCCATTTAGCACCCAGTAAAAATTACTTGTGAACTACGCAGGTGTGTGCAGGATTCCCTCTTGAAGACTAAACTTTAAGTCCAGTTGATCTAACTGAATACAAAAGATATAACTGATTTATTATTATGTTATGTAGAGCTAGAACATTTATTGATATGATAATACCAGGGAGTTACAGATATCTCCACAATAACTCCCAAATGTTTCTCTATTGAGTCAAAACTTAACACAGTTCCATTTAGGATATTACAATGGTATAAAATAATAGAATTTGTGGTAACGTCCATTGGTGTCCCATGACAATAACCAACCATGTCAGTTGACATCTACCAACCATGACTACTAACAAAAGCCTATAATAGGCATCTGGGTTGAAAAAGGCAGACATGATTTGTAAGTGCTCACTATATTTGTAAAGACTGATATTATGGGTTTATAAATATGCCCGTTAGTGCACCAATCCATTCATGTGATTCAAAATGTCTTGTGTATGAGGCCTAAATAATTATGGTGGATGGAATGCAGTATCCAGATCCACGCTACCTTCTTTGAGATAAAGCCATTTTTCCTATTATTCACATTTCTTATTGTCTTTTTCAATAGTAGGAACAACCTTGAGTAAAGAGCCTGCGCTAGAGCCTGTTCCACAGGGTGGCTGCATGCTGTAACCACCTAAACAGAAAACTGATGCTGGCGTCAGAGTGTTAACTAGTACCTGCATTCTTTTCTCCTCGTGACTAATCTGGAAAGGGAAACAAGTCATTACAGAAGCATACAATTTGGAATCACTGGTACTGTATTTAAAAAATGGACCTTGGATGAGTAATATTTAAAACTTTTCCTGGATTTCCTGGATTAAGCCAATGTAAGTGGAGCTGGACTTCTCACTGTTGTGATGACGCACAAGGTCACAGAGACTTGCAGCAGTACGGGACCTATGGATCGGGCAGACTGAGTGAGTTATGAATGAAATAAATTAAAAACTAACAGGAAGATTCAATAAAAGTTCTTATCATTTAAAACGGTGCTAATTTTACCCCAACCAATCGGATATTATTTAACATTTGAAAGCTAACATCTGATTGGTTGGGGCAAAATTAGCACCATTTTTAACAGTAAGAACTTTTATTGAGTCTCCCTGTAAATCTTATTTTTTAATTTTACTAACACGGTTCATGTTTACAGGGCGCATAAATTAATTTAAAACAAGGGAGGGTAGATACTGTATACCTTTTAAAGTACTGCAAAACCTACACAACCTAGAAACAAGAAAGGACAGTATAAGGAGTATTAAACCCCAAATCCCCAAGACCCCTAAATAATGGCACTACGACTTTAGTAAAAAAAAAACTACTAAACAAACGCTTTATTGGTCGCAGAAAGCATTAAAAAATGGTACCCTTACTAAGGCAACCCATCTCACAATATACAAAAATACAATAATTATCCTAAAAAAGCATAATTACAAACCCCACCGGGCATCCCCGGTATAGAAAGTAATGGCACCAGGTCGCTGTATCCCTCCAAGTATCAAAATCAGAAGTAGTAGCCAGTACAAATAGTCCTGGAACTTCAGTGAGAAGCCAGGTCCAACTCAGTAAGTGTAACATACCAGAGCCAGCATGGTATTGTCTTGTATAAAGAGAGGTATGGATTCAAGGGAGGAAAATGTAAGTCTCCCTCTTTACATAGCATTGGTAAGGCCTCATTTGGAATATGCAGTGCAATTTTTGAATCCTGTGTACAAAAAGGACATCTTTGAAATGGAAAGGGTTCAGAGAAGGGCAACTAAATTAATTAAGGTGATTGGGGGAGCTTGAATATGAAGAGAGACTGGAAAAGTTACAATTATGTACGGTGGAGAAAAGGTGCTTGCGTGGGGGGGAGAAGATTACTGTGTATAAATACATTAACAGCCATACAATATACTATCTGGGGCATTGTTCCCCAATAGAACATATCAGAGGACATGTGGACACATGGACATCCCTTAGGACTTGAAGAAAAAAGGCTTAGGCTTCAAGTTCGGAAAGGCATTTTCACTGTGAGAACGGTAAAGTTATGGAACTGTCTTCTAGTGGACATTGTTATGGCAGGTTCACTGGTCAGTTTCAAAAAAAAGTTGTATGAGTTTCTGCTAACAAGGGATGTTGCAAGTTACTGGTATTGATACATAAAGTAGAGTTGATCCAGGAAAATTGCCACTTGGAGTCAGGAAGGAATTTTTTCCCCTTCATAAATTTTGCCTTCCTCTGGATCAACAGTAAGGCAGGAAATAAGGATATTGCTAGATGGGTTGGACTGGATGTACGTATGTCTTTATTTAATCTCAAATACTATACTATACTATATACTTATCTTCACGGATGGCCACACCCTTTACCCAGTCTCCATGCAAACAGAACACAGTAATCTCCCGGTCACGCTGTCCTCGGGTGGAAAGGGAATCAAATAGTGTCCAGTCCGATAGGTGCCATTGTCCGACCGTCATGTGTTTCACGTTACTACAGTAAACAAACAGGCTTCATCAGGGTCACTTTTGATTCCCTTTCCATCTGAGGACCCCCCCAAAGTTTTATAGTTTGTCTTATTTGTCTTTTCAGGACTATTGATTGGTTGTTTGTTTGTCGGGGTTAAAGTGACACAGACAAAAATTCAGTCCGACCGATCATGCTGTTGTTATTATAAATGGTCATAATAATCTATTGTAATATAGTTACAATAAGCCTCACAGTAGGTCATGAAGCAAACAAATAAATTAGTGTGATCTGTCGGGCCTGCGGCCAATAATCACTTAGCTGGTCTGGCCAAAATATCAGGACGGGTGGATGATATTGGACCATATGAGCCATAAAGGGACATAATAAATAAACCTTAAAATATAGCTATATTTTATATAAAGCTTATAGCTATAAAGCTTGTAGCGCGGTGGGGTTTATGGATCAAACCCACTTATTTTAAAATGCAACAGAGTCTTTTTAAATTAATACCACAAAAATATTTTCCAGCAAATCAAAGAAAAATATTATATGCAACCCCCCCCCAAGACTGTTTGTGGAGAAGATTTTTTGGTAAGATATGACTTGGCTGACAAGAGAGCACATGACATACTGGGGTCTGTAAGTCCCAGTAAAAGGTAAGTATAATGAAAATGTGTGTGTGTGTGGGGGGGCTTGTTGATTGTTGATTTTTGACCAATGGTTACTTGTCCTGTTTGAAATTTAATAAATGTATCTATATAATTAGGTTGTATTATAAATCAGGACTGCCAGGAGTTACAGACAAAGGAGTCTGAAGGAGTGACTTTCATGCTCACAATGCTGAAAGTTGGTTACATTTTTTATTTTGTTAAATTGGTTGGCATCGCTATACTATTGCTCTTCTATTCCATGTGTACAGAGGGCTCTGCTGTATTTTACATGAAATTTATTTAATGACACAAGGGCCAATGAGGGCCTGATGCTTTACTGCTGCTGCATTTCCTTCTTAGTTGGTAGGAGGAAATATATTGCACCCTATAACCTCCTCCCCATGCAAAGATGCTCTTAATAGAGGCAAAACTGTAATTACTTAATGCTTTTTTTAGACAGCCGATGCCTACAAAATTAAATTTCACATCTGCTTTTATGGCGCTAATCTCTCTTCTCACATCCCGCCTGTTATGATGTGTGTGCCAGAGATAATGTATAAACTGACTAAGGCAAAGTAAACCAGACAAGTCTGTTATTGGCTTTATAATTACATAATTAACTTTTTGTCTCTAATCATTATGGAGGTAATGGTGCTGTTAAAATGGGCTTTTGGCGTGCAGAAAGTAAATCAAAAATCAATAATCCATAGAACGCCATTAAGGGCTGTTACAGCTCTTCTGTTGTGATTCACTCAAGTTTTTTTTGTACAGCAAATGAAATTCATTAGGGCAGAGATTACTGTCTGAGGAGTTGACTTTCAGCTGATAGCAAAGATCAGAAAAAAATGTCATCGGCAATTGGGAGGGAAAATGCACGAATGTTGCCATAAATTATGCACTGCTTGTAACTGTGTTATTACATTGTAATTGACCTCCCTGCAATTAATTCTATTTTCCATGAACCCTCTTTTATTTCTAATTTACATTACGATCGTATATGCCTGAAAAATGACAGCATAAAAAAGATAAATGCACTAATTACATGTCTGCTTATCTGAAGCTCCCTGATGCCAACACCTTTGGTCCAGCCTCCTTCTCTATGTAAGTATGGCACTTATTTCACAGTGACATGTCTAATGTATTTGTAAACTGTCCCATAAATACTGCAGTCACGCACTACTATCTAGGGCTCTGGCAGCAGCCTTTCTTAGCTATTTATTTTTTGTAGAATGAATTTGTAATAGAAAACATATATAATAATATTAATAATAAAGTAAAAACCAAATTACCGGTGACAAGAAATTTTTTTCTGACATCTCTGATATATGTATATAATTTACCTTTTTTGTTGTTGTTGTTCTTCGGTCTATATTATTTTTTCATTCAAAATGTTCTACTACAAGCTATGATCAGCTATAACTTTCACACATAACCTAAACATCACACTTTATAGAATTGGTTTATGGGCAAATAGCCTTTTATAAGAAACCATAATTAAAGCCTTTAATTAGAAACCATGCAAACACTTTACTAAGTGTTTAGTCTAACCAATTTGTTTGAGCACTGGTTAGTGCACCCAGATACTAGCTAATAACATAGCACAGTATCCATGTACCAGATAAAAGGGAAAAGATGTATATAGAGGTAGATCCAGAGGGGGGATTAAAGGGAACATAAAATTTGCAGCAGAAGGGGAAACATTCATCTTCCTTCATTGCTCTTGATGGAAATAAGAATAAGCTTTTTAGCAAATTGGAACTTTTATTTATACTGATTCCACATTTTTCTTCTTTCCCCATCCTAAAAAGGCTCTATTTCTTTATTCATAAGGGATGTTTATGGGCCCCTTGAGATGATCCACTGGTGAACAATCCCCCAAAAAGTCCATTCTTTGCTAGCAAGTATTGGAATGCGAGCATAGAAATTAATGACCTACACACTTTTGTATTCTCACTTAACTACTACTTAATAATTACTTCTAAGTCCATTGATCAACACATTAAAGGGCATGTTCCCACCACAAATGAAAACCTATATATAGGTAAATTACCCTAGACCACAATGGTTGGAAAGCTGACAGCTGCCTCTCAAAATGTGCATAAAGTATAAGGGAGACTGGATGTAGTCTGCACCTGTCAGAGGAAGCAGCAGAGGAGAGGAGTATGAGGAGCATAATCGCGGGTTTGACAACTAAAAGTCCTTTTAGTCAATTTATGCAGATCGATTCAATGCAACCACAACTTTGAACCCCCGCTTAGCTCTGGGTGATTCAATGTTGCTGTTGCGGCTCTGGGTAAATCCCAAAAAGGACCCGCTGCATGACTCAGCTGATCTTAAAAAGTCAAGCAGAAAAGGGTGCAAATACAATACTGAATTTCTAAGGACAGTTTCACAAAAAACACCCACACAGCTGCTGCTAATATGGTCTCAAAAACACACACACACATATAACCATATTAGCTGTCTTTTTTAACCCACTCTACATTTTTGTTTGTAGATATTCAGACTTATATATATATATATATATATATATATATATATATATTATATACACTTTTGCTGGGTTAGTGCAGTTAGATAGCCCTTAAGGTGGCCATACATCTATAAATTTTACTTACCCGACCGAGCGCTCACGCGATGTTCCTTCGATCCTGCCGGAACCGCTTCTCCCGATCTTACATTCGACCAACATGCGATCGCAAAATGAATGGGATTTTGCGATCACATGCCGGTCAAATATACGATCGGGAGAAGCGGTTCCGACAGTATCGATGAACATACATCTTATAGATGTATGGCCACCTTTAGAGTAGACCATGGTGTGGGAAATTGCTAAGAAATTGAGGCAGGAAATATAAAAGGAAAGTGTATGATCAATTTAGAAAGAAAGTCAATTATTTTCTATAATATCCAGTAGCTGTTTTACAGTCCATATATTTGCTGACACCTTAATAACTTGGAATGAAAAGGGAGAATGATGTTCCTAATTAAACTTTAATTCTCCCAATAATCTTTAACACCCTAATAAATGAAATACTCAGGTTTGGTCGTTCCTTTTCTTTTTTTTGAGGCAAAACACCTGGTTATTCAGGCAGCAGCAAGTAATGTTATGAGTTTAAGGAGCAGAATAACATCTCAGAAAAGATGATGGATTGGAAGCAGAGAAATGGGTGATGGGATGTGTACCATGAATCTGTTCCATATCATCGGTTCTTTGATCACTGGCAAATAAGATCACTGAAATTTTTCATATCTGTCCAAATATGTCTGTACAATTGTGCACCTTGATAAACAGAGGTATTCTTATTTATCTCTTATTACAATACATTAGGGAACAGTCCGCATCCTTCAATCAAGCAGCATAAATCCATGAATTTAAATGTGGGGTAAAATTGTAAGGACAAGTATTATGTTGTTTTACATCTCCTAGTTAATGTCTATTTATATTAAATTAAAGAATGTGTATGTTTGAATAGCATTTATTTAAAATGATTCCCCCTTCCTGGTAACTACTACTTAAAACCTGAAAAAGAAATTACTTACCTCCAGAAACTATTGCTCATTCATTGTTCAGCCTCTATAGAACCCCAACTGTCCCAAATTGGTGGCACAGTCCCGTAACTACACAACTCCCATCATATCTGCAGCAGGGGCTGGGAATGTCCTATCTAACTTTGGGGAGTATAAAAATTAGAGATGCACTTAGTACTGTTCTGCCAGTGGTTTCTAAGAATCTATATTTAATAAAATATAATCTAAAAGTTTGACTCAAATGGCTGCTGAAGTCTTTGAAAATCAAATGTTTTAGATTATCCTGTGTGAAATCATAGCCTAATGTCAGTGTTAATTAATACAGATAGCATGTTGACCTGGGGAATGGCATGGCGAACATGTACTGATGGCCAAAAGTTTTGAATCCTTGCAATATTAATATTTCTAGACATGTGGCTACAAGACAACTGAAAAATCCCCAGGGAAACATCTCTAATGAAAATGTATTAATTAGGATCCAAACAGGACTAAAATATTTGTTTGGAAAAAAAGCATTTCAACCCTTCCATGCAAAAATTCAGCATCTTAACCATCCCAACTTCCATTTAGCAAAACCTGCCCAAGAACTTAACTAATCCCATATGTACATTTATATATACAGTTTAATAGCTGTAACACTGATTAGTCTGCCTGTCCAGGGAGATATCCAAGCCTCTATTGAGTGTGTTTAGAGATTCTGCTAAGACAGAAATATCAGGCAGAGCATTCCACAACCTTAATGCCCTTCCTGTGAAGAACTATTAAAGAGTATACCTCTAAAACAAAATAACTGGTCACTTGTCCATTACCTACTCTAATTCCAACCAATATGTACAGCCCATCATTAAATGTATTACTAACCCAATATTTAAGTATAATTATTGACCCCATTCTGGAAGAGGAATCCGGAACCTCTGATCCTCCAGATCCCCACTGCACTTTACCCTGCTGCATCCTCAAGTTCCTAAAAGCTCTGCCAGAAAGGGAGAGAACATGAAAAGTACTTATTTTTAAATATTTGGTTAGAAATGCATGTAATAAAGTGCTAAGAATAGCAAATGGTATTAAGGGCAAATAAATGCCAAATTACCTTTTTGTTTGGTTTTGAGGGTGGACATGCCTTATACCCTTTACAGTAATTTGATATGCTTTTTGGGCTGGTGCCTAAAACTGCACAGCATAACCAAAATGAGTCTTAACAAGGTATCTGTGGCAGAATTATGTTTTTATTCTTTCTGTTGCACAAAATAACTCCTTATTGATTAAGTCAACCCCAACCACTATTTATTTAGGGTATAAGTCACATTCTGTGAATAGATATCGAATGCTTTCACCAAATGTTTCTGCAAAATCCAAATAAATGTACAATTATTTATTTCAACCAGGAAATCATAACAAGAAATGGATTTGGCTTAGTGATAAACTGTATATTTAATTGGGAAAGACCCCCCCATAGCATAGAGGTGAATTGTGCATTACATTGTGTAAAAACTCTGTATAATTAGTTTATTACAAAACCAAAGTTAAATCATTTATTTTCTGTTGGAGGAGGGAGGACACAACTTGTTTCATGGAGAGAAAAAAAAAAGATAGAAAACTTATCTGCTCTCAGATTGACAAGGTATTTTCCTCCTTTAAGTAAAACATTCCCTGCTCCACCATTTCCTGTAATGACAGATTTATTGAGCTCATCCCACATCTGCTGTCACCACTGTATCAGTTTTCAAGGCTGGTCACTTGTTTGCTGCAGGGAATCTTCAAGTGTTGATTCATCCCTGGGTCAGGGAAGTAAATGCAGAGCTTTATTCTATCATCTATTAAACAGTAAAATCTTCTCAGGCATCCAGACATCAAGCTTCATTAAACAGCAATTATAGGATTATAGCTTATACAGTGGCCAGGACGATATTTATACTCTATCAATGTTGACATTGTTTAAAATAGTTTATTATTTTAACTGTATTTGTAGCCAGAAACTATGATTATTGTTAGATTTTTTTTATATTATGTATACCCAGTTTAAGTTACAATATGCTCAATCTATTTACACTTTCCTCAACTTGTTTATTAAAACTACTGATTATTTAATGCAGCAAATTATGCATGCTTGTTAATTAGATCAAACAGAATCGGTTGAAATGTCAGACATTGGTACTGTTGACCGAACTGATCATGTTTGGATCATTTATACACTTGATATACCTTTGGCTGATTGAATACAAAAAAAGACATTTGGTTGATTCAATTGAAAAAATTGTATAGAATAATTGATCAAAAACAAATATTGACCCTTGTATGACCAGCCTTAGTTTCTTTCTAAAGCTAAGGGGCATATTTTCTAAAGCAGCAACATTTTTACCAGTGATAGATTAGCGTAATTTCTGAAAAGTGGATGTATCTACTATTTGCCACTTTTCCTACTGTGTCAAGTTAGCAATACACTGGGCGATGGTTTATGATTGGCCGAAAAGATTGAAAATCCGATCAAAGACAATGATTATTCCCCACCTTGTGCCATAGAAATCCATAGATTTCAGCTTGAGAACTGGGAAGATGTGGTTGCCAAAAAAAAATTCCGCCTGGCCTGATTTTAGGTTTTTTCATAGAACGATTGATTTCACCTATCAGTCTATTGAAAACGCTGGAAACTGTCCTCGATATTAATTTATTTGAATTGAACCAATTGATCAGAATATAAATGGCTAGTAGCATTAGACTCATTACACTATTTAAAGAAAATCACCCTTTGATTTTAGACCATCTTGTTTTTGGAGATTTCAGGTGATGACGGATTTTATTTTTTTATTTTATTTTAAAATAAATACCCCCAAAAATTCACCTTTTTATAAACATGCTGAACAATTCAAACATTTTTTTAAAGTCGGGCTTTAAAGATAGCGCTTCTTTATAAATATGTCCCTTAGTGTGGATTTTTTAGTAAGTCTGATTGCCTGGCCCTTATGTCTATGAACTGTAAATGTATAAAACAGCTTATATTTATGAACAATTTTGGGCTGTGTGTATAAAAAACTGTGTAGAAAAACTCTTTTGCAATATGACCATGCAGTGCACCCTACTAGCATAATATGCTCTACTTCTGATCTCTATGGTTAGTATGGTATGAGCCTTTTGTGAGTGAGTCCTGTACACCTCTGTGCACTCAGTAATTAGTCAATGAGTTGCTGCAGTATGTTTACAACTTAATGATGCAAGTAAAACACATTATGATAGGATACATAGGCAAGCATTTTAGTCTCCTTCCAAATTATGCAGTACTATTTATTTTGCTTTTCACCAATTTTAAGGATGGATATCTGCTACTCAATAAAGAATACTGTATATACTGGAATATAAGTCGATCTGAGTATAAGCTGAGGTACTTCTTTTTACCTGACAATTGAGTAAAACTATAAGCCGAGGGTAGAAATTAGCAAAAACACGTGGAAAAAAAGTTGTGGATTGAGCAGGGCACACCTGACTAAAGTAATGATTAGAATAATCAATTAGACCATATACACTGATTAATGCAATTAAAAGGCATTTTTATTGTTTGTGCAAAGATAGCCAACCTCGGAGGGCAATAATAAAGTGCAAAGAAATAACATATAAAAACACTTCCTGTGCTATTCCTGGTTACATATGTACATAATCATTATGATATACCGGTATACCCAATCGCTCAGTCATTCACACAGCTGTTAGCTTACAGAGATAAAGCACAGTATTACTTATGGCAGAGAATCTCATATAAATACAATAACCATATATCATGTATCATACACATACATATTTAGACCCCTGCTAACGACCAAGATAGGCTAAACATACATAAATAGGCTAAACAGGTGGAGGCAAATAGGCAGTGAGACACTGACACATGGCAGATCCCCAGGCTAAAGAGATAGAGAATGGAAATACTTAGCCCAACAAATGACCAGACAGGAGCACAGGAGCGGTTAAAAACAGTACAAAATAGGACGCGTTTCGTCCGGACTTTCTCAACAGAGGGTAGAAATTATGACCACTACTGCAAACCTGTAATTAGTAAACTATAGTTTTGGTGCCAATATAATAATAGCCAAATCCAGTAACAATGAATTCCTTGGCACTCCAGATGCTTGCAAACTACAACCCCAGCATGCTTTGGTTGCTGGGAGTTGCAGTATTATATTTACAATAGTGAGAACATGGACAACAGTTAGTTCACAGCCTGATCCAACCTCTTTGTCATCCCCACGACACCCAGCATGGGAGCCACAAAATAGGGTACCAGAGAAAAAAATGTACATTTCGGACAACCCAATAACTTCCACAGATTGCAAGAGCGGCTTTGGTATGTATGTATGTTTGGTATGACACAGAGAGCGCGCATTCCCCAAATCCCACATAAGCAGAAGGTGCGAACAGGAATGCAGATAGAGGAATGCAGAGAGACCCAAGTATAAGCCAAGGTTGCTTTTTTTTTGGTCATTTTAAAAAATAAAAACCTTGGCTTATACTCAAGTATATACTGTACATCTATTATTTTTTTGCACCCTATTAGCTGTTATTATACACTACATATTTTAACCACAAGCAATGTATGGTAAAGACATTCTATCTCTTGGAGCTAGCTTTACCAAAACCTAATTTGGTATTGCAAGCCAGAAGATTATTGTGTACAGTATGCTGGTAATGATGGTGCTATAAAAAAAACATAGGAGGGAGGTCTAATGTTTTTACAATACATTTTTTGTTGTTCTTGTTGTTAGGTTTGTGTGACTATAATACAAATGCTTACAGTGAATTTTGTAATTGCGTTATTCTGCCCATTTTGTAGATAAGGGCTAAAATGAATGGGAGCTGAGGTTCCTAGTGTTGGAAGCAGTTCCAATACCACCAAGGGGTGGGGATAGGAAACTGATACCAAGTAGGAGGGAGGTGTAGTCTCTCTCCAATGGTCTCAACAAGGACCATGACTTACATGTGTTTCTGTGAAGTAGGAGGGTTTTGATTCCCTTCCTAAGTCTGCTTGTCCTTACACAGGATTTCATGTTAAATCCTCTAATGATAAAGACAGGGGATTTGAATAAGGGTTGAGCCCTGTACTAATTCTGCTGTCTGTTGATATCTTTAATTAGAAGAGTTGTACCAGTGAATGGTTAAGTTTAATAAGGGGCGTGTCCTGTGATGGGAAATGGGGGTGTATCTTTGGGGTATATAGCATTTTGTAGATACAAGGGTTTGCAGGAATCTATGGACTGCAAACCCCCTTTGTCCTAGGGAATAGGACAGCCACCTAGCAACAGCTATTGGGCTTGGCGGCTGCCTCCCGAATCCGCCGCTGGGAAAAAGTTTTCGCGGGCGCGCGCGCCCGCTCCCAGCCTACCGCGCCGATCTCGCGAGGTCCGAGATCTCGCGAGAGTCAGATTTTTTCACGGGAAGCAAGTGGCTGTCCTTACTTAAGTAGTAGTGGACTTATTTATTTATTAAATAATTAACTTTTTTTTTTTGTTTTGTTTTGTATGGTATTATTAAGTTAGAAAAGGAGCAGTCAGTATGAGTTTCAATGCTTTACTCAACTTGATAACATGTTATAACAATTGTGGGTGTCTTCTAAATGCAATATGGCATAAGACTAATTAACGATAGTGCAGGGAGTTTGCTGCATAACGTTTATAACAGAACAGTCCGGGGAAGTAACGGTGGAGGAACCAGCTGAAGGGCTGAGGAAGATCCTGACAGACGTGTGACCTATTTCCTGTTAGTCTTCTGTGCCATCTGGCTCTGCTGCCTCTGGAACCTTGGACGAGCTAAGGGTACAAGAAAAAGGAAATTGTATTGTGCTTGTCTTGTGCGTTAGGTTTCGAACAATCAACAACAACAGTAACAAGAATAGCAGTATGTTGTTTCCCTTTAAGTATCTGTGGCAAGTTTCTTATCGTAAATTTTATGGATTCGCACTAAATCAACAACAGGATCCCTGGGGGGGGAGGGTTGGGCGCTGTTGCTAGGTGGCTGTCCTATTCCCTAGGACAAAGGGGGTTTGCAGTCCATAGATTCCTGCAAACCCTTGTTTGTCCCACGGGAGGCAGCCACCTAGCAACAGCTATTGGGCAGAGTAGCACACACCTGGTTGTTGCCCTTGCGAAGTTTAGACGTTCCAGCTCTGTGGGATGCCAGTAGTGACGGACAAATGTCCTGTCTGACGACCATCTAGCTGCTCTTAGGATAGACTGTAGTGGTAATCCCTTGGAGGCTGCTTTCGTGGAAGCTGCGCTTCTAATGGAGTGAGGGCGGAATACTGAGGTGTCGATTCCTGCGCTCTCCATTGCTGAAAGTATCCATCCCCTGACCGTCTTGGAACAGGCTGGTCTAAAGGGAACTCTGGATGTGATGAAGAGCTGGGAGATGTCTCCTCTGTTTGCACCTGATACATGTAGGTAGTGTTTTAGGTGGGACACTATACACAATGAAGGTTCCTCACTGTTTTCTGGTAAGTCAAGTTCTATTAATTCTTGGCAAATGTGGGAGGTTTTGGTTCTCCCTTTGAGAATTATGTGGGCTCCCCCTGGGGTGAAGGACATCCATGGCTCCTGGATGTGGATTAAGGTTAGTTCTGCTGATCTTGCAGCGAAGGCTAAGGCCATAAGGCATGCCAATTTTACGCCAAGAGGGCGGAGGGAAAGGGATGGTAGTTCCCAGTTAGCCAGGTAACTAAGGAGCTTGTCAATATCCCATGTGGATGTGTATCTGGGGGTAGGTGGTCTGGACATGGAGGCTCCTCTTAGTAATCTTAGGTATATGGAGTTTGATGTTAAGTCTGGAATTACTATTTTCAACGCTGAGCCATAAGATCTAAGCGTTGTGGAGGCCAGGCCAGAATGGAACTTGTGGGAAAGAAACTCCAATGCACCCCATAATGGTTTAGGTTGTTCGAACTGGGCCTCCCTAGCAGTGAACCAGTCAAGGAATTCGGCTATCAGGAGTTTGTATTTCCTGATTGTTTTGTAATGCAAGGACAGGTCGATTAGGTTGTTAGAGGTAGTGGAGAGTTGTTGGAAGCAGAAGAATTTACTCGAGCTGCTATCCACATTAACTGTGGGAGCTTGGACAAAAGATCCGGGGAACCCTGGAAACAGTCTACGGTCATTCCCAGTGGTAATTTCTGACCCGCTATTAGTGGGTGGATTTTGGGAAACCATGGCTTGGAAGGCCAGGCTGGGTACACAAGGACTAAGTCTTTCACACTGTCCATTTCGATTTTGTGTAAAACCTGTGGCATTAATGTAAGGGGTGGGAAGGCGTAGAGGGGAGGTAGATCTGTCCACGGAAATGCCAATGCATCCACTCTCCACGCATTCTCTGGCCACTCTCTCGCTGCGAAAGTCTGTGTCTGGGCTGTTGTTTCCAATGCGAACAGATCTATCTGTCTCTTGCCAAAGAATTGATTTATTTTGGCAAATAGGGTTGCTTTGAGACAAAGGGTTGAGAGGTTCATCCGATGCCTGGACAGGGCATCCGCTAGCTCGTTCGATTGACCGGGTACGTATTGAACTACTAGGTTGATATTGAGGGGTAGTGCCTTTTCCCATATTTCTAGGGCTTCTAGACAAAGCTGTCTCGACTTTGTTCCCCCTCTCTTGTTGATGTAGTATACAGCTGTTTTGTTGTCGAGCTGAATTGCAACTGTCTTGCCTGATAGTGACTGTGATAGTAGGTTGGTGAGGGCCAGTTTTGCTGCTCTGAGTTCCAGAAGGTTTATGTGGAGACCTGATTCCTGGTGAGACCAGCGACCCCTGAATGCCCTGGAAGTGGTGAACGCACCCCACCCTATCAAGGATGCGTCCGTTGTGATTGTTAGGTCTGGGGGTCCTAATCTGAATGGGCGAGGAGATAGGAGGGGAATGAGCAGTATCTGTTGTATCTCCTGTTTTACCTGGGGTGTGGGGATTACTGGGTGAGACCATGCCGTCCCTTTCTGGAGACATTCTCGAAGGAACATCTGGGTGTGCCTGCATAGCATGGGGGCTTGTATTGAGGCCTGAGCTAAGGCTACTAGCTTCCCAATAAACTTCGCTATCGTGCGAAGAGGAATTGAATGTCGGGGAAGGAGTTTCTGAGCAAAGGATTTGATTAGGTTCCACTTCACATCTGGAACCTGAATGGTGAAGTGTTGTGTGTTTATTAAGAATCCTAAAAACTGGAGGGACTTTGTAGGTGTTAGAATGGATTTTTCTTTGTTTACGGTAAACCCTAGATCGGTGAAGGTGGATAGTATCAGGTCTCTCTGCCTTAGTATCACTGACTCCTCTGGTGCAAACACCAAAAGGTCGTCTAGGTAGATAAGTGACAATATGCCTCTCTGCCTGAAGTGCTGGATTACTGGTTTTAGTAATCTGGTGAATGTATAGGGGGCGTTGGAGAGGCCAAACACCATCACGTTCCAGTGATATATTTGACCCTGCCACCGAAATTGGAGTAGACGCCTGTGATTTGGTGAAATGTATATTGTGTGGAATGCGTCCTTTAAGTCTACCTTTATCATAAGGTAGTCTCTCTGCAGGAGATATTGAAGGTCCGACAGGTTTTCTAGTCTGAAACTTCTGGGTTTTATGTACCGGTTTAATGACCTTACGTTTAGGATCGGCCGGAGGGAGCCATCCTGTTTTTGTACTGGGAAAATGTGGCTTATCCAACCTCTCTTGGGTGGAAAGGAAGGTTCTATCTTCCCTTGTAATAAGGCTAAGGAAAGAATGTTGTCTAAACTCTTGTGTGTCCTCGCTCTCGGGGCCCTGCACTGGTGTGGGAACTGAAGCAGGGGAAGGGTTAAGCCTTTCTTTATGATCTTGAGTACCCATTGGTCTGAACATATTGCCTCCCAGGCTGAATAAAACTTTGCTGAAGGGATTAGGCAAGAAGAAGGGGTACTTACCAACAAACGGTTTTCGAGCAGGTGGTGCTCCTGGGGCAGAGGAGTGTTGGTCTGGTCCCTGTCCTCTAGGGTTGAACCGTTTGTATCTGCCCTGGTTGAAGTCGCGGGACGTCCCTTGGGCTGTAAGGTGGCGTCCCTCCTGTCGAAAGGGCTTTCTATTTGTCAGGGTTTGTCTTGGTCTCCTGAACTCAGCAAAGGACTTTTTGGCCTTGTGTCTAATCTTTACCTCCTGCAAGAACTCCGCACCGAAAAGTGAGCTAGTCTCCAGGTTAGGAAATTCATGAGACTTCGGGGCAAGATCTGACATGCCTGTCGAAGCAAGGTATCGGGCCCTTCTTATATTAGATATGTAATTGAGGTTTTCTGGCCTATTATAAGCGTAGCTCTGCTAGTTGCTTTAAGCAACGCTTTTTTGGAAGAGAGAAGTAGGCGAAAGGAATGGTCTGCGTCTATATCGCCTTCTTGTTCGGCCTTAGACAGCATGAACAGCAGTGGACCAGCTGCGTCCGCTATTTTGTACTGGATGCTGCGTGGTGTGTTATCTAATGAGGAATGTGGCTGGGCATCATTTATAAAGGAAGCTAATGCAGGATCTATTTCTGGGGCTATGAGGGCCTGCATGTCTGGGACCCCTAGACAATTCCTGAGCACCAGCTCGTCCTCTTTAACGAGCGTGGACCTGAAAGCCAGCTGAGCAAAGTTAAAAACTTCTGGGGAGCTTGATATGTCCCAACGTTGGGAGAAAAGTTTTGAGGGGGGATGCTTACCAGCTAGCCCCACGCAAGCCATCTGGAGCTCGCTAATCTTTCCCCTTTCTGAGGAAGCGGAGGACCTGGACACTGTCTCAGAGTCCCAATCCACTGTGGAAGATGTGGAAGGTGCGTCTAACGACGCCATTTCATGTGAGGCAAACGCCTCCCTCCCTCTGTGACTCTTGCTCAAACGAGCGTCAGGGAGTACTTTATGGGGGGTGTGTAATTTGTGAAACATACCACCGTGTTTCACCTTGAGAGGACACTTTTTACCCCTTTTAGGGCCCTTAGCAGGGCTAATGGCTTCCTCAGAGGTAACTGAGGTGTCTGAGGGAAGCTTCTGGGGCTGTTGAAATTTCCTCCTTTTGAAAACAGGCTCCCCATCTGAGGAGGATGATAAAGTGTCCCTAACCACCCTTCTGTGGGGTAATTTCCGTGGGGAGGGGTGAAAATTCGGTGACAGGAGGTCGCTGGCAGTAGCAGCGACGCTCACCGAATCCTCCTCCATGGCGCCGCTGAAAAAATCTGACTCTCGCGAGATCTCGGACCTCGCGAGATCGTGCATGCGCGGTAGGCTGGGAGCGGGCGCGCGCGCCCGCGAAAACTTTTTCCTAGCGGCGGATTCGGGAGGCAGCCGCCAAGCCCAATAGCTGTTGCTAGGTGGCTGCCTCCCGTGGGACAAAAGGGCTATCATGAATGGGAGCTGAGGTTCCTAGTGTTGGAAGCAGTTCCAATACCACCAAGGGGTGGGGATAGGAAACTGATACCAAGTAGGAGGGAGGTGTAGTCTCTCTCCAAATGGTCTCAACAAGGACTAAGACTTACATGTGTTTCTGTGAAGTAGGAGGGTTTTGATTCCCTTCCTAAGTCTGCTTGTCCTTACACAGGATTTCATGTTAAATCCTCTAATGATAAAGACAGGGGATTTGAATAAGGGTTGAGCCCTGTACTAATGCTGCTGTCTGTTGATATCTTTAATTAGAAGAGTTGTACCAGTGAATGGTTAAGTTTAATAAGGGGCGTGTCCTGTGATGGGAAATGGGGGTGTATCTTTGGGGTATATAGCATGATGATAATTTTGTACACCATATTGGTTTGTTTGGGTGCAAACCCTACACTGTTGCTTGATAAAGAGGCATTGAGCCTCAAAACGTTGCACATGTATACAGCGTGATAATAAAGATAACTATGGTAGTAGCACCCCCAACACGTCCCTTTAATTGGAGGTCTTATGCCTTGAATACTAAGCATTGGATGAAAGGCCTCTTTCCCTCCTTGTTAAAAGCCAGTAGGCAGGGGGGATGTGATAGCCTGTAATACTAATCCAATGCAAGGTCAGGGAGACAACCTTCCCAAGAAAATGCAACCAAGCAGGGAGTGTCAGCCCAGATAAATGACCCAAGGTAAACTGTTAGGACCTTCTATACTGGGGTTACCTTGATGTGGTTGGAAGGCTTTTCACTTTTATGCAAAAAATTGTAACTAAAAACCCCCATGTTTTTACTGTTTGCACTAGCATAGATATTATGATATATGGGGCCCAGGAATGTGCATTGATCTTCTCTTTTCTTGATCGTTTATTAACTATTTCAAGAAGCAGAGAGCGGTGTTAAAGAATTTTATTTAGTAGACAAGTGTAGTCGCACACCTCCAACTTTTTTCATAGTGCTTGGGAGTCACAGGGTACACTGTGTAACCCCAATAATACATAGTAACATAGTAATTGAGGTTGAATAAAGACATAAGTCCATCAAGTCCAACCTATTCACTTTTCTTTTAAAGCCTTCCTAACAGTTTACCCAGAGGAAGACGGAAAAACAGCTAAAAAGGGGGGGAGGGGTTTCCTTTCTGACTCCAAATGGCAGTCGAAAAGTATCCCTGGATCAACCAGATCTACAGTAAATGTATTAGTACCAGTAATTCTCAATATTTTTTAGTTTTAGAAACTTATCCAGGTCATTTTTAAAGCTATTCAATGAACTTGCCATTACCACATCTGCTGGAAGACAGTTCCACAGTTTCACCGTTCTTACTGTAAAGAAACCTTTCCTAACCTCAAGATGAAACTTCTTTTCTTTCAACCTTAAAGGATGTTCACGTGTCCTCTGATATGACCTATTAGTAAACAATGCACCAGAGTGTTCACTGTATGGCCCATTAATATATTTGTAGAATGTTATCATGTCCCCATGCAAACGTCGCTTCTCCAATGTAAAACAGCCCTAACTTGTCTAATCTGCCTGCATATTCAAGCCCCTCCATTCCTTTTATTATTTTAGTTGCCCTTCTGTGAACTGCTTCTATTTCCAAGATGTCCCTTTTGTATATGGGATTCCAAAACTGCACCGCATATTCCTTACTAGTGCCTTGTAAAGAGGGAGAATAATATCTTTCTCTCTTGAATCTATTCCCCTCTTTATACAAGACAATATCTTGCTAGCTCTAGCCGTGGCTGTCTGGCATTGTTTGCTATAGCTAAGTCTGTTATCTACCAGAACCCCCAAATCTTTTCCCATTACAGAATCTCTTAACACAGAGTTATTTATGGTGCAGGTGGCACAGGGATTATTAAACCCCAAATGCATCACCTTACATTTATCAACATTGAATCTCATCTGCCATTCTGCTGCCCATTTTGATAATCTATCTAGGTCTGCTTGCAACACTTGCACATCATTTGAAGTTTCCAAAGCTCTGCATAGTTTAGTGTCATCAGCAAACACAGAGACCTTGTTCTTAATGCCCCCTTCTAAGTCATTTATAAACAAATTAAACAGAAGTGGCCCCAGTACAGAACCCTGAGGCACTCCGCTTATAACTTTAGCCCACATAGATGTAGCTCCATTTACCACCACTCTCTGCTTGCGATCCAATAACCAATTCTCTATCCATGAACAAATGTTTTCTTCAAGGCCAACAGTCCTTAGTTTATACAATAGTCGCCTATGTGGCACATTATCAAAAGCTTTCGCAAAATCCAAGTATACCACATCCACTGCTGTGCCTGAATCTAACATCTTACTCACTTCTTCATAAAAGCCAATTAAATTTGTCTGGCATGATCTAAATGTAGTATAACAGTATATTTACTCCACCACACACTAAATTGTTGCTTAGAAATCACCTTTACTGACAGATAACTTTGTGACAATGTTTCGGAAAAACGGGTTTCCTTTCTCTAGTCAAACAGTTTTATGCACATTTGTCTTACACATCATATATACTGGCAGACAGGAAATACCTATCCAACTTCCTGTTGGAACCCCAATGGTGGGCACAATGCATATGTCAAACATCAACTGGGAACAGGAATAGATTAATTACAAAAACAAATCTTAATCTTTATTTAGGTCCATTCATGTACCCACTTTCTCTCCTTTTGTTTACACTTCAATGTCCTGTCACCACCCCTTGCTACTTACTCTAGGACCATATATGTCTTAACCAGGATTTATGGTGGGCCATTTTTTGCTACTGGAAATGTAACATTCCTTTGTATTATAGCAGAACTATGTTGGAAAATTTGTGATTTGTACGCTTGTGAGGCCTCGCTCACATACAGTAATTTACATGGGCACCGTACACCACAGATTAGGTGTTACACGTGTAGTGGTCCTTAATCTTGTAGCTCTTTTGGGCAGTGGGGTGAACAAAAGTGCCACCTTTGTGAACACATTGGCCCTGTGCACACTCTAAACAGGGAAACATCCCTGTTTTCTTAGATCCCAGGAAGGTTTGGGTAAACTGTTTAGGTGACTCTGTAGGCACGAATAGTTGCTTCTTTAAAATCATCTAAATTTGGATACGCATTCCGTACAATGTGCCAATGTCTAATCAGAATATTTCTAAACGGCCTCTTCTGTTTCAGGGTGCACTCTTCTTAAAACCTGGACTAAGGTCAGTGCGGCAAAGCCCTATTATATGCTTTGCTCCATGTGTAAATATATTCTCCACCCCTTTAAGGCAGTCCAGATAGAAGGAAGGTATATAAGCTCTGTAAGCTCACATGAGTCCCTGGAATAGATCATACTAAATAAAGAGAGAAGCAGGTACGGTCTTGTTGCCCCAGTAAACATATATTTTTTTCACTAGGTTAGGACTGATGCTGAGATACTGCCTTGGAGTGGCACATCAGCTGACGCATGTTTGTACAAACAATGTAACTAAAGGTATCCATTTTAACTACAGTGCAGGTGATTACCCTTCATTGCTTGCATACATGTCTAATTCTTTTACTCCATTCATTTATAATTGTATGTATAGTTGAGTGCTGGAGTCTTTTGTGTAATATATATATATATATATATATATATATATATATATATATATATATATTAGATCCACGGAGGCGATCCTGCTTCAATTCTCCATCTGCCCAGGTGCATATCAAACACACATATGCAGTCCTTTTCTTTTTTTAAAACATACACTGGATCCTTCGCACTTCGTGTGACATACTAGTCTGCTGGGTGCTACTGTAAAGCAGTTTAAACAGTTAAAGTGGTAAACCAGAGCACTCCAAAGTTAAAAACAAACAGGTTTATTTCAGTAGGTCCCGATCACCTACGTGTTTCAGCCATCTTGAATGTGGCCATCATCAGGGTATTTTCAATAATTATGGAATTTAGGAGCCGTTCGCTAACCCTAGAATATATCGTTCATTTTTGCTAACCCTTGAATGTATTGTTTGCTAACCCTTGAATGTAGCCCTTGACTTTCAGTTATTCGGTAACCCTCGAATTGTAGTTTACGCAAACCCAATAATTGCCCAATCATGAAGTAAGAAGTCTTTAAACAGGTTTTGGTGATAGTAACATGTTCCCCAGACCATTTCCCTGGTGCCACAGCCATTTACAGTAAGTTGCCATTGTTATTTTATCTGTAAATCATCCAAACTTTTCGAAACTATCACTCCCTTTTAATGGGGAAATCCGTTTACAAACTTCCGAAATGCCGAACTTTTACTGAAGTTCGAGAGTTTGGCCATCTCCTTTTTCAGTTCTTGCTGTCCTTTTATTCAACCTTAGTCTTTATATTCAGCAAAGAAAACAGGAGACAGACATCAATGATGATAATGTCTGTGTTCACAAAACTGGCTTGTATTTAATACATATTTCTGTAAATTCAAAGACAAAAAAATGGGAAGGGTTATACTGTGCAGATAAATCACACCAACAGCTTCCACCAATTTCTTTTTAGAGAATTCACTTCCTGTTTGGGTGGTGCAACAAAGGTTTCCCTCTGCGTATCCTTCCATTGAGACACACCAAGCCCATAGGGATTACTGTTGCTCAAACCTAATTTCAGCATAATTTGTATGTCATTTTTGGGAGAAAGGATTTGTGAAGTGTTATTGCAATTTTTTTTATCAATACATAAAAAGTTTTATGTTTCTGTTGCTACAAGAGCTATGTAGAAAACTGCTGACTCCTTAATAATGACCTTTAATGTAAAATAACACATCTATAGTTTTCACCTGGTCTAGATGATAACATAGAGGGTTCCTTGGTGTAACAAGTTATAGTATCAATCAGGGCTGATATATGTTTTATATTTTACTATAGAACTTTTAGGAAGAATCTTCCCAAATACTTATCTGATAATAAAATATTCCAAAATCTTGTGTAATTTGCCTGACAAGGCAAAACTTCATTTTCCATCATCCATAGTAAGTTCAGTATCCAATATGGTTTAGTTTTCTCAATAATTATACCCAAATCCGGGTGAGAGTATTTTTATCCACATGTTCTCCACATCTCAAAAGTTTGCTCATCTATGTGCAGATTGATATTTCTGCAAATAAAAGTACAAGACCAGTGGTCTAATGTTTTATATCTTCTTTTATATCTCCATAATAATTGTAGATATATAATTCCCCTTAAACATCATAAAGTATCGTACAACCAGTGGCTGAAGATCTTAAGGTGGGCAGACACGCAGGGTCAGATTTTCCACCCTGTGTGTGGGGGGGGGGGGGGCTGGGCGACATGTCTAAAGTTCTCAATATTTAATATAATATGAATTCCTTACTGCATTGATAGCATAGAGAACATGTATCTATTAAATGTATCTCTTAAATCTGGGCAGGCAGCCAAGAAGAAGCAGATAAAATGTAACAACTTGTAAAGGCTGAAACTGTCAAGGGATCGAAAAAGAAACAAAAGTAACTAATCTTCCAACTGGTTACACTGTCACCTCCTAATGTACAGAGAAGGAAAGCAGTTTATGGACCTGCCTTGTATCTCACAGTTCTAGCACTTTATGGTGGGGACTTATTTATTGCATTTGGACATGGTTAATGTTTAATTGATTTTAATACAAATCCATATAGTAAATTATTTAATTTGGTTTAAAACTATAAAAAAATCCACTTGTGAATCAAGTGGACTTGAAGTTTAGTTCTTGAAGACGTTTCGCTAGTCATCCGACTGGCTTTCTCAATTCAGAATGACTTGTACAAGAATCTGTGGCAATTATGTACCCTGGAAAATCCCAATTAGTATATCACAGCCAAGTGTTAAAAGGCATGTCCACCCCCAAAACTATAATCCCCCCCACTACTGGCCCCATTGTGTAGTGTAGTTTTAATCAAATCTTACCTTACATCCCAGCTCCATATGGTTCTCCTGTAGTCCCCCCCAAAGTCCCAAAAACTGCCCACCAGGAGGATAGCAGAGTCCATGTAGGACTCTGCCTCCTACCTGGCCTCCGGGAGAAGTTTGGCATGCGTATTGCAGCCCTTCTCCCCCTCCCTCCCCCTCCCTCCCTCTCAGCATTCCCTACCCCTAGTGTAAATCCCTTTAGATACATGATTCCCCCTGTCCCACCATCCCCAACCGCTCTATTTGTATTCTTAGAAAGTGCCCCAAACTCTACTTACCTTCCCTCTTTCCCCCGCTGCAAAGAACTCCCGGCAGCTGCGTCCGTGATTGGCTGCCGCTCAGCCAATCACAGACGCGACTGCCGGTCCCGCCCCTCTGCTTGCATTTTCTCGCAAGCAGACGGCCGGCAGCATGGCGGAGGAAAAAGGGGAGGTAAGCAGAGTTTGGGGCACTTTCTAAGAATAAAAATAGAGCGGTTGGGGCTGGGGGGACAGGGGGAATCATATATCAAAAAATATTTTTAAGGGTGGACATACCCTTTAAGGGGGTGATTGGATAGTGGCTAAGAGGTGTTATAGGAAAGCCCAGAATAAGGTGTCAAAACAGCATTGTACATGGCAGACAGTTGGTGTCGAACCCCCCCACCAAGACTAAATAGAGGTGGGGGGGTGGTTTCGACACCAACTGTCTTCAAGAACTAAACTTCAAGTCCAGTTGATCTAATTGAATACAAAAGATATATAAAAATCCACCTATTTGTGGTTCTAGTGATGCAGTGTTCATTATGTATTAGAATCTATTTGTATTCCAGTGAACAGGCAGGGAGAATTATCATAATTCCCTCTCTTTCCCAAAGTGGTCATGTACATGGGGGGATTGTTACTGGAAAACAGTACTGCCTGCCATTTAATGTACCTTATATCAAGCCTGGTCCCAATCCTACATTAATTCCATTATACAAAAGCCTAAGGTACTTAAAGGGAAATGCACTGCTGGCCCTGATACTAAATACTACTACTGATTTTAAAAAAAAGGTTGTTGTGACTTTAAGATGCAGCAGCTACACAGGTAAATCAGAAGTCACAATCCCAATAATCACAATAAGCTTTTTAGCACCAGCTAATAAATAGCTTTTTAGTGATGCAAATGTTTTACAGCTAATAATGCAGAAAGAACTGCTATCACCTATTACACTGGAGGTGGGGTTCCCCCTCACACCATTAGACTGTACAGAGAAAAAAAGCAAAGTAGCGGCGCACCCCTCCCCTAAACTCAATCTATCCTAAATGGAATTAATCATTTCACCCCCTTAACAGGGACCTAGTCCACCCTTCTTCATCTCTATTGACAATATGGTCATTAACCCAGTAGAATCTGCACGGTCCCTTGGAGTTATCTTTGACTGCATCATCACATTAACAATGTCGCTAGGACCTGTTGTTTTCTCCTTTGCAATATTGTCAAGATCCACCCTTTTCTCTCTCTCTCCACTACTAAAATGCTCGTCCATGCCCTTCTCCCGTCTTGACTACAGTAACATTGTAACATTCTTCTACTCTCCTCTCCAGTCTATCTTAAACTCTGCAGCTTGGATCATCTTGCTCTCCTCCAATAGAGAATCTGCAACCCCGATACTTCAGTCCATAGGGTGGCTTCCCATCAAACAAAGAATCATATTCAATGCCCTGCTTTTAACCTTTAAATCCCTTTGCTCTACTGCACCTCCCTACTTATCTTCTCTTGGTCCCTTATGTTCCAGGCCGTGCCCTCCGTTACTCGCAATGAAATCTTCTCCTCAAACCCCCAACAAAAACCACTGCCTCCCGCCTTAAACCATTCGCTCTTGCTGCTCCCTACCTTTGGAACTCTCTCCCTCTCTCGCTTTGCCTGGTGACATCCATTAATGCTTTCAAATCTAGACTGTTATCCTACCTTTCTGAGCATCAGCAGAACAAATGATTGATAGCACTTTTAAGCACTTGTATCTGTATGTTGTCCCTCCCACTTAGATTGTAAACTCTTTGGGGCAGGGAACTCATTCCTAATGTGTCATGGCTTGTTGCACTTTTATCAATGTATACATTTATATATATATGCTTTCTTAACAGTTGAAATTGTATTTAATTTAATTTTTATCTATCTGTATAATGGCTTTCACTTCTTCTATAAATCTATGTGGGCTAGAGTTCTACAGTAAGCGGAGTGTCTCAGGGTTCTGTACTGGGGCCACTTCTATTTAATCTGTTTATAAATGACTTAGAAGGTATCTGTATTTACAGATTGCACAAAGCTATGCAGAACTTTGGAAACATCAAACAACGTGTAATTGGTGCAAGTAGACCTAGATAGATTATTAAAATTGTCAGCACAGTGACAAATAAGATGTTCATAAATGGTAGGCGATGCATTTGAGGTTTTAACAATCATTGTGCCACCTACACCATAAATGACTGTGCTAAGTAAATCTCTGTTGGAAAAAAATTTGGGGGTTCTAGTAGCAACAACTTAAGCTAATAAGATATCATATAAACTAATCAACAGGTGTTGATATGCATTACTCATGGACACATTGGCTTGAGCGCTGCGTCATCCAGCCTCCTCCCACTGTGCGCTCACCACTGCCTTTGGAGATGCACACAGACCCCTACTTGCATGAGCACACAACACGTCATTTAATGGCGCGTAAGAGACCTTAATTCCATTTACGTAGGAGGAGGAGGGGGAGGGTGAGAGTAGGGAGAAAAAGAGAAGGGTGTGTGAGAGAGAGGGGGGCAAGAGAGGAGGAGAAGAGCGTGAAAGGAGGGAGAAAGAGTCAAGCAGAGGGGGGAGAAGGGGGGAGAGAGAATGGAAAGAGAGAAAGAGGAAGGGGAGAGAGAGAGAAGGGAAAGAAAGAGAAAGGGGAGGAAGAGAGGGGAGAGGTCTTTAAAAGCAGGGTTGAACGGGATTTGCGATTCTTTAAAGAATAGGGGGTTTACTAGTTGAGATATAAGAGATACTCTCTGATTGCCATTTGGACTTTTTTCCCCCTTTTAAGATGTTTTTCCCCCTTCCTCTGGATCAACAGTTAGGTAGGGTTAATGACTTTTTAGTTCCTGAAACAAAGATTGAAAAAAATGTGCCCCTATTTTTTTCACTCATTAAATATTGATGCAATTCAGTTGAGTGAACTGCTTTTTTTATGTTAAATCAATGTTGCCTCATCACTGCATTATAGAAGCAACATGCCTAGATTGTCTCACAAATGATATTTACAATTTAAAATGTTTTCGTGGAAATGCTCTGGTATGTTGTTATATTGCCTGTATCCAAGCTTGATCCACAATAAGTGGAATGTGTAGACTTTAAGTGAGGTGATATCATTTTTAAATAATGTATTTGTGTTTTACTTTCAAAATTTTGAGATATTCAGGATATTTATTCTCTCGGGCAGAAACAGGACCTCTCATATGTTGCTTAGCACTTTGTGTTAAACAACACAGATATGTTGAAAATAAATGATTCAATTCCATATGTTAAGGGTCGGAATTAAGTTGGCTCCCTTTGTGTATAATATGGAGATGACATCAAAGGTCAGAGTTGCTCTGTGCTTGTTCTGTACACAAAACAAGATTTCCATATGTTCCACTAGAAGCGGACAGACTGTGTGTCCTTTTGCCTTCCCACGGCAGCTCTATTGTCAGTCTTTCTTAGTACTGAAGAGAAGGGGGTGTCAGGGGTTACCTTTTTGCCTTTGTGCATTACACTAATTTGGATCAGATCAGCCCTCTCTATTGCTCCTTTTACTATCATCCTCCTCCCCACAGTCGACGCCAGCCTATTGGAACGTGATATACTTACTGATGATCAGTTCTGTATTTAGGTTTTCTTTTTAACTAAAGCACATGTGATCTGAAATGGATTTGGAAATTTTTCATTTAATAGCATTGAGTACGAAAATGTTTTCGTGAACAAATCACACAACATGATAGCTGCAGATATATCTGTTTAAAGTGTATTTCATTTAAAGAATGCCTGCATATTGGTTATTTAAAAAGTAATCTCACCAAATTAGTCCGATTTATATAATATTAAGCAGAGAACATTTTGTTTGGATAAATATTTTATTTTAATAAAAAAAAAAAAAAAAAATATTAAAGATATTAAAATGAATAAATAACAATCTACATAAAATACCAATTCATGGTAACTAGCAGAACATGTTCCATTCTTTTAAATTTGTTTGGTTGGTATATACAAGATGTGTGTATGTTCTGACTGAACCAGTACAAGCTCTGCTCTGATGGCTTTTATTTATTTTAGTAATCCCTGATGCTTTTGGATGAGTTTACGCCTTCTTTGAGGGTTCCTTTCTAGATTGGGTGAAAATAAAACTTTTTGTTTTATAAATAAAACATTCTTTTGTTCAATGTACAAACATTCCTGCAATCTGAACCTTCTAATATTTCTTCATATCAGTGAAGACTTCCTATGTTTTAAGTAGTATGGATTATTCCAAAAAAGAATTTCCTAAAGAATCTATTTATTATACTCCAGAAGAGATGGTAATTTAAAAAGGATGAATGTTGAGAAATGTATATAGTACAAATAACCAGTAAATCTTACACATAAAAATTACAAATAACCCACATAGGGTATCGGCGAGAGACACCTGAAAGTTGAGCGTGGTCCCTGTTACAATCTATGCACTAATATAGTTTCTTAGAGTAACATCTGAACTTAATGTTGCTTCGTTTGCATTTTGTCTTTTTTTCTAGTCTCTTTGTAGCTCTATTATTAGTTTCTCTAGTTCACCAATGCACATACTGTTCAGGGATGCCAACGACTCTTTCAAGTTATATTGTTCTTTTAATATGATATCCCTTTTTCAGTAAACTCTGTGTAAACATTATTCCTTAAGGAACTGGCCTGTTTGTACAGATTTTCTATGTATTCTGCACTGTGTGTAAATGCACAAGTTTTATTTATCCTTAATCCACGAGGAAACAGTTTCCTTCTCTTGCAAGATGGCCCTTTTGATCCCTGTATCCTTAGTTATAAGTAGAGATGGCCAAAAGGGTATTTCAGTTTTAAGAGAGGACACATGTAGGGAGATTCACCCAGAGACCCAAATGCTCTGGGCAAATCTCACGAACGGGATTTACCAGAGGCTGCGTGGCTCTGGGTGAATCTCACCTGCAGGTAAGAATTTAACGCTAGCTATAGCTGGCGTTAAATGTTTACGTGGTAAGACCTGCACAGCCTCTAGTAAATCACTTTGCGACAGATGAGCGAGTGCCTCTTCCGGGACTCATGCAGCCGCCACAAAGCGATTTAACAGAGGCGTAACGTTAAGGGGAGAAAGGAGCGCTTGCGCGGTTGCAGTGCTCCTAGGTGAATTGCCCTGCTGGAATCCAATTGAAATTAGGTCACTTCCTGTTCCGCACCATTTTGAACATATATACAGTTTCAAATGCTTTCCCATTCAAAAAGTTCAAGAACTTTGCAAAACCCACACTTTTAACATTCTAAAACTTGCTGAATTGTATCACCCATTTGTATATGGGACTCAAATGTCCCCCCATTTTTATAAGGGTGACTGGATACACAAAAATACATGAACAGTTAAGAAAATTAAGGAAATTGTACACAAAACAATACATGAAACGCTGATAATCATATGCAAATTAACTGAATGGATTTAGTAATACCATATTACAATGACTGGATATTAAGTTATTAAAGGAGCAGAATAATTAACAGTAGCTAGCACTGATGTCTTGCGGTTCGAATCCACCCTTGGACACCTCTGCAAGGAGTTTGTATGTTCTCCCCGTGCTTGTGTGGGTTTCCTCTGGGCATTTCAGTTTCCCCCACAATCATTAAGGTACTGATAGGTTGTATGTGTCAAATAAATGTGCTTGGATTGTAAGCTCTTCGGGGCAGGGCCTAATGTGAATATATACATGTAACTGTAAAGCGCTACGGAAGATGTTGGGGCTTTATAAATCCACAATAATATGAAGAATAATTAAAGAGTTGATATAATGCTCTCCTAATATACACAACTTCTGTAAAATCTGTAAATGATCCACATCCCCACATCTTGCGTAAAGCGTAAATTCTATCTGTTTTGTTTTGGCATAAGAATTTTTTTTTCAAGAAAGTGAGAGTGACAGGCGGGGGGATCTGGCTGCTGCCTTGCACTTTCCCTCATGAAAATGCATGTACCACCTCAGTAATTCTAACATCTCCCTCCCATGGTAATGTCAGCCTCTCATTACTGCCAGATTCTGACATTTTTGACACTCTGCTGCAATGAGGCACATTAGGGGGTCCTTAGATAATTTTCTGAAGCGATATTGTACTATCAGAGACCCTTCCCGTGTCAAACCATGACAGGAAAAGTTTTCTGCACACAAATATTTATAGATATTTACTTGCCATGTACTTGACACAACTAAACTAGGTTCTGATTTTCTCAAGTGGATGATTGGGCTACAAGCTGCACTTTTAGGATTAGGTTCCATTCAGGTCTATTTTTACAGTTAATGTAGCAATTGTATGCCATTGAGGTCTAATGTGTTAAAAAAGAGCTGGACTAAAACACATTTTTCGTGCCTTAGTCTGCTGATTACTTGTGATTCTATGTCATTTTTAACTAAAGACATATCTGTGTAACATCAAAGTAATCGGATGTCGATCAGGAAGTATTAAACTACACTACACTGCACTATCTATCATGAGAGGATCTGATGGTATTGTTGCCTTTTTCCGACAGGTCTGATAAGCATCTTATAATACATAAGGCAAGGCATTTTCAATGGGGAGAATCTATATTACAGTCACTCAGTGATGTCACTGAGTGACTTCCTGTATTCCACTGCCCCTCCCACTGTCTCCCCCTCCCTGTATTAGTCATTTATATAGGCAGCCCTGTTTATTGTTGATAGACGATGTTTGGTCCTTCTTTCTCTTTTAATAGGAATGGAAATTAACTATGTATACACTAAACAGGGATTATTATATAAATGACTAATAGAAGGAGAGCGAGAGACAGTGCTAGTGGACAGGGGTTTTTTTTGGCTGGCCACATGTATTATTATAATAAAAGAAATAATACACTACCTACAGTGTAATATATGGAGTTCCATGCCTGAGTCCCAGCCGAACCAAGTTGTCTTTTGGCTTTTTCAATGGACTGTTTTAAAACAAGAAGAGTGATATTCACAGAAGGACTTAATACAATCCAAGTAGTATTGTTTTTATTCCAAAGTGACAAAGTCACATTGGAACTTTGGAATAAAAACAATACCACTTGGACTATATTAAGTCCTTCTGTATTGATGACTTTTCTTTTAAACCTATTATACTGACAGGAACAGGGCAGGATTCGATCAGAAGGCGGCTACACAAAGAACATTGAGTGAGGTGGTTTATATTTAGAAGCCTTTTCAATGCACCACAAGATGGATGAAGCAGAAATTGCAGGAGTCCCTTTAATTCCAAACTAGCAGACTACAGATTCTGGGTAGGCTAAAGAATTTGATGGATGGACATCATTATAAAATTTTGATCAATACATAACTATAACATGACAACTTAAACACATTTAAAGTGATGTGATTATAAACTTGCTACATACATTTGTTTATAGAAGTGAAAAATATAGAACTAGTGTACACAGTTTCCATTGTTAAATACAGAAGAAAATTCCAGCGCATTTTATCCCAGGTTTTCAGCTCTGCATGACATCAATGCTAACTACTAATTCCATGCTGTGCTCCCCATATATATGTTCATGTGTGTTAACTATTTTACGTAATGGTGCACAGAAATACAGTGACAGGGCAGACATATACTACTTATAGGGCAAGGTGCCAGTGGTCATGTATTTTGATGGTTAAAGTCCATGAGTCCAATACTGCTTGTGAAATAACACATATAATACATTTGCTGTAGGCACTTATTTAATGCTTGTGAAATAATTTAGAAAAAAATAATCCATTAGTGATACCTGATGGGTTGTCTGAATGGCATATTTAGACTCTGATGCTGCTAATTCGCTCACCCTTAATTTTTAACCCCCTAACACTGTTTCTCAATGGATAACAAGCCTTGGGCCATCCTTAAGCAGTTCCCTACTGATGACTTATATAAGTAGGAATTGGTGACGTTTATAATAGAATTGGGTCATGGCTACAAAAGGGGGAGTTAAAATGGATTATAATAAATATGGTAATATAGCAATGGTATCTCATAAACCTTCAGGGGGGAACAATTTTATGTTTACAAGATATAATATACTTCTACTGCATAATTATATTTTAACACTGCTTAGGTTTAAAATATTTTGCAGCAACATAAACATTTAAAGATGGTCTAACTTCCTGAAGTTTTCAAACTTCCTAACTTCCGTAAAAGTCCGACGAACCCATTAAAGTCAATAGGGAGAAATAGTTTCAAAAGTTCAGATTAAATACAGAAAACATAGCAATGGTAACTTACTGTAAATCATATCATATCACCAAAACTTATTTAAACACTACCTAGTATAGTTAGAAAACATTTGATAACATTTGCAGATTAACAACACAGAAAACCCTTTTATAAAATAAGTCAATCTTGTTAAACATAATACATAACAAAATAAAATGTAAGATTGGGACTTATTTTATAAAAGGTGAAACATCTTTCCATGTCCACCCCCAAAACTAACTTTTACAGCATGTAAATCGGTCCAGTGGTTCAAAAGTTACAGACCTTTTTAGCTGGCTTAATCCTGCAGCATGGACCAAAACAGTGATGAACAGAGACAGGTTACATTACCTTGCCTCTGTTCTTTTCATGTTCTTGAGCATGTCTGTTAATGTCAGTAATGGTCTGACCCCTGGATCCCACCCTCTTTTCCCTCTCAACCAATCACAGCTGTAAAGTTGTGTGTACTGAAGAAATCCAGGATCAACAGCTGCAGCCAGCCAGCCCAGAGAGAGAGAGAGAGACACACAAACACACACAGGCAAGAATTTTTTTTTTCCCCTAAGCTGCAGCTCGGTGTCATCTAAAGAGGAAGTGGAGAGGAAGTGCAGCCTGATATATATCTCATTAAATATCGGGCAAGGCAAATGATTTTTAGAAAAATGAACATGGCGTTTGAGGTTGGTGCTATTATATAAAGAACATATAAAAAGTTTATTTTTGGGTGGACATACCCTTTAATGTCCAGCAATCAGATGTCATCACATGTTTTTAACTGTAGCAGTTGGTGCAGAATAAAAGCCCAGGTAAAATATTGTGCCTTTTATTAAGGCACAAATTAGTAAAATAGAGTGAAAGCACCTCTTTTTTGTTAACATTTTTTCTACAGGATATTAAATTTTATTTAACACTAGACTGGAAAATTTTAAAGCTGGCCATATACTACAAAACCTCGCCATTACACCCATTTGACATGTGATCAAAGATGAATGTCGAATCAAGTGGAGTAGCAGTTTTACCTACCGACGTTCCTGGGAGATTTCCAGGCCACATTATGTTTACAATCCTAATCGATTGCAAATTGATTGGGCCAGGCGGTTGTCAGAATGTTGCAGGGACATCAGGAGGTAAGTTTCTACTATATAACCAGCTTAACTTTAAAGTCTGCAAGCTGCCATTCAGTACTGAACTAACTCAAGTTAGTTACATGGATACATCTTTTATCATGCATTTACTGTTTCTTATTTAAGGAAAAATTAGGTTAAAATAAGTGCTTCCACCTCAAATTGGTGCCTCTGGTTTTGTTCTGAGAACAGAAGCCAATACAATAGGGAACCTCGAAGATGTTTAAAATGGTCATATTTCCAGCAATTGCTATTGTATGTGGTGAGTTGTTCATTTCCTCAGTGTAAAAGAGAGCTTTTACACAAGTGTCTTGTCCAATAGTGTAATGGCCCTGACATACACTGGATTTGGCAATTTACACTACGATATGTGATCCCTTGTGATTTAACGAATGTTTGTAATAATGAGGATGGGAGTGTACTAGTAGTGGGAAGCCCCATGGCAGGATAATTCCTCCCATTTAAGGGTCAACGATACCTCAATTTGATGTAGGATAGACAGCAATTATATAGCATTCAGTAATAACCAACACAACACAACACAAAAGGAGTCACTGAACTGTGCTTTACATAACAAACAATTGTTACTTGTAATTTATAGTAAATTGACTCTAAAGTGTACATGTGAGTTTAAAAATGTTTTAACTCAGTTTGCAACAGAAATGAAATAAATAAAGCAGCACGTGTAACCATCTAAATTTGTAAATAAAAAAATATCATCCAACATTAATTTTGTACTTTCTCTATTTAGTAAACAACCCTTCAAAAACTCAATGATCTATCATACATAAAATGCTTCCCTAAACCCAATTTAGAATAAGCTAAGAAAAAGCTTTGCAGAAATGCCACTGCATTTTGGACAATTAGTTCTGTAACTGACTGGTCAACAGTGGGCTTGAAAGGAATTTTAAAATCAAATTATTGCTGTGGTGATATTGTCTTGATCCTGCAGGCTTCGACATTGGTATTGACACAGGCTTAACCCAGTAATTTAATAAGAAAACAAAACAGGCAGAAATACTCTTGAGCTTCTAAGCCTATGTTTAATAAGACACTTCAGAGGTTTGAGGCAGAGAGGGAACAATATGAAGTTCATCGTTTGAATTAAAGCCATAGTACCACTCTAATATAGAGTGGAATCTCTACAGTTTGAGGCTATTTTTTTTATTTTTAATGTCATATATTTTTTTTTACTTAACATCTATATTAATACATTATCATTATTCATTAGTAAATATTGAAATGCAGTTTATGAAATGGCAAGAACAAACTTTATTAAACATAATGTGTAAAAATAGGTTTTACTTATATTATTAGCTATATTAAGAAAATCCCGTTGTGGATTTACCAAATATCGGCAGTGTGTAGGGGCCAAAACCAACTACCAGTAATGCCAGCAAATGTCCGTGGTTGGCTTTATGGTCAGTCGGGCATGATGGAAAATTTCCATTTGTCGTTATTGGCTCCTTTTACTTTAAAGTAAAGAGAGCTGATACCATTAGCCCATGAATGGCCGCATGGCCGATCGATCCCCATACCGTGTATGGGCGATAGGTATGGTCCAAGTGTGCAGTTCCCATTGCAATGTGAAAATAGATACCAATGTGATCTGTCGGGACATTGCATGGAAATCACATATGTATGGCTACCTATACACTACTATCCACAATAAAAGGAATGTGATTGTGCAGTCAGTATTATTTGCATAGCAAAGAGCAATACATGTATCAATTGACCATGCAATGTATTGTATTCAATATTCTTTAAGTGTATTACTGTAAAATAAGGTCCATCCATACATGCCTTGGGTAAAATTCTGCTTTATTAGTGACAAAGCTAACACAGCTTTCAGGTGTAACTACAAAACTAACAATTCTTTAAAATGACAACAAGATTTTAGAATACATTTTAATTTACTGTAATATAGACTGGAAGCTTGTACAAACTGGAAACCCCTTTCAGGATATGTATAAGTATGCTATAGGGTGCTATAGGGTAAATAGCACATTTGAACTGTGAAGTCAAAACCACAGAAGAAATTTAGAAAACCAGTGTAACCAGGCTGAGCAAACTGTGATTGGTCTGCTAAGTTGTGAGAGTGTCAGGGAGAGTCTCTGCATTTGAAATTGTATATATTGTATCTAGGTTTCAGACTGTCGTAGCAAAGGAAAATGCAAAGTTTTAAGTGCAAGTCGGTCTTTAGACTGGATGTTAGTGTGTCACTAAGCAAATTTTCAAAGCTGTCACATTTATAAAAGTGTCTTGCTGGAGCATCAGTTTTACTAGAAATTAGTGCAATTTTTTCTTTTAAAAGAACTCTATATATAATAATATAATTATTATTATTTTTTTTAAACTGAGTTTATTTAAAATATCCACAACCTAGAAGTGGTACAGTAACAAGCGAATAGGTAAAGGAATGCAGAGACATGAGGTATATGAGGTAGAGACATAGGGGCCGATGCCTAAAAGTCATCCTAAACCCACGCTACCCTAAGTAATATTGGGTTAGCGTGGGTTTCAAGCTACTTTTACGCTGGGCATGCCATTTCTAAGACTTTTCGGAAATAGCACAACGTAGCAAATGTAGTAATAGATGTAGCAACAATTTTGCGCTAATCTTAATGCCATTACTACTGTGGCGTAAGGACCCAATACTGTAAAAAAAAAAGTTGCGTCTTACCTGACTGGGATCCAGCATTGTGGGAGAATTTAAAGCATTGCAGGAGCCTTGTCAGCTATGACACACCTTTTTCCCCCAGCATTGGCCCAATAGCATTCAAATCAGTGGCGTAGCTAGGAATCACTGGGCCCCCAGCAAAACTATGATGGGGCCCCTTTCCCTGCTTCATCTAGTGTGGTTTTCTGGGAAGAGGCTATTTTGTCATAGGGAAAAATAAGAAGAAAAGGTACCCTGGCTCTAATTGAAATCCAAGACATTCTCAATGTTTGTTCACATCACCAAAGAACATTGTGCGATATCATTTTAACTTTTATGATAAAAGTTAAAGTTAAAACAGAAAAAATAAAAGTAAAGTTAGGAGGGAGAACAACCTGGAGGAGGGAAGGGAAACAATGATCACCTGTGTAGTTGCTATTAGGAAAAGATAATTCAAAGGTTTTTACTACCCAGTCAGGACTGGGGATGCATTACACTGTAGCTAATTGGTGAGATGAGAAATAGGCTTATAGAATCCCTTCCATGTCAATTAGGGAGGGGGTCCAAATTATCAGGGTTCTCTGTGTCAGATAAAAACCTGGCATAGCTAACCCAGAAGTCATTTGGGTCTTTGAAGAGTTCACTCGGTCTGATCGCCAAAGGAAAGTGAGAAATATATTTTGTAGCATAGTAAAGAAGGAGTTCTGAATTGGTATCATGCTGTGCTGAAGGATATATATGATCTTTGATAGTAGTATAATTTTAATTAGATTAGTTTGGCAAATGAAATTGATTGGTAGGTTTTATACACAACATACTCTACCTTGACATTACACCAATTAGACATTCGACCTGAGATAAAAGTCAAATTGACTGCAATGTCAATGAAGCAGTGGTTTTATCGGGCAGATCCTGTTTCTGGAAGTAATAACAGTCATTGTTATGATTGTAACATTGCAAAATGATCAGGCCAATGTTGAAAAATTGATCAAATGTAAGTTTGTTGTGTATGGCCAGCATTAGTCTTCGTACGTGCAAGATTTAACCGGGTGGTTAAATTGAGCAGCAAGTAGTAGGTCACACGAGATCCCAATAGTCTTTAAATACATATCTGTTGGATTCAGTTAGATCAACTGGACTTAAAGTTTAGTTCTTGAAGACATTTCCCTGGTCATCTGACTGGCTTTCTCAACTCAGAATGACTTGTACAAGAATCTGTTGGCAATTATGTACCCTGGAAAGTCCCAATTAGCATATCACAGCCAGGTGTTATGGACCTTCTGAATGTAAGATGTGATTGCATTGTGGCTTAGAGGTGTTATACGAACTGCCCAGGGTAAGGTGTCAAAACAGCATTGTACATTCCTATAACACTTCTTATTCACAATACAATCACGCCTTGCATTCAGAAGGTCCCGAACTCCTGGCTGTTATATGCTAATTGGGAATTTCCAGGGTACATAATTGCCAACAGATTCTTGTACAAGTCATTCTGAATTGAGAAAGCCAGTCTGATGACTAGCGAAACATCTTCAAGTACAAAACTTTAAGTCCAGTTGTTCTAACTGAATACAACAGATATACCATGGACCTGGATGAATGAGAACCTTCACAAGCCTATTTTTAAATACTCTTTATTTCAGATAAAGCACAACATGTTTCAGACTTGTTTGTCTTTCATCAGGTGCAAATTGAGTGCTTTGAATCTGGTGGGAGTTTCAGTAAACAGAATGCCCTGGTAACACAAATCATAAATAACTAGAACCAGTGCTCTGTCAAATTTTGGAATTATAGGGTTTGAGACTAAGGGCAATAGGGCTGATCTCCCCCAATTAATGTAAGGTCCACACAGGGGGCTATATTGAGATATGAGATTGTACATGCATCTGAGTGAGTGTTGGGGATTTGCCAGGTAAAGCATCAAGTCATCCACATACAGACTTAGTAGGTAGTTGTGTTGAAGCCCGGTAATATGGAGGCAGGAGTGAAGTTTAAGGTCTTAAGGGTTTAATGCCAGTGCATTGAAAAAAAAACTGTTTACCTGCATTGCTAAACACCCTGAGAGGTTGGAGAGAGCCCTCCTACCTCTGATTATTTGCCAGTAGTTGAAGATCACTCTGTGCTGCTTTTCATATTTTAAACAGATCTAGGCCATAGGTGGCCAACTCATGGCCCAATCAAGGAAAATTGCAGCCTGTGAAAGTCAGGTGTTGGGGTGTTGGTTATAGATGGTATTGGCAGAATCATGGCAGACCAGAGGTGGGATCTGTGTGTACTGGGGACAGATGCAGTCATGTAGATATAGAGAAAGTAGTACCAGTAAATGGAAGAGTTAAAAGGAACAGCATGGAAAGCAAATGGGAGAGAACTGCTAATTTACAAAATAATGAATATACATAGGCACTTTTACATTTTAAGGCTGCTTTATGTATCATGGCACCCTTTTTAGATTGTCTGAAACCGTACTTAAATTTGGTGTACAACGAATAAGTTGCTTTAAAGAATGCTAAAACATATATATATATATATATATATATATATATATAGATATAAGATATATGGAATTGCACTGCAAAATACTGTATACAGTATTTATAAAATTGTTTTCAAATATTGGTACAAAATAGCATAATTTTAACTAATTAAACATTGTATTAAAGAATTTGGTCTACTGCCATTTTGAAAAACTAGGATTTAACTGTCTCCTGCCACAATGTTTCCATTAATGCTTAAACATCACAGCCCATGCTATAAATAGGGATACCAAATTACCCACCTTTCCCTTTTGGATAAAAAAACAACCCACAGTCCTTTAATAATGCATTGTAACAGGATGTAGGCCACATACCAGTTAAACTTATTTTGACATTTAGTAATGTCAAAAGGCATCAAATCAGCTGAGAGCTTTCTGGTTCCAAGGAAAGGGGAGTTCACTGACAGTGAAAGAATCTGAACTTAAATGGGAATCAAAAGCTTACGGCCCAGAGGAGTCTGACAGTTTGCAGCTGCTACCTGGGCCAGCTTAACGAAGACAAGGCCCGCTCGCATGAATAGTTAAATTAGCATGTGTATGCTCTCCTCTCATTATCACACATCTAACCCACCTTGATATGCAGGAAAATCATCTTGTGATGTGACAGCCCAGCCACTGTCAGAGAGTTGTTACAGCATCCGTGCTCTCTGGCTTTTTTTTTCTGAACTACTCACTTTCTAAACACAACGATACATTTTGACAGCATGAAAAAAGGGAAGAAAATTAACATTTAGGGATCTTCCCAAACAAAGCCCTGGCACTGTCACTTGAAAAAGTGTCAGTTTTTCATGAAAAGAACAATACACAGGAATCCAATGTTGGATTTTCACAAAAATGCCTTTCCGCTTTACAAATAACTTACAAAGCCTATAAATACTTTTTCCAAGCCTGCGGTTATTAATATTTATTTTCCCACTTCCTTATGATTTCCATTTTACTGGTTTGTTGCATGGTTTTATTACAGTTTGTCCCTCTACAGTTTGACTCACAAAACAAAATATATCACATATATGAAAGTACTTTGTTCTGTTTCTGATCAAAATTGTTGGACCTAATGTTAAAAGATTTCATGACATTTTCTGTTTACAGGGTAACCCTTTTGAAATAAAAAAAATTGTCAAAAGTGGTATAAAGGTGATATATTTATTGGCTAACTTAGATAATCATAGCAAGCTTCCATGGAGCTAGAATGTTCTGAAAGCTTGCTTTTGCTATTTTTTTTATTTCAAAAGGGTTACCCTGTAAACATTTTGACTGGCTAACACAGTACACCACCTTTTCCTGCAATGACATTTTCTGTTACTTGGTCTTGACATTGGAAGCAAAAGTATTACAGTGTGTAACCCCATTTCTATTGGATACCAAACAGTTGCATTTCTTTGTTATTTTATTTCAGTGTTGATTTTTTTTTCTACCCAGGTACATTGAGCGTGGCACACAAACTAATACAAATAAAATGTAATGTGCTCGTAAAGTCTTCATTGTATAATACAATGTAATAATAATGATCTGGGGAACATGTCACTATCACCAAAACCAGTTTAAACACTACTTACTTCATGATCGGACAATTGTGGGGTTTGCGCAAGCTACATTTGAGGGTTATCGAATGATACTTCCGAGGGTTACCGAAAATAAAACCATACATTCGAAGATTATTGAAATCGAACGATACATTTGAGGGTTACTGAAAGTCGAAGGCTACATTTTAGTGTTAGCGAACTATACATTCTAGGGTTAGTTGAAATGAACCATACATTCGAGGGTTACCGAAAATGAACCATACATTCGAGGGTTAGCGAAAATGAACATTACAATCGAGGGTTACCGAACAATACATTCTAGGGTTAGCGAAAACTATACATCCGAGGGTTACCGAACTATACATTCTAGGGTTAGCGAAAACTATACATCTGAGGGTTAACGAACGATACATTCTAGAGTTAGCGAAAACTATACATCCAAGGGTTACAGAATGATACATTCCAGGGTTGGTGAAAATTAACATTACATTCAAGGGTTACTGAACGATACATTCTGGGTTTGGCAAAAACGAACCATACATTCGAGGATTAGTGAAAATAAACATTACAATCGAGGGTTACCGAACAACACATTCTAGGGTTAGCGAAAACGAACTATACATTCGAGGGTTACAGAATGATACATTCTGGGGTTGGCAAAAATGAACCATACATTCAAGGGTTACCGAAAACAACGATTCATTCGAGGGTTAGCGAACAATGCATTCTAGGGTTAGCGAACGACTAGATAATTATCGAAAATAAAGCCGCAAGTTTGGAAAACCAAATGGTTCGAATTCGTCCGAACTAATAACGTTCGGCCTGAACTCAGGTTTGAGTTCAGTTTTGTGTCCATCAATATTTAAAATAACAAGTTTCAAGAATTCTTTTGAATCATCCAAAATTCATCATGACAACAAGCAAATGTATTTCTATTCTTCGAGTAGCAAAAATAATTATTAATGTTTCAGGATAACGCAAATTTGAACAGATGCTTCATAGTCCAATGTCTGATGCTGTTAACATGTAAGATAATATTTTTTCATTTAACTAGCAAGTGTTTTTCACTCAAATTGAAGTTCCTATCTCTATTAATAAGAAGAATAAATCTAAAACAAAATATGGTGAGATAAACGAAACACACAAAAACAAACAACTATCCCCCTGACAAAAAAAAAAACAAAGAAAGAAAAAGGCCAACAAAATGCATTAAAAAAAATCCCCTTTTGATGACAAACACATGTTTTTTTTAAATGGTGTTTGACATTTTTCAATGAGAAATATGTAAGACTGTACATAAATGCCATGCATGATATTATAATTAGGCAGTTCAATTGCATTTTTCCCCCTTCATGCTGTACTTTGAAATAGAAATACAATGTCTATTGAAAAGTATTAAAATCAGTTTACATTTCAATTTCAATGTAATGTATTTTTACCATGCATTTCTCTAATGAATAATGCAATCATTTTTTTTTAACCATATGGGTATCAGCAGGGCATCTCAATACCTAGGTGGTTTAATTAAGATCCACTAGGCTACTGGATGATGGTTTTAAATTCCCCCTCTCCCTCTGACAATGAGTAGCTTTTCATACTTGAAATCACTAGGGATGAGTGCAAGCACAGGGTAATTATTTGTGATAACATACAGCTCTGAGACCTGGGCTGGGTGCAGGGAAGGATGCATTTGAAAAGGGGCCAAATAGATGGAAAAGTCTATCATAAAAAGGTCAACAGTCTCCCATTATTCTACACACTGGTGTTGGTCTATAAAGCCTTCTCACAAGGAATGACAATTGTTTTGTTCCTTTTGACTTACAGAAATATCTTATTTTGAATTAGTAACCTGATGGCATGACATTTTTATTTCAATGAAGCTGTTACTGTTATTATGCTATTGAATTCCTAACATTCCATGCATTATTTGCCCCAGTCCATTGAAATGGTGCAATTTTTATAATAACTTAAAAATTGTGTTCCAAAAAATTACACTGACCTGTGCAGAAAGTACTTTTAATATTGAAAAACCCAGAATTAAACAGGTGGTATTCATTTTTTTCATATACTTACAGTTGAATTTAGTAAAATGTGTCCATTTGAAAGTTCTAAATTACAAAAATGCAGAACTGAACAACATATAGAGACAAGTTGCAGAGTGCTGGGTTCTATTAATCTACAATGTCAATTAGGTGCACAATTTAATTTGAAGGGCTACATGTTACTGTCAACCCCAAAGGCAAAACATGTAATAATTAAAAATTATGCTATATTTTTTTAAATGGCAGGTATGATATAACTGGAATTAAATAAGCTAGGAGAAAAACATAGTAACATAGTAATTGAGGTTGAATAAAGACATACGTCCAACTAATCCAACCTTTTCACCCTCCGTTTTAACCCTAAATGTTATTTAAATATAATGAAAAATTTCATCCCACTGTAAAATATAAAGATAATAAAAGTCTACAAGGAGTTCTATGTTTGTGCTCCATTTGCATACAACTCCATTTACATGTTTTATATTTTATTATACAGTGTGAGTGCATTATTAACCCCCATGGATGCACCTGAAATTAATGACAACAAGAAAACAGATTGCTGCTAGAGATGGGCGAAACTGCTAAAATCCTTTCCGCCTGCAGATTTGCGGATTTTAGGAAAAAAAGTTGAAAAACCCATTAAAGTCAATGGGAGAAAAAAATTCGCACATATCCACCTAAATATAAGGTAAAATAGCAATGGTTATTTACTGTACATGGCTCTGGGACCTAGGAAATAGTCTAGGGAACATGTACATATATCAAGAACTTAAAAAAAAACTTTTCTCACAATCGCACTGTTATTCGAGCTTCTGCATTTTTTTTTTGAGCTGCATTCTCTATTTAGTATGCTAATCAGATTATTTTTGAAAGAATCTGATTGTATCCAATCAGAATTGGTTACATTCAGATTCTTTTAGAAAGAATCTGATTGTTATGCTTTCTGGAAGAATCTGATTGTAACCAATCAGAATTGGTTACAATCAGATTAGAATCTGACTGTAACCAATTCTGACAGGAAAAGAATGTGATTGGTTAGTATACCAATCAGATTCTTTCTGAAAATTCTGATTGTAACTAATCAGAATTGGTTCCAATCAGATTCTTTCAGAAAGAACCTGATTGTCTGTTCCCCAGACCATTTCCCAGGGCCATTTACAATAAGTTACTGTATAATTTTTACCAAATCTTCTAAAATTTGGCTGAAAATTTCGAACAGTTGTGAAAAAATTCAGAAAGCGGAATTCCGGAAAAGCCGCTAGATCTGCAATTCTCGGATCTCGGAAATCCGCCGTGAATTTGGGTTCGGATCTGCAAACTGGCCATCTCTTATAGCTGCTTTATTGCATTTAGAGATGTTCAAAACTGGCGAGTTCCATTCCGTTTTTGAATTTTGGAAAAAATTAAGTTAATTGGGTAAAAGCTAGTAAGCTAAGGGTAGTAAAAGCTTACTGAAAAACTTACAATAGATGGCTTAGTCAACCGGGAAATGGTCAGGGGAACATATACAAATCACAAAAATAAAATTCACTTTAATACGCAAGCAATTTTCGAGTTTCCACATATACATTCAAGGGTTACCGAAAGAAGAGTTGTATATTTGGTAAACATTGAAAGTAGCTTTATTAGCCCTTGAAAGTAGCCCCCTATTTTCAAAAAATTCCAGGATCCGAGAGTTCCAATTCAGACCTAGATCCCATATATAATTGCATTACGCTGTATATCTCTTTTAATGAAAGGCTATGTAGAATGACTAGGTTAACTATATAACTCTTAGAAAGTTTGGCAAGGGAGCTAAGCATTACTGTGATTTTATATATATTATATATATCGGAGGGAGGTATTTTAAGTCTTCTCCAAAGTATATAAAAACACAACAGGGGTTATATGCCATATCACAGCAAGACTTTTACAGCTACTAGTTGAGGAGGATGTGACCCAAACACAGAAAATTACTGAAGGATTTCCAAGGGCAGCATTTGTTCTTTTAAATAGAGCAGAGGACCTGTCATTGCACGAGAGCTTCCTTAAGAAAACATCTTCAGACAGCTTAAATGAAAGGTTGAGCAAGGAGCAGAGGCAGGATATAGATCTCTGGCTTCTGATATGTTATGATTAGCTGTGTGGATAAGGAAGCAAGAAGTTAAAGGTACTATGAAATGGCACTAAGGTCTTTTAGGGCTGATGTACACAACAACATCCTTGTACAAGCTGACGTGTAGCAAATTAGGTGGTGGCATTTCATATGATGACTTATATTTTTGTCAGTCACAAGATGATTTTTTTTCCCATACAGTGTAAGTAGTTTTAACAGAATTATTTCAAAACAACTTGTATTTAGAATGTGTTATAATAATACTATCCAGACATGACTATGCACACACATGTATTTAAATAAATATTTATTGTGATATTGGTGGTTCACAGGGTTATCAATATTAACATACAGAAAACAAAGGAAAACAATGTCACGGTGGCATATAAAATAAAACTAATCCATATAAAGACATTTTGGTGCAAATCTACAACTGACATAGACAACAGAAGTCAAAAGAATAAAGGATTTAGGTGCTGATGTAAAAATATATGCAAAAATTGGCCTATGCCATTAATCTGAAGCAACCAATCAGATGTTATCTAACTGCAGTAACCCAGTAAAACACTAAAATCTGATTGGTGTGCAGTGTGCAGTATTTTTGATCAAAGCCATTTATGCATGCATAGAAGAATGGGAAAGGAAGTGAATGGTAAAGAAACATGCAAGGGTATGCTTTGTTCTATTAGGGCAGCGATGTCAAACTAATAGATGTTTGAAAACTACAACTCAGAATAAAACTATGCATTCCCTGGATGCATAAAGCAGCCAAGGAATTCTGGTAGTTGTAGTTTTCCAACATCTGGAGGGCTACAACTTTGAAATCCCAGTATTAGAGAAAGGAGAGAGAAAGGATGTCAAACCTGAGTCTGTTTACATATTTGAATACTCCAGCTCCTAACTTTCCTGGGCTACATGTCTAAAGAATCCCTGATTTATGGATTACACATTGCTGTTTTAATTCAGCACTCAACACATCAACCTGTAGATGATGGGAAATAAAGTGGACTATTAAGGATTTTAAAGGGATACTGACCCAATGTGCCTTATGAGAATGTTCTCTTAAAGTGGTAGTTAAGATTTAGTACACTGTGTTCAAAGAATCCACTAATTTTCCATTAATAATATCAAAAGTAGCCCAACACACATACAATGTAAGGTTAAAAGCCTCAGTGAATCATGCTTGTGAAGGTTCTCATTCATCCAGGTCATGGTATATCTGTTGTATTCAATTAGATCAACTGGACTTGAAGTTTAGTTCTTGAAGACGTTTCGCTAGTCATCCGACTGGCTTTCTCAATTCAGAATGACTTGTACAAGAATCTGTCGCAATTATATACCCTGGAAAATCCCAATTAGCATATCACAGCCAAGTGTTAAGGGCGTGATTGGATAGTGGCTTAGAGGTGTTATAGGAACACCCAGAGTAAGGTGTCAAAACAGCATTATACATGGCAGACAGTTGGTGTTGAACCCCCCCACCTGTATTTAGGCTTGGCTTCTTTATTTCACATAAATGGCCTCCTTAACACCTCTCTTGAACCAGTCACGTTCCTTTGCCAATATGTTAACATTACAATCTTCAAAGGTATGTCCTTTATCCTTAAGATGCAGATCAGTATTTGGTGTTTGACTCCCACCACCCTTTAGATCACAAGCTGGGTATCATCAGAACCCTGCAACACAGAGCTGAGAACATCCCCACTAGCACAGAGGCAAAGGCGAAAGAAATGAAACATCTCAGAGGAGCCCTTAAAACTGGATATCCAGACTGGGCCTTTGTCAAAAGAAGTAGAAGGAAAGAAAAGAACACGAATACCAACAGTGAAGGGAAAAAGCAAGACAGGAGAATGAACATGATTATCCCATATGTAGCAGGGGTCTCAGAGAAATTAAGAAGAATTTTAAAAAAAGCAACGTATCCCTGTCTGCTTTAAACCGAACAACACACTGAGGCAGCAATTGGTACATCCGAAAGACCCAATAAAGACCCAATACCCAAACACAAGAAAAGCGACATCATATATGCAATGTGCTGTGCAGTGAAGAATGCTCTGATTTGTATGTGGGGGAGACCAAACAACAACTGCATCAACGTATGGCCCAGCACAGAAGAGCCAATTCCTTGGGTCAGGACTCAGCCGTGTACCTGCATCTTAAGGACATACCTTTGAAGATTGTAATGTTAACATATTTGCAAAGGAACGTGACTGGTTCAAGAGAGGTGTTAAGGAGTCCATTTATGTGAAAATAAGAAACCAAGCCTAAATAGAGGTGCGGGGGTTTGACACCAACTGTCTGCCATGTACAATGCTGTTTTGACACCTTACTCTGGGCGTTCCTATAACACCTCTTAGCTACTATCCAATCATGCCCTTAACACTTGGCTGTGATATGCTAATTGAGATTTTCCAGGGTACATAATTGCCACAGATTCTTGTATAAGTCATTCTGAATTGAGAAAGCCAGTCGGATGACTAGCGAAACCTCTTTAAGAACTAAACTTCAAGTCCAGTTGATCTAATTGAATACAACAGATATACTCAATGAATCATGTTACTGTTAAACTGTTAAAGCATCACGAGACATGTAGACCTTCAACATGCTCAGTTTTTGAGAAGTGCACCAAATACCTGACTTAGCTATTAAAAGCTCTTAGCAAATGGATAGCTTTACTGTAAATCCATGCTACGTTTCTCATGCTTCTTCTATTCTCTCTATCCCATTTAGTGGATGGCTTAGTGACACACTTCATAACTGTATAGATTATGGATTGATGGTATTTCACAATGCATACACTGCACTTGACAATGATTGCTTCATTCTTCTACTTATGTTACATTGTTAAGTGCCTAATTATATTGACCAGTTGCACTAGAAGGGTTCTAAATATGCAGTATCCTTGTTAGAGTGTTCGATTACACTGGTCACTGAGCAATTAAATTATGTAGCACCTGGTGCTTAATGCCAGGGAGCAAAAATAGGAAATCTGTGACGCCGTCAGAAAGTCTTTAGAAAGAGAGTTCATGTAGCTTACTTAAGTATCTCTTTCACCAAAAAAAAAAAAAAAAAAAGATTTTAGATTATATAATCCTAAATTTTGCAAATAAGTGTTTGCAATAAGCCTATTTTTATATTGAGTAATAACATTCTACCTTTTGCATACTATCACCATTACTTAAAGATTTTCTTCTGCTAAATAAGGGCTTGGCCACACTGAAAAGCTTTTAAGCGTGATCCAGTCGCACTTTTAAAAGCACACACTAGTGTGGCCCAGTTGACATGGTCACACTAGTGCGCTAGCGAGAGCAATTCGTAAATTTCAGAGCATGCATTCCGCATTTTTGTGTGCAATTGCATGCATTCCAATTGCGAATCACTTGGTGATCGCAATCGGGAGCACATGCCAACGCAGTACATTGTGGCCTCAGCCTAAGAGGCCCCTACGGTCCTACTTGCAGTTCTTTTGTTAGTTGGCTCTTTAAATAAAAGCAAAGTATGTTAAGTGCCCGTAACACCAGTTGGAAACACAGGAGTAATTGTCTGTTTGATATACAGTATATTGTTCTAAACTTAATCACACATAACTATATATACCTAAAACTATAAAAGAAGTAAACTGGACATTTTCCATTTTGCCATTTTATTTCCGTCTGGGAAGGCAGTTTGGATGCAAATTTACTTGGATGATAATTGTATAAAGGAATGCTGTGTAAAATTTCCTTTGTTAAAAGATTATTTGGCTTTACTTGAATAAACATCTTTTTTACCATCTGTGAAGATATGCCAGTATCTGTGTATTATAACTATTGTTTATAAAGAACTAAATTATAAAAAAAAGTTTTTATTGGATTTTTATGATATTTTTGTCATACAGAACAATGAACAAACATATAATTGTGGTCATCCTTCTAAAGCCTGTGTTTCTTTCATAATACAGTTTTGTCTCAAGTGGTTCTTTTCTTAGTTAGACTCCACCTTCGTTCTTTTTTTGTTGCTACTGAATGTTTAGCAACAACCTGAAAGTGGTACAAAGAAAACATTGCAGATTTTAGCTCTTAGATTTCTAGGAATGGGAAGAAGCAATATGTTGCAGGAAGCAGCATGTACGGTTTGTATTTAAAGAAATTTCCACTTATTTTAAAAAGGCACATACAGGGAGATTCAAAAAAATTTCTTATTATTAAAAATGATAATTATTTTTCCCCAACCAATCAGATCTTATTTAACATTTGAAAGCTAACATCTGATTGGTTGGGGCAAAATTAGCCCCATTTTTAACGATAAGAACTTTTATTGAATAACTCTGATAGTGTTTTCTGCTAGGGTGCTTTTTTCTTGAAGTATAGCACATGACATTCCCAGGTGTACATACCATTTAATTAACCATAGGATGGAATTGAGGGTTTGCGGAGAGCTCATGAAATTTTAGGCTTCTGTTATGTTTTTGAAATAGAGAGTTTGGTGGTCATTGTAGCTTTACTATTGTGCATGCATCATATTTTCCTAATAATGCTTTGGCTATTAATGCAGCGGACAATATCATTTTAATTACTAATATCCTGACATGGTCAAATTTTCATAGCTTAAAGTTCTGTACTGTGATATGTGGGAACAATTAAATGGCTCTAATATGACTAGAAAGGTTATAGAGATATGAAGGGATCCTTAAACTATATGTAATTGCTAGTATGCCAATTCCCTTTATAGTCTCACAGTGATCTGCAATAACCAGATGCCAATACATAAGATGCATTTTTTCCATGAACCACACAAACTATGCTACATTACACAATTTCCTAGGAACAGTAAAATGTGACCATAGAAATCAGAAGCATAAGATTAGTTGAAACATGAATTGCAAGACCACCATATGTTACATTAAATTTCCATAGTTTATTGTATAATTCACAGACTACAGTGTTGCTTAATAACTTAAATAATTACATATATATATATATATATATATATATATATATATATATATATATATAACCTATATACATAAAATACATACTGATAGTTATGTTCTCCCTCACCCTTGTTATCCATTTGTATTCTCACTCAACTTTCAAATAACTAGAATTGTAACAAGAGAGAACAAAAGTTAATATGGAAGCAATTTTCAGCCTAGGCCTACTCAGGCCTATAAACAACATCTGTCATCAGCTTTATAAGATACTAAATAACAATTTTCACATCAAATTATATAATTATGGTTTTGGAAACAAATTACATTTGTTTCCCTAATTACTGTGCAAACATTATCCAATCTAAAGGTTATAAGGAAATATGCACTTCGGTGAGGTTAAAGTGTCAGCTCACATTCGTATAAAGAGAATAGGAAAAAGAAGAGGCACTTAAACTGCTGGCACAGGGTTTCTGCTTGATGTGTATTTCTGGGGAGGAGGTGCTACAGAATGGCTGGAGAGGGTGGCGACCAGGTTAAAGAAAAAAAGCATTGGTAGGAAGAAAGATTTAACAAATGACCAATTTCAATGTAAAATCTATCGTTCTTTAACACCCACATTATATACTAAACAAAATACAATTAAAAATAAAAGGTTATTTATGACAGGGGAATCGTGGATCATTCCTATCTGTTTATTGTAAGGTGTTAAAGGAGAACTAAAGTCTCCAGACAACATTGTCCCAATAGACAGAGCACATTCACAAACATACAACAAGCTGTGTCTCACCTCTCCCTTTGCTGTGGTCATTGGGTGATTTATGAAAACAACCTGTGAGTACTAGGGGTCAGCTCCCACAATCCACCTTAGCTGGGTAAACCCCCAACTAAGTGTCTGTGTACAGGCACATGCTCTGTAGTGCTCAACAGATCAAAACAAGGAAGTTGCAGCCTTGCTTCCTAGAAGCTGACAGCCAATCACAGTACATCACAGAGATTCTCCCTCTCCCTGACGCAGAACAGAGATTTCAGTTGTTTGTTTTCAAACACATTCAGTGCTCCTGTCCTAACAATGATATAATCCTTTACTATACAAAAATAAAAGTAATCTTTACATTGTATTTCATAAATAGCATGGATGTAAGAAATGGAATACAAACATTTCAGCAAAACTAAAAAAAAAATGTAAGTCTGGGGAATAGAACCTGCAACCTGTACATTTACTCTGTCTTGCTAAAAGCAGAGCTCTTACCTCTAGGCTAATAGAGATAATTTATAGATAGCTGGTACATGTAGAATCTTTTACTATGAACATAATGGAAACAAAAATAAGGAAACTATGGGGATTAGAACTTGCAACCTTCTGGACTGTGTGTTTCTATAACTGGCATCTTACAAGGTGAGCCATGACTGAGTAAGCTGAACCCTTTGGTACATTTAGGAGCTTCATCTTTTGCTTGGGACATAATAGAAGCAAAAAAAAAAAAGAAGTCTGGGGTATTGAACTTGTGACCTTCGGAATTGTGTATTATTAAACATGGAGCCTTACCCGATGCGCCACCACTGAACAAGCAAAGTACTCTGGTACATTTAGAAGATTTTCTTTTTTTTTTTTGCTAAACGATTCTTAAAGAAAATGGAATATGGAAGTCCCTGAGAAGACTTTGAAAACTGCTTGTTACCCTGCAGTTTATTTTCCAGAAAGTCACACTGAATGGTTAATAGATTATGGTAACAATCAGCTTTCAAAGTCTTTTCAGGGACTTCCATATTGGTGTATAAACATCTGTATAGAAAACACTCTGTCCATAGAGAAAGTGAATACTGGGGTCAGGGGGCGTATTTCTTTGATGACTTCATAGGCTGTGGGTTGTACTGGCAACAATATGGAAGCCTTCTTATATACAGAATCTATTTCTTACACGTACTAAATACAACTTACTAGAAAAGAATCTTACAATGTATAGGTATTCTGGGGAGAAAAACTTTCACATTAGGTTTTAAAAATTTTAAGTTTAGTTCTCCTTTAAAAACAGCTGTTTATCCAGCATTGTAAAAAATACTCTTTCTTCCTGTGGCCAAAAGGACAAAAATACCATGTGTAAACATCCCACTCCTATTTAGGTCTTAATCCATGGTGAACTGCTAGATTTTACCTTTGATTGAATGTAATCTTACTTGAAAGAGTAAGCCACAGAGTGGCAGAGTCTGCCCCTTGCTTGTTTCTGGGGCCTGATCAAAAGGAAAACCGGCTATGCAAGAAGCATTTCTTTCCATTGGTCAGGCCCTAGACTTGAGTAAAGCTCTGCTGTAATTTGGTAAATTTGGTAAAGCTCTGCTGTAATTTGGGACATGATCAAATAAAGCAAGAATCTTGTATTTGGTTTTAAAATTAAAAGAAACTAAAGCAGAGAAGCAGTAGTGTTTCGTACCTAAACTGTTCCCTTGGTGATAATGTAGATTCAGACTATGGGAAGTTACAGTATGCTTTGTTGCTGTTACATGCATTCATGTTCAATGGCAGGGACCCAGTGACTGAAAAAAAATTGTTAAAGGGATGAAGTACATGAACATGTGAAGAATTCTTCATAAAAAGAGATAATAGCTTTAAGAGTAATAACTTTATTTATAAATTATGAGCCCCAGAAGGGCTTATATTTCCAGTATGTGATTGTGAAGGCAGTATGCATATATGTGGTATGATAATTATTTCTTATGCTGGCTGTGCACTACATAGAATTTTGATAGATTTAAATAGATGAAGGCTAGAGATGTCCGAACTTCTAAATATCCGGTCCGCGCGAGGATCTGCGGATTTTCGAAAAAATCCGTAAATTCGAAAATCCGCGAGCGGACCCGTTAAAACGTATTAAAATGAAAGTTCGGCAAAATCCGCATTAAAAGTGGCCTAAATAGCCTTGGTAATGTACACTTAATCACTCAGGGAGCTGGGTAATGTCCTTAGAAACACGTATCAATGCCTACAATACCTAAAAATTGCAGTCCGCTAGCGAGAACGGTATTTTTCGAAAATACGAGGATTTCCATAAAAACGAGGATTTCCGTAAAAACGAGGACCTCCGTAAACCCGCGGATCTCCGAAAAACGAGGATTCCCGTAAAAACGTGTAATGTTAGCTGCCATTGGCTAATTTGGGTCATGTGGCTTGCTCCGTCTTGAAAATGATCCGCAAAAATTTTAATTTACAAGAATTTCTCGTTTTTACGAAAATGCTTGTAATTACGAGAATCCGCGTAATTACGAGGATCTTCGGTTTTCCGGGTCCCGGAAGATCGCAGATTCTCGTAATTACGGAGATACTCGTATTTTCGAAAATTTTCGTAAAAAAAAAAAAAATCCGCGGTTCGGAAGTTCGGAAGGCGGAAAATCCGGAAAATCCGGAATAATCCGCCGTTCGCGGACGGGATAAATCCGTGGCGGATCCCGGTTCGGGTCCGCGAACCGGCCATCTCTAATGAAGGCAAGACTTACCTAAGGTAACACTATTTGGAGCACTGTGGTAGCCTTAGTCTTTTACTGAAAGAGCTTCTCTTATAGGCCAGAGTCACATTGAGAGGGTGTGTGTAACTGTCCAGAATTGCTATAGTATAGTATTTGAGGTTGAATAAAGACATACGTCCATCTAGTCCAACCTTCACAGTAATACCCACATTTCCTGCTTAACTGTTGATTCAGAGGAAGGCAAAAAAAACCCCAAACAGTATAAACCTTCCTGTGGCAATCGGAAATATCCCTGGATCAACTCCAATTTTATGTATCAATACCAGTAACATGCAACATTCTTTATTTTTAGTAGCGTACAACATTGCTTAGTCGCTAAAATGACCTGCTGCTCTGCAACAGCCTCCAGTGAGTCCAATCCGATTCAAATAAATGACACAACCTTTTTAACAGTTGAGGAAGAACTAATGTTTCATTTGTGTAAAGATGGGGAAATATTTTTCTATTTTTAAAGGAAAATAAAAAGTTGTATAATGCTAGAGGCTTTAGAAGAATTAACTTAGTCTAGTATTACATAACAATTCAAGCAAAATTCATAATCCATAATGACAGAACACACTTTATTTATCTGCTTGTTAATAATTGTTTTGTCATGAAAGTTATGTACTGTAAGTGCTCTGATCACTTCTATGTAAAATCAGTGTATTTTTTTTTATACTGCAACGATTCTTTATATATTTTTATATTTTTCAAAAGGGATCTATACCAAAAAAATCCATTCGCTTTTATAAGTGACTGTTTTACACATGCACAAGTTAGACTCTAATTTTTCTCTAAAAGTTTCTCTAATCCCGCTGACTTAAACCCATTAGACACATACCATGTGTACAGGGCCTCATATTCACTTAAGATGGCCATACATATATTTGATTTTACTTACCCGACCGAGCGCTCCCTCAACATTTGATCAATCCTGCCGGAACCGCCTCTACCATTCTTTCAGTCGCATAGAAGAACGGGAGAGGCGGTTTCGGCAGGATCGATCGAATGTCAAGGTAGCGCTCGGTCAGGTAAGTAAAATCGAATATATGTATGGCCACCTTTAGACCGGGGCCTAGGGCAGCAAAACCCCTATAGGTAGGGGCATAAAAATATACAGTAGCAGTAAAATATACTGCAGAGCCATCACAGCATGACCTCATATGGGGGGGCTGCATGTGAATGCCTCAGAAAGGGAGATGTTATTCCCTGTGAATCCCCAAATATACTTTCAGTGCAGATATCCCAATCCTTACCGCTATGTTTGGCTATTGACAAGTCCCCATTTGCTGGGAAGATTATTACGCCTCACCAGACATGGTTGCAATGCAAGAGTCAGTAACAGGAAATCAGAATCAAGTCACACTACAAGCAGAAAGGCAAGCCAAATGCTTTAACAGGCAAAGGCTGAGAGCAGAGTAAGCTTAAAATAGGCAGTACAACCAGTAAGCAAAAATCACAAATCAAAGCACTAATATGATTATTCAACCACCAAATTCAACCACAGTGAACAAGCATACAAAATTAACACAGCCAGCAAGCCATACCCACCAGGACAGAACCAAAACAATCTGCCACAGCACTACACCACAACGTGCTGTTTAAAGAAATAAGACACAGCTGAACGTGTTCATGCAAAAAGGGTGTCCCTATGCATATACATTCACTAAGACCAACATGGTAAAGAGCTGCAGCTCAGATTACCCCCATCCCCCTTGAGAAGGGGGTTTAGTGTACACACATATTTTACAAGGTGCTCCAGGGAAAAATCATTACTAAAACCTTCAAAAACTGCTGGTGCATTGGTTAAACCAGAAGAATTATGAAGTACTCATTGTGCAGTCTTCCACTTATCCCCCTGTCTAATTCTGATAAAATTATATGCACCACGAAGGTCTAGTTTCATAAAGACCTAACCTCCAACCACCTGACATAAGAGGTCATCTATAAGGGGTAATGCATAAATATTCTTAACAGTTATCTTGTTTGAAGCTCTATAACCAATTAGTCCTCCACCTTTCTCTAAATTCTCTTATATACGATCGTAAATTTACGATAACGATCATAAATTAGCGATTGTTACGCTGATCATAAATTAACAATAGTTTTTTACGATCATTAAAAGGAGCAGTATTGCTAAAAAGAAATACCGCGCCTTTATAAATACGGACCATACAACTTATCAGTATGTCTTTATGATTGTAGGGAAAACCAGAGTGCCTGGACGAAACCCACGCAAGCACAGGGAGAACATACAAACACCTTGCAGATGTGTCCAAGTGAGGAATTGAACTCAGGACTTCAGTACTGCTAATCACTGAGCAACCGTGTGGAACCCCCATGCTGCCCCACGGTGACTTTATTGTGGCTTGGTACTTTGCTATTTTTATTGTATACATAAGCTGGATACACACCTATAAATTTCACACATGATCGACAACAAACAAGTGGGACACTCGTTCGTTGGATGTCAGGTGTGCACATCACACGTCTGTATGAGCCTTAGGAATGCAGTGAACAATATAAAACCTTGTATAGCCTACCAAGGGCTCCCCAAACTGTTAATTAACCCAGAAGAAGGAAAATTCACTTCCGAAATAACCGGACTGCACACGTGCCCCCAATGTAATTTTGTATCTCATCTCCTGGACCCGATTAGTGCTGCTCAATATCATCTTTGGAGCTTTGGCAGCTGTGGAGCGGACGGGAACTGAATTGTGAGCACCCTGGAAGTATCTGCCCGAGTGAATAGTGGGACTTTGGACTATTTCACATTTGGCTTTGATCCATTGGATATCCGAGAGGGGTGAGATATACCCATTTATTAACTATTTCACTTCCTTACCCTAAGGATTTCGACTGTCCATATTGCTGTAGAATCTCTTTTTGATACAGACTTGATTTTATGGATATATGCAGGGAAGGGTGTGGCTTGGTTGGGTCTTATTTCTTCTATAGGGGAATGCTACGTGAAAGCCTTATGTTTTTATGATTGTTACATAGTTACATAGTAATTAAGGTTGAATAAAGACAGACGTCCATCAAGTCCAACCAATTCACTTTTTTTTTTTTTAACCCTACCTAACAGTTGATCCAGAGGAAGGCCAAAAACCCCAGCTAAAAAGGGGGAAAAAATTCCTTCCTGACTCCAAACGGCAATCAGAAAGTATCCCTGGATCAACCAGATCTATATGCATTAATACCAGTAATTCTCAATATTTTTTAGTTTTAGAAACTTATCCAGGCCTTTTTTAAAGTTATTCAATGAACTTGCCATTACCACATCTGCTGGAAGACAGTTCCACATTTTCACAGTTCTCACTGTAAAGAAACCTTTCCTAACCTGAAGATGAAACTTCTTTTCTTCCAACCTTAAAGGATGTCCACGTGTCCTCTGATATGACCTATTAGTGAACAATGCACCAGAGAGTTCATTGTATGGGCCATTAATATATTTGTATAAGGTTATCATGTCCCCACGCAAACGTCGCTTCTCCAATGTAAACAGCCCTAACTTGTCTAATCTGCCTGCATATTCAAGCCCCTCCATTCCCCTTATTAATTTAGTTGCCCTTCTCTGAACTGCCTCAATTTCCAAGATGTCCCTTTTGTATATGGGATTCCAAAACTGCACCGCATATTCCAAATGAGGCCTTACCAGTGCCTTGTAAAGAGGGAGAATAATATTTTTCTCTCTTGAATCTATTCCCCTTTTTATACAAGACAATATCTTGCTAGCTCTGGCTGTTGCTACCTGGCATTGTTT